>OY735222.1:35848890-35851390 GCA_963457665.1 Thysanoteuthis rhombus
ATTACTGCAACCTCCGTGAAGAATTAGAATTTTTTAATAATTCTAATTTAAAAAAAAAAAAAAAAAAAAAAAGTCATCCCAGTTAATAATTGGATAATCGTAGCGTCGAAATTTGAACTCATGTAAGGAAAATTTTATCGAAAAATTATTATTCTGGAGAATCTCTGTGTTATTAATAACCCCGTGAAAAAGGCCCGAGGCTTTTTTTTTAATTTTCAGAAGAGGTTGAGTGATTCAAATATTCAAGTCTGTTGACAAAACGTTATGACCAAAAGCAATAGAACGGACAAACACAGAAATAAGCACACAAAAGCATAACACACACTTTAATGAATCTGTTTATTTATTCGAATGAAATAATGTCTAAGACTTGTCAGTTTAGCTTTGTCACCTGGTAATCAATTTTACATATCCATTTATATCCCTAATTTTGATGAGGGTTGTTCTTGTTCTTGTTACAGTGGGAAAAAATGGAGTTTTGCAAAAGGAAAAGTGAAAAGAGGTGAGTAAGTGGTTAAATAAAAATAAAGAGTGAAAAAGGAGAGAATGATAGAAATCAAAACACGATGGCGAGTCAAGTGAAGAATAGAAGGAAAGGAATTTTTTTTTTCAAAAGCCTAAATGAAAAGCAGACGCTAACGCTGGCGAAGACATCAGCCTATCTGACCTTTCCATGTCACAGGTCTCCCTTGTCTTGGCTTGTGATAAGTGAAATAGAGACCACAAGCACCTGAAGTGGCGTTAATCACTTCACAATGTTTGCTAACAGCACTTCATATTCTCAGGGAGTCACCCGTCTAGGCGCAGACCCAACCCAATGTTGCTGGACATCGGTAATTGCAGCGGAACAGGTTTATCCAAAGTGATTTGGTCGTGAGACCAGGAGACTTACGGCAAGAACAAATCTGTAATGCAGATGGGCTGCCCCTCCACTCACAACAGGGAAGAAAAACGAAAACAATTAAAGAATCAAAAGTGAGGAAGGGAATTACATATATATATATATATATATGTATATATATATATATATATATATATATATATATATATAGATAGATAGATGTTTAAGTGTATATGTATAGATGTTTAAGTGTATATATATATATATATATATATATATATATATATATATATATATATATATATATATATATATGTGTGTGTGTGTATATATAAATATATACTTAAACATCTTATCGACAATTGTGAATAATGAATAAATTAAAATAATGGAGCCAGTCTTTTATTGATCCGAGTGATCCTGCAACAAATTAGTATCCAGCACGGTGTTTACTGAAAAAACTTACTAAGAATTCCTCCATCACTGAGATACTTAATGTTGCGTCTATAATGACTTTCAGTTGTATCGATTCTGAGGCAACATGAACAAATTTCCGTTGCTTGATGAGAAGCAAGAGAAATATTATATTTACAATGGTCGATGAAATATGACGTCTTGCTTTATCAACGAAAAAAATGTACAGACCGATTCGATCACAGCAGATGGTGTATTCATGCGTTTCAGTCGGAAAAAAAAATACTTCAACTTTATCAATATTCAATTGAGAAGAAAAGTATCGTCGATTTAGTAACTATTACTTGGCTATTCAGAATGTCCTTAGTAGAATCAAAGATATATAGATTGATAGACCTTTGTAGTGCAAATCTCTAGACTTGACATACAAACACATGCATACAAACACCTACATATGAACATAAACGTAAACACACACACACATATATATTTATATTATACAACGTAATGATTTGATAATTTGAAAAAACTAATATATGTTCATTTCTGATTGCACGTTTCGCTGTGGCAGCCTCATCAGATTGGTTTTTAACTTATTTTTTGCAAATATATGACATCTGTCTTTTTCAAAAAAATGTGTCTAATCATTCAATTATACAAGGTCAGGAATGAAAAATGAAATGATAATAAATATGAAATAAATAAATAAATATATATATATATATATATATATAAATGTGTATGTGTATGTGTGTGTGTGTGTGTGTATTTATTTATTTATCTCTAAGTTTATTAAGATGGATCAATGAGCCAGACATGAATTTTTAGCTGAAAATTTCACGATAAAATGATTGAGCTTTTTCTAAAAAATAATCTCATAGAAATTCATATATGCCTTGTGATGATATCGGTATTTGAATATTCAGATAGATAGGAATAAATTGCGATGGATAGATATGAATAGATTGTCTTTTCATAAGGAAGGGGATAACGTTGAAAACTAATAAATATTTGATGTGTAAAATAACTGTTTTTCCATCAGTGTCCAAGCACATAACGCATGTAAAATAACTGAGGAAGAATGAAAAAAAAGAATTATATATATATATATATATATATATATATATATATATATATATATATATATATATATATATATATATATATATATATATATATATATTTGCGCACACACACATATATATACATGAATATATACATATATGTACTTGATTCTCTTTATCT
>OY735222.1:35856390-35871390 GCA_963457665.1 Thysanoteuthis rhombus
AGAAATTCTGCTTGTCTGTCCTCTACAGAATTCGGCTTGCATACAAACATTTTTATCTCCAGCAAGAACTAAATTTGGCTTGATGAAGACTTTGAGAATAGAATAAAGGCAAAAACTAAACATAAGTCTATATTATTCAGGGGGTCATGTATATTAGGCGTATAGTGGGCCCACTTGCAAAATTTAATTCAGAAATTTTTCTTAAATCAATTTTTCATGTAGTTCAACGTATTAAAAGAGAGATTATTTTCCGCTTAAGAGGTAGGTCTATTTATTCACTCAATAGAAATCGTCTCCTGCCCTATCTTTTGGCATTGTGCTGTTTGAGGTGAGCAATCGAAAAATTGGAAAAAGGGATGATCAAGGAGTTAGTTACTTCAGTTGCTTTCTGTTGGACAGTGATCACTAAAAGAGTCCGAATTTTCAAAAAAAAGTAAATAAATAAAAATAAAAGCGTGAATACAGTCGGACACAATTTAGCTGAGACATAAATTGCTAATCAGCCCCCCGCGCCAAAAAGACCTATTTAGGAATTTTAAAAAATGTTTTTCTACACATAACAAAGATTCTGGGAGCAATCTGGCGTTAATGGACGCTACTCGGCCATGGACCATCTCCATTCGATAGATTAGCAATAAGAGAAAGCTACAGAATACAAAATGCCACTTGCTGTAACATTTATCAAGAATGCCATGGTCGTTGAGGCTATCACTCAACACGGTATACATCTTGTATACGTCAGAGTACTGCAATATATGTACAGTCGCAGCAGCTTTTATATCAGGCTGAATAAAGACTCTGAGCCCTTCCAGGTCCGAAAACGGGTAAGACAAGTCGATACCAGCTCACCCATATTGTCGGAAATAAAATACACCGATCAAAACTGGAAAAGGTACTCCAATACATTTACTTTGGACAACGAATCTCTATGAAATCTTCGAAAGGAGGAATCAAGCGAATAATCACTCTTAACCTTCAAGAACAAGAAAGTCCGATTAGTCCTAAAAAGAGGAGTATACAACCAATGAATCCTCCCGATAGTCACCCATGGAGCTGAAATATGGAAACTAACTTGGAGACTGACCCTCAAACTGAGAAGCATCCAACGTGCACATGAAAGAACCAGGCTCAATGTATCAGGGGGAAACAGGAGTGCAAGACATCATAGAATCTAGTAGAAAACTCAAATGGCAATGGGCTGGTCATGTTGCAAGAATGGCAGACAACCGATGAACATCAAAACTCACAACATGGATCCCAAGAGATCACGTGCGTAACCAAGTCCGGCAGAATACAAGATGGATATACGAATTAGATGAGTTCAGAAAGTATTTGGTTCCGCGACGCCCATGAAAAAGAGGTGTCGCGAATACTAGGGAATGTCAATGTCCAACGACTGACAATGAAAGACTGATGATGATTTTCTTTAAATTTCAGCTCTCTAGTTCTGTTAGTGAGGCTTGTGCACGTAATATATACATAGCCAGCCAACCTTAAAGACAGAAGAAATATGCTGACAGTTTTGCCAGACGGTTCCAAATACTGTGGGTATAGTTTCTCTAATTTTGCGTCGGTGTCCAGAACCAAGAAAAAAACGATTTCTTCGTAAGAATATTTTCAAAATAAGGAAAGTTATGGAAAATATAATTTTAGCAATTATTCCCATTTTTACCCTCACTTCATGACTACTCAGCGGGAAATGCGATAAATTTACTGAACGTTAATGAACTAATACAAGAATATACGAATGGATATGTTTTAACGAACCTGTTCAAGGCTTTTATTTATTTTTGACTAGTGCTCCTTTCATCTTAAATTAAGTTGCTTTTCATTGCAACTGCTCCAACCAACCATGGATTCACAGAGGGGATCATGAATCGAGAAAAAAAGCCCTGACCGGAACTAGATGAAGAATAGCGTATTCAAAGGGGAAGTACAAAATTTTATAAGACAGACTATACCCAGAGCGCGAATCGTTAGAATAACACATACTGGGAAGAGGTCCAGTGTGACAGACTACACCCAGAGTGAGAAGGGTTCAAATAATTTACACAGAGAGGAAGTCATAAAGCAACAAACCATACCTAGAGAAAAGAAGGTTCAAATGACTAACACTAAGAGGAAGTCTAGTATCACAGACGATACTCAGAGCGAGAGAGATTAAAAAAACTCACACTGAGAGGAAGTCTATTTGGATAGACCATAACCTAAGGGAGAAAACTTCAAATGACTCACACTGAGAGGAAGTCTATTATGACAGACCATACCCTGAGGGAGAAAGCTTCAAATGACTCACACTGAGAGGAAGTCTATTATGACAGACCATACCCTGAGGGTGAAAGCTTCAAATGACTCACACTGAGAGGAAGTCTATTATGACAGACCATACCCTGAGGGTGAAAGCTTCAAATGACTCACACTGAGAGAAAGTCTATTATGACAGACCATACCCTGAGGGTGAAAGCTTCAAATGACTCACACTGAGAGAAAGTCTATTATGACAGACCATACCCTGAGGGTGAAAGCTTCAAATGACTCACACTGAGAGAAAGTCTATTATGACAGACCATACCCTGAGGGAGAAAGCTTCAAATGACTCACACTGAGAGAAAGTCTATTATGACAGACCATACCCTGAGGGAGAAAGCTTCAAATGACCCACACTGAGAGGAAGTCTATTATGACTGACCATACCCTGAAGGAGAAAGCTTCAAATAACTCACACTGAGAGGAAGTCTATTATGACAGACCATAGTCAAAGTGGGAAGAGTTTGAATAACTCATACTTGGATGAAGTCTCGTTTGACATACCATACACAGAGTGTGAGAGGGGTCCAAATAACTCACACCGAAAGGAAGTCTAGTATGACACACTATACCCTGAGGGAGAAAATGTCAAATAACTCACCCTTGAGGAAGTCCTAGTACAACAGACCATATCGGAAATAGAAAAGAAACATTACTTGAGGGCAAATAAAATAAAACCAGCGACATATATATGGATTTTACACCCAGAGAAAGCTGTAGAATGGATCTGTCCATGTAACAACAGAATTAACAAAGAATGTGTCCAATAGTTCGAACTATTCTGAAAAGGTAAATCTGTATCTTTATTTGTAAATGATAAGTACCGGGGTCTCTGCCATAGTGTTTGCACTATAAGAAAAAACTACACAGCCTGCCGTTCTGCAGTTGGGAGCCCTCACTTTATCTGGAATAGATTAACTTGTTCCTATATCTGTACGTCTCGATCTTTGCAGAATTAACGTACTTAAATATTTCTCCAAAAAGCCTGCCCATCAGATTCATTCAAAATGTGAGACATGTCAATTGAATAGATATAGATAATAATTCTATATCTATAAATAAGTCTGTCTGTATTGATTTTGATTGCTCGGAGTGGCAGTGTTGTTCTGAAATGTTTCCACAAGCTAACATTGTGCATTGCTGATTACTGACTGCTCTATGCATGTGGCCGTGCGCCAAAGTTCACTGGCACCGAGCAAATAGAAATGAGTCTTGTAATGGCTCACAATACTTCATTCTCAGAGTGAAAACAAATATTAAGATAATTGCTTTAATAATATCGATACTTTAAAAACTATAACAACAAACACGATGCAGATATTTGGATCATCATCATCATCATCATCATCATCATCATCATCATCATCATCAGTCTTTTAACGTATGTCGTTGGACAAAGACCTTCCCCAGGATTTGCCACACTTCTCTATCATGGGCGTCGCGGAGCTAGTACTTCCTAAACTTGTCTAACTCGTCTCTCCATCTAATATTCTGTCGGTCTCGGTTGCGCATGTGATCTCGGGGGATCCATGTCGTGAGTCGTGATGTACATGGGTGGGTTTAAAAGATCATATTTGACTTCGCTTACCAGGAAGTGCTTACGGCTGAGTGGTCGAAGCAGCTTGGCGTAAACTAGGCCTCACCTCCGGCAAGAGGGATGCTAGTCCGAATCTCATCGGGAGCATACTCTTTACTTTCGAAGTACGCTGTTAGCTCGCTGCCGAAGAGTGGCGGTCCGGTCCGAGTAAGGTTGTGATAAAAACAACTAAAAATCAAGAAAACGGTAAAGGTAATTGCTGCTGACAGCGGTCTTCTTTTTATTCTCGGTATTATTTTTCAGATATTGAAATAGTGTAATGGTCTGTACGCCCGCCTAACACAGGCTGGATTCCTGATATGTGCAAAGAGTGTGGAAAACTCTTCATTACTACAAATTTCCCCGTGAACACAGCAGCTAATTAAGTTCACTGTAAGCTCTGTGATCAGGCTAGAGATATACCTTCAAGAAATACCAATAGATTATGCTCCTGGATTAGAGTACTGGACGTGCATTACCTCTCCCAAATTGTGAGAAGAAATTGTGTTGTAAATATTATGGTCCACAATAAGTAATGGTTCACAAACTCATTTTGTAGATGCTTCGCTAGTGCAATGAGTTCGACCCTCACTATGTCTTATAGCTTAGTACTGAACCAAGTTCAGTTTTGTAAAAAAAAAAAAACTCTAGTTGCCATTGTACAAGGGTGGATCAACGTACCCTGACACGTAGTTATTAACTTTCTTAGAAATAATTATCGTAAAATCAAGTTATGCAACGTTGAGCCTGATCGTTACCAGATGGGTGACCTTTGAGAAATTCCAAGTGCCATAAGCAACCTGGAATCGACCCCTGGCCAAGTCAAACCAAACATTCTTCGAAGTTGTACTCAAAGCTTCTCTACTGAAGAGTAAGATTGACGGCAGGTGATTGTTGGGCCAGGGATATGAGTTACGCCCATTTTATCTGAAAGGATAGAGACAGAAAGAAAGAGGAGCCTCAGGGTCGCTTCTGATTATGGCCGACCAGCCAGTCAATTATTAGTTATTAGATTTCTTCCCGAAACGATTTTCATGAAGACCAAAGAAATGCTGATACTATCTACTTCATCCAATGATGTCTATAGCCCCGGATTCATGTCCCCAAACCCCGATTCATTATTAAAACCTGTTTACCCGTGCCGTCAAAAATGACAGCATACATAAGATCGATATTCTGTTAAGTCACAATTACAAACAAGTATTTCTTGACTACTGAAATAATTTTGTCTAATTCAGTTGATTTTTACAGTTGGTGCAAAAATTATACAGTTTATTATTCATTAGTGTATCAGTGGTAATGGTTTTATTTTATTTATTTTTCTTCTTTCTAATTCTATTATTCTGATTTTGTGTTGTTTTTTAATTCTTAAATTTTCTTAGCTGCCCTTTCCCCCACATTATACTGTTACCTCCCCCCTTCCAAATATGTATAATCTTTTTGTTGCTTAACATTTCTGGATCAAATCTTCAGTGTCCCAAATGTCAAGTCTTTTGGCTGCTAAGGTTTGCAACGAACGTTCAAACCTTGTAATTTCTACTTAACTTCATTCATAGCCTACCCTTTGCACGACAGACAGACTAACAAAACAACACACACACACACACACACACACATATAAATATATATATATGTGTGTGTGTGTGTGTGTGTAATAGGAAAACAATGCAGCCAAGCTTCTGTTTGCCTTCCCTTCTGACAAAATCAAGTCTACAAGACTGACTGGACTGTTTCGAAGCAATATATACCGTAAAGTAAACAAAGCTTTGAGGCTACTCTTGCGAATGGTGACTTCCAGTGCTGGCATTCGTAGTTCGAAGCTATAGAAGGAGCAGATTAGGACTCAATGAATGTTATAGCAGAATTGTCTGCAATATTTTATTCTGCTTAAATACTTATTGGAAATAATCTTGTACGTATAATTCCATGGTTAACGTTCAGGATAGACGAAGTTGGGAAATATTAGTTTCGTGGGTAACTTCCATTTTATAATAATCGTTGGAGGATATGAAAGAATATTGAATTATTAATAAAACTACCCACTCTTTTTGTTTATCATGACTGGCAACGGGACAAGAAGTAATTGATTTCCAGCATGCTTTTTCAATACAAGTGGCAAAGTATATTTTCAGCTGAAAAGGATTTTCAGAGTCCCGTTAGTGCTAAAGATGACAAAAAGATTTTAGATAGTACCTGACAACCCTTTGATCAGTTGGTCAACTTCTGCAATCTGATGTGACCAGAATGTACCCGAGTTTCTTATACGATTACAAAAAAATAAATAAGGGAGACTACTTTACGATTAACATTTAGTAGTTATCTTCTTTGACAAGTCGATCATTATAATCTAAGTAAGAATGAGCGAAAATGCAGGTCCAACAGTGTTAATAATAAGTTGCAAATTATCTGGAAGATTTTTATATTTCAAAAGTTAATGCATTTTAGGTACTTTTTATGCATTTTAGGTACTTTTTTTATTTATTTAATACATCAACTAAGCTACTGTTTTGACTGAGTGAAGTTAATAAACTATGAACAAAATTAGACTTTTGATATTGTTTACATACAATGTCCTTTCCTTTTTTAGATGTGATGATATGATTAAAATTTATCTATATTTTTACATTTTATTTGAAAAAATTAACAAATAGAAACATTATTAGATTTTGAAAGCCTATCGTGACTATCTAGAAGATTCCATGTATATTCATACAGGAATGCATGTATATTTTGATCAGAAAACCAACAAATGAGTGTTAAAAGTGTCTCGTTCAATAAACATCAATTATAATTTGCTGATTACATTATTCGGGGCTCTGTTCCTTGTTTGATCTCCTTCTCCACCCCTAATTTGAGCTGACGTTTTCAACCGATAATCATGATAGATAGATGGACACGTCTGGATAGTCTCTTTGTAGAAACCGTCATATGACAAGCGTCCTTTGGCAGCATGCCATGTTGAGGTGATCAATTTTGAAAAAATGGAAAGATGGGTGATCAATGAATAAATTACATCTCTCAACAACAATTAAAAAAAACAAGTGTGAATGCTGCTGGACGCTAAGGGACCAATTCAGTACTAACTTACATTGTAAAATCAACCACTCCCTCAAAAACTTCTTTTATTTTGGGTGGGGGATAATTTTCAAAAAACAAAAGGAACGCTTCTTCTAGACATAATCAAGAGTAAATTATTACATTTTCAGCCATCTAGCTCTATTGAGCAACCTGTGCGTGTGATACATACATAGCCAGCCAGACCAACTTAAAAACTGAGGAAACCTGATGAAAGTCTACGTGACACTTTTTGTTGATGGTTTCTTATAGACAGATGGATTGGCTCTCGTCTTCCTCTACGTCCTTCATTTTCTTCTTGTTTTTCTCGCAAATCTTCTCAATCCGTCTCTCTTCGTCTTTGTCTTCCTTTTTACTGGGGACGAAACAAATGGAAGTGAAGAATCCCTTCAAAAAATTGACTCTTCATCGGAAAGACACTTAAACGACTTCGGAGGAAACAAAGGCATTGGATCATAATGCAATACTATTGTCTTTGTCTAACAAATCTAAAAAAAAAAAATCATTCACCTCGAAAAACACTTCGTACTTTCTTTCTATTTATTTCTTGTTCTTTAGGCGCACTATTTCTTAGGCGGAAGGATAGCACAGTATTCGTGCAGTGAAAAAGGCTTCAGATTGTCCCTCTCTCCCGCATCATCATTGAAAACCTTTGTCGTTTTCTGTCCATCCGAGCATTGTTTCCTCTATTGTTAATATAATTGTGGTTACTTATTCGATACAATCGAATGAGTAAGGCTGAGAATTGCACACGTGACTCCTTCGTGGTACCATCACTAACAATGGATATTGCAGCCATTTTCTTTGCTCGTCTGTGTGACTGAGGGATACGTCCAAGTACTCATTTACTATCCCCTATCACCTTCAAAGCTTTAGAAATAAACTCAACCGAAATAGTATATATATATATAGAGAGAGAGAGAATCTGCTCTACGGATAGTGAACTCAACAGACACAACAAAAACCTAATCCAATATTTCACTCAACGAAGTTATCCACTTGATGATACTAAAAGCCAAATTAAAAAAAGCAACTACAATACCCAGGGATGAAACCCTTATGCTTTCCCACAATGATAAACCTGACCGCATACCACTTATAACCACCTTCAACAACACACTCCCACCCTTAGGGCACATCATCAATAGGAGATGGAATATCCACACCATCAAAATAGATCTAAGAGAAACATTCACTGACCCATGTGTCATCGCTTACCACAGGCCCCAAAACATCAGAGACATGATGAGCAGTAATAATATCATCAAGTCGTACACAAAAATATCCCTAGAACCACTAAATTCTGCAAACCTTGCGACATAAGCGATAGTCTATGTTGCAACCACCTCAAGTACACCAACACATTCACAAGCACTACCACAAAAGAGAGTTACCACATATATCACAGCACCAACTGCCGTAGTAAGAACATTATATACCTTCTAGAGTCCAATAGATGTAAGTTATAATACATAGGCAAGTCTGAGTGGCAATTTAATATTAGACTCAACAATTAAAAACATAGGATTAAGTCACAAAACAATCGTAACCCACTTCCTGTAGAACTACACTTTCGCACGCCCTGCCACAATTTTGCCACTGACGCTAGCTTTACCATTATAGAAAAAATAGAAAAAAATACTCCAATTGACAAAACTAAAGTTCTAGAGAAACATGAAGATAGGTGGATCAACAAACTCAAAACTCTGTATCCTAATGGATTAAACACTAAACTTAACAACCCTCATCACACAGATCTCTAATTCACAAAGCTCCTACCAATAATATCCCCACACCCACATCTAAGATACATTCAATACTGGAAGCGTCAAAGTCACTCAGACCCATAGGAAAAATTCACACTTAGCCAGTTATACTACTTGTCCAAATCATAGCCAACACATTTTTGATAACTTATAAGGTTGATACCAATGTAGCTCCTTGGCCTCATCACCCTTCCATTTAGACTATCCCAAACATACCCCAAAAATCTAACTCCACATCACTTCCCTCCTACTCTGACACACTTTGCCCTCTCCAAGACCAGCTGCTGCTGCTTATCCAAAGATTTCATAACTAGCTGGACTTTCTCTCACTCAGCAGGATACCTCCACCAGCCTTTTTAACATATTTCACCCAGAAGGCATAGCTCTTGATAGTGGACTCTTGTTCCACATGGGAACTTTAAACCCTAAAAACACATACCCACACAGCACACACTACTGAAAATGGGAAAATCCTGAAACATGCCTGGACCATTAACATCTAAGGATTAATAAACTTTACCTCTGAACACTTTACTCCTGAATCTGTCTCACTCTTTACAGTTCACATTATATATATCATATAAAAACAATATTGGCAAAGATATTATCTACATCATCATATACATAGTCGTGTGTATATAGATTGGTGAGAAGTAAAAGATACCAATAAAGAATGAACATTCATACAAAATAAAGGATATATATATATATATATATATATATATATATATATATATATATAATCGTAAATATATATATATATGTAATCGTAAATATATATATATATATATATATATATATATATATATATATATATATATATATAATCGTGAAACCGTCATTTTTGCTTATATGTACATAAGAGACGATCGAAACATAAGACAAGACCGAATCGGAAAGGTTTACCGTCTGCATTATCGCCAATGTATAAAGAATAAATTACATTTATATTACATGTTAACTCAAGAGGAATTCTGCGAATAAATATTCTGTCTTAAAGTTCGTCAATTCGTGTGAAAGGATTATTGATCGATATACATACGTACATGCACGCAGGTGCAAGCCCTTTGCACATTAGTCCTTTACATATATATATATATATATATGAATTATGTCATTCAAAACTCTATTTGGAATGACCCCGAGATGTTACACTGTTGCAGCATCCACATTTTTTCTATAATTGTTTATCTCAATTTAAGCTGTCTAGGCCAAGTGACATAGCAAGACTCCGGCACTCATACATAGTCTGTCGGATTATATATCCATATATATATATACATATATATATATATATATATATATATATATATATATATATATATATATATATATATATATGCCAAAGTACCAATCAGTAATTCAATATATATATTCAATGTGTGATGGGTTTATTCCAGAAAGTGCTCGCTACCAAAACAGTGAGTTACAGTAAGGCTTTAGATATGGTGAAATAACGGATTTGTTACACAAACACGTTTACGTTTCTGTTTCTTGGGACCCCATCAGACAAATGATTCAATTTATCCGGATTCCTATTTGTACCATTATTGGGAGACGTTTCCTTTTTTTCTTTGGACGGAAAAACCTGCTTTACCATTTATCTAAACCGCCTTTCTGGATCCAAAGAGATCGAATCATTCACCCGAAGAAGCCCAAAAGGGCAGAAACGTGGTTGAGTAACGAATCCATTATTTCACTATATATATATATATATATATATATATATATATATAAGCTTACGTGCACTTATCAAGTTTTAACGTTAAGTCCAGACTTCCCTCACCTGCCTGATTAATACCAATGCTAATTCCTTTTCCTTATAGCCTACCTTTTTTGATGTTGTTGTTTCCATCGCCCTTTTTCCGATTTACCAATTGATTTTCGAAGTCTGGTTATTAATACACTGGAAAGTACAGATCTTAAGAGAAATAAACAAGTGAACACGCATATTCAACGACGTGGCTTGATCGGAGAGACACACATTTTGGTACACAGAGCATATATTTGGGTCATATGATTTATTTATAAGTATTTTTACAAGGCTTTAACAATGGGAAATACGATTCAAAATCGCTTGAGGTCTGCTGTCTTACCGTGCAGTGAGAAGCCGTCAAATGACTTGAATTAAGAAAACCTCATCCCTTGTTCAATGTCTTATTCGATCTCTTATCAAAATAGTTAATAAAGTGAGAACTCACCACTGCAGCAACCGAATCCTGGTTTGTAAACTTCTTGTCTTATATATATATATATATATATATATATATATATATATATATATATATATATATATATTAGTATTTCCATGTATTTATCTGTGTATGTGCATGTTGGTATGTGTGTGTGTGTGTGTGTGTGTGTGTGTGTGTGTGTGTGTGTGTGTGTATGTGTGTGTGTGTTTTGGTGTATGCATGAAACGAAATCAGAACAGCGAAGAAAAAACGCCGTCCATCATTACTGTCCAGCTCTTGTGCTTATTTCTCACTTCCGGCCAATTTCCATCATTCTCTGGCCAAACAGAAAGTTCTTTTACGACAAACGGTTTACGATAAGCATCCTTTGACCTAAAGCTTACATGTCACTTTGACTTGACCCAACCGGCTTCTGCATTCAAAGCAAGAAATTGATGAATGCCTTCAACTTATCGAAGTCTTTTCTATAGATTTTATCCTCCTTTCTCTTCTCTTCGTCTTGCTCAAACACGTTTTTATGTTGGGCAGGTTTTATTGTCGGCTTGTTATGCCTATTACGCAAGGAAATCGGACCCTGATGTTAAGTGATTCGGCTAAATGCATTAATCTGGCCAATTTATAACTGGATGGATAGAAAGATAAATAGACTGATAAATGATGAATAGACTGACATAGATAGATAGATAGATAGATAGGGAATACTGACATATATATATATATATATATATATAGAGAGAGAGAGATAGATAGATTGATAGATAAGGAATGCTGACATATATTTATATATATATATATATATATAATATATATATATACACACATATATATATATATATACACATATATATATACACATATATATATACACATATGTATAGATAGATAGATAGATAGATAGATAGATAGATAAATAGATAGATAGATAGACTATGTATGGATAGTTTTATGATTACATCGGCTGAAATATAGGTAATGGTATGGAAGAAGTAAAACTTTATTGTGGCAATATCTGTGAAGGCAATACCTGCCACATAACGGATAAATAGCGAGATATATGATCATACAGGTCGATGCATTTATTTACATCTCTCCATGAACAGACAGAAATATTCTTTTGGATAAAACCTGGCCAGTATATCATGCATTTGGCTCGTTTAGCAATTGCTTCAGTTGATGTATTTGGGTAAAACTAATAAGAGTTCACACACTAAAGAAGGACAAGTTTGAATCCATCAGCAAAAATAAAGAATTATATAAAATGAGTTTGATCTCGAAGACGTAGAGTAATTTCCCCAGGTTTTATTTTAGCCCTAAAGAAAAGGGTGTATAACCAATGCATCCTCCCAATAGTCACTTATGGAGCTGAAACATGGAACTTAACCAAGAGACAGGCCCGTAGATTGAGAACCATGCAACGTGCAAATGAAAGAATAATGCCGGGCCTCACATGGAGAGACCACAAAACAGCACAGTACATCCGAGAAAAGACAAGAGATAGAGACATCATAGAATCCATAAAAAATCTTAAATGACGGTGGGCTGGCCATGTTGCAATAATGGCAGACAATCGATGGACATCGCGACTCGCAACATGGATTCCCCGAGACCACATGCGCAACCGAGGCCGGCAAAATGTTAGATAGAGAGACGAGCTAGACAAGTTCAGGAAGTACTGGCTCCGTGACGCCCATGATAGAGAAGTGTGGCAAATCCTGGGGAAGGTCTTTGTCCAACGACGGACGCTAAAAGACTAATGATGATGATGATGATGATGATATTGGGTGAACAGTTTGGGTTAACAACCCAAAAGATTCCTACTAGTATTATTTTTGAAAGCAGGAATTAATGTTTGTACCATAATATTTATGTTGATGATGATGATGATGATGATGATGATGATGATGATGATGATGATGATGTTTGTGGTGGTGGTGATGATGATGATGATGATGGTGGTGGTGGTGTTGGTGGTGATGATGATGATGGTGGTGATGATGATGATGATGATGATGATGATGATGATGATGATGATGATGATGATGATTTTAGAGAGAAAAAAATCACGTTTTCGTTGCTTGAAACTACAGTATATCGACTCTGTGATAGCCGGGTTTATACCACAAGGAACAATAGAAATGTATCATATTCATTTTTGTTAAACTCCAAAACTAGACTTGACTTCATTTTCTTTTTTTTTTTTTTTTTTTGTATCGTAACATGAACAACAAAAACAATATCCACCAAAATTGGGGGTAGGAAATTACCATTCCCCTCGAACTGAATTGACAAGTCTTAGGTATCAGCAACAATTTACCATATTGCTTACGCTTATTTTCTTCTTATAAATAAGATATACAGTGAACCAAAATATACATTCTTTTTATATTTCTTTCATCTATTATATACAAAGTTGCAGTAATTATCTTCAGTCGGAAAAAAAAGTGGGAGTGAAGTTCGCCCCTACGGCAGTCAGCCTAGTATCTTTTTTATTTCCTCCAAATATCGGGACAAATTTTCAGATGGGAGAATTTGATTATTCTTTCTGATTCTAAAGTTGTATTTGGGAGAAATGTGACGTTATAGGAATAAGAAATTATTGCATTTAATTCAATTATGCTGACAAATGGGACGGGAATGATAAAGACAAGTTTTCTTCATTTTCTCTTGTCTTTTTTTAATTGTGTTGCCTGGTAGATAATCCAAGACACATTTTCGAAATTCAGGACGAAAGAACCGAGCAATTACACTGAGCAAAGAAAGTGAAATGACTTATAAATAGAAACAGCAGATCAAAACTGTCACCAGAACAGGCTTCTTCAGTTTTTAAGCTAGTCTGGCTGGCTGACTATGTATGTATGTATCGTGTGTACAGGCCATACTAATGGAACTATGGGGTTAAAAAGTTTAACACTCCCTCGTCTAGAGAAGAAACTTCTTAAACCCCCTCCCTAGTTAAGTTTTATCTTTTGGTCCAATTTGCAATGTAAGTTAATGCTGAATCGGTCCCTATTTATGTCTGGTGGCATTTACACTTGTTTCATTTTTTTTTTTAATTCAGACATTTTAGTGATCACTGCCCAATCAAAAGAGAAGTAACTTATTCATTGATCACCCCTTCTCCCAATCTTCTGATTGATCACTCCTGACACATCATGCTTGCAAAAGATGTTGGTTACGAGATAGTTTCCATTGAGTGACTAACCAGAGCTGTTCTAAGTAGTCTTTTGACTAGATGCAAATTTATATGATGTCGATAGAAAACCCAGTATTATCCTCTCAACTGCGGATGACAGAAATTTCAATCATTGCAGTTCTATGGGTAAAACTCAGTGAATTTCCATTTTAGACTATCTTGCAATAGGGTTTTATACTCTCAATATTACTTTTCCACCTGCCGTAGTTAATGGGTTCTGGAGACTTTCAAAAAAAGGCAACATTCTTTTCAATTGTTATTCCCTTTCTTTTGCTTTATCATTCGACTCTATGGAGATTCTGCAATGCAGTCGTGTTAGAAGAATGGATTTCAAAAAACGAAAACTGGTAAAAATGGCACTGGCAGGTGTATTTCAACTTCATCGTAAGTTTTTTTGTAGATAAACTCTTTACGTGAGTATATAATCATTAATGGATTCGTGGGATTTTTACCTGAATCATTCAAGCCTTTATCATTTTCATGATTGTTACTAACGCGATGAGTTAGTAAGATCATCTCATAAACCAATTAGTTAGTGTTGTTAGTGATATAATCAAGGATGCTCCACACTGTGGCCTTGTGTCAGGAAAGATACTTACACTTTGCTTTGTTCCGATTGTTAAAAAGAAACGGCATCAAGTTGCCAGTCACCTTGTTTTATTGTCTGTAGCTTTGAACAGGCTGCGAGAAATTTATTTTTATGTTATCAAAAAATGCTTGAGGTGGGGAAGCGCATCGCTACGGAGCAGCAGTTAGAATATTACCACTGGAGTAAGTTCAATCTATGCTGGTACCCGACACCTGATGCCCCACACTTGTAACTTATGACGAACTAAACTGAAATTAGTAAATACCAATACTTTTTTTCTATCTGTTGATAATGAGGTT
>OY735222.1:35876390-35941390 GCA_963457665.1 Thysanoteuthis rhombus
ATATATATATACTGTCTAGGCCGATTGCCATATATATGCTCGCATATGGGTGCGTCCAGATACACACATGATAAATCTAGATTAAAAAGCATTTATGTTCACAAATATATGTTTATTTACATCATTGTGAGGTTTCAAAATGCATATCTATTGAAATGAGATTGAACATTGAAAACTCATGTACAAAAGTCAGAAATCTTTGAATTCAAATTCTGTCAATTTTGAAGCGATAGAAACGATGGTATAATCTAACAAGAGGAATTTGGGTAACACAGGACTGACTGCTTGAGCGAGCAAAGCAGGCTTCTAAGAACCCCAGAGAAAACTTTTGAAATTAAACAATCTTAGAGACAATTTAAGCCCATGTGGATTGGGATTTTGAACATTTACTGGCTAATCTTTCTTATGAATGAATTGTGTAAGTAGACAATTTTAGTAGTACATAGATACTTTGGACTGATAAGATTTTTTTTGTTCTTGAAGGTTGGGCTTGCTCTTCTGAAGGTGTGCCAGCCTAGAGAGATTCTTCGCCGGATTTAACAATGCAGATTCCCAAAGGTCATAGCCAAAAAAAATAAGATGACGTGACAAACTAGATAAATTCAATATTGGCTCCGCGACGCCCCCGATGAAGACACCTTGGGAAAGTCTCTGTTCGACGATAGACGCTAAAATGCTGCTGCTGCTGCTGCTGCTGCTAATGGTGATGATGATGATGATGATGATGATGATGATGATGATGATGATGATGATGGGGAAGACTACGCAAAATGCTTAGGAAACACCGTTCCCACGAGTTCCAACAGCAATGCACCGCAGTGTATAAGTGTGCTAAAAAAAAAAACCCTTTTGAAATGCATCGTATCTTCTGCTGACATTCAATGTTTCTCTGAATACCTAGATAAATGAGCGCATGTATTTATTCATTCGTGTGTGTGCGTGTGCATTTTGCGCAAGACTGTATAAAAACCAAAAGTTGACCCAGGCAAAAAAGGACGCCGTCGAGCAACCAACCCAACTGGGAAAACCAGGTTCAAAAGATCAATAATTTTTTTTTAATTCATCTACGAAAATGATTTTTTTTCATCTCTTCTCTCTTCTTTCAAGCGAAGTTTCCATCTATTTTATATCACTTGTTTTTTGCAGACATATCATTCTTACGTACATATTTTAGAACTTTTTAAGCCTTTTTTTTTTTTTCATCCTTAAAGAAAAAGTTAATTCAAATATGCTAGATACTGCAACGTGACAGTCGGGAAATGTCCCCCCTTGGATTCCCCCCGCCCCCTTTCCGAAGCTCAAGACTCTTGGTTGATTTAGTTTTTATACAATCATATTCTTAGTTCCAGTGTTTTAATCAGCATATATATATATATATATATATATATATATATATATATATATATATATATATATGCACGCATGTATGTATTCCTACACCAACAGAGTTGTACTAAGCACTGACAGACAGCTCAGATTTGATACCAGAATGTTGCAAAAAGAAACGAACTGCATACAGAAAAGCATTTTTCTTCAAACAAAAGAATCCCTCAACATTGAGATGAAGTATTTTAACACTTCTGCACATCATTTGTACTAATGTCTCCATCTTTGTTATTTTCAATCATCACTATTTCAAAACTAATTGAAGTTTAACACCAACCACTGTAACAGGTCTGATTGGTCACCCAATACAAACTATCATGTGACCCTCGTCTTTTGGTAGTAAGCCATGCGGGGAGTGATCAATTAAAAGATTGGGGGAAAGGGTTGATCAGTGAATAAATTACTTCTCTCGTCTTTAGTTGGATCACTATAAAGTGTTAAAAAGCATAAATGCGACCGGGCACAAACGAGGGAGTAATTCTGCATATACTTTCATTAAAAATCGACCGACGTCCCACTAAAAGTCTATTGGGGGGATTCTTTAAACCGTTTTTGTTGATATAATAAGGAATAGATGATAAGCTTAGCTGTGCTGAGGCCAAACTTCCTTACTTCATTCAAATCTTAAAGGTAAACAAAAAAGAATTCATTCTCTGCACGATATTCAAAATCGCATGCACCCATTTAAACTCCTTTATTAATGCTTCCTATCATAAAACAAGTTCATCTGAGTTGAAGGGATGAAGATGTTATCAACTTTTGCGTGCGTCAAATGGACGCTGAGAAGATGATGATCGCGGTGATAAACAGAAATAGTCACAACTCAACAATACTAGGGGTTAGACAATATTTATCATTATCAAGTGGATAGAAGGGAAAGGGCAGAATGTTAGTGATAGATTTTGAACTATCTGTTATTATTGATAGTATCTTCACTCTCAAAATATCTAGGGGTCACCAAGGAACACAACCTGACAGCAAGCCTTCTTCAGCTTTTCATCGACTTGAACAGCACGGTAGGCTTTCAATTCTCCTTTAATCTCTTTGCGAGTTTTTTTTTTTTATGGAAACATTCTCTGCGTTCCAATCCTAATGAGAACGAGCTTCCCTTTCAGGTTCCAGAAAATTTTTTGTCGCTCTCAGGCGAGGTCATGTATCAATAATCATTGATTATGAGGGAATGAAAAAGTAGAGACCACTATTATTGTAGCAGCAGTGATGATGATGATGATGATGATGATGATGATGATGATGATGATGATGATGATGATGATGATGATGATGGTGGTGGCTATGATGCTGCTATTGAAGACGATGACGATGATGATGCCGATGATATTGTTGTTGTTGTTGTTGATGATGATGATGATGATGATGGTGGTGGTGGCTACGATGCTGCTATTGAAGACGATGACGATGATGATGCCGATGATATTGTTCTTGTTGTTGATGATGATGATGATGATGGTGATGGTGGCTATGATGCTGCTATTGAAGACGATGACGATGATGATGCCGATGATATTGTTCTTGTTGATGATGATGATGATGATGATGATTATGGCTGACGTGCAATTCATGGTTATTATATTTGACGAATTTAGAAATAGTAATTTGCGTTACGAAATGTGATATTATTTCGCTTCAGTTGTCCCATTGCTATTTACGGAGAAATCTTGAGTGATCTTTGGATGGTTACAAGAGATCTGAAGCCTCCTCTCCGCATGATTAAAATTAGACACTGAACGCAGTCATATTACCATGCCTTTATGATACTTCACGGAGGAGAAAAACTTGATCGACTTTGAACCTCATTTAAATCTACTCGTTAATTTGAATGCGGTTACCTTGAGGTATGAGAGGATTTTTATTTTTTACCCATTCAAAACGATTCTTTATTTTCCCTTCATTTTCTTTCTTTTTCTGTCTCAGTTATCTCCCTTCCTCCCCTGCCTCAATTATCTCCCTTTCTTCTTTCTTTCCTTAACACTTTCGTCGTTTCTTTTTCATTATATTTTTTTCCTGTCGTTCTAATTCAATTATCTTTCTTTCCTTCTTTCTGTCTTCCTTTTATTTTCCGATTTTTCTCCTAATTTGTATTTCTTTCTTTTTCCTTCAACAGTTTTATTTTTGTTTCCCTCTTTCAGTCCTACCTATTTCTGTTTTCCTTCCTTTCTTTCTTTCTTTCTTTCTTTCTTTCTTTCTTCCTTACACCTTTGTTCGTTGACATTTGTTTTCCTCTTTCGTAGAATTTTCCGTCTTTGTTCAAGTAAGATCTTTTAATTTTCTCTTATTTCTTATCAAATCTACCTTTCGGTATTTCCCGCCTCGCTCTACTCAAGATTATTGACTGATTTATTCATCCCTTCTTGCTTTTTACCTTTTTTCGATTTTTTTTCTTTTCTTTATTGACGCTTTTTCTTCTTTATTTTCTTATTATTTTAGCCATTTATTTTTGTGGACTTCTAATTCAAATTTGATCGCTATTCAATTCGTCTATCTATCCATCTATCTATCTATCTATCTATCTATCTATCTCGTATCTAGATTCATCATCATCATCATCATCATCATCATCATCATCAGTCTTTTAACGTCCATCATTGGACATAGACCTTCCCCAGCATCCATCACATATCTCTATCATGGGCGTCGCAGAGCCAATATTTTCTTAATTTGTCTAGTTCATCTCTCCATCTTGTATTTTGTCGGTCTTGGTTTTGCATGTGATCTCTGGGGATCCATGTTGTGAGTCGTGATGTCAATCGGTTGTCTTTCATTCTTGCAACATGATCAGCCCATTACCATTTGTGTTTTCTAATGGATTCTATGATTCCCTGACCCCCGTTTTCTTTCTAATATTTTGTGTTGTCTTGTGATCTCTCTATGTGAGGTTGAGCATGATTCTTTCGTGCGCAAGCTGCATGCTACCCAATTTGCAGGCTCGTCTCTTGGTTAGGTTCCATGTTTCAGCTCCATAGGTGACTATCAGGAGGATGCATTGGTTTTTAGGATTATTGGGATCGTCTTGTTTTTCAAGGTTGAGCTCACTTTGGCGCAGACTTGCCATTTTAGGGTGATTCTCGGCTTGATTTCTTCTTCTTTTATGGGTTTCATTGAGATTGTTTGTCTTAGATAAATGTAGTCCAGATTATGGAAGATCATCTCAAGGCAGGCTGTGAAGAGTTTGGGTGAGCTGGTATCGCCTTGTCTCCCTCCCTTTTGGAATCGGAAGGTTTCAGTCTTTATGTAGCCTGATAAAGGAGTTGCTGTGCTTATATATATATATGTTGCTGAATTTTGACATACAAGGTCTTCACCATGTAGAGTGACAGCCTTCATGACCATGGGAATTTCTTAAGAGTCAAATGCTTTCTTGAAGTCTATAAATACTACAGCAAGTGGCATTTTGTATTCTGCTGCTTTCTCTTTCACATGATTTAGTGAATGGAGATGGTCCATAGTCGAATAGCTTCTTCTAAATCCAGCCTGCTCTCGTGGTTGTTTTTCATCTAGTGTTTTAGTGATCCGGTTGGTGATGATTTTTGTGAAAAGTTTGTATATGTAGTTAAGTAGGCTTTTAGACCTGTGGTTGTTGAGGTCTTTGGGGTTTCCTTTTTTATGTAGGAGCATTATGATGGCTATGTTCCAGTCTTTAGGGACTCAAATCTGTTTTAGATACAAGATGAATGGATTAGTTAGTTTTTTTGTAGACGATCTTACCAGCTTTTTTGAGTAGATCGATGGTGATGTTATCTGGTTCAGGTACTTTTCCATTTTCTGATTGTTTGATAGCTTGTTTTACTTCCCATGGTGTAACTTCTGGAATAGATTGGTAAATATGACCAGACAGATATACAGCTAGTTAGCTAGTTAGCTAGCTAGATAGGTAGGAACAGACTGATAGATATGAGCGGACATATGTATTGAGATAGATAGGGACTGACTGATAGAAAGATAAGATAGATATGCATTGATTGATAAATAGATATTCTACTAGATTAGAATGCATAGATAGATAGATAGATATAAAAAGACCAAGATTGATAGAGAGATAGATAGATTGAGAAATAAAGAGATCGATATGGACTGACTGATACATACGTGATTAACTAAACTATGAATTATAAATTAGCTGTACTGTTCAGCTTTTAGTCCGTTGAAAAAAATCAAAGGTCATTTGTTTAATGACATTGACAAAACTATCCCAAGTCTTGCACAAAGTCACAAGTGGGGAGCACCTTGTGTGGATTGAACTCATTACAGTAGTATCTGTTTGCATGATTAACTTGCTCCCCAATTTCGTTCATAAATGATCGTGTCTGTTATAATATATCAGGACCAGTGTCAGTATTTTGATCTGTTGGGATCGAATATAAGCAGGGGTTCTGAACAGGAAAAAAGATTTTATGAGTTAATACGCGAGAAAGAAAACACTTTCAAAGATCAAAGTCAGTGACGTAATATATGTACCAGGTTTGTTTTTTTTTTCACTCACAATTCAGTTGCAGCTTTTTACCAAGAGGATAAATTTCTAAAATGAGAATACCAAAAGAAAGAAATTTATCACAGAACCAATAAAAAAACTTTTATAAATAATAGACCGATAGACATCTTATTTATATTAGATGAGAAACAAAATAATACATTTTTTTAAGTTAATTCCTGATATCTTTGAATCATATTGAGTTTTTCTTTATATGATTTCTTTATCTCATGATTTTTCAAAAAAATCTTTTCACTAGTATTTTGCTCGAACAGGAGAGGAGGTCTAGACCCGCTGCCCCACCCCACTGGACCTATATATACGATTCTAATATATTATGTGCTACAAAAAGAAAAGAAGTTTGATATATTTACGTCTTCCCGTATGTCCATCTGCCTATCCACACGATATCTCCGAAAGTACTGAAAGGATGTCAATGGAATTTTGTGGAAAGGTGAGGTACACTGAGGTACGGGAAGAGGTAGTACAATTCTGAGACAGAAACATGTACAATTGCCCCCTTACTTCATATGATGATGTTTTTTACACGATATCTCTGAAAGTTCTCAATTAAATTTTGTAGGAGGGTGGAAAATAGGTTACGGAAGAACTTGTTAAATTTTCAAGTTGATCCATGCGCACTAACTCACCTTCAAAATGACGTTAGCAGAAATATGCGTCCTGTGAGTGCTTTAATCAGTTACCCATACAAATCTTCGTTTTATACCTGCAACCTTTCAGAATCTGTCGGCTTGAAGTTCTAGCAATTTGTGTGTGACGTTAGTTAATCATTTCTATTGTAATAAATGCTTTGTTAGTGACCTTGACGGTTTTCCAGTGCATTCTCCTGGACTCCTCGATCAGCTACAAAATAACGTAACATCACGTGATCGGTGTTAATAAAAAAGATAAATCACTTGATGCGAATATGGAATTGCAGTGTTGATTCTTGAAGGTTCATAGAAAAAAACATTGATACAAATTCTCATCACGTGGTACAGTGAAAGACTGAGACAAAAAGTAGTCAAAACACAACATTCTACCAAATCGGAAGCAAGGGCAGACTTATCATCATGTTGAGTTGGCTTGAGCTAAGGAGTCCCAAAGGAAGTGGACCCAAGAGCAAAGAATGGTTTAATTGAGTGCATTCCGAAGCTCAACCTAGAGGTCCAGTGGCAGATCATCTGTCATGGGTCGAAAGAAAATGATTATCCCGTCATCTCATCTCAGTTCTGCATATTATCTCTGAAAATACTGACTCC
This sequence comes from Thysanoteuthis rhombus, assembly GCA_963457665.1. NCBI lineage: Eukaryota > Metazoa > Mollusca > Cephalopoda > Oegopsida > Thysanoteuthidae > Thysanoteuthis > Thysanoteuthis major. The sequence goes on from OY735222.1 coordinate 35,883,525, forward strand.
ATATGGTGTTCTTTTGTTGATGGATGGAGAGAACACTTCCAAGGAATTGTGTTATCTTCCTATCTGAAGATAGATTTATCGAATCACTATGATAGTCATTTTTGTTTATCTTCTACTTTCAAACAAAAAGTTATTTCTTCTTTTTTTGGAATTAATATATAGCGATGATAAAACAACAATAACGAGAGGGAGTGAAACTTCTGATGAAATAATAATCGCGAAAATCTAAGAAGCAACAATGCTTAGATGGAATAAAACTAACAATAATATCAACGAGATGACCCTGAGATGAATTTTTCACGCTTCAAGAGGATATTAAAGTGATCTGGTGCGGCGAGAATAGACAAAGATTTTTACACACTTGCAAACAAAATTAGGTCTCAACTATTATCTCCTTCACAAACCAGTCATTTAACATGATAGGGGTGATCGTGAATGGTATAAAAATCTTTTTCTTCTTCTCGTTTATTGTGGTATGTAAGGAGAAATATAATAAAAAATATATCCCTCCTGTATCGTCATATTTGCAGTTATTTTTCTGAGCATCACCAGATGTCCTTGCTATATATATATATATATATATATATATATATATATATATATATATATATATATATATATATATATATATATATATATATATATATATATATATATATATATTGAAGTGGGAAACAGATCTATGAAGGTGTTGGTTTTTGTCCAACAAAGAAAAATAGATTTGGAAATTTATTAAAGGAATGAATAAAATAGAGAGTAAACAATTTGACAGCAACAATGAAAATCCCGGCATATTTCTTTGCCTCTCGTAACAACAGAAGAAAAGATTTATGATATAAATTAAATATCGATCATTGGAGAAGGCGAGAAAACCGTCAATATTGACCAATAAAAACGCTGCATAAAAAGTGATTCAGACAAAAAATATAGTTTTCTAACGATGAGGAAGGATCGTAAAATGTAAATATTTTATCGTAAATCAATCTACACGGTGTTCCAAAAATGGTGCAACTGTATTTTGAACATTTTAACTTCACGATAAAGTTGAAAGCGAATCCCTTCGACGAGGATGCGAGATCGTACCTATTTCGTTACATTGCAAAAAGATATAGCTGACACAATACAAAATGGATGCTCGATTGAGGCTAGTGAATGATTCAATAATCATAATTGCTACATGCTGGTGTCTCTGAGTATAGTTTTGCCACATGAATAATGTTGTAGTATGAAATTAACGTTTACGTGAATTCCGTTCTCTTATCCTCAGGGTTGCATTGTTTATTGAACACCCTGAATATATACTTTGCACGCTGTACAGATATACACACGCACAAACACGATATATAAGTGGGATTTGTTGTCTTCAAGAATACAGTGCTCAGTATTAATGGAATAGAGCTGTATAATTGAACTTGAAAAAAATACGTGATGTTTTCCAAAAACAAATTTATCTAAGACAATAACGATTAATAACGCAAGAAGAACAAGTTAATCATTCCATGTAATAGGAACGCCACTGCTTGCTACGTGAAGAGACCAAATGATAACGAATCACCGAAAGAAAGAATATGAAATCATTTTACCCAGTGGAGAAGACAATAGAATGAAAATTTATTTCACCAAGAAACAATAACAAATTAATCATATTTTTCCGATTAATACACCATTTAGTGAGGAGGTACAAATTAAAAGTACGAAACAAATTCGTTCCAGGAAAACAACACATCGATTATATATATATATATATATATATATATATATATATATATATACGTGTGTGTGTGTGTGTGTGAACAATAGGGAATGAAATAGACTCAGGAGTTGAAGTAAATGGAGTCTTTATCTGTCAATTATTTGATTCATAAATGGATTAATTAGTATGCTAAACATGTTTCGGGATGGGTTCCCATCTTCAGTAGCATGTGTGTACCTTCTAATGGTTAAAGGTTTCCCCTAAAAACACAAATTTAGCATCAGATGTTTTACTTTGAAAGCGAAAATGGAAATCAAGAAAGTGGATTCCTGATTGGTCGTAATGGTGAGTCTGGACTGTATTGTGTTTATGGAGAAATATCCTGTTGGAAATAATAGCAGCAGTTATGGGTAATTTATTGTTTGTACTGATCAGTGGGGATGGGCATTCTTAAGCATCGGTTGTCATGGATACTGGGGAGCTGAATAAGAATTTAGTGTTGAACTGTTTGGGTACTTGGTAAGTTGCTGATTAGACTATCTCTAGTGTTAATCAAGCTCGTGGGGGTAAGGGGTCCTCCTTATATATGATTGAATATTCATTGGGAAAATGTATGTTTATATCCTTACTGGTCACTCATGATGTTCTGGAAAGTCTCGTGGCTTTGAGTTGTACAAGTACCACACATAAGTTTTTATAGGTAGGATCTATGCGATTGTGTGAAGATCCCAACGTTTTCACGCCAAATTCTCATCTCGTTCATTCTCGGTCCATTCACCTTTTTCAACGCGACATGAGAATCAGGTGTGGAAACAGATATTTTGGCATTTGCATTACAGGATGCTGTTTAGCTCAATGGTAAGAGCATCGCCACATTAAAGAAGCTACCCTAACGGTGGTAGTTTTTTTTTTAATTGTTTATTCTATTTACGATGTCTGGGGCGAGTGATACATTGACCGTGTTACGACGGGTGATCATTTCAAACATGTTTCTGTATAAAATAATGCACTGTATAACCACATATGTATATGTGTGTCTGTGTGTGTGTGTGTTTGTGTGTGTGTGTGTGTTTGTGTGTGTCTGTCTGTGTGTGTGTCTGTGTGTGTGTTTGTGTGTGTGTCTGTACGTGTGTTTTTTTGCGTGTGTGTGTGTGTTTGAGTGTGTGTGTGTCTGTGTGTGTGTCTGTGTGTGTGTTTGTGTGTGTGTTTGTGTGTGTGTCTGTGTGTGTGTTTGTGCGTATGTTTGTGTGTGTGTGTGTGTGTGTGTATTCACACAAAATTAAGATGCTGATAAGTTAAATGAAACACAACAAGGAAATTCATAATTCGTACCAAAGATTTCCTCACAAACCGAAAAGTTGAAATTCCGTTCATGATTTTAATACATAATAAAGTGGTTCTCAAACAGCCACAACTATCTCCCAAGTATACAAACATGTATCGGGTCTCTAGTATAAGTATTATGTCTGTCTTCATCAGAGTTGCTAGTCTAGATCTGAATCCTTCAGGCGAGAGATGAAAAAGAAAATGGATGATGAGAACGCATATCAGTATGCTGATATAAAAGTTTCGTTCATTGACTACTTAAATATGTTTCATTTTTGCAGTTGTTGTGCCATAGAGGTCAAATATATTTCTTTGTGTGCCGTTATACAATAAAGTTTGAGAACCACAGTAAGTTGAAACTCTGTTCCCAATTTCATTATTACTTTAGTGACTTTCTGCTTCCTCTCAGTCTCTAACACTCAACTGTCATCGACCGCCCTTTGCCCCTAGTCAATCATGTGAAGAATTTGATTCTTTCAGAGGAGGGCAACTTGCAGAGACCGTCTGGAATCATCGCAGACTTTTGTCATTCTTGAAGAATGAATAGGAATCACAATGAGTGGATCCTCTTGGAGGGCTATTTAGAGTGAACTTTTGAATGTCATATTTAACAAGGGGTGGAGGGGGGGGGGGCTCATTAGTAATGAACGAAGGAAGGACAGTGGGAAGGAAGGGAGGAATAAACGAAAGCACGAATGAAGGGGAGGAAGGACAAAAGAGAAAGAAAGATGGAATGAAGAAAAAAGGAAAAAGTAAGAAAATAGAGACTGAAAGGAGAAGAAAATGCATTAGAAAGATAGAAAACTATGAAAGAATCAGAAGAAAAATGAAAAGAAAGAAAGAAAAAAAGAAAGAAAGAAAGTAAGAAAGAAAAACGAAAGAAGGAAAGTAGCTCAAAAGATAGAAAAGGTTATAGAAGAATGAAAGACGAGAAAGACAAGGAAGAAAAAATAAAGAACAATGAAAGATAAAAAGAAAGAAAGAAAGAAAGAAAGAAAGGAAAGATTTTGAGGTAATTGAAAATGGGTTAAAGAGAGGGAAACGGTCATATAGTAATGAAGAGAGGGTTGAAGAGAGAAAGGCAGAAAGAAAAGAAGGAAGAAAGAGAAAATATAAACGAAAAAAAGAAAGAAAAAAGACAGAAAGAAAGGAAATGGACGAAATAATGAGGAAAAAAACAACAAATAAAAAACAAGTAAATAAAAAATGTTTGAGTTGAAAAAAGAAGAAAGATGGAAAGAAAAAGAACTGAAAGAAACTGAAGAAGAATGAATAAAAACCAAAAAGAAAAAGTCAAAGAAAGAAAGAATTCAATAGAAAAATAAAATAAAATGAACGACAGATAGGAAAAAAATAAAAAGTCTGGAAAGGAAAGAATAAAAATGAAAGAGAGTTATCGAAAGAAAGAATAGAAGAAAAAGGAAGGAAAATAGACGAAAAAAAATTGGGGTGGGGAAGAGAAAACCAGGAAGTCATTGATTATGAAATCGATTCTCTCAATTCCTTTCAATGTCACAAGAAATTCTGTACCAGATTGGTTGATTCGTCGGGGAAATTTTGTCTGACGGTTTTCGAGAGCTCAATCATAATTCCGACTTGCCTATTTATGCTCTGTGATAATTGTCCGCCTTTGGTGTTGTGTCGAGAAGAAAAAAGAAAAGTCGTTCTATTACAAAGCATCGTTGAGGTGGAATGGAGACTGGCTCCTCGCAAGACATGATGGAGGAGGTGATTTGGTGGTTTTTATCAATCATCACAATATTCATTCGTAATCAATGATTCTAGCCTGGACTCTTGCCCAAATACTTTCAAGTGTTCATACCATTACAATATCAGAGCTTGATTCAGACACACACGCTCTCATACAAACGCAAACACATACAACAACATATGCACACACTCACGTGCTCATAAACACACATACACAGCCACATATGCATAAATACGTCACGTTTTATCTAGAGTCAATTATTTTTTATCATGGTGGTGTGTGTCTATAATTACAGAGCAGACACGTTTTTACTTGTGCTGTAGCACTTGTGGTAATAATGGCGTTAGACTAGACTATTATTAACCCTTATAAATCTTTTCACAAGTATTTTCTTTCATCTTAATTTTAGTTGCTTTGCATCACAACTACTTAGACTTTCCAAACTGTGTGTCACGACAATATTGTGTCGTCAATAATCTCTTGTGTGTGTCAAAAAATTAAATATAATATTGTATATCTCTCAAAAGATACTTTTCCTGGATCCGTTTGAAATGTTTGGAAATTGATTTGGACCATCAGAGATCGGAAATGAAGGAAAAGTGTGTAGTGAGACTCGAACTCACATCCTTTTCTTTTGGAGGGAGTACTAGCTGCTCTACTGCTTGTGCCACGATAACTTCCACGGATAGAAGATCAACTTTAACCCTTTATCCACCACTCCATTTACCCCTCCAACCTCCTGAGGTCTTATTTGTTATTGCTTTTCACTGCTTTGGTCTGTGATCTAAATTCCCTATTTCTCATCTTTTCCAGTTTAATGTCTGTTGAAAGTTGCATTTTTTTTATTTGTCTTTCTTTCCTGCTGACCCTGTTCATTAACTCAATAAGTTCAAAGTCCGAAAGCTGACTTGAAAATGTATTTTACTTGATCAACAAATCCCTGCTTTGCTACAAAAACGTTGCTTCCATGTTTCATGTTTCTAATAGCATTTCCTGTAATCCTATTTGAGAAGGATTCATTTTAAAATAGCATTGAATAAAAGACTTGTTTTCATCTCTATTACTTCCTTTTTGTTGAAACTGACACTTCTCTATAGGATATCGAGAGAAAACATGTCAGAAAAACCAACGGCCACAGGAGTCCATCCTGTTGGCTACCCAAGGATCACTTATCGATCATGAGATGCACTCTAGTTATCTGAACGACATGCGTAGGCAATGTATCAGTTCTGAATAGAATGAGGTGTCGTGAAACACAATTGGTTCCATTTGTGGCACAGGGATGGAATAGTTCTCTCAAGTCACCTCCACAGACCAACTTACCCATTAATTTCTCATTGTTCATTTTGAGAAGTGTCGCGTGTATCACTCACAAAAGGAATATTTTGAATTACTCTAAGTGGGTGAACAAACAAAACGTCCAATTATTACAATTATTCATTTATCAAAAATGCAATTCGTATTTAAACTTACGATATCGATAGATATAAAAATGGCTCTTCTTTACGAAGATGGGCAGATAAATATTCGGCAACTATCATCGGTTTTTCCTGAAGATTTCGTCCACGAGGAGATGGGATTATTATTATTATTATTATTATTATTATTATTATTATTATTATTAATAATAATAATAATAATAATAATGATGGTGATGATGATGATGATGATGATAATAATAATCAAGAGTGTCGCTGCTTCAATTTACGGTTGTCTCCTCATTGAACTCGAGATAAACTAGATCCTAAGTGTCCAAGATGTCTCCTTTTTGATTTGGCTGATGCTATTGTCCTTGGTGTTCACTTTCTGGAGATAGTTTTTTTAGATTTGTAGTTATCGCTCCCAATGCTCCAGTAAAGATTGGTACGGTCTTAATCGATTTTTAAATCATTTTTGCAGTTCAATTTGGAATTCTTGGTACTCCTTTACATTTTCCTACTTTTTCTGTTCAGTATATTTATCCACTGAGCATGAAATATCGATCAAGTATAACGTGGTCGTTTTTATCAGTAGTGACACAATCTGGCATACTTGCTGCGAATCTACAACCAGTGATAGTGTTGAAGTTATATAGTTATTCGAATTTCTCGTTCTCTAATTCAGTTTCAGGTTTATGCTCCCATCAAAGTTCCATTCTTTCAAAACCTGCATAAACTCCACTGAACTAATGCGGCAACTGAGTCATGTATCTCAAGGTGCACAGTTTGAACTAATTTTCGACAGTCAGATACTGTTTTCTAGTGTTTCCTGATATTCATTTCGAGCTCTACACTCGTCTGGCGATTTTCATTTCAAAATATGATGTGCATACCAATTGATATCCAATGTCTGATCCAATCCTGCATTCAGTGCTTCCGTTACACGTTTAAGATGTGCTGTATTCGGCCCCTGATATGTTTGCAGGTCCATTCTGTCAACTATTTCATCCCATTTTCCATGTTTAGTTTTGTTCCTCCACCTTGCTTCTCGTCCCCCTGGAATCTTCTTTCCAGCTTTTGTCATATTTGGCAAGACCTCCCCAATGGCATTTTCATTAAAGTGCTCGTGGCTTTCATATTCTGCTAATGGTGTTTTGTCTAATACCTTTGAATACTCAATTGCAAATAGTTGTCTTCCAACTTTTATTTCTTGAGATGTAGAGTCAGTTACTATCGGCTCCTGGGTGTAGCGCTCTGTAAATAGTCATCTCTTTCCTGGTTTTCGTATCGACTTGTCGGAGCTCTTTCTTGGTCCAATCAATTATTCTCGTCGTGTATGTTATTACGGGTGCTGCAAAGGTGTTAATTGTAGTGATTTGATTACTACCGCTAAGTTTAGATTTCAAGATAGATCGTAATTGCTTGTAATACTCAGATACTGCTTTTTCTTCCACCTCCTTATTCTTCACTTCGTTTGACTGGTTGATCCATAAGTATTTATACGTTTCATTTAAATGCACTCCCCTTATATGGTATCCCTGTTGGCAGACGGAAATTTTCAGTTGATATCAGTTTTCCTTTATTTAGTGCTAACCTTTGCTCATTTGCTCGGGCCAAATTTCACATGAATATCATTAGATAATATTCTGACATTATTTAGCGGGCTTTCTCTCTCCTTGTCTGATTTCGCATACATCCATATAGAACAAAAGACTTATTTGTATACTGCTCATTTGGTAATCTTTTTCTATTCTTTAAGATGATAGTTATTGGGAACGATGGCATTTCAATAGAAGTGGTGAAACTTCTGAGTTGATGATTTCAGTTATTCTCAACGTCCTTGTTGCTCTTCCTTGAAATAACTTTATATTTCTTGCTACTCCAACAAATCTAAACTATCATCAGCCATGAGTGTAGAACAGAGTCAATTCATAAAATCATTAGATTTTTATATCTTTTCAAAGTGTTTTTAATAATCATTTTATCAACAAGAAAGTGGGTTCCTCTTGATTTTCTTCAACAACCTTTTCCTTGCCAAGGTATCAAATTGTTGCCCGAAGAGTGATTGTATATTGCATCAGATGCGATGTCAGAATTTTCCAAGTTGCTTAGAGGCATGTTATTGGCCTGTACTTGGCGACTACTTGGAGCTGATATTCTTATCTTTCATTATCGAGTTCGTTCTGCCTTCTATCATCCTCTCTGAAATGTCACTACTAATCACTAATTGTAACTGTGGTGCAAATCGTTGTTCTTCTTCTTCTTCTTCTTTTTCTTCTTCTTCTTCTTCTTCTTCTTCTTCTTCTTCTTCTTCTTCTTCTTCTTCTTCTTCTTATTTTTATTATTATTATTATTATTATTATTATTATTATTATTATTATTATTATCATTATTTGGAATCTCACACCAGTTGCCTGGTGGTAACCGCTGGAGTTTGAGTGACAGAAAGTCTCCTCAAGTCTCCAGCCCTCCTCCCCTAGTACTCATTGGTCGCAGTAATTCAGCGATTTACAGTTTCACACCGGTTGCCCAGTAGTTATCGCTGAGGGCTGAGTGACAATAAGTCTCCGCAAGTCTTCAGCTAACGTCTCCTCTCTCATTCACCTATCATGTCAGGGCTAAAAATCGTTGCAGTACTTATATCTCTAGCACCTTCCTCAGTATCCGTGCAGTTCCCAGTAGTGCTGTGGTCTGTACGGTCTCTATCCTCCTCCTAATCCCGATCTCCTCCAGTCTCTCCCTCAGCGTTTTGGGGACAGTTCCTACTGCGCCCACTATGACCGGTACTACCCTGGTTTTCATGTTCCACATTTTTCTTAACTCCCTTGCTAGGTCCTGGTATTTTTCCCTTTTTTCACCCTCCTTCTTTTTTACTCTATGGTCTGCAGGTACAGCAACGTCTACTATTTGGCAGGCCCTCCTTTTTTTGTCTACTATTACTAAGTCCGGCCTTCTTGCCTGGATGAGGTGGTCAGTTTGAATGTCAAAGTCCCACAGTAGTTTGTGGTTGTCATTCTCCAAGACTGCCTCTGGCTTGTGCTGATACCACTTTTCTACATGATTGAATCCCATTTGTTTGCTTAGTTCCCAGTGTATCATCGTTGCCACTCTATCGTGTCTATGCTTATACTCCTTCTGGGCGAGTTGGCTACATTCACTAGTTATGTGGTTTACTGTCTCATCTCTTTCACCGCACATGCGGCATTTGCTGTTTGTCTGTGTTCTGTCGATTTTTGTTTTTATGTATTGTCCTTATGCTTTTGTTTTGGGCTGCCATGATGAGCGATTCTGTTTCTCTCTTAAGGTTTCCTTTTCGTAACCACGTCCATGATTTCTCGTCTGCTATATCTTTTATCTGTCTTTTAAACTCGCCATACAATTTTTTCCCTTCCCATCTTTCTTTTCTTGTTTGCTGTACTTATTATTATTATTATTATTATTATTATTATTATTATTATTATTATTTGCCAATGAAGTTGCATCAGTCTATTCAGTTACATCAGTCTATCTTTAAGTCTGTCTGCCCTCCCGTCCATCTCACCGTCAACACAATATCTCCTAAAGTTCTAAATGAATTCCAATGACATTTTGTGAAAGGGTAGGCCAAGGACTGAGAAAGATTTGATTGAATTTTGGTACAGATCCTGAATTTTTTACAGCATCATAGCTGTATATCAACCGATTTTCATTCAACATTCAGAGACAATGGAATTGGCAGAGGTATGTACCCAATTAATGCTCTCTTGTTGCTATCATACATTGTTGGAAGACCATGAATCAATGTCAAAGACAAGGAAGGGACGATTAAGACCCGACGGAAAAGGAAACTACTTTGATACAAACCCTAAGAGAACTAATGCAAGAGGAGAAAAGGACTCTGCTATCCTTTTGGAGCAAGGACAAGAGAATCTTGATTGATGCAACCGAACATGTCAATTGCCTTGTACACTATGTTGTAACTAACAGCATAACGGAGCTGAACAACATTTATGCCGGTGCAAAAATGGCTGCAGACATTTTTATGACACAAGAAGAAACGGGGGAAAAATGGTGAACGAGATTTCCCCATTACAGAGAGATGGAGAATTAATAAAGAACACACTATATATGGAAAGGCCATGTCCCAGACTATGGGGCAATTACAAAATGACAAAAGGCCAAAATAGGATCAAAAGAAAATGTGAAAACTATTATTCAAACTGCCTGAAGCAGTGCATCAAACGACAAAAAACTAGCAAACGAGAGAGTACCAAAACAAACGACAACGAGATAAAATTGGGGACGAAAAATGAAGAACATTGGGAATTAAAAAGATAAGTACAAAATATCGCAGACGGGAGATTATGGATATGGCAACGCAAATGAAATCTGAAAGGAGAAACGGAATTGCTCATCATGGCAACCCAAAATAAATACATCAGAACAAACTCTATCAAGGTGAAGATTGACAGACCCGAAGCAAACATCAAATGTTATGCAGTGAAAACTAAGCAGACAATTGGAATTCGACAATGCCCACAAACGATATCAGCATGAACCAGAGACAGTCCTAGAAAATAGAAGCCACAAATTATCCGGAAACTTTTATATCCAAACTGACCACCCCACCCAAGTGAGACAACCGGACCTGGTAGTCTTGGATGGAGGAAATGATAGACGCAGCTGTCCCTGTAGATCACAGTGAAAATGAAAGAGAGCGAAACGTTAGGGAAATACCAAGACGTCGACTATAAAAGTCAGGGTAGTACCAATGGTAGTAGGTGCACTCTAAACTGTGAAACATACACTTAAAACGAGATTGAATGAGCTTGAGATTGAGACTATGCAGACCACTATACAACTGATGTTTGCACGAATATTGATGAGAGTACTAGGAATATTAGATCTACGACATCCAGTTGCCAACAAAGGCCCAACGGCCAAGATGGAAAGGAATGGTCGAGACGGTACAAATCAAACTGCAGCTGTAGTGTATGAGAATGATGAGAGGAGGGCTGGAAACCTCAAGAGATTTACTGTCACTCAGCCTTCAGTAAAAACCACCTGACAACTTGCAAACCACGGCCCTGCTATGGACTATGAGACTTGGAGACATGAGGGGGACTTAATGTCACTCAATCACCAGAGATAACGTCCATGAATAATAATAATAATAATAATAATAATAATAATAATAATAATAATAATAATAATAATAATGATGATGATGATCTCACACAGAAAAAAAGTCCACCTATACTAAAAGGTGGAGGAGTTACTTTGCTATACAAGCCTATGGACAAGACATGATAAAAAAAAATTCCACAGATCATGAATGCCATCTTATAGACACGAGAACCGCGTCTGATAAAATCATATCAATAAAAGAATTTGAAAAACTTTCAAAATATGAAGATTTTGAAATAGAAATTGTGAGAATGTGGCATTTAAACACAACCACTACCCAAGCAGTAATGGAGCGCTAGAAACGAAAAGAAAAATACGGATGCACCCATTGAAAAATACCAGGAAAACGATCTGAGATACAAAAGCACAGTTCACATCCTCTCAATCCAATAATCTCCTACCTCAACTTTGTACCCCACTTATGTGTCCTTGTATGAAACTTTCTCTCTCTCTCTCTCTCTCCCTCCCTCCCCCTCTCTCTTTCTATTTTTGTTTTTCTTCTAAATTTTTTAATATTTTAAATTTACTTTTATTTCTTTTTCCTATATGTCTGCCTATACTTAGTGGGTAGAAGGCCAACGAATAATATGGAAAGAAAGATGAAAAGAGGGAGAGCAAGGAAGAAAGGGGGAGTAAGAGATAGAGATAAATGAATAGTCAATAATAAAAACTTTAATCTTTAATTCACCCTATGTCTCAGGCTTAGTAAATGATTGCTTCAAGTAACAAAACAAAGAAACAATTATCATTATTATTATTATTATTATTATTATTATTATTATTATTATTATTATTATTGTTGTTGTTGTTGTTGTTGTTGTTGTTGTTTTTGTTTTTGTCGTTGTTTTTGTTGTTGTTGTTGTTGTTTATTTGTTTTTGTTTTTTTTGTTTTTGCTTTTTCTTTGTCCATTCGTTTTTGCATTCTTTGATAGCTGTCTTTGTTTCCTGTCCTTCAACAGAAGTCAAAATCTGTTTCCGGTCCACTATTTGCTATACTAATGTTTGAGCATGCGTGCCTCATTACCCGCACAGACGATTCGGAAACCATCTTTTTGAAGTTAAAACGTTTCTTTAAATGTTTAAAATCACAGATTTCAGTTGTTTTCGCTCTTGACTCTTTTCTTTTTTCCTTACAGCTTCTTACGCCTTCATTTGTTTGGCTTCTTAAACTTTGTATCCTCAGCCAAAAGTTTTGTCTTCATTAACAGACAATACAGTTTATAACCTCAGGTATGAATTTGGTTGTTACTGCTTATTAGAATGCGGATCGATGTGTCTCAACTGAATTTACTTGGCTATCCACACATTAAAGAGGATATGAGTAAATGAAACGCTTTTACGTTCTTACACTTGATTACATGTGTGTGTGTGTGTGTGTGTGTGTGTAGAATGAGTGTATATATTTTTTCAAATATTACAAGGATACTCGAATATATGCGCATATTTCTGCAATAGTTATGATTAAACTGAGATTGATAGATATATGGATAGACATCATCAATCTGATACAAACATACATACATATGACATACATCGAATAGTGCAAGTGATTTGACCAAATTTGGGTAAACGTTCTAGAATAATCATTATGTTCCAATAAAGATAATATCAATATCTGACTTGAATATACCTTTTTTGTTTTTATGAGTAGATTATTTAATAAATAATCAGTAAATCCTCTAGATGACCCAGATACCTTTGAGTAATGGCTGCGTAAATGTCTAGACGTATTATGTTCATTTTTTTCATTTAAGCGACTCTGAGGACTTTCAGATGATGTCGCAGTTGAGATTGGGAAGACAGAAACCCTTGAGACTGGTTTGAAAGTTTGCTTCTATGTCTAAAAACTTTGCGCAAGACTCTTACACTATTTTCAAAAGATTGTGCCACAATGAAAACAAAACAACTAATTTATAGATTAATCTGCTTCTCTTCCTGTTGACTATCTCTTCCATTTATTGCAAGGATAATCTCCGCTAATTATCGTGTGTTGTTATTATTGAAATCATCAAATTAGCCGAAAATAACATGAAGATTGAATTGACTGGGTGGGAAGTGCAATTCTTTGGAAAGTGTGCAAACGACTTGAATTCGACCACGTAAATATTATGATACAAACAGTAATACCTGCTTCGTTGGACATAGACCTTCCCCAGGATTTGCCACACTTCTCTATCATGGGCGTCACGGAGCCAGTACTTCCTGAACCTGTCTAGCTCGTCTCTCCATCTAACATTTTGCCGGCCTCGGTTGCGCATGTGGTCTCGGGAAATCCACGTTGTGAGTCGTGATGTCCATCGATTTTCTGCCATTCTTGCAACATGGCCAGCCCACCGCCATTTGAGATTTTTTATGGATTCTATGATGTCTCTAACTCTTGTCTTTTCCCGGATGTACTGTGCTGTTTTGTGGTCTCTCCATGTGAGGCCCAGCATTATTCTTTCATGTGCACGTTGCATAGTTCTCAGCTTACGGGTCTATCTCTTGGTTAAATTCCATATTTCACCCAATCTATGACTCATCAAATCTAGATTTGGTTACCAAAAAAAAAACCCATAGACTATCAAGCATTCATAAGCTACCAACGCTGTACACTAACTAAGAAATGAATAAAAACAAATAAATGGAACCACTCCAAAATTTGAATCACTTTATCCTTAGGTCATGACCCACCCTTACCCAAAATTTCTTTGAAATTTATGAAGAAATTATTCTACGATATCCTGAGGTGCAGACACAAGCGAATACATAACTGTATGGAAAATAATCTTTCAATCGGAAAATATTCTTGAATCTGTCCCCAAATGTATTAGCTTCTTCTTTTCGTGCATTGCCCACACTTTCACAAAATGTCATTGAAATCGATAGAGACCTTTTTGGAGATATCGTGTGAACAGACGAAGAAACACACAGACGATGCTATGCATACCTCTTCATCGTCGGATGAATGATGATAGATATCCGTCTCTCTTCGTTGTTAGAAGTAAATGATGGAGAAAATAAACATAACCCGCCTAGATCTTTATGCAGCCGTTATTCAGAGGTATCTGAGTCATCTAGAGGATTTACTTACTATTTATTAAATAATCCATTGATAAAAACAAAAAGGGTATATTAAAGTCAGAAATAGATAGTTATCTTAGACCGAATGAGCGTTTCGTTTCAGCTACCTTCAAAAACGTTTTTGATAGTATTGCAAAAAGTTGTCATACCAAAGTGTAATCTCTTTCCGAAAACAATTTCCATTCTCAGGAAAACTGCGAAAGACAAATTAGAGTGGTTATTGTTGTCTAGCAATGTTAACACGCTAATTTCTGTCAGAATATTTTCGATGGATTCTCATTAAGGGAAGTTGTTTTCGGACTGCTGTTCTCATATTGGTTCATTTCTTGAACACGACGTTTCAGCCGTTGTACCTTACGGCCATCTTCAAATGATAAGTGGATATCCTTACGAACAGTGGTTGGTCAAATTGTGTTCATTCCATTGCCTACTTTCGGCGAGGTGAATCTTAAGGTCTAAAACCTGGGGTTAATCGTAATTGGTGTCAAAAGTCCGCCGTCGTTTGGAGCTTGTGCATCGGGGACCCACCTTGAGAGAAAATCTGCACTTATGCAAAAACGCAGTTTGGTCATTCGTGAATCCAGCCGATCTATACAATGGCCTCACGCTTTAGAGTATGGAAGAATACTCATTTATCATCTGGAAGGTACAAGGATTGAAACACTGCGTTCAAAAAGTGAACCAAGATGGTCGGGAAAAATTACTTAACTAACACAATGGTCTTGAAAGGCAATATCAATGCGTAGTGAGTTCGATCCTCAGTAGGTATTCCACGAATGTGTCCTCACACCAAGTTTGGTAAATACATATAACCATTGTTATATACCACTTAGAGGTTAGGACACGCTTGTATTAGGAATTTCAGGGAGGAAACTTACATCTACCTTCTTCCTAGTTATTCAATAGCTTTACTTATTTGGAAAAAAAAGGTTATATTATTGTATGGCTAAATGCATCAGTAAAAATGTTCATTCACGCTATTCTTTGAAGATTTCTATCATAGAAGGAGATTCTTTGGGTCGGTGGTCACATCATCACGCTTGTAGAAATCTTTTGAAAGGACTTTTATTAGAAAAAGGAAAAGATTCATGCATCAATTAACTGGATAGTTTTGCTTGGAGTTTCAGATAGAGTTATGCAGTAAAATATGAAGATTGCTATGCGAATACTTTCGATATTTTATAGAAGAATGATTTCGAGATTTTAATGATAGGGCCTCGGGGATAGAAAACGACTGCTATGTATACGGACTAATGGTAATCTTATAGAAGATTATGTTTCAGTTATTATCTGCACGCGTGTGTCTCTGTGTGTAAGTACATGAGCGTGAATGTTATAATTATAAGATACAAGAAAATAGTATGATATTATTAATAACAAGTATTTTCATCTGATAAGAGTAGAGATCAAAGAATGATAAAATAAAATAGCAAAAACTGATAAAAAAGATATGAGAACATATATATATATATATATATATATATGTATATATATATATACATATATATATATATATATATATATATATATATATATATATATATATATATATAATAGAGCGTGCATATGTGTGTATGTGTGTGTGCATATATGTGTCCCTGCGAGTGTGTGTGTGTGTGTGTATGTATGGGCAGGGACAACGGGGGATACGTTGATGGACGTCAATTCCAGTAAATTTAATAATTCTGATGTGTGTAATATCTGGAGGTAAACTCAATCGAATGGGAAATGATTTTCTTTAGACGAATTCTGGTTGCCGCTCTGTGTCCAGTTGAAATTACGAAACTGTCCAACGATTTCTATGAAACCATACGACAAAACAAACAAAAGTAAAACCTAACAAAAATAGTTGGATATAAAAGTGTGGAAGCCTTATTTTCTGTTTAGCCTTTCGTATTGCAACTGAATGAAATCCGCTGAGACATTTCCTGTTATAACAAAACGCTTTTTCCAAACTCTGTTCTGAAATTGTTTCGTGTAAAAGGGACTTATTTCTCCAAACGTAGACCACGAAACAATCTTTTTCTCTTCTCCCTGACAGCACAAGTTCGGCCGAAATTGAATGATTACCTCGCATTTGTCTCCCTTCGCGGAGATTATTAAATAAAGCCCAGAATGTGTCATCCATCTTTTTCTCTTTGAAAGCAGTCTCGTTTTCGATTGTCGACGATACTAAAAATATACATCTTGATGAAAAAAAAAAACGCGCGCTATTCTGCTTTTTTACGATATGAAAACAGGTGACATAACATATGCTCCAATCAGGGCCAGCCAAGGGCGCCAAGTGCAAAGGTGCCCTTCATTTATCTGAGTCAGCAGGACTTCCCGTACAAATGGAAAATTGAATAGATTAAACAGTAAAAATTAGAAAATTCTTTTGTGTTTAGTCGGATTTTTCAGGAATATCAATCGATGAAATACATCTTGCCTGACACATCACAAACTCTTGGGCTGGCTCTAATTTTTTTTCTTCACGACATCCAAATATTCAGACGGATTTTATCTGAATTACAACACTTATAAACTAATTGCTTCATAACACAAAGGGGAAGGAGGAATTACCTGCCGATTCAGTCTCCTATTCTGTTTAAGAGTTCTACTTTTAAAAATGGTGAAATATTAAAACGTTTCAAAAACTTTGCAGTTCTGTTAAAATAGCTTATTCTAACGACGTATCTGATTTTGACGCATAAGTATCCGATCCTAATATGATATTTGATCGTAAATTCAAGCACTTATCCCATTTAGATAATTCATCCGGTTTCGTTTCGAATGACAGTCGTTGTTTTGTTTCGTTTTTTTTTACTCTCTTCCACAAGCAGCTGCATGTCACAAAGATGAGAGATTATTCAGCACGCATTGTTCAATCGTTCTATATCTCTATATAGCATTTAACCTCCTGTTTCTTTCACCTACAACAGCCCAATAGATATTACTAACTCCTCTTCATTGTTCTTTAGGGAAGAGACAGAGTTACAGTGTCAGCTGTCTCACTTCTGTTCGTCATCTCAGTATAATGTTGTCGATTAAACCTGGAAACTTACAAAACCACTCGATGACAAAGTCAGAAGGGCAAAGACGGCAATCGAGAGAGTAATGTTAGAGACAGAAATGGATCAACATGGATCCAAGAGGGGATCAGAGTGACAGATAGCGTCCAAGTAAGCAAGAAAAAGTGGAGATGGACAGGGCACATGGCGAGAAGATGGAGCCAAAGGCTAACTGATCAGTGCTCGTTGGACAGTGAACGCAGTAGAAAAAGACCAGATATGAGATGAGTCCAGCAGTGGACATAACGGCTGATGGTGATGATCATTATCATTAATCAATTTCACATTTCCAAGCAGACCCAAATTATGTGTAAGTACTCACTGAGCTTAGGACCACAATTTTGGAACCTTTTGCTTTTTAGCAGTTAGTGTGGGCTAAAATCTTATGTTGCGCAATTCTTTTTCCCGTGAGAAAAGTATGCGTGCCTTTTAGTAGTTTCAGTTATGTTACTAAACCATTCAACTATAAACGGATTTTTGATAGAGTGGTCCAATAATTTTCAATAAAAAATCAGTAAACTATCAAGAGAATCTAGACGAAATCTTTTTAAACTTTATAATATGAATACCGTTCGCCAAACATGGCACAAGTCGTGCTACACAAACCTGACCAGGAAACTAGTCTTTTCAGGTCTTCAGCCTTCATCTCACGAATCACAGCTGCGCTATAGTTTTTACTTTCTCAACCATGCTTTTTTCATCATTGGGGTCGTATATCTCATACTACCACTATTTTCCTCAGTATTCGTGCATATCCCTGTAGTGCTGTGGTTTGTGTAGTCTCAATTGTTTCTCTTATTTACAGTTCCTCCAATCTTGTTCTCATTGTCTACTATTATTGATAACATACTTTTCATATCCCGCGCCTTCTCCAATGCCCTTGCCAGATCCTGGTATTTTTTCTAGATTTTCCGTTTCCTATTCACTCTCTGATCCACTGACACAGCCACATGTATCATTTAGCAGATTATATTTCCTTTATCCACAGCTACCAGGTCTTGTCGTCTCGTTTAGATTGAGTGGTCGGTATGGACGTCAAAGTCCCGGTGCAATTCGTGGCTTCTATTTTCCATGACTGTCTTCGGTTTGTGCTGATTTCATTCGTATGAATCCCAGTCGCTTGCTTAGTTCCTAGAATATAGCTGTTGTTACTCTGTCATATTTGTCACTTCTTCAGGGCTAATTTACTACATTTACTTGCGATAGTCTCGTCCCTCTTTCCACAGAGGCGGCATCTGCTGTTTTATGGATTTCGTCGACCTTTGCCTTGACATAGTTTGTCCAATTTTTCTCTTCGGATTTCCATTATGTAGCCATGTCTATGTTTTCTCATCTGTGATGTTTTGTACGCGTTTTTTTAATTCTCCGTCTAATTCTTTTCTGTTCACATTTTTATTTCCTTTCTGTCTGCTTTGCTGCTCCCTCGTTGGCTACTTTTTTGTTGTTTGTTGCATTGCTTTGGGCGTTTTGTCTGATTCCTTCGTTGTTTTCTTGCAGATACTTTTCTAATCCTATTTTGGCCTTTTGGACACGTCTTTCTACGTTGATGAGTCTCCTGTTGCCTTATTCCTCCATCACGTAGAGTTTAACAGTGTCATCTCTGGGGTGTAGAGCCTTGTGCGTCGTCATGGGCTCTTTCGTTCACCAGTCCATTGATTGGGACTCTTTCATTATCCATCCAAAAAATACACCTAACAACCGATACTGCACATGTGTTCATTCTTTTTATCAGTTTTCTACTATTTAGCCTGGTCTCCTATCTTTCTTTTTTACTTTCTCTCTCATTTATTCTCCATTTTATTGCGTCACATTCGAGAGATCTTAGGTATCTACATTGGTCAGGCGTGCTTAATGCTCTGATTTTCCTGTTGTTAACTTATTTTATTCCCCCTGTCGCTGTAAGCCTTCTTCTGTGCATTACCATTAAGGCACACTTCTCTATCCCAAAATTATCCCAATGTTGTCGCTATCCTTTCACTTTGTACAACAATATTTCCAGCTCTCCCCTGCTCTTTGCAAATAGTTTTATGTCGTTCATGTACATGAGGTGGTTGACTTTTCCTTTTGTTGCGGAGAATTGGTATACTTGAAGTTTTCCAATGTATATGCGAATAGGGAGCCCCCCTGCGAAAAATCTCTTTTCATACTTATCTCTGCTGATTATTATTATTATTATTATTATTATTATTTGGAATCTCACACCAGTTGCCTAGTGGTAACTGTGATCTTATTATTATTATTATTATCACATCAAATTTGGGCACCAACTTTAAACGTGCACAATGATTTCTCTCGTGTGCTGTCTGGAAAACGTGTGTGCGCGTGTGCAAGCACACACACAGCTCAGAAAGAACTATGCCTGCGCAAAAGCAATGATCTATGCGTTGGGGAATTTCTCCATAAGCGTTTATCTATTTTTGCGCTAAACGAATGTCAGAGTAGTCTCTACAGTTACCAGACCACAGACAGATTTTGGTTATGGAATATCTTCCAATGCCATTGTGCAAAACTAATCGCTGTTTCCTTTCTTCTTTTTTCATTGTATGTATCGACTTTAAAGGACGCATTCGTTGAAAACCAATTTCAAAGAATCGTTCATGACTGGCTGATTACCTTGTGTCAATTTTCCGCCTGATGATCCTGGTTGCAGCAGGTGATACGAGAAAATGAGCGTATATAATATAATAAAGCCTGTGAGTCTTACTTGTGAATTGCTTGGTACAATAAGTTTTCGACCAATTTCGATACGTTAGCAATTAGTTTTATGTTGCCGATTAGCATAGAAGCAATAATCAGATTGCAGGTCATTTTTCTTATTAATTACTTGAGAACACTCTACAAACTTATATCGTCGTTCAACATACAGTGTATGGGGTTGTTTCTGAATTTGAAACGTCTAACTACAATTGAGGCGTCCTCAAGCAAATGGTTGGACCTTTGTGGAAGACGAGAAATACATGAATAAATCTATAAAATACTGAAAAGTTTATTTTGTTCATCGGTTTGTGATCTCCGTGTTGCCGAATCAGTGTATTGTAGCCAGGTATTGATTTAAGGCTCACCTAAGATACCATGATTTGAAGAACACCAAAACTTTATAACTGAATGATAATAGTGTGGTGTCTGCATTCGCTCTGACCAATATCTATATTGTAATGGCCGATTTTCAAGAGAGGTAACTATTGGATGCTAGTTATAGATTTGTCACCACCAAGGGTTCCCAATTTAGATATTTTTGCTTTTATTTCTTCGTGCTTTTTGTGAGTCTAATTTTGACAATATTTATATTTCTTAAAATCATGTTCAGAAGTCCAGCATGGCCAATTGAGATGGGTTTTTCAATTTTTCGAAATAGAGGTGACTTCCAGAATCAAAAAGTTGAAAAATCACATATAAATTGGCAATTTTGAGTCCTCTCTCGTCTACCGTTTTCCCCTTAGCGACACTTCTATCAATTTGAAATTATTTTTTCTGCTTCTCACACCATCTCCAACTCTTATTTTCTTTCCTTCTTTTTTTCTTTCTTTTTAAATTTATACCTTTCTCCCCAATCAGCCTTCTATTTTTCATTCTTTTATACACACTATTCCTTTGTTAATATCAAACATTTAATATCTGAACTATAATTCTCCTTCTCGATCCATGACGGGTACGCTATGATTGGTCAATTCGTCAAATCTGACGAACGACGTGATGAGAATTTTGGAACGCAGAAATACAAGTAAAGCAGATGACATCTTTCTCTGTTTGTTTCTTTATTACATTACAGAATTACAAATTTGTAAAAAGTCTTCGTTTAGCGAACTAGAGTAATATTTTATGAAGATGTATTACTTATTTCCACACTATAATTTAAGGAAACTGAAATATTATTAATCTTATCAAAGATACTATTCTATTACAATGAATTACATAAATATAAATGTTACCTGTTTTATTTAAAATATTTTTTATTTAGTTGAAAAGTAAGAGAGGAAAAAGGGGGTTGGTAGTTTATTGGAGGGGTGGGAAGAGAGGGAGGTCGTTAAATAAGAGTGTAAGGAGGGGAGGAAAGAAAGTTACGTAGTTAACTAAAAGAGAGAGAAGAAGCGGAGGAAAGCAAATTAGGTTGATTAATAAGAGGATAGGAAAAGAGAGGGCAGAAAGAAATCACCTAACGGGTAGGAAAATTTTCTCATATGAAAATGATCCGTGTTTGCATATCATTTATATGAAAGCAGACATGGACAGCGAACGTTTAAAGCGATGAAGGGAGAGTGAGCAAATATTAACATTGTATGAGAGGAGATCAGTTGTCGGAGAATATCTTAGTTGTCAACACCCGTGGAATTTACACAAATGATATTTTTATTCACTTTGGTCGATCTCCGGTCCCATCATGAGGTTGTTTTCTACCGTAACGAGAATAATCCTCACCAAAGTCAGAGGAGTAAGAAGTGATAATTGATTGGTAGTCGGTTCTGTTATTATGGAATGAAAGGAAAGAAGGAAAGTTAAAAAGAAAGAATAATGTTATAAATATGCGACGGTTTATTTCATTTTAATACGTAAAACCATATATATGAACAGATGCTTGTTTTTTTTTCATGATTTTCTATTCATTATATATACAATAGATGAGTTGCTGTAACCATATTCAGTCGGATTAGAGGGAGGAGAGGAATTTTGATCCTGCAGCAGTCACGCTTGTTATTGTAATTTTATTTTTTCCGTCATTCCTTTATCTTATCTTTCTTTCTTTTCTCACATTCCATTATGCTTCCTTACTCTTCTCTTTTTTCTTTCCTTTTCCTTCCACTCATTATTCCTTCACTCTATCTCCTTCTTTTCTTTCATTCCATTATTCTACCTTAATCCCCCTCTCTCTCTCTCTCTCTCTCTCTCTCTCTCTCTCTCTCTCTCTCTCTCTCTCTCTCTCTCTCTCTCTCCCACCTTCTAACTCCGTCCTTTCTTCTTCTCTATCCACCTTCTTTTTCGGATTTCCATTCTCCCTGCTTCCCTTCTTGAATTCCTCCTTCCATTTATTCTTCCCCCCCCCTCTCCTCTCCTTATCGCATTCCCTCCCTCTTTCTATCCCTCCCTTCATACTTCTCTTCTCCCACTTTCCCTTTCTACCTCAATCCTTCCTCCCTCCCTTCCTTCCATTATCTCTTCATCCTCTTAGCCTCTTCCTAAACCTTACCTGACGCAGGGTCATCTTCCTTTCTTTGATTTATTACTTAATTACCCTGGCAAGGTATCACCATTTCATCCTGATGTATTGATTGATCGGGCCTGGCTTTGTTACGGTCACGTGATTGGTGCAGACATCAGCGAAGACAGGCCGTGCGATGAAGTCCACGTGTTACGCCAAGTTAATTGGCTGAACTTACTGACTTGCCCAGTCTATATTGTCTGAGTTAGGAAGTCTCTTTTCCAAGTCCTCTCTTCTGGGAATATATAAAGATTTCGATATTAATTAGAATGTTTGTTAAAATGTTTGACAGTCCGATGATTTTGCTGTCTTTCCAACTATCATATCATATGATATTATATAGCAAAAATAATTGCTCGCTTTCAGGGCGGGCCCTTGTTAATAGCAACTACGACTGTTCCCCAGGGGCGCCTAGTTTTGGGAGCGCCTGTCGTGAGACTATGAAAGTGGGACTTTCCAAAAACAAAAGGAAAATGGAGAAACGAATAGATTTGACGGAAAAAAACAGTAAAAATAAGAAAATTCCGTGATGTGAGGTCAGATCTTCAGGAATATCTGTCAGGTGAAAACTTTCTGCTGTAGTGAAACTAGGAGAAACAATTTGCAAAGGAAATTCTTATGAACGACAACAGTAAGTCAGGCTTAGCTAGTTTGGTGAGACAGAGTGCTTTCAATAGGTATGGCCTGGAAGAGAAGGTAAGCGAGTTGAGACCACATTGCAAATAATAATGTAATATAATACTATGTCAAAGTAGTCCAAGTACTGCGTGCTAGGGCTACCAGAACTGTAGGGCTGATCTTGCAAGCTCTTCTGATGCAGGTGATCAGTGTTCGAGCCTTGATAAAAAGTAACACTTTTTAATTATGTTTATGAATACAAACCTCCATATCAGATTTCAGCAACAATCCACCTATCTGCAACACTGATCTATTTCAGAGTTCTTATACTTATCTGTAAATCTATTTCTTATTTTATGAATTTGTTCGATTGGGATTTTGCTAATTGCAAGTTTGACGCATCGGATCGTCATTGTGAATAAGCCTTCCCTCCTGCTGATGCCATTAGAACATTCCTCTTTCATTATCATCATAATCATCATCATCATCATTCTTTCAACGTCCGTTGTTGGACATAGACCTTTCCCAGGATTCGCCACATTTTTCTATCATGGGCGTCGCAGAGCCAGTACTTTCTGAATTTGTCTAGCTCGTCTCTCCATCTAATAATCTACCGGCCTCGGTTCTGCATATGGTCTCAGAGGATCCATCTCGTGAGTCGCGATGTCCATCGGTTGTCCGCCATTCGTGTAATATGACCAGCACACTGCCATTTGAGATTTTTAATGGATTTTATGATGTCCCCAACTCTTGTCTTTTCCCAGATGTACTGTGCTGTCTAGTGGTCTCTCCATGCGTGGCCCAGCATAATTTTCTCATGTGCACGTTGCATAGTTCTCAATTTGCAGATCTGTTTCTTGGTTTAGTTCCAGGTTTCAATTCCATAGGTGACTATTGGGAGGGTGCATTGGTTATACACCCTTCTTTTTAGAATTAATGGGATTTTCTTATTTTTGAAGGTTGAGCTTGTTCTGCCAAAGGCTTGCCATCCCTGAGTGATTCTTCGCTTGATTTCTTCTTTACAGGCCGACAAATAAAAGTACTGAAACAGGATTATATCAAGTATATCAATGCGTTAAAAAGTGACTGAATAGAGAAAAAGACTCCAAAAATTCAAATCTTCTTCGAATTGGTCGGAAGATGTGTACAACTTTTGTTCTCGGCTAACATTAAATTTTATTTAATGCTGAAAATGTTTACTTGATGGTTCTTCAGTTACTTTATAGTATGAGTTTTTTCTAACGCTTGTTCCTCTATCATCATGGTCTTCTTTTTTGGGGGGACCTCATTGGATATGGCAGAGACTAGCGCAATCACACTCGTTGTGAAAGCAGATGGACAGCTGTGAACTCATAAAGGCTGTTGCTGCAGTTACAACTGATGGTGATGACGATGATGATGCGAGGGTTTAAGGGTTAAAGAAAAAATGACCAAGCTAGTCAAACAGAGCTCAGCAGTTAGATGAAGTTACCCTTACGTATATGTTCCAGTTGTTATTCTAGCCTCTCTTTTCCTCACCCTTTTTCCACAAGGATGTGACCCGGATCCAATGTAGATAGGCTGCTGTTCAGACAGGTAACTTCTCTGAGACCTTTACGGTCAGTGAACATCTGATTCTGTCGAAGCCTCTCGGGTCTACGACAGCCGTGTTGCCGTGATACTCCTTCAAAGGATCGGGAGAACTCCACAGCCACCTCGCCAAATCTACAGACTACAAAGGATTCAAGTCCTGTGGTTGAATTGCCCAGGTACAACACACTGTCGGAATACTCTTGGAAAGGGACAGCAGACACCAACATCTAGCTGCAAAACGTACGAGTATAAGCTCTAGCTCTACAACCTTATCCCGCGCTTCGAACCTTTCAAGCCTTTGTGCTTCCAACCTTATCAAAAACATAACATGTACCTGTTATTTGAAAAAAATATATGTGACGTTGTTCGTTTACCATCTCGGCGTTTGGTTTTCAGAACATTATAATTTATCTTAAATCGGAGCGCCTACAGGTTGTTGTGACGGACAGTTACGACTTGTTCTGAACTAGCACTCTCTTTTAAATTGCAGATAAAGATGGAATCTTAAATTCTGATTTATAAGCAAGGCAGGCCTTCCATAGATTGCAGACTTACCAATTATCAAAGTAATCCATCAAGACGAGATGCCTACAAAATTGGCTTTGTTTCACACTGGGAAAATTTATTAAATTTATATCGATCTATCTTAACACGAACTAGTTAATTAATCATAAACTTTTCTATCCATATCGAAATGTATCACAGAATTTTACGTTTATCAACATGTTTATCATATATGTATATATATATATATATACATGCACACACACATACATACACACACACACACACACACACACATATATATATATATATATATATATATATATATATATATATATATTGGAGGTATTTCTTTTTGAATGTGTCCTTATCTCTCTATTACAGCGTATTCTTATCTATACATTACATCTATTCGTTTACCAATTTTCCCATTTGTCATTCTACGTATCTTGTGATATTCTAACTGATATATATATATATATATATGTGTGTGTGTGTGTGTGTGTGTGTGTGTGTGTGTGTATGCGTGTGTACGTATGTATGTCTCTGCGCATGAAAATACGTTTATATACAAATACATATGCTTATATAAATATACATATAATCATTAGAGCAAATACAGACGGAATACAAATAACGGGAAATAAGGCTTGTCATGTCAATGATAATATCCGTCTGGTTGAGTGCCCATCGTCGCACTGCATGCAGAACGTGCCAAGAGGCCGGTCTTGCCATATCTTGTTACATAGAGTGCTATCTCACTTTTTACAAATTGCCACGAACCCGATATTCGCTGCCATGAACTGAATACAAAACAGGAGACACGAAGATGCGGAACGTATATATATATATATATATATATATATATATATATATATATATATATATATATATATATATATATATATAGGCGTAAGCCCTCCAGTAACAATTGGTCTCTAGTTTCTGTACACTGTCCGTCATTCATCCGAGAAAGACAGGACTCAATAAATCAATAGATCTGTATGACGATTAATTTAGTAATCATACGATTTTTTTTCTTTTTTAGTGTTTCCTTCATTTACGGATACAACAGAGTAGACTCTTAAACAAGAGTAGCTGCTGCAGGGTCAAACACCACTCCAACTTCTCTACCGATTAAAGACGATTACCGCCACTTTTGTATTATATATACATATATAATACATATATATAAAAAAATTGAAAAAAAAAAGATTTTTTGGTACGAATGCATTTATTTTATACGAATAAATAGAAGCATTGATACAAGCCTGTGTTTATCAGTATGATAAATTTTCATTGATATAAGCGCAATCAGTAGAACAGCTTCCATGCAATCAGCTGGTCGTGAGTTCAGATTACGGTAGGGGAATGCAGATTTTACTTATTGGTTTACACTCCTCATTTTATTCTTGTGTGTTAGAAGAACAAAGTCAACTCGAGACTAGTTTGACAAAAAGAGGAAACGCCCTGTTCCGTCCTATTTGTGTCCTGATGAATTTTTTCTTCGTCTTTTTTACCAATGCCAACGAAGTTGCAAAAGCTAACTGTATTCTGTTGAAAGTTCTCGATGTTTTTTTATTACATTTTATGGAAAGGTGGGGTATGGGCCGAGGGAGAAATGATCGAATTCCAGGCAGATCCAGGAATCTTTTTTGACTAAGAGATTTTTTCATATACCAAGACAATAGTAAGAAATGTGAAAAATCGAAATCTACTAAGTTACTTCTGCATTGTTGCTATAAGTGAAGTGATTTTCATTCGGACTTTACTTACAATGGTGTTTGCAAAGGTGTGCGCTCTCTTAATTCTTTCAAGTCTTCAAATTATATTTTGGTTTGTCCCCGATCGGTCAGTATCCTGTTTCTTTTGTAGCTATTTGTAGATCTCTATGGGCCCAATGATAATTCGAACGACAACTGCACTAAGTTCGTTTTTATTTCTTGTTGACTTTCTACATCGAGAACAGCCCATATCAATCAATGATGCATCTCTCTCATCGCTTTTTGTAGATTTCTCTGGGGCGAATGACATTTGAAAACCATTCAACATGAAAATTTTGGTTACTTATAATCAGTGATGGACTATCAACCACTAAGGCTCTTAGTACAATGATAGCGAAGCACGTCACGGGTTTTTAGTTGACACGCGATGGATTCGGAAAAACAACGTTTATTATCCTAGTTTTATAAGTACATTTAGAAATTTCAAGTTATATCATTTAACTACTAGTTATATAAATATATTCGAAAAATAGGCCGCTTATTACCAAGCATTTACCTGAAACTAATATACATCTAAATACGTAAGAGACACCCCGATAACAGGGTTATTCAAAAGATTAGAAAGATTCGAAATCACTGCCCTTGGCTGAGCTTTAGTGAGTTATAATGTCTTGAGTTGGAGTTACTGCTGCAATACGAAGTCTTAGAATTACTTCTAAATGTTTGCATTTTTGGAGCCTAATTTATCAAGGAAAATAGTATTTGTAATATTTCACGTGTACACTCAACTGAAGCACTTTTTTCGCTATCAGATACCTCTTTTTAGGTTTAAGCCTACTCAGCCAAATGTGAAATCCATCACTGTTTATGATAAATAAGTGAGTTATTAAGAGAAAGAGAAATTGGATGATCATTCTTCTTCTTCTCCTCTGACTTCTATGGAAACAAGCCACATTCTCGCCATTCTCTGTTTCAGAAAGGATAATCTATTCCTGAAAAAGAAGTGTTTTAAACGGAATGTGAGGAATACTTTCACCCAGACTCATATATATATATATAATATATATATATATATATATATATATATATATATATATATATATATATATATATAAGGGTGGATCAAAATCTGTAACCTGACACGAACTAAGCTGAATTTTGACCTGAGGTTTTCAGTATATTGTTCGATTTATGTAATAAATTGAGGGACTTTCAGTTCAATGTATTGACAAAGAAGGATATTATGTGGAAAAATAGATACTTTTTGTGCAAAACAGTTACTTTCTTATAGAGTATGAGCTTACTGATATATCCATGTACACACTTCATTGTCAACATCCTCCATTTTAGAAATGTGGATATTATTGAACTAGGTGACCTTTCCTTTATGTTATAACTGAAAGCCCAACACCCAAATCCATGAAGGAGCAAACAAAATCATAGTGTATATCATTTGGGCCACTTGAAGCATTATCGGTTTTCTGACGATGATTATCATCATTATCTCAATTAGAATCATTTTATTAAAAAGATGGACGAAATCCAAAGAAATAGGATTCAAATTACAAGCTGATAACATCTCTATCGATTCATACTGCATGAGTGAAAATCAATGGTGACAACTGAAAACATTTTTATTCTTTTATGGCATGTTTCAGGCAATGGGATGGAAATTTCCCATCAGCAACTAAGAAGTTACTTCCGGAGATCCAGTGTCGTCAAATTGTGTACTTCTTTTCCGATGGTTTTTTTTTTTTTTTCCTTTTTTAATTAAAAACCTTTAAAATCTGCTGAGTTGGGCGAATTTTCAGAAGAATTTAATTTCCCATGACATTCGCGAATCTTGTCAAGCTATATAAGAGGTCCCTGAATAATGGCGGCTCCTTCCTGGGACGTAAAAGAAATCGTGCTTTCATCCGAATAAAAGCGTTGAAAAATATTGGATTATTGAATAGCACAAGATTTTCATCATTCTTTTTCTTTCCTTTGTTTTTTTCTTCTAAGGAATTAAACTTTGAATAAAAAAAACCCCATAAAAATGAATAAACACGTCATCGCCTTTAGGTACGAAAGTTTCATTGAAACAGCGTCACTTTGCATTTCGTCTTTCCCTTCATTGATTACATCTTTTTTTCCCGTTCTCCTCTTTTTCCTTTTCATTCCCCATGTTCTCCATCTTTTTCTCCAAGTCAATCCCCGTGGAAAAAATCACGAATATATTTGGATTTCTATAAGATGAGTTCTTTAGAGAGGAAACTACTGTTTTCGTTTCAGATTAGGAGTCTATTGTTTCAAATGGGGATATTCTTACAACAGAATGTTTACGCTGAAGTGGAAGAGTCCATTGTCGCAGACAGAAAAAATAGAAAATCACACTGTATTATTGGAGTTGATTCATCCTCTTTTCATTTTCTCGTCTTCTTTCTTTTTCTTTGTAATCCTTCCTTCTTCTTCTTCTTCTTGTCTTTCCATTCATCTTTCTTATCCTTCTACGTTTTCTCTGCCAATTCCTCTCCTTCTTTCTTTTTGTTCTCACCCTCTTTTCTATCATCATACTCCAATTTTCTTTACTTTTCTTTATCTTTCTCCTTCCTCTCCTTCTTCCTCTCCTTCTCATTCTTAGCTTTCATTGAGGTCGTCGTTTTTTCGTTCATACTTGCCCTTGATTTTTTCGCCCATTATCATTCACTCATTCATTCCTCTTCTATCATTTTCCATCTTATAGTCCATGAATGAAGATTTTCACAGTAAATCTCCCAGATTTCTTCTAAGAGGTAGAGGGATACCTGCAGCACACAATATCTCCAAAAGTTCCCAATAATTTTTTCAATAACATTTTGCAGAACCACAAAAGATCGATTAAATTTTTGGGCGGATTGTTTTCGACCACTAGGTATATTTTCCTGTATTGAGACGATTTCACGGAAATTGAAGAAATCAATCTTACGTAGTTAACACCAGTTGAATTGAAGTTATATATGGGTTGATTTTCGTTCAGTTTTTAGATAGTGCAAGGCTTTGGCAGAGGTATTGCATCTCCCAGTGTTTTAGTTTATCCCGAGCAATGCTAGAATACCTTGCCGGTGAGTATGAAGTTAAAGAAACTGGTCCGCAATATATTCTCTGAAAATTGGCTAATAATTCAAATCGGATATCCGTCGAATTGTATGTTTGGCTTTTCGACGACATAAGAAAGCTTGGGGTGCTTTGATTTACGTGCCAAATTGAGGAGAGTAATTGAGAGAACAATCGGCCCCGAGCGGAGAGTAAAGAGTTGATGGCAGCTTGAAGAAATCAGACACATTCTGCAATTTTAGGTGTCGAACTTACTCACAGCGTAGAATTGGAATCATGAGGTCAGGCTACAATGTTGTGTTAATGGAGACAGGTGCAAAGGAATAGTCAGTCTGTTGGACTCACTTTCTTCTTCTTCTTCTTCTTCTTCTTCTTCTTCTTCTTCTTCTTCTTCTTCTTCTTCTTCTTCTTCTTCTTCGTTTCATTTTCTCGCTTTTCACCATTATCATCTTTAATTATTACTCTTTCTTCTTTCATTTTCCTCCTTTTCTTCTCCCCCTTTTCTTTTTGCTTATTTCCTTATCTCATTTCATTCTCATTTCTCCACTATCATCATTTTCAAATCCTTATCTTTTTCTTTTCTTCTAATCCCCCTCACTATTTCATTCTGCTTCCCCTCCTATCTCTTCTCCCGCCCCCCCTCTTCATTCTTTGCTTGGGGGTCAGGCCACAATGTCGTGTTAATGGAGACAGGTGCGAGGGAATGGTCAGGCGATTGGAACCACTTTCGCAGGAAGCAAGATTTACGAATTTGATTTGAAGGGATAAAAGAAAGGACAATGGAAATGTACGGGAAGAGAGAAGGACGCACACTGATGACAGAATTGGGGAAACATGATAAATGATTGCAGGGATGAATGGGGAGAACATGAACTGGGAAGAAACAGTGCAAAAATGAAAACAAAAAAGACAGTGGGAAAAACATCAAATGAATGAGGAAGAGGAAAACAAATATCACAAACTTAATGAAAATAAACAAAATGATAATATCTATGCTCTAATGGAATAAATTGGATCAAAGGCTTTTTATAGTCTATGTAAACTAAACACACACACAAACACACACACACACACACACACACACACACACACATACATATATATATATATTCAATAAAACAGAGCATATAATAATTAATTCTATTATATGGATCGCGTCGATACGTTCCTATGCTATGGACATTTCGTCAAGTGATCCGATGTTAAAACTTTTGTAATACGCTCGCATCAGTTTCAAGATTTTCATATAATCATTTATTTATTTTATTCTCCACTTTTTAAAATTTCTATTTGTTTGCTGTTTTTTTTTTTTTGTTTTTTTTTTTGTTTTCATATTTGACGGACGGGTTAAGGGTAGTGTCAGTATTTGTTTGTTTTGATTTGGGGGGGGGGATGCTCTTGTTTTTATTTCTGTATTAACTGATACATATCCGGTCACGAAGGTAATTGGCAAATCCTAGGGAAGGTGTAAGTCCAATAGCAGACGCTGAAAGGCTGCTGCTGCTACTACTGCTGCTGCTGCTGCTGCTGCTGCTGCTGATGATGATGATGATGATGATGATGATGATGATGATGATGATGATGATGACGTCATTGTTATCTACCCAAACTAATATTGTGTGGCATTGTCCACAGCCTGTAACTTTTCAATTATATCATATTATACACCAACTTCTTTTCACATTCGTAAGTTTTATCAAAATATCAATAACAGGGTAGAGTTCAAAATAGAGAAAATGAATGAAAAATACATATATTACTTATGATAGTGTTAAAAGGGGGTTAGGGAAGAAAAATGAGGTGTAGGAAAGGAAATAAGAGTAAGGGAAAGAAGAAATGTAAAGAAAGAAAGAAGGAAAGAAAAAGAATATATATATATATATATATATATATATATATATATATATATAGAGAGAGAGAGAGAGAGAGAGAGAGAGAGAGAGAGAGATCCCCTTTTCTCTGTTGGCGCAGAGCTTGGGTAGTTGCTTATTTCCTCTTGGAACCAGGGGTCGATTTTTGAGCCAGGTTGGAAAGGTATTTGCCCAACACATCCCAACTACAACATTCCTACAGACCTCATACTGTACAAAGCCATGCTCGGTAAATATCTTGATATATATATATATATATATATATATATATATATATATATATATATAAAGAGAGAGAGATTATAACTACTTCAACATATTGACGGGTCAAGTAATATTTGCTGTCTGGCAGGGCTGATTCGTTTATCTCTGTTGATTCAAGCCATCATCGCTGAGTTATAATAAAATGGTCCGTTGTTCATGGCAACAGAATACGATAAATTCTCCATCTGATCTCAGAGACCTCAATATTCTGATCACATTTCCGGACTAAATTGTCGTCCTTTAAAAAGCCATTTTTTCTCCTCACCCCCCTCCTCATCCTCCAGTTCCTCCACCCCCCTCGTCTTCATCTTTCTTCTTATACCTTTACTACTGCAACTTCTACTATATCAGTTCACTTCTTGTTTCCCTCCCTCTTTGTATTGCTTTCTCTTTTTTCCCTAATTTTGTTCTCCCTTTCTTTGTCTCTTTCTCTTCTGATTTTCTTCCTTATTTTACTTTCTTTCCTTCTTTCGCTGCTAGACTCGCTTCTGTTTCTTTCTTCTTTCTCTTTACTTCCAAACGTAGTTTTTTTTTCTTTCTTTTTTTCTTTTTCGAATTCTCCTTCACTCCTTTTCTTCATCGTCTGCTCCCTTTCCCAACCTCTTTACTTTTCTTGTCAATTCGACGACTGGAATTGAATTTGTTTTTCCACCTTAACAACAAGAACAAGAACAAGACCTTGGCAAGTCTTCATTGATTGCATTCCTAATATTAGAATATTTGAAATAGAACCAGTGAAGAGTTGCCTCCCCGATTTTTTTGTATTCAACAAACAATAATCTTCAGTCGGAATAGAAACAGGAGTGGAGTTTAGCCCAGTAGCAGCTCGGCTTATTAACTACTTAATATTCTGCTTGCATTTGTTTTGTTTTTTTTCTAGATTGTCATAATTGTATTATTTCTAAAGCTCGCTTTTCCTTTCGTTTTGTAGTTATATATATATATATATATATATATATATATATATATATATATAGAGAGAGAGAGAGAGAGAGAGAGAGGGAGAGGGAGAGGGAGAGAGACAGACAGATGGACGGACAGACAGATAGACGGACAGACGGACAGATAGACGGACAGACATCAACGCTTTTCACATATTCAAAATCTTCAGATCGTTAATAACACAACTCTCAAACACAATAACACTACCCATAGGGTGTCTTGCAGTTTTTAAGGACACTATATATACATACGTACATATATATATATATATATATATATATATATATATATATATATATATATATATATATATATATATATGTATATATATATATATATATATATATATATACATATATATATATATGTATATATATAAATATATATATATATATATATATATATATATATATATATATATATATATATATATATATGAACACTTCAGATTGACTTTATCAAAATGTATCATACCCTCTCTATTTCTCAGTCCCCCTTTCTCTCTCCCTTCGTAAAACCACTTCCACAATATACGACATCAATTTCCTACATTAACCTGCAAGCAACAACTCTTTTCACCTTGTTATTTCTTGACTGCAGTTCCAGAAAATAGACACATGGGGAAATGTAACCTTCGGTTCTGATAAAAGTCTTTCAGGAATGGCCTGTATGAGTAAGGTGAAGAAAAGGAAACACTTAGCTCCTCTCTTACCCAAAACCCAAGTATGTAAAGAGATCCCAGTGAATCGTTTTATTGCAATAGCGAAGCAAGCACATTGGGTAAAAGCCTAGATCGATAGTATGTTTAATAGTCCAATGCGTTTAAAAACGGTGGACGTGATAATGCTTTTAAATATTCCAATATAGGTGTTTCCATAAGAAGAGCTGGTTGGGAGCTTTCTTGTCAGTGTGTCTTCTCTCTCTTAAATGGGAACACACACACACACACACACACACACACACACACACATACATATATATATATATATATGTATATATATATATATATATACATACATATATATATATATATACATATATATATATATATATATATATATATATATATGTGTGTGTGTGTGTGTGTGTATATATATATATATATATATACAAATGTGTGCATTGCAAGTACTTAAGCAGTTGCGAAAGATGAAGGCAGGTGTTAGAAATGGAAAAATAAATGTGCTGATGAAAACATGTGAGGGGACCCCATGATGATGTATTGAATAGATAGATAAGAACGATTGAGAAAGAAAGAAGGAAAGAAAAAAAGAATGGAAGGAAGGAAGGAAAAAAAGACCCACCTTTTAGCGAAACGTTAAAATAAAAGATACAACAAAAGTCCTAGAATATATTCTGATGGTTTTTATGCATCATCCATAAAAATTTTGAACACATTCATAAGCACAAACAATCTCATGACTACACACTTGCTTAGTGGAACAGAAGGCCATACGATGCATCTGGAAAGGTGGGCCATGAGCTAAAGAAGTATTGATTTGGTAGGGGCGATTTTTTTACAGTTACCTACCTTGGCTATATGTCTACACAATATCTCTAAAATATTTCAATGACTTACAATCAAATCTTTGAGGAAGGAAGAATTGGTTAAATTCTGAGGTGGATCCACAAATCCGTTTTCAATTTGAGATGCATTATTTCAATGCTGTTGCTTCAGTAATGATAGATTCAACAATTCATTTAATTATTTGATGCAAATATTTGAACAACTGTTTCTCTCTGAAAAATCCGATATACAGCAAAAAGACGTGGTCGATTTCTTTTAGTCCCATAAAACGCTTGTTCAAACGAATGAAAGGGAAAAAGACGACGAGAAATGGAGAAAATTTTCAGAAGAAGAAAAAAATCTGAAAGAGAATAAATCAGTAAATGATCAGAAAGAATACATGGAAAAAAAGAAGCATATCCATGCGGTTTACTCTGTTCGTCATGATTCAAACACAATAGTCTCACTCTAATCAAAAATGCTTCAAGAATGCTCAAGGCAAGCCAGTCGTTTTAGGTGCATCTTGAGTGAACACGTTATTATTTACGTTTTTTTTTGTTTTGTTTTGTTTTTGCTAACAAATTCTCTTTTTTTTTCTCTTTGAACCCAGACAGAATCCAGGATTCCAGATATTATCTTTCAAAGTAAGCCAGAACTCTTTGATTGAAAGATTGGCACAGCACAAAATTCCTACTTCTCAAGCATTCTCTACATTCACGTACTTGTAAAAACTGCTTTACTGACATGGTATAAATTAATATCTGACGATTTGATAATTATTATAAGCTATTTTTGATTATTCTCTGCAGTAGCCCCAGTTTAAACTCTTAGAAAAGTATCTGATTATGTCAGCTGTCCTAGTTGACAAGTTTTCAGTCTGTAGGGACCGACTTTTGGTCAGACATGGACCATCCAAGACTAAATGTGGGACATTTTTTTGCGATACCATTTCGATAATTAGCGCTGACAGACCCACCAGGCTATGGCATGCCTCGACTGATCACTTTTATGTTGTAACCACCTGAATGTCAGAGGGATCCTAGCAAATGGTACACTTTGCCCAGGGATAACTAGAACTGTGCAAGACAGGGGCTCTTAGCTCCCTGGAGTATTTTACATAATTGCATAACTGATATTTCAAAGTAAAGGCGCAGTTTTAAAGGAAATGAATCCTCTAACATAGAACAGTGAGTCAAAAATAAGATAAATGCAACTGTAAAAAGCACATAGAGAGTGAAAACGAAAGGAAATCCACATCCATACATATAATAATTAGTATGTGTCGTCTATCATGCTTACGTCATCAGTGACGTTTGGTGACGTAGCTTCGTAAAAATAGAATTTTATGTTACGTTAAACTTGATAAATTGTATCTGCGCTTGATTTTACTTTTAGATTAGTTTAATATTGAGGAAATATTGAATATTAACAAGAAAATGCTGTGAAACGATGTATTTTTGATATTTCAGAAGTACAATGCAATTGCTATGATTTCTTTTGACGGACAACAATGTGTAAACTAGTGAAAGAAGAAAGAAAGAATGAAAGACAGCAATATACAAAATGCAATTGCTTCCCTTTAACATACATCTAGTATTTCTTCGCTTGCTTATCCCCCTTGATTCATTTCCCTTTCTTTCCTCCTCTGCTTGGTCGGCCATTGCTTTTCATTTTTTATTAATTATGAAGTGTTGCCCAACATTTCCTGGAATTTGAACTGATCAATCAATCTGCTCTTCTGTCAGGTTCCCCTGTGTTTCTCGTATCTCGCCGGACATTTCATATATCTCATCAAATTACTCCACCAGGCAGAAAAGAAACCATTTTTTTTTTCCTTTTTTCTTTCTGAAGAAGTCATTTCGGGTCTTTGGGTTATACATTGTATATTGTAAGGTAGATTAGTCAAGTTGAATAAATCATTAATGTCTGATTCCAGTTGAATGCCCAATTATTTAACCAACTACTATTGAACTGTAATCTTACTATTCAGTATGAAGTGTAAAGATCAGTTGTAGTATTCGTCACGGAAAAATGATTTTTTGAGGCTGGTTACTAATGATCTTAGTAGTCCGTTATGAAAGATTTAGTTTAACGTAGATATGTGCATGATTTTAGATGTAATCAAGAATGGTCATATGTGTATGCAAGAAGTATAGAAACCAAAGTGTTGATCTGTATGTTACTATGTGTATGAATGCATGCGTTCATAAGAGGAATGGTTGCTGCACAAGTTGTTAAAACAGCCTACATTCTGCGCTTAGCATTAGACGAAGTCGTGTGGGCCTCTCTTATAGAAGAGGGTGAAGGTCGGAATGTGAGATGCAAAATCCATCGTCTTCTAGGAAGGTCTGTATCAAAATCTTGACACTTATTATCTCTGAAGAGGAAGTTGCCCTTCTCCTGACTTTGTGTCTCAGATGAGGCTATTTTAGAACAAATATTTAGATGCTGTAGATAAAGTGATTAAGAATATCGAACTTGTGTACTCCAGCAAAATGTATCTCCAAATCAAACATTTTCTCACCTGACTGGATTCCTTTGGCATTGTGCCTGACGGTATACTCATGTGTGTTTCAAAAAACTGATTAGGACGAAGAATGGTCAGCTAAATCAAAAGTGATTAAGTAAACGTGTTATTGTTTCTAATTACCGGATATATCAATCCATTACAATATGAGGGAGTGAAATAAGAAAAAAAGGATTTTTTTTTTCCATTTATTTCTCTTCTTTATTGCTATCCGCCCCTTTTCTATCTTCGTTCCGTTCTTTCGAACCTCACTTCCTTTCTGTCTTTTGCTTTTCTTTCTTTCTGCCTTTCCCTTTTCTTTGATTATTTCCTTTTCTCTTTCTGTCTCTCATTCTTTCCTATCTCTCTTCGATTATTCCTTTCTTTTTTCTCTTTTCTTCCTTTTCATTCTTTTCTTTGTTTCTGTCATTTTCTATACATTTTTCCTACTTTTTTTCTGGTTGTTTTTTCCTGATTTTCATTTCTTTTTCAACTTTCCCCATATTTTGTCTTCCTTCATTTTTATATTCCTCTTTCTGTCTTTTTTTTCTTTCGATTTTCCTTTTCTATTGGCTCTGAATCTAATTGAATTAAAAAGGGGAAAAAATTCAGAGAATTTCAAATAAAAACGGTTTGAGACAACAATTTATTTGTCCATACAGTGTCTACAGAGCTTATTCATCAAAATATATATTTCAATTATGCTACTCCCATAACTGCTGCTGCTGCTGCCACTACTACTACTACTACTACTACTACTACTACTACTACTACTATTAATAATAATAATAATAATAATAATAATAATAATAATAATAATAATAATAATAATAATACAACAAAAATTTCTTGTCAAAGGACAAAAAGAAAAGTAACAAAACTAAGGCATGTATATTCTGTAAGCAACCAGTTTAGAATTTGCAATTTTCCTTTATTTCTTGGTTTGATTTTATCTTTTTCTCCCTTTCTTTCTTTGCTTTTTTTCTTTTCATTCCTCTTCTTTCGCTGTTTCCGGTTTCTAGCCACAGTGAATCGAGTTCTGCCGGAAGGGTAACACATCAAAACGGAAATTGCCGAACTCCACCGGAGATATTGTCTTCAAGGCGAGATCGGCTACCAAGCGAGTTTTGCCAACAATTCAACCTGAATTCCTGCAATGGCTTTGTCCATGGAACTTTGTAAATTAGACGATTTTGCCTTCTACTCGATTTGTCAAAGTCCATTTACATTGAGTGGACCGTAAGTAGACATTGCACAGAACATTATGATATTCGAGAAAACATGGCCACATGCAAACAGATGAAAAATAAGTTGACGGCCAAACCATGTTGGATCTACTGGTTCTCATACGATCATCGAAGTTGAGCAACGTCGAACTTGGTCAGTACGAAGATTGGAATTTTGGCCACCGATTCAACCAGATCAAATACTAATATCACAACTTATACAATTTATATAATTACCAAATAAACAGGTCTCTTCTTCAACATAGCAGAGCCTTTGTAAGTTTACATAAATGTGAGCTTTATGAAACTACATTCGGCACTTGTCGCTGATACTGGAAGTGTAAGAAGGAAATTAAGTGCAATGGAAGCATCAGGTGTGTTATTCACGGGGTTTCGTCAGAGTTCGAAGGGAAGTGTTTCTCGAGCTGACATAGACTTTGGATAATTGATACAAGTTCGAAACTGATCTTTAACATCAATAACATTCAAACGATTTTTCGGATAGTTGAGCACTTTCTTGTTGTTTGTGTTGCTAACACGACATTTCGACCGATCCATTCTACGTTTTTCTCCCGGTGAGCCATCTAATTGGGATGTTGGTAAACAGAATGTTTCCTATGGTGGCGATGCTACAACGTTTTATGCGGCTAATGTGCGTCTTTTCCTTTCCATGTTAGACTTGGATTTCCGTACTTTGTCCTTAATGAGTAGTAGAAGCCTCACTGAGTTGAACTCTAGTCTAACATGTTGCCGTCTGCTGCCTCTTTGAATTTTTTTCAGTTTCCAACAGCGTTAATTATGGCTATTTGTGTTCATTGAGTCAAACTTTGAGAGGTCTGCTAGTTTCCCCAGTATAAATCTTCCCACATTTACAAAGAATATGGTACTTACAGTTACCGTTCAAACACATCTCTCGTACTGGACCCACTTTAGTGAGCAAATTTTAAATGGTGTGAGAACTTCTACTTTTCGAAAGATTTTGTTAACAACAAATACAAGAAGGAGTTTCCATTACGAATAATGATTTCTGTCCGAATTCTTGCGGCCTTTAAATAAATAATCAGTATTTTCCAACTCTGTACATATCGATTATACTTAAATTTTTATTGACCACCTATTTTAGAGCTAATTCATTTACTCCCTCTTTAGAAATCACTTTTCCTCAAAATGAAACTTTTTCAAAATCTTTATACAATTTTGTACTTAGTTGATACAATTTTGAAAAAATTCCGTACACTAAGTTTTTTTTTTTCGAATTTTCAACTCTCCTTCTTCACGTACGAGTGAACATATGTCTGCATCCAATGAAGGAAAGTATTATCCAAAGGCTAAATTCTCGAAGACAAAAGTATCTAAAAATTTTGAAAAAAAAGAAAAGAAAAAGAGTAGCAACTATAGTTTTTCCGATCTCAATAATAAGTAGAAGTATGGCCGAAAGCCCTTGACAAACGTTGGGCAATATTTACACCCAATAGATCCAGTTGTACGTAACCAAGAATAGTTAGCTACAAAGATATTAGGAATTCTTTGTTTACGGTCTTTAATTAAACTTGTATGCATTTTGGTATATATGTATGCGTGTGTGTGTATTTGTGCACATCATCTACCAAGGACAACAAATCTCCATGAGACCCTCAAAAGAAGAAGAAATCAAGCAAAGAATCACATTAGGATGGCAAGCCTTTGGCAGAGCTAGCTCAACCCTAAAAAAAGGAGACCCCATGAATCCTAAAAAGAAGGGTGTATAACCAATGCATCCTCCCAATAGTCACTTATGGGGCTGAAACATGGAACCTAACCAAGAGACGGATCTGCAAATTGAGAACCGTGCAACGTGCACATGAAAGAATTATGCTGGGCCTCACATGGAGAGACCACAAGACAGTAGAGTACATTCGAGAAAAGACAAGAGTCAGGGACATCATAGAATCCATAAAAATCTCAAATGGCGGTGGGCTGGCTATGTTGCAAGAACGGTGTACAACAGATGGACATCATGACTCACGACATGGATCCCCCGAGATCACATGCACAACCGAGGCCGGCAGAATATTAGATGAAGAGACGAGCTAGACAAGTTCAGAAAGCACTGGCTCCATGACGCCCATGATAGAGAAGTGTGGCAAATCTTGGGGAAGGTCTATGACCAACGACGGTCGTTAAAAGACTGACGATGGCATTTCATCCTGGAAATAGTTTGTTGAACAACCGAAAGCACAAGATATAAAAACGTTTGAACAATATCTACACACATTGGATCCTGATATTTTTACAGGAGAAGCTGACTCAGAAGTTACAAGAGTGTTCCTTGTCTGTCGATTTCAATCAGTCATATATCAATGGAAAATTGCTGTTAAAACACACTTTATACATATCACTAAGATAGATAGAAGAAACGTTGATTTCAATTATGCTAGAAGCACCCCCTGGGATTTTTCTGCAAGATCCAAATCCTAAACTCTTACTATATGAGTAAAATTCATGACACAATGTTCTTCACATCCGGGACTTGCTTTCTTTTCACTGGCCTCACAGCTTGACCAAGTGTCCATTTCTTTATACTGAGGTCACTACAACCAGGCCATTCGATATGTACCTAGCTACCATGCACGTCAATAACCATCTCCCATGTTTTCAGATGCGAATTCTATATCAGACTGAGCGGAGCCTCAGCTCGTAGGGAAACGTGATGATTTAGATGAAAAAAAAAGTGAGGTATTGCAAGGGAAAATAGGCAAGAAAGAAAAAAGATAAAAGAATTACTAAATGGAAGAAGAAAAGAAAAAGGAGAGAAAGAAACCGATAAAGAAATAAAGAGGAAGATAAAACGAAAACGGACAGAAACAGATATTTGAAGATCGACGGCCTGGACAACCTTAATGATTACAATCAGTGGGAATACGAACAATGGCAAGTAAGATATAATCGTTATATCTATTCAAGGAAAGGGAGGAATTGAGAAAGAAAGAAAGAAAGAAAGAAAGAAAGAAAGAAAGAAAGAAAGAAAGAAAGAAAGAGAGAAAAAAGAAAGAAAGAAAGAATGGATATGAAGCACAAGAAAGAAAAAGGAAGAGAGGAAGAAAGAAAGGAGGAATGGATATGAAGTGCAAGAAAGAAGACAGAGAGAAATGAAGAGAGAAATTATGGATAGGTAGCAAAAGAAAGGAAGAGAGAATAGAGGAAGAATAAATTGAATAAAATTAAAAGAAGAAAATAGGAAGGAAACGTTTTCATCAAAAACTCATCGAATAAAGAAAAAGTATTGGCGATCAACAAAAGTCTGAAATAAGTTGTAAGGAAAACACAGAGAAAACAGTTAATACGAAAGAAAGATAGAGAAAGAGGAATGGAAAATGAAAAAAAAAACGAAAGAGGATGAAGCGGAAAAAAAGAAAAAGAAAGAAAAAGTGAAGAAAGCATGAAAGGTACAAGAAAAACAGGAGAAAGAAGAGAGAACTACCAATCTAAAGGAAATTACGAATCAATACCACCCATATATGCTGTGTTGGGGGTAATCAATTAAAAAGTTGGAAAAAGGTGTGATTAATGAATAAGGTGATTTTCTTGCTTTTCATTTAAAAATCATGAGTGACCAATTTAGTAGAAACTAACAGTGCATATTGAACCCCCACACCACGAACTTAAAACCAATTTTGGAGGAGAATTTTCAAAAAACAAAATATTTTTTTCCTTATTCATTGAGAGTTTCTACTACGAATGGTTAGAGCTAGGCAAAGTCTACATAGATGCAGAGATATATATTTAATTGTCAGAAGACTTGAAAACCAAGACCCAGCAACAGTCATTAAACCTGTCAGTTGATGGTAGAGGTGATTGATTATTGGAATGTAAGTTAAGAAATGATCAGTGAAAACTTTAGAGCGAATAAATTAAAAGAAAATCTAGTAAAACCGTAGTTTGAGGGAATGAAAGCAAAGGATGAAAAAAATGAAAAAATTCCTGAAAGAAAAGATTTCAATCAGTAACCAAAAAACACTGAGCGCTCATACCTCTGCGGACAGCAGTGTCGGTAA
Source organism: Thysanoteuthis rhombus (assembly GCA_963457665.1). Lineage (NCBI taxonomy): Eukaryota > Metazoa > Mollusca > Cephalopoda > Oegopsida > Thysanoteuthidae > Thysanoteuthis > Thysanoteuthis major. Next base: position 35,925,989 of record OY735222.1, read on the forward strand.
AAGCTGAATGAAAATCAGTCCATATATCGCTATGATCCGAGGATATATATGTATTCTAGATCTTCATGAAAATTCAATCCTTTCTTCCTTGCCTCGTGATCCATGTCTCAAGAATTTTTTTATTGATCTTAGTTGAGAACCTTTGGAGTTATTGCATAGACTTCGAGCAGGGCTGGCAGTTGTGAAATAGAATCCTAGGTCCGACCCAGAATTGAATCACTTTTTCTGTGGTCCGTTGCCCACCTTTCTACAAAATGATTGAGAACTTTTAGAGATATTGTGGACAAACAAACTGACAGACAGACACAAGTGAACACATACTTCCTACTTCGTAAACAGAGGTAAACCTGTAAAAAAAAAAAGATATAATATTGAATGTCGAAATAAAAATGGAGAAATGATCAGAAAAGAAACTTGGTGCAAATATTGAGAGAAAATCTGACAGTAAAGAAATTCGAAGGAAAAGAAAGCCAGCTTTTGGGCGGTACCAGAAATCTAACTGAAAAAAAAATCCCAGAAAGAAACGAATTCTGTTAGCAAAAAAATGAATAAGAAAATGAATGAAGGACGGAAAGAAAAGGTATTAGGCAAAAAGAGCATCGTGTAGTGAAGAAACAAAGAGCCGGTCTATTGAACGCTAGCAGAATGCTGATGCGCAGACGCAAGCAGTGGAGATGAAAGATTCAATGGAGAGGTGGTCGAGCGCGTGAATATCAGGGTTATCAGTTAGGATTGTTGGCGTTCAGAACGGAACACCACGTGATGTGAATTGCAAAACCTCAGAAAAGAGGGACAGAAGAGATGCATTATGGGATTTCTGAATCAATACAAAGAAAACTATTGGAATTGGATTGGTTAATCCACTTTCTTTGTCTGTTGAGCTCCTTTCATTCTTGGCGTCGGTTTTTGTTCTGTTTTCTTATTCGTTTTCTCTCTCTCGGCTGATCCCCCTCTTCCTCTCTCTTATGAAATCTCAGATTCTTCTCGCTTTGCTACTCTGTGTGTCCTCGTCACTTTCTTTTCTTTCTTTTCTTTTTTTTTCATTTTGGCTACAACCTTGAAAATTTGTGTACCTCTAAGTACCATTTGAAAACTTCTTTTTTTTTCGTTTTTCAAAAAAAGTGCTTTGTTGGCAAACAATGCCTGAATCTTGTGCTGGAATTTTTTTTAGATAATCTTAGATAATACATCTATTTTTTAGATACTTTTGAATAAAAGATCTATTTTTAGATACTTCTAGATAAAATATCTCTGTTTTTAGATGGTTTCTCTTTGTAGCTTTCATCATTTCAATCTTTCCTGATATCACTTTGATTTCTCGCTATTGAATATTTATTTTTCGTTTTTTCCCCGTTGTTTTCACATTTCATGAAAATGCTGTTTTTGACCATTTTTACATTTTTTTCAAAGCCTTCCCCGTCTTTCCTTTCGTCTTCCTTTGTTCCTTGCTGTTCATCTTTCTTTCTTTCTTTTCCTCCTTCTTCCTTTCTTTTCCTCCTTCTCCCTTTCTTTTCATCTTTCCTTGTTGCCTTTTTCCTTTTTACTTTTCATCTTTCTTTTTATCTTTCTCTCTTTTCATCTTTCTTTCTAATAGCGTTTCCTTTTTTGTCTTTTTCTTTTCTTCTTTATTACTTCCTCTCTCCCTTTTCATCGTTCTTTCTTTATCTTTGTCTTTCTTTCTTTTTTCTTTCTTTCTTTTCGTCCTTCTTTGCTGTTTACCTTTCTTTCTTTGTTGTCTGTCTGTTTTCTTTGGGTTTTTTTTTTCATGTCTCTTTCCTTTGTTTTTATTTCTTGCCTACAATCTTCCGACTTTTTAATTTCAGATCAATCTTCCTTGTTCGCTTTTTTGTTCGGATCGAAAATAAAGAATAAGTTGGGAGTCTCAATGTGACAGCCTTTCTACTGCCTCAGATACGAGATACAATATTTGCAGAAGCTCTCGCTAGATAGTCTTAATCGTTATTTTCCTCGAAAGCCCTGGCTGCCAGTTTTTATCCACGCTGTCTACTAACGACTGTAAAATGACGGTCTAGGCAGTTGGAATAAAGTTGAAAGAAATACAAGTCAAAAATCAATCGTAATTGACGATGCTTCAGCTAATAACAAAGTTCAAAATAAACAATGATTTACTTGTGTGGATTTTTATAATCAGTTCATCAAGATCAAATGGGGTGGGAAATGTTTCCCAAATATTCCTTATGAGGTAGGCCTGCTCTGAAGATCAGTATTCCAATCCCTGACTTTTACGTAGGTTCGAACATTAGTATTGATAGGAAATATAGAAACATCTCACCTTCAAACCTTGAATCAATGTACTCCAGTGTTACTTTCATCATTTGAATTTCAAAATAGTGAAATGGTTTGATGGGTGGGTTTTCATTCATTTTTCATTTGCAACGTTGATACTTGGTGTCTCGAAGGTGACTAAACTTTCATTTTTCTTTCTAGAATTTTGTCCCAAAGAAATTTATATCAATCAATATCTCAATGTCTGAGAGATTTTTGAAGCTCTATCTCTATATCTATATCCATTATGATAGTGATTACACTAATGTTAGAACTGAAGTAGAAAATTAAAGACCGGCAAAGGTCAGGGTTAGCGATTTCTTTTTGAGGAGGAACATCAAAAGCAAAGTTAAGGCAACAAAACCAAGATATTACTGTGCGAACGTTCCACTTGAAATGTGACCCCCTACATCAATCGCAAACTCGACTGAAATGTTATGAAGGAGTTGGCTTTTATGTACAAGTGTAGGAATGAAATAATTCTTATTAGAATTTAGCAAATTCGAATTATATAAATCTCGAACATTCTATTTCATGTGTACCGAGTTTCAAATGTTTTTGCTTGTTTTTGGACAAAGATATTCCAGAAGAATAATTGTACAATGTATTTGAATGGCGGGAACATCTTGTAGTTATGAGGTCTGCTGAGAGTTAGATGTACTGAGGGAGTGCTACTTGGTAAAGCAACTAACGATTGTATCTTTTTTGTGTGTGAATTTCTGCCATTTGGTTGAAGTGAAATAACGGAATATACGCATGGTCTTCAAGACGGATTCTTTTTTTTTTAATGTGTGTGGTAGTTCCTCAATCTCTGTTCTTCTGTTTAGAAAGCGAACTATCTTTGAGATGGCGTTTCGATCCCCGACTGCGGTATTACGATGTCGAGGAACTTGCCATTGTCATGGACATCTGTTGAGTCTTTCTATAGATATATATATATGTGTGGAATTGTCTCTCTCCTCTCTCTCTCTCTCTCTCTCTCTCTCTCTGGTGCATACAAACTCACACACACCACAAAAGATTTTTTAATTCGGCCATTTTGGAGAAACATATCCCTTCAAGATTGATTCGTCCACCATCTTTCCCGGATATTACCCCCTGCCCCCTCTCTCTCTCTCTCTCTCTCTCTCTCTCTCTCTCTGGTGCCTGCACACACACACACACACACACACCACACATGCACACAGAGGAAACAGGTCCTATTGTTTATCAGGTAAAGAATATTTCCGTGTATGTATCATCATTCTTCGGAACATCGTTTGTCTCAAGGTACTGACCAGGCTTGATGTTGCTTAACTCCAGTGGACTTACAATAACAGGTGTACCCAACGTGAATTGGCCGTAACCCTTCTACCTTAATCCTGGTCTATGTGCTTAGTGGAAGGGCATTGAGTATCATTTTTAATAATTCATTCATATATATGTGGAAGCCTCGTGATGACGTGCTGGTCTTGTAATCCATGTCAAATGACTCCGGTTTTCAAAGGCTGCTTAGCAATCAATGAGCGATTAAATTCCAAACAGGTGTTTGATTCGATCAACTTTGGACTAAAATCATACGGATCAACTACTTTGGAAAGAACTCATTGTAAATAGCTTGCGAGATTACCTCGTTAATCATTTCATTTATACAACTCACAAGCTTTATATCCAGTTGAGCTAAGTCAGTTACAATTCAATAGTGATGCATCCAATCAGGAATCAATTTACTAACAACGTCCTTTGAGACTATCGTTCAACAACAAGTATCTTAAGTATATACGTATTTATTAGACTTCGCTTAGTCTAACACAAGGCCGTTATAATAGAGCCCTGTGGAGAATGAGCTCACTTCACAAGCCTTTGTCTACCTAAACCCGATGATTGCAGTATGTGACACAAGGCCAGTTCAACATAGTACACTACTGCAGGCGCTTATACGGTCTACGAGGTCTGAACATTCGGATCTGATCTTTGTATCTCGGTATTATCTCCCGATATCAATGAATGACCCGAGTCTTTCCTTTCGGAACATTGGGGAGGTGCTGTCTGGACAACGGATTTTTGATGTCAAGGCAAAACTAAGTAATCTCTGGCCAACACCTGTATCTTCGTTGCTTTAGGAAAAACAAACTAAAAACGATATACAACCCAATATTTTCACCAAAGCACCACAGTAAGTTCTCCTTTGGGAATCTAGTCTTCATACTATTGATATGAATTCTCTATTAGATGACATGCACAAAGTGTACTGGGGAAGATCCAGGGCAAAGAATTAAGCAGGGGAGGTGTCCAAAAGGGGCAATTTGTTTGTATAATTAAATTAGTTGAAAAGAAGACAGATTTCAAACATCAAAAACAAAAAAGTGGTTTGTAATTCACAATGTTTCACATCCGTGTACAACTGAGTGGTAGATTTCTGACGCTAGAATCGACAAAAGAGTTAAGTAAAAAATGGTATCAAGGCAATTATATAAGAGGAAAAACGAAACAGATCGTTCTACGGTGAATTTTTGATAAAGTTGTATTATTTGTTTTTGACTAAGAATTGGCCGAAAATCACTGTCAGAGATTGATGTGTTGAATCAGGTTTCGAGTTCTGATGAAGAGAACATTGATAAAGACAATTATGGTAATCGTTTCGAAACAGAAAATGACAAATTAGATAATGAAACTTGTATCTTTCACTTCTTTTTGGGTGAACTTTTCTAAGAACTTGTTGCCGTAAAGAAAGAAGACAGACTATGAGAGGCGACTATTCCTCGAAATAGGTTGACGAAAAGAGACTTGACAGTGATGCGTATCATAATGCAGAAAGATATCCATCATTGATCACTGCAGGGTGGGCAGTGACAAATACCTGGTGGCAAATGAACGCTCCAGGTGGAGGATAGAGACTTGTCTAAACGTTGTAAGACTGTTTACAGATCTAAACATAGTGAAGAATCTTTGGGTATTGCAAAGCCAGAGGGTAACTCTTGGTTTGACAGGCATCACAAGCGCCAGTAATGGTGATAGTGCAAAGAAAACAACGTTGGGACAGCCTTTATTTGTAAATGATATTTTATTTAATAAAAGAGACGGAGAATAAATTTTAGGGGTACTAGGACCATATTTGATAGAAAAATCAATTTTCCACTGTTTCCCCTTGGATAAGCAAGACAAAGACAATATATACTTGGTGTTTAAGGGCTGGAACAATGTAGCCGCATTAAACAACTGGAAAACAACAAATTCTTCACGGCTGCTCTACATATGAATTATCAGGATGCTATAAAATTTGGTAGTACACCTCACCTGGCTGTCTCTTAATCAAAACGTTAAAAGGGTGTCGTAAAAAAAATTAACAACATTTTATCGGCTGAGACTTTTACGACCTATCGGGACAGGTCGTAAAATATTTTTTATGACAAACAGTAAACATTTTTTCGGCAGAATTTTTTAAATAACTTAAATGCCTGGCGGTGGGTTTTTTTTCAAGAGGGTGTATAAAGGATACAATCTTCACGTGGTTCCTGCAATGTATTTAATGAAGCGATTCGGAAGTTCAACCAAACTGCCTCAACTTGTCTTCGTATCCTATGAGTGGACTACAATTCTAGCTCCGACCCATGCGTGGATGATATTCTGCTCGTAGATCTGTTATATCATTTTATGTGTCAGCTAAAGTGTGTAGGATCTGTTGTCCGATCTCTTGTCCTTTCTTCTACTTTCTCTTTGTTGAGTACAAAATATAAACAATGACAGATTCTTCCAAAACAGGTATTTATATTATTTTTTTGTTGGATTTTTGGGATGAAGAATTATCTTTATGATACACTGATATACTCAAACTTGGTTGTTATAGTCACATCATTTCAACTCGTGTATCCTCTAGCCTCCGGGTGTCCGTCTTAATCGGTAACCTGGGAATTTCGAACCAAACCTTTTACTCGATTATCATCATATTATTCCCATTCAATCCATCCGTCTCAGGGAACATCTCGTACCATTTAATTCTTTCTATTTATTTAGTCCTTGCGATACCCTTGTCAGCCTCATTCAGTGAACTATACCTTTCCTGGGGAAAGTTGAAAATTAGGGCCGGCAAATTAGATCATAGAGAAAGAAAATCAAAAACTACAACATGCAATTGAGGGCTACAAGAACCAAATTGAAAAAAAACTGAAGCGAACAATCCAAAAAGTACAGCAATTAATTTGGAAAATAAAGCAAGCAAATTAAAAACAACGTCAAGAAAACTGTATCATTGAACGGGAATTACCAACTAATAACATTTACCGATTCAATCGCTGCAAATGTCAATTTTTGAGTTAAACAAGTTGAAACATGTCTATTATTCGTGGACCCTTTTTTAGTAAATCCCCACCAAGAGGTAACGACCATAATCTTGAAATATGCCCCATACTCCCCCGAAATTGCATTTTTTTTTTTCCCTCGTCGAAAAAGAACCAAAATTTTAGGACTTTATAGTTCGTCCCTGCTACGGTTACAAAAACCCTTTTCTTAACTCTAACCCCAAACCCGTTCATCTTTTTTTATTGATTTCCAGATCACAAGACTGGCCGTCCGAGAGAAAGGGTACAGATGAAAGGAGACGACTGACAATTAGAAGTTCGTAAATGCGATTGCACATAACATAGCCTGTTGTTTTATACCATCACAAATCCTACAACCGAAGCTGTTATGTCATTAAGGCGTTATAAGAGCTTTTGTAAAGTCTCCTAACGGTAAGATAAAGCTCAGGCGTGGCCAAGAAAATGTAGCTATGTATACTTCAAACGTTAATATCAGTAATATCATCAACAGCTCTTTAACGTCCGTCGTAGGACATAGACCCAAGACCTTCCACGAGACTTCTCGATCGTAGGCGCCGTGACTCCAATATTTTCTGAACTTGTCTAAATTGCCACGCCAATTTACTTTTTCCACATATGATCTCTGGGGATCCGTGTTGTGACTTGTGATGACCACTGATTGTCTAACATTCTTGCGACGTAGCCAGTCCGTTTCCATTTGAGTTTTCTCATGGATTCTTTGATCTTCACATGAACTTCAGGAGAACCAATGTCAAGAGTAACAAATACGTTGGAGACAAAGACAAAACGATCAAAGCAAAGAAAGTACACCACGACATCTAGTTGGGACCATAAATCTCCATGAAATCCTCAGAAGCAGAAATCGAACGAAGAATCACCCTTGATTGAGAGGCTTTTGGCAGAAAAAGCTCAACGTTTAAGAATAAGATCTCATTAGTGAAAAGAAGGACTTGCAACGAATGCCTCCTTGCGATAGTCACCAGTGAAGTTGAAACAAACGTTATTAAATACGTACCAACGAGCTGTGTACTCGCAGCCTATGATCGTGAACCGTCACGGGTAGGCGTACAACATTGTGTAGCATTGCTTTAAAGTATATTCTCTTCTTGGATGTGTAGTCGGAAACTTGTTGTACATTCAATCTTCTTTCTTTTTTTTTTTCAATCAAGATCGATGTGATACGATTTCCAGAGTTTCTAGCTGATGTACCACATCACTTTCCCTATTACTCAGTGGCGTTCAAGATAAAAGTTTCTCTAACCTGAAACGAAGTTTGTTATCTTCTTCTTTTAGTAATTGAGTTGAATTGTTTCGAGTAGACCAAGTGATTAGTGACCGAGGCAGACAAAAATTGTGAGGCGAATCGTTTTGTCAGACAACTAACAATTAGTGACAGGCCAGGCTTTAAAATTCATGAATTACATGTGTGTGTGTGTGTGTGTGTGTGTGTGTGTTTGTTTTTTGTTTTTGTTTTTTTTTTCTCTCTCACCCTTTTTCTGTCTCATTTATTTATTTTCTTTGGCATTCTCTTTCCATCACTCTCCTCGTCTCTTTCTATCTCGATGTTCTATTTTTACTGAAACTAAAAATTTGTGTTATTACTTCCAACCATTTTGAAGAAGCATTTCTCAAGATTCATATTTAACCCATTCACATTCTCAATATCCTGCTATCACTCTCTCTCTCTCTCTCTCTCTCTCTCTCTCTCTCTCTCTCTCTCTCTCTCTCTCTCCATTTCTCCCTCTCTCTTTCTCTCTCTCTCTCTCTCTATTTCTCTCTCCTACTCCTCTTATGTCCTCTTCGTCCACGCACTCCCTCCATAACCACCTCCTCCCTTCTTTCCTGATGTTCTGAATTTTTTTTTTTTTAAAGATTTTTTAATTCGGCCATTTTGGAGAAACATATCCCTTCAAGATTGATTCATCCACCATCTTTCCCGGATATTACCCCTGGCCCCTCCCCCTCTCTCTCTCTCTCTCTCTCTCTCTCTCTCTCTCTCTCTCTCTCTCTCTCTCTCTCTCTCTCTCTCTCTCTCTCATTTTTCTTCAAATATGATTTCAGTTTTTACTTTTTTCAGAACATTTCTAAGGGTTTATATCTGAATTTCTCCCTTTCTCTCTTTCTTATTTACGAATTATAAACGTTGAGACGCTTCCTCTTTGACGACAAATTTGATAAAGTAAACTTTTTGTGCTTGTCTTAAAGATGATGCACACACACAAACACATACACACAAACGCAAACACACACAACTATATATATATGTACACACACATATATATATATATATATATATATATATATATATATATGTATAGAAAGAGAGAGAGAGAGTATGTATCCACTGAAGGCGTCGTCTGCTCATCAAATCGGAAAAGAGATGTCAGACAAGAGTGAGAGGAGTTCAGGAAAAAAAGTTACTTCAAGTTCTTATATATATGTATATATATAATGTGTGGAAAGGTGTGGGTGCGCCTGCGTGCATGGATGTATGTATATCGATCAATAATCCTTTCACACGAATTGACGAGCTTTAAGACAGAATATTTATTCGCAGAATTCCTCTTGAGTTAACATGAAATATAAATGTAATTTATTCTTTATACATTGGCGATAATGTAGACGGTAAACCTTTCCGATTCGGTCTTGTCTTATGTTTCGATCGCCCCTTATGTGCATATAAGCAAAAATGACGTTTTTAAGATATATATATATATATATATATATATATATATATATATATATATATATATATATATATATATATATATATATATATATTATCTCTCCCTCATTTCGTGTGAATATTCATTCTTCCTTGGTATCTTTTACTTTCCACCAATCTATATACATGCAAGTATGTATATGGTGACTATGCAGATATGGTTTATATATATATATATATATATATATATATATATATATATATATATATATATATATATATATATATATATATATATATATATATATATATATATATATATATATATATATATATATGTATGTATGTATGTATGTATATATATATAGATATATAGATATATATATAGAGAGAGAGAGAGATAGACAGACAGACAGACAGACAGACAGATAGACAGACAGACAGACTGAGAGAAAGAGAGAGAGACACACAGACACACACACACATTTATATACATATATGTACATGTATACATCAACTGTATATATTTTTTGATAATTTTCCACTGCGTTGCTTTCATCATTCCTTTCGTAAATCTTATTTAACTTTCCTGTTGACATGTTGATCAACTTTTATGGGTAAGTTGATATTGTCGCCGCGCATGCGCCATGACATTTCATTTCAAACCGTCGTTTCTTGCCTCTAACTTTCCTCAGCCATGCACATTGACAGTAGGAGACAGATGCCGGGTATGAAATACTTCATCCAATTTTCCAGTATTGTCTTTATGTTTATTCATTCGAAAATCTTTTTTTCCCGGCATTCATCCAAGATTCGGGTTTGCATGTATCTTTCTGCTGTTTTTTGAAATCAGATAGAGTTTCGAATGTCTACTAGTCGAATACTCATTCACAGAGGAGTGATTCTGATAGCAATTTCAATTCTCCCAAGAATAGCTTAAAATTCAGATATAGAGAAAAATAGATACAAAAAAACAAAAAAAAAACTTATCTCACCTTTTTTGATTATTAAGAGGCCTGTTGAAAAAAAACAAAAACAAACGGGCCAAAATTAGTGACAATTTAGCATTAACTTATATTGCAAATTGGCCAACCAACACACACACAAAGGGATTGGAGGAACACAAAATAAAGGTTTTTACTCGACATAAAAAGGAGTAAATATTCAAATTCTCAGCTCTCTAGCACCATTGGTGTGTCCTCTTCGCGTGATACATACAGACTTAAACACATACATATCCAGCTAAACCAACTTGAAAACTGAAACACTTATTTTAACAGTTTTGGTGACAGTTTTGGTTGACGGTTTTTAAGAGATAGATAGATGGAAATTGGATCACTCTTATCGGGGTGAGCGTGATTGCAGACCCCACACAATTGCAAATAAAATTCCAGGGATAACCTTCATACAATACCTCTAGTAACAATGTACTGATTCGACTACTTAGAGGACACATAAAGTTGAACAGAATCAGACGTTTGGGAATAATAGTAGAATTCGCAATAAGTATCAGCTCAACAATGTAAGATGATAAATAGCAAGTGTGACGTCACTAGAAATGCAAAATATTCTCTGCCCTTCCCTCTCTAACCTTATAGCAATTCCAGTAAATGGGATTTGCAAATTTGCGAAGCAAGTCGACCTGAGTTGGGCTTTAAAGGTGGTAGGGAAATCGTAATCAGGTTTTGCATTTGTCAATCTATCGCTAATTTTGAAAGCAAGGAATAGATAAATAATTAGCAAACAAAGGCTATGGAGTTCATTCTGACATGACACCATTGTATCTCTATGTTAGTACCCCCTCCCTCTAGAATCAATGCGGAAATCTCTCTCTCTTTCTCTCTCTCTCTCTCTCTCTCTCTCTCTCTCTCTCTCTCTGTTTAAGAAGTATTAATAAGACTATATATATATATATATATATATATATATATATATATATATATATATATATATATGAATGAATGAATGACCTGGCTTTGCAAACGAAGATTTTGGGAGGGCTTCCCACGACTATAGGACCATAGTCCTACACATGGAATGAAGAAATCAGTTTTCGACAGAAAAGGAAAGCAAATGAATCTATACATTCTATATCTGTTTAGTTATTTTCTTATCTCACAAAGAATTCTTACGACCCAATCACATATTGGAAAATCATGCTGCATCAGCTGAAAGTTCAAACACATTTTAATTTCCTCATCCTTGGGGCGAGAGTATCGTGTAGAACGAGATTTCCTTGTGAGACGTCTTCTTCTCGATTCTTAAACATTTCCATTTCCACCATCTTTGATGCGTCATTTGGAAAACTTATTTTAGTTAATTTCTCTTCCAGTCAAGAAACAGTCTTTCAGATTTTCCAAAAATCTTCCCATCAAGTTCGTATCACTCATCTAGGACCAAAATGAATCCTAAGTAAATAATCAATTTTTTATAAATATTCATTCATTTTATTTATTTCATTTTATGTATATTCCTTTTTTTCATTTTGTCAACTACAGCCCATGTTTTTTCATTACATTCTCACCTCCACAGTTGTTTTGCTAGAAAATAGTATGAGTGTTTCTGTGTAAGCGATTTTGAACAGGTATCTATCAAACTCGGTTTGCATCTCTACAGCAGGAAAAGTTGAAAATCCAGTTGACTCACAACAGATTTCGAGATCAGCACGCTAACATCTCATACGATTACTCAGTAGCATTTTCGGAAGAAGCTTACTCCAAAACGTGTACTCATTTTTACAGCATTCAATTCTCAAGCGCTTGCAAGATATGTACCCTGAACACTGTGCTACCGTTGGCATTTTTCAAGCCTGGTCAACCAGTCTGACTTGGGGGAGACCTATCTAGAGCTCAAAAAGTAAAAGTCCACGGAATATTGGCGTTGCACAATCTTCTTGTTCCTATTCCCCTCTATTCGATTTTAGCTCAAGCTAAGCTGAGTTCATGTAAAAAGGGAAGCATGACTCAACTTACATTGAGATTTAGATTTGATGGATCAAAACTCAAAATCAAGCTGGAACTGGATTCCAAATACTGAGATGTGCCGTCAGTCAGAACTGTAACTTACTATATCTTGTTTATATTCTGCCTTTTTTCATTTGTGTAAATCGGTGTGTGTGTGTGTGTGTGAAGGTGCGTGTGTGTGTATCATTTCCATCGAATTGGTTAAAGACTTTATCAAAATGATATTGGACCTCTCTGTATAATGACAACGAAGCAACACCAAAACTGGCACCATCAGGTCGAAGCAAGTGAAAAGAGATAACGTCGGCCGAATTTCTGATCAGGAGAATGCAACGTTACCATTCAATGGACGAATGTTCTTTATTGAACGAAGGGTGAAGAAGATAAGTGGACTGGAAATGCTTTAAAGTCAGCTGGATGTGGAAGATGCAAAATCCAATCAAAGCGTTTTTGCTCGAAAAGATCCTCCCAATCCGAAAATCTTTTTGTCTTTTTCGGATTCACTTTTTCAATTTCTTTACTTTCAGTCTTGATTTCCTTCCTTCTTTTCCCTTTTTAGTCGTGTCCAAATGCATCTCTATAACACGCCTCTCAGTCGGTCGGTTCTGATGACGTCAAACAGAAAAAAAAAGAAAGGGGCAGTTGAGCTTTATTCACCGGCTGCAATTTTGTCAGAAAAGAAGGTGTGACTTCAATAAAAGTTGTGATATCATCAAAATATCACCTATTCTGATTTATATTTTACCTGTTGTAATGAATAAAATATCAAAGATCGGCATTTTTGTATCCAAGAAAATAGGAACATCAAAAACGGCCATTTGCGATTTTCATTGAAAATAATACTCGCAGAACATTTCCAAATCGCAAATGCGTGACAAGATTTTAAGAAGTTGAATTATTTGTTGAATTGATAAGAAAAAAACTTAATCCTGATCTGCAGGTGGATAATCCTCATTTTAATCTTCTCACCTGTCCCTTCTACTACTATTACCATACATGGTGGATACATCTTTGAGCTGATGGTCCCAGTTTTTTTTTTTCTGATGTTAGTTTTTCCTTCAACATAACTTTTCACTTTTGTATTAAATGTCACATTTTTGTTTCTCTTACATTCTTTCTTTTCCTTCTCTTTCCTTTGTCTCTTTTCTTTTCTCTTTTTTAACTTCTTTCTTCTACTTCCTTTTTCTTCTTTCTTTTTTCCTTTCTCCCTCTTTCTATTTCTATTATCTCATTTTTCTTTTTTTATTTTATTTTCTTTCTTTTTCCCTTTTCTTTTTCTACTTTATTTTCCTCTTCTTTCATTTGTCTTTTTTCTTTTTTTAGTTTTTTCTCTTTCATTTCACTTCTTTTTTTCCTTTTTCTTCTTTCTTTCTTTCTTCTTCCTTTTTCCCTTTTCGATTTTATCAAGTTTCAATTCATGTGGATTCTTCCCTGTCTCTTTCATCATCAAACCCATTTATAGAATTAACATATTTGTTCTGATTTGAGATCATGACCAAATGACCTCTGGCTGGGCCAACCTGACATGTTTTACATATCTACTTAGATTTATCTTACAAATATGCAAGGCTGTAGTTCATTCTTATAAATTTATTTATACTCAAAAATAAAAACATTTTCATAATTTTCCATTTACTTCATGTACAATACAACAATAGAAGTAATCATCTTCAGTCGGATTAGAAGTCGGGATGCAGTTTGAACCTGCAGCAGCTAGGCTTGCTTATCTACTAAATAAGCCTTTCCGTATTTGTAACATAAGTTTTTGTAATCATGTGAGGCTAATCAGTTTTCTTCTTTGAAATCTTGTGCTGGCACAGAGAGTAAATATACAAAATAGAAAAAGAATGAAAGGTGCAATGAAGGAAGAACAGATTTCACAAGTATTGATTGCTGTCACCAGTGGAAAACTTGCAACTATCATAGCCACCAAGCAGACCTTACTATGATGTATGAATATGAAAAGGCAACGATTAAAAAGATATGAATAAGATAGATAGATAGATAGATTGATGGATAGATGGATAGATAGATAGATAGATAGATAGATAGATAGATAGATACATACATACATACATACATACATACATACATACATACATACATACATACATACATACATAAGCGAGCAGCTGTTTCATGTCGGTAAAATGGGTGGCTACTCTCAGTAAGTAAAACAATCATCCAAGAATAGTTACGGATGGATTGAAAGCATATAATTATTCACAGAATCATGCTGTTGTGAATCATGATATTAGCTTCTTCGTTGATTGAAATTACGCCACTATGCAACACCATTGAAGGCAACTGGTCCAACATTAGAACTAAGTGAACCGAAATTCCCATGGTACGTTGAATGGCTTATGGAACACATATGTGCAGAGATTGTATTTCGTCGATTTTGCTGACAGTTTGCTTATGGATATCATTTATTGGATTAGACTCCATTATCCGCGGTATACAATTTATATTATTATCAATAAATGATTTTTGTGATTTGTTTCGGTACATGACATGATTGCGATTTCATCTCATGATATAATTTTGATAGGATTTGGAACACATCATTAATTCATTATTATCCTTATGTCTTCACATATTTACACACACGCGTACGCATGTATACACAAACAGATTCCAGAAGCTCATCTCTAACTTGCTATATCATATTTCTATGTGACATGTATTCATAGAAAGTTAGAAATTTAACTTCTCGAGAGTATTCACGCTGACGTTATGAATATTTACATATAAGACTAAGACGTTACGTAACTTATATTCGACAAAAAGATATTTTCAAAACACCAAATTTAATATCAAGATATCATTCTTTTGGAACTATTTCAAGATCACTCAGAATTAATTAATTTTTTTTTCTCTTTTTATTTGTGACTAATTCTAGTTATAACAACATTTATGCCTGTGGTATGACATGAAGTAAACCCTCTAATCAAAATTCTTTTAATTTTGTCATGAAAGTGAAAGCAAATACTATTTCTTTGAAAAAGCTCTTCTTTGTCGCACGAAACGAGAATATTTCAACGAATATTAGAAACTTGTTTACCCTTGTCGTCAAAAAATACCAGAATTTTCAAGAAATTTTGCAAATACATTGTACTTATGAAATATCAAATACATTCAATCGCTCCCCATGTTCTTGTTTAAGTTCAATACTTCATCGATATTTAAC
>OY735222.1:35946390-35996390 GCA_963457665.1 Thysanoteuthis rhombus
AATGGTACGATGTAAAGTACAAATAAACACCAATAAAGAACGCAGGAAAATGTTCCATACAAAACCGCAGCCTCTAAACATACCAAAAGAGCACGTTCAATCTTTCAAGCTCGAATTGAAGAACAGATTCAGAATTCTTACTGAACAAGACAGCACCAACATCAACGAACTAAGCAGCAAAATGACAACGTCAATAATTGAAGTAGCCTCTACATTCAAGCCAATGGGCAAACAACCCATTAGCAAAATCTCGGATGAGACTAAAAATCTCATGGAAAAACGCAGAAACCTCAAGCCACCGACAACAACGAGGGAGAAAATTGAAGAGGCTGAACTAAACAAATTAATCAAGAAGAAACGAAGAGAAGACAGAAGGAGATACACAACGGCAGTCATTGAATCAACTCTTGAAAAAGGTCGGGGCTTCAAAGCTATAAACAAACTCCTCAACTCGGGACGAAGGCAAATAACTAGCATACTCGAGGAAAATGGAAACCTAACAACAGACAGAGACAGGATTGTCGAACGCGCCAAAGAATTCTACCAAAAACTTTATTCGTCCAAACAAGGACTGCAAAACAATGAGCAAGATACGCAAGACACGGGCAAACAACTAGAGGACTTCCCAAAAGTAACCCCGTGGGAGGTGAAGGAAGCCATTAAACAGACAAAGAAAGGAACTGCCCCTGGACCAGACAACATCACTATCGACCTACTCCGAAAAGCAGGTAAAACCATCAATAGGAAACTGGCCGTCCTCTTCAACCTGTGTCTAAAACACAGTAAAGTCCCAGACGATTGGAATACTGCTATAATAATGCTATTATATAAAAAAGGAAACCCGAAAGACCTCAACAACTATAGGCCTATAAGCCTACTCAACTGTGTATATAAACTTTTCACAAAGATCATCACCAACCGAATCACAAAAACACTCGATGAAAACCAGCCACGTGAACAGGCTGGCTTTAGAAGAAGCTACTCGACCATGGACCACCTGCACTCGATAAATCAACTGAAAGAAAAAGCAGCAGAATATAGACTACCACTTGCCGTAGCATTTATCGACTTCAAAAAGGCGTTCGACTCAGTAGAAATCCCTAAGGTCATGGAGGCCATCAGTCGGCAAGGTGTAGATCCAGTATATGTTGAAGTGTTGAAACATATATACAATCACGGCAGCTCATTTATCAGGCTACATAAAGACTCGGACCCCTTCCAGCTCCAGAAAGGAGTAAGACAAGGTGATACCAGCTCACCTAAACTCTTCACAGCCTGCCTCGAGATGATCTTCAGAAGGCTAGACTGGGAGAGTAAAGGAATTAAAATAGACGGCGAGTATCTGAGCAACCTCAGATTCGCAGACGACATAGCCCTTTTTGCAGAGAACCTACACGACCTCCAACTAATGATAGATGAACTAAATGAGGAGAGCAAGAAAGTCGGCCTGCACATGAACTTCAGCAAGACGAAGATCATGTGCAACAACCACATTGGAGATAAGAACACTAAGATCGAAATCGAGGACACAGAACTCGAGAAAGTAGACCACTACATCTACCTAGGGCAACGAATCTCCATGAGACCCTCAAAAGAAGAAGAAATCAAGCGAAGAATCACACTAGGATGGCAAGCCTTTGGCAGAGCTAGCTCAACCTTCAAAAATAATAAGATCCCATTAATCCTAAAGAGAAGGGTGTATAACCAATGCATCCTCCCAATAGTCACTTATGGAGCTGAAACATGGAACTTAACCAAGAAACAGACCCGTAAGCTGAGAACCATGCAACGTGCACATGAAAGAATAATGCTGGGCCTCACATGGAGAGACCACAAAACAGCACAACACATCCGGGAAAAGACAAGAGTTAGAGACATCATAGAAGCCATAAAAAATCTCAAATGGCGGTGGGCTGGCCATGTTGCAAGAATGGCTGACAATCGATGGACATCACGACTCACAACATGGATTCCCCGAGACCATATGCGCAACCGAGGCCGGCAAAATATTAGATGGAGAGATGAACTAGACAGGTTCAGGAAGTACTGGCTCCGTGACGCCCATGATAGAGAAGTGTGGCAAATCCTGGGGAAGGTCTATGTCCAACGACGGACGCTAAAAGACTGATGATGAAAAAGCTTTACAGCTTTAAACACTGAATATAAACAGAGAGAGAAGAGAAATCCATGTCATTTCATTCGATAATTCCCCAATATCTGTTAATGTAATGTATGGAGTTTTTTCAGTGGGTTTTATGTTACCCTGAATCAGATTTTATGGTACTATGGGTGAATTTTTCCTCTTTGGGATCATCAATCTTTTATCATGTAACTATTTCGGGAATACAAAAACAAAACAATTATATTAGCATGGCTCCCCAGCAGTGTGAATCAAACACCACTTCCCCTTGAGTCAGAGCTTTATTTTATTATGTCCAGTCATATTTCATGTCATGATAAATGCAATTTGTTATTTCATAAACGGTGCTACCATAACGTATTGTATATGGATATTTTTTTGTACTTCATGTCACTTTATCTTTTGAAAAAAAGGCTCATTTACGTAGGTTACCCGATAACGTATTCGGCAATGAGAGGTTAATAAGTATAACAACAGACATGACGTTGTTTGTGTCACCTCTGTTGAGTGTTCACCCATGTGAATATCAAATCTGTTATATCAGTTGCAATTTCGTACTGCATGCAAATTAACTTATGATATCATCATCCAGGAGAGTGGTTAGCTAAAGAAAAGCTTCTCCAAATTGATTGTCTGCATATCGAACCGGTGTGGGTACGTATATACGTATCCACGTTCGTTAATACAGTTTGTTAAGACGCAATCAATGTGCCTTCAGAAAATGCAATATGGGACGAAATTTTAAAACTCTCAGAAAGAAAAATCTTTTTTTAAAATGAGTCCAAGACGATTTGAACATCAGCAGGACAGAAGTTATGTGCAACAAAAACGTCGAAAATGAACACAACGATTGGAATTGAAAATGCAAAACTCGAGAAAGTAGACCACTACATCCACCAACGAATTTTCATGAAAGCTCTAAAAGAAGAAGAAATCAAAAAAAGAATCACCCCAGGATGACAAGCCTTTTGTAGAGCAAGGTCAAGGTTCAAAAACAAGACGATCCCAATAATCCTGAAAAGAAGAGTACGCAACCAAAGTATCATCCCGATAGTCACAAATGGAGCTGAAACATGGAATCTAACCAAGAGACAGATTCCCGAACTGAGAAGCATGCAGTGAGCACGTCTAAGAATCATGCTCAGCCTTACATGGAATAATCACAAGACAGCAAATTATACCAGGGGGAAAACAAAAGTCTAAGACAATATAGAATCTACAACAAAACTCGAATGACGATAAAAGACCGATGATGATGATTTTGATTCAAATCTTCAAGTGCCTTCGGATTCTGTGTACGATACACGAGCATGGATTTTAGCTTGAAATCGCCATTAGCAGTACCGCTCAATAAAAGTATGAGACGATCTTCAGAGACCTTATAAGTAGTCTATAATTTTTCTCGGTTCGCTAAAAAAAAAGTCTGAGAGGGTCTTCTTTTCCAGATTAAACCGTCTCGGCGACGTTGAAAACTTGCTTGTCGCTATAATCACCTTTTCTTTGAAAGGTCAGAATATATTTTTGCTGTCTCTTCATGTGCGAGAAATTTCACCTGCTATTCGTGCATTTTGCAATTCTCTATAACGAATAAACCATTCTAAGCTTGTAGATAATACTTCATTTTCGACCTTTTCTCTATCTGTTTCTGGTTCTTTCAATAAAGAGAAGAAAAATTTACCTTCGATAATGTTAGTACTGATAGGGATTCTCTGTTGATTGCAATGTTCGGTCCAAATGAATTATCTTTTTATTTCTATTATTCTCGTTTACATGGTTTCCAAGTAGGGAGCACGATTTCCTTTTCATAAGAAAGTTTCTGTTAGGGATAAGATCGTTTGTATCGTTGATTCAGCCATCTAATAATCACGCAAGATCTTTTTTTTCATTCAGAACTATCGCATTCATATTTGTTTTCATGTCTAGTTTGCGAGCAAAGTAATCATATTGCTACATTTTTTCATAGGGACACTTTTTTGTTCTCACCTTCGTTTTCTCGTTTATTTGAGAGTTTTGTTCTGAAGGATTCATGGGAAATTGAAATGAAACGACTGCTTATCACTTCGAAGCTCCTTTTAACATTGGCAAAATCACATCGAATTGTTTATTCTATTTACGTTGTCTAGGGCGAGTGATACAATAACCGTGTAACGACGGGAGATCATTCCAAATAAGTTTCTTTATGATATAACGCAATTTATAATTCGTATATATATATATATATATATATATATATATATATATATATATATATATGCGTATATGTATATATGATTATTTTGATAAATCGCGTAATATTATATTGAAACTGTAATTTGGAATGATGTCACGTTATTACTCGGTGGATGTATCATTTGGCCAAGACAATGTGAATAGAATAAATGGTACATTCACTATGTAGTCGTTCCAAATGAGAGTTTCAATATAATATAACGTAATTTATTATCATTCTGTCGGATTTTATAACCCTTTCCTAATTATATATATATATATATATATATATATATATATATATATATATATATATATAATCCACTGAATAATTATGATTTGCGTTATATTACATAGAAACTTATTTGAAATGATATGTCATTACATGATTAATGTATCACTCACCCTAGACGACTTAGATAGAATAAACCAATAAAGAACATTGGACTGCTGTCGGATTCGAAACTGCCACAGACATGGTAGCTGCTTCAACGCAGGGATGCTCCTACCATTGAGTAGCCGATAGTGCAAAGGTTGAAATACTGGTTTTCACACCTAATTTTCATCTCGTCTATTCTCAGGTCCACTCAATTCTTCCAACGCAACAGTTGTGTATGAAGAAATGGATATTTGAGATCTGACAGAATGATTATGAATTGCGTTATATCACGTAAGAACTTATTTGAACATGGACAATTATTGAAAATGGAGATGCCGCAGAAATCGAACCAGCCACCGAAAGGGGAGCCGCTTCACGTGTAACCACATGCATATACGTCTGGAAGTATGTAAATATATGTATACACATTTATATTTAGATGCATATATATGTTCTATATATACGTGGATATGTACACTCATATATACATGTGTAGATTCATGATATTAAGATATATATATATATATATATATATTGGATTATATATATATATATATATATATATATATATATATATATATATATATATATATAATCCAATATTTAAGCATTATGAAAAGCAATGAAAACAAAGCCACACTGACATTGTGCCCTTTTGTAATTTTGAATTTATGGCGATCATTCTTAAGCTCCAAATCAAAACTATCCCTGAAAGCCCATAACACCCCCCTGGCCCGTAACCCTACCCCTGACGCCCCATCACATGCAACCATTCACAGTCGTTCCGTCGAAACGCAGATCAGTGATGTATGGAATGAAAAGAACTCCATACATGGCCACGGGGTTTCATAATAGAATGCCACGGTGAAGCGTTCCGTGAAATCTTAATTCTGATTCGTATTTTCGTTGTCTTGACGATCTCTCGATTTCCATTACAGGGATCACGGCACAATAACATCAACTTGTTGGTCGTTGCTGTTGGGGCTGGCCAGAAGTAGATGTTGTCTGGCTTTATTAAAGGCTACTGCTGCTGCTGTTGCTGCTGCAAAGATGAGGACTTCTTGTCTGCGCAACACCTCCCATCGAAGAAATGGAATTTCAGTGCAGTCCAAAAGAAGTATTGTCCATTCAACTGTCTTGAGCGTTGAAGATAACAGACAATGACCGGAGTGGTTTTATTCACAGAACAAAACTGATCGATTTTGCCAAGCGGATGTTTTAATTATTGATATCGATAGATCGATTGTTGCCAGGATATCAATAGATTGATTGAGAGAGATACTCACTTGATTCTGTTGGCACAAGGACATATTTCAATGGAGTGGTTAGTTATGATTGAACTGTTAATGGCTTATTACATAAACTCGCTAAACATTACACTCTAATAAGAATTCAGTAAGGTAAATAGATATATAGATAGATAGACACATATATATATATATAGATAGATAGACACATATAAATACATACATATATACCCAGATAAATAGATATGAAGAGACAGGTCGATAGATAAGAAAGGATACATACATACATACATACATACATACATACAGAAATAGAAAATGGCCTACGTAGGTTGATAGATACTTATGAAAAGACCAAGATAGATATATACGATTCAATTACAGATATAAAAACAGTCGAGACTCCGATGTCGTTACCAAACTAAATCGCAGAAGGTTCTTTGACATTGTGAGTAGTATTATCTTTTCGAAGTTCCTCTTTTTACGATAGAAGCGCTGAGTCTTTGATAGACACGTAATCTATCCATGGCTCTCTTTCTTCCTGCTGCTACCGCAAGCAGTTTAACTTGCAAGTCTGAAAGACCACTAATTACCTATTACTAGTTATTTATATTAGTAAGACCTGTGTAGATTGTACGTAGCAACTTTGTAATTTAGGAATATAACAACTAGAAATTCATGATTTAATAGTAATAAAGCTATTCGTTTCTTATTGAGCTTTCAAGCTAATCCCCGTTTGAATGCCCAAAACAAGAAAATGATTGCATTATTGTCTAAAATCCAATATAACTTATTGGCAAATGAAAAAGTTATAAATATATGTATGAACTACGTACATTAGTTATAAACACTGAATAATCTGTTTTCTTACTTTCTTTCCTTCTTGCTTGCTTTCTTTCTTTCTTTCTTTCTTTCTTTCTTTCTTTCTTTCTTTCTCTCTCCCCTCTTTCTCTATTTCCCCTTGTTTCTTTCTTATACTTCCTATTTTTTTATCTCAGGAATTGATCCAAGAGAAAAAAGACATATATATATATATATATATATGTATATATATATATGTACATATATATACGTGTGTGTGTGTGTGTGTACATATATATATATATATATATATATATATATATATATATATATATATATATATATATATGTGTGTGTGTGTGTGTGTGTTTATTGTGAAAGGTGTACGCGTGTCCTGCTATATGTATCTAAACATGAGTGCAGAGCAACCAAATTTAGCATGCCTTCTCAATGGGACTAGGGAAGGCTCTAAAAGCAAAGTTTACGAGAAAATCTTTTTGCAAGGGGTTTTCGTAAGGGGTTATATTTACAATGTAACTATCATGCTAAAGTGGGACTGCCCATATAATATCTTCTTATTTTGTGATTATATATAATTCTTCAAGGGGAACTTATCCACTGAGGCGTCAAATATGAAGGAATCTCTTTTTTCCATAATCAAGATTGAATTAAAGTCTTGGTGAAAAAAAGCATTTCTGAACGTTTCGAGAGGAAGTTCCATCCATAAAGTAACTGTAATGTAAAACTTACTTTCCAACCAATATATTTATATATATATATATATATATATATATATATATATATATATATATATATATACATACATATATATATATATATATATATATATATATATATATATATATATATATATATATATATATTGGACTAATTATAAGAATTTCCTACTAAAATATACGTTTTGTCTTTACCAACAAAACAAGTCATGATTTGTGTCGGTGATTCTCAGTTTCAACCCATTGACTAAACATGGTTATTTCACTATGTAAGACCATACTTATCTTGAAAGGCAGTGATGATTTTCTAATCCCACTCATTAGAGAAGACAAATATGTCAACAATGTGGAGATTTTGCTGTAAGTTAATTCCTTGAACGTATCATTCAATGGGTATGGAAATGAATTGTGCATCTTGGAAATAATTCTCAACATTAAATAAAACTTGTCCGTAAAAAAAATATCTTGTGAACTAGCGGAGAATGCCTTATATTGTTGGACTAAACGTCAAGTACATTATGACAGTTATTTAGGTGTTTACTCTTTTGATAGATAATTGTTTGATAAATAATTTGCAGAGGAGCAAAGAAGTTTCAAAATGATAGTTGAAATTGAGTCCAACAATCATTTGCCATTTTGGAAATTTTAGAATGAAAGAGTTATCAATGAATTCAACGAAAAATGCCTACTATAGAAAAGAGAAATACACACTAAAATCACAGTATTAGAATTGGAGCTGAAATTTATACAAATATTTTCAGATCTTTCGTTTAGTCAAGGCAATGTTCCGGACACTTACCCATACGATGTTATAACAGAGATCCCCTCCCTGACCTATGTACATCTTAGGATCAAGTTAGCCTTTAGGAAGTTGTGATGTTCTTGCAACATTGCCATTTGAGTTTCCTCATGGTTTCTATGATTTCACGAACTCTTGTTTCTCACCTTATGAACTGAGATGTCTTGTGATCTATCCATGTGATGTTGAGTATGATTCTCTCATGTGCACGTCGCATGCTTTTGTTTGAGTGTCAGTCTCTTGAATAGGTTCTATGTTTCAGCTCCATAGGTGATTATCAGGATGATGCATTGGCTGTATACCATTTTTTTTAGGTCTACTGTTTTTGTTTGTTTGTTGGGATTTTTGGGGGGTTTTTTGGGGTCCTTGAAGATTGAGCTTACTCTACCGAAGGTTTGCCAACTTAAAAAGATTCTTCACTAGATTCCTTCTTTTTTCAGATCCTTCGTTTAGTCAAGGCAATGTTTATAACTCATGGGGATTTTTTGTCCTTAGTAGATTTAATTGTGTACTTTTCCAGATTTTCATTCTCGATTTTGATTGGTGTTGTGTTTGTTCCCGACGTGTTTGAAGTACATGACCTTTGTTTTGCTGAAGTTCATGTGAAGGTCAACTCTTTTGCTTTCTTCATTCAGTTTGTCTGGCATTAGCTGGAAAATCTGAAAGTTCTCTGCCAAAAGGATGCTGTCGTCTGCAAATCTGAGGTTGCTTAGGTATTTGCCGTCTATTCTGATTCCTTTATTTCCCCAGTCTAAGCTTGGAAGATCATCTCAAGACAGGCTGTAAAGAGTTTGGTTGAGCTGCTATCACCTTGTCTCGACAGTTTTTGGAGCTGAAGGGGCTCTGGGTTTTGATGTAGCCTGATAAATGAGTTGCTGTGATGGTGTATATATACTTTCAATTAATAACGTTAACTCATATTCCCGTTGTTTGAATATGCGGACACTGCCATCTGAGTCAATGAATTGCCGGATTCAGTGGTTCTAGACTTTTGTCATCGAGTGGTGGAATGTGGGCCAGTATTACATCTCAATAATCTATCATCAAACGGGTAGGCTTGATGCATTTCGCTGGTGCTGATAGCTTCTTCAAAAGCACGAAGCTATGCAGAAAACTGCAGCTAATTTATCTGTAGCTGTTTACATATTCGAGTGAGGAAATGAAACGAGGAAAGATGGTGTGTATAGGTTTCTCCCCCGGTTGTAGGAGACGAAAGGGGAGGAGATTATTTGGATATGAACGAGGAAAAGAGTCGGTTAGGAGGAATTTTGATTTGGAATGTTTTTTCATTTTTTTTTTTTTGTCACTGCAGGGGTAGGGTAGATAGAGTGCGATACGTATTTTGTTCGAATAGATTTGTGTGGAAGGATGTAGAGAAAGGTGAAATAAGGTGTTTTTGTGTTGGTGTGGTAGTGACCAGTAGGGGAAACTTGCATGTCTGTCTGTCTGTGTATAACTACTTTCATTTGGGTGTATGTGTGTGTGAGTGTGTGTATGTAAGTGCATCTATCTGTAGCGTGTGTTCTCTTAAAGGGCTGAGAATGTATTCGTATCCCCTTTCAAAGGGACACCTATAACTTGCATTCTTACTGTAACGTGTTTTGTTTTTTCAAATGGTTGTATTTCAAAATTAGTGAATCCAAAATATCTGCTATTTGAAAACCCCATACTTATGAGTTATCGTGTTACATTAAGATATAAGGGCGGCCTCGATACATTTACGTGTTGACGACTTTTTTTTCTCGCTCACACCGATTAAAACTACTACCCTTTCCTTTCCAACTTTACACGTCATCTTTCTTTGTGATAGTAAAAAAAAAATGAAACACTTTATTTTCTTAAATTTTCTCACTTTCCTCATTGTCAAATTACCACCACTATTTTTTCGGATTCCCTCTTCCTTATCAGTGTGTTTCTATTCTTCCCGTGACCATTGTATTTTTTCAAAATCTACGTAATATTTTTAAACACCAAAACTGTCCGATTGGAATTTCAAGAAATCAGGAGACACTATTGTACATTTTCGTACCTGGCTTTTGCCAAGTTCTTCAGTCTTCCCTTTTTCTGCTTTTGATATCTTTCTCCTCTTCTTGGTTCAACTCTTCACGTGTGGTATCTCAGAACTAATGAATGTCTGCAATTCCCAGATTTGGATTCCAAAATTTCTCGTTAGTGCTTATGTAGTCGCCATTATTCTTGATACGTTCTGCTGCTTTATTTTATCATTTGAATAGAATAAGGGAAGAGCACAGAGAGCATTGTAGCAATAGTAATGGCGATGTCATTATTTACTACTATTATTATCATTATTATTAGTAGTAGTAGTAGTAATATTCATGCATCAGATGTCTAGTGGTCGTCGCTGTAGACAGTAATTCTGCTCAAGTCTCCAGTCTTCCTCTCAGTATTCCCACAGTCTAAAACAGTGCTAAGTTTTTCACTTTCTCGCCAAATGTTCGTTGGTCATCGTTGAAGGATGAGTGACAGTAAGTCTCCAACCCCCCGCTCTCCACGTTATCATACATCACAGTAGCGCTGTGGTTTGTAACATCACAACATTTCACAGCTTTACTTATACACGCCTTTTTTCATTCCAGTGATCATACCATGGCTGATAACTTCAGGTCATAAGTTACATATTCCCAGGACTCTTCTTAATTGTCGTGCAAACCCCCAGTGATGCTGTTGTCTGCGTAGTCGCAATCCATGCTCTTATCTCAAACTACTCCAATCTTGTTTGCAATGTTCTGGGCACTGTTCCCAGTGCGCCTATTATTATTGGTACAAGCCTTACCTCACTGTACCACACTTTTGTCAGCTCCCTTGCCAAATTCAGGTATTTTCCAAGCTTTTCAATTTCTTTCATATACACTCTGTGGTCCTAAGGCACAGCCAGGTCTCTATTATTAGGTAGGTTCTCTTTCCCTTGTTCACGAGTACCAGGTCCGGTCTTTTCGCTTCGATGAGTATCCCAGAGTATCATGTATCTTTTGAGCCCTCTTGTGGTCTTATCTGTCAGCTGATTTTCATGATACTCCAGCATTCTCTTTTGTATTCGAGCTGATATTTAAGATCCCATTAATCCTAAAGAGAAGGGTGTATAACCAATGCATCCTCCCAATAGTCACTTATGGAGCTGAAACATAGAACTTAACCAAGAGACAGATCCGTAAGCTGAGAACTATGCAACGTGCACATGAAAGAATAATGCTGGGCCTCACATGGAGAGACCACAAAACAGCACAGTACATCCGAGAAAAGACAAGAGTTAGAGACATCATAGAATCCATAAAAAATCTCAAATGGCGGTGGGCTGGCCATGTTGCAAGAATGGCAGACAATCGATGGACATCACGACTCACAACATAGATCCCCTGAGACCACATGCGCAACCGAGGCCGGCAAAATGTTAGATGGAGAGACGAGCTAGACAAGTTCAGGAAGTACTGGCTCCGTGACGCCCATGATAGAGAAGTGTGGCAAATCCTGGGGAAGGTCTATGTCCAACGACGGACGCTAAAAGACTGATGATGATGATGATGATGATGATGATGATGAGTCTGAATGGTTTCAATTCTTCCTCTCCTTCCTCTCTTCACAAGGTACATCAGAACAATTCTACCCACAGGTGTTCTAGCCGTGCCAGCTGCTTGTTAGGTCGATTACTGACCTTCAATTTAATTTCACTCAATGATCAAAAAGCGTAAGGTCGCCTGCCTAAGAGTTCGGCATCCGAATCACGCTGGAACTTTGTTGATTTTACACTTTCGTTTACCGAAACCAACCAACCAATATTCGTAATAGAAACAAACTGACAAACGAACAAAAAAGAGGTAATAGTTTTTATATAATAAGATATTTTGTTTTACTGAGTTAAAACTATTTTTTTTTATATCAGATTGTTCAACTAATTTTATTTACTCAAGTTTGGTGTTTATTTCAAATGTTTGTTTATTTTGGGTCTCTGTAAGTCGTCATGTAAAGTGGATCAGATCCATTAAGTTACTTGTCTGATCTGAATAGAGCTTCCAGAGAAGACGTGTTAAAAAATATCTATGTCCTATCAGTGAGCCGTGGTTAAAACTTCCTGGGATACGACTAATGCTTTGTAAGTGTTACACCATTATTTGTTAGCTACCTTTTCCTCAGGTTCTGTGTTCTAGTGACGAAGGAGAAATGTAATGGCAAGTTATTTTAGGTAGAGTAGAAGATTATCCGCTTTTCTTTCTTTCGGAGTGTATACCAGTTGAATTAGAGGGTGCCAATATTTTTTCTTGCGTCTAAAAGTCATTTTTTATTACTTTTTCTTTTTTAATTAAATCTCAGTTGCGATTAATTCGCATCGATATTTTTTCTCTTTTATTTTATCTCTGCCAACAAAGTTGGGAGAGGTATATGTATTCGGTCGTGTCTGCGTGTAATTTTGTCCATACAATATCTCCAAAAGTTCTAAATTAATTTCGATGACATTTTCTGGAAAGGTAGGCAATGGGCTAAAAAAGAATTTGTTAAATTTGGGAGCGGGTCCAAGATTTTTTTTTTTTTTTGATGGGGATATTTGTTTACATTTTTCTCATGTTTGTCTACAAGGTTTTGCAAAAGGGTGGATCATGGGCAAAGGAAGATTCTTTGGCGGAGGGTCCGGAGCTTTTTTTTATATTGAAAGATATTCCTCCATATAAAATTCGGAATTTAAAAAATCAAAACTCACAATTGCATGGGCAAAGGAAGATTCAATTAAATTCTTTGGCGGAGGGTCCAGAGCTTTTTTTTTATTGAAAGATATTCCTACAAATAAAATTCGAAATTTAAAAAATCAAAACTCACAATTGCATGGGCAAAGGAAGATTCAATTGAATTCTTTGGCGGAGGGTCCGGAGCTATTTTTTTTTATTGAAAGATATTCCTACAAATAAAATTCGAAATTTGAAAAATCAAAACTCACAATTGCATATCCTGCACTATATATATATATATATATATATATATATATATATATATATATATATATATGTTTGTGTGTGTCTCTGTCAATGTGTTCTCTGTGTTTTTTTTCGTGAAATTGACTTCGTAACGCAGCTAGGAATTTTTATCAGAATTTGTTGATGACTTTGGGATGTAATCTGCCTGTTTAGTAGAATGGTTTCTCTCACTGAATCGAAGTTATTTCGACTATTTCATTGGTGATCTGTTTGGTTTGCAGACCGTCGGGAGAAGACAGGTCGGAAAAGTAAATAGTTTTGATTGCTAATAGATACGGTATATAAATCAATGGCCCGATCAGGAATTTTCAATTGAAAGGAAAGGAGGGCGGGGAATGGATGGAAGGAAGGAGGAAGGAAAGAAATGAGTGGGGAAAAAAAGGAAGGAAGGAAGGGTGGGAGGAGGAAGATAGAAAGAAGAAGGGAAGAAAGAAGGAAGGGAGAAAGAAAAGAAGGGAAGAAAAGAAGGGAGAAGAAGAGAGGAAGGAAGGACTTGAAGAAAGAAGGGATGGATGGAACGGGGAAGGAGAGAACAAAGAAGAACAGGAAAATGAAAGAAATAATAAAGTACTAAAAGAAGTTAACAGAAAGGGGAAAAAGGAAATAATTAGCATGAGAGAAAGGGAGAAAGAAAGAAAAGAAAATTGAAAGGGAGAAGGATAGCCGAGAGAAAAATAATCAGGAAATATCATTTTTAAGTGAAAAAACGAGAGAAAGAATGAGAAAGGAAGAAGAAAAAACGAATGAAAAAAACTGGTAAACTACTAAATAATTAGAAAAAAATAATCCTGCCAGAAAGAAAGAATGTAGAAAAAAATCCGAAAAAAACCGTAAAAAAACTGCATTTTTAAAGTTTTGTATATCAAGTCTTGTATTATAGAGAAATAAGAATTACGCAATTTCCTTCTGCTGGCGGGAGAGAGTGAATCTTCAAACTGATGAAATTTATATCTTGCTCGACGAAGAACCGTTCTAAAAAATCTCCTTTGAATAACTATTTTTCTCTTCAGTCCATTTTTGTTATTTTCGCGATTCTTTTTTCCTTCCTTTCTTTCTTCTCTTTTTTCCATAGTTCTGAGGTCATTCTATAGAAATATGCGTCCAACCAACCACTTGGCTCTTAACTGTTCACATTAACGTTCATATTAGAAGTCTGTTTCTTTTTTCCTCTCACCTTTTTTTTTCATTTTCTTCTTCCTAAATCTTTCGAAAAGAGTTACAACAACAAACCCTCATACATATTCATTGTTTTCATGAAACTCACAATGGGTGGGGGGTGGTCAATGTTTCTTTTTCAAATATTTGACTTAAATCCATTTTCATAAGGAAGAAAAAAACATATCCGCCGGCGCCATCTTTCGTCTTGGCTATTCCAGTAACTTCCTTTATTGATTATTTTTCAATAAAACCAACGTACCTGCTTTATCAATGTTGTTAAGCAAACTTCCGGCTGGTCAATATCAAACTGGTGACTACTGGTGATGGTTCTGAGTGCAATAATTGAGAAAGACAAGAATCTTTTCCAATACAAGAGCACTCAGTTGTTTGGGGAATTTTATAGCTAAGGGTTCTTTTCCATATTAATGTAGGCCTTCCGTCTAGACAATGGAACGATACTGAAGTGACCTCTCTGGGGCGCAAGCCTAAACGAAGTGTATGGAGTTCCAGGGATGCCTAGTCAACAGAAACCCCCTCTCGAACATGCTGATATACCTTTAAGGATAGCGGGCTGCGATAGGCATCAGTTCGGTTGCTGCAGCAGGAGGTCATGGCATCCAATTGCCCTAAGAGGGTTCCACTCCCTGGCAGGGAAACAGAATTGCCTTTCTTCTGGACTGGTTGCCTTCCCAAGGTTGGAAAAATTAACCTCCTGAGTATCAGAGATTTTTACACTTACTACTCAGATCTCAAAAATAAAGGACCGTTCTTCATCATATATCATACCTCCTACGTTATATATTTCATCATGGGCAATGTTTCCCTTAATAGTCTTTTATTTCTTGTATGTGTGTGTGTGTTTTTTTGTGTTTTTTATTTTCAAAAATAAAAACAGCTGCCGCGTAAAAATTTGACTCTCCCTAATCTTGAAATCTATAATCTCTTATTTAATGCATCTGTTAAAATCTCTTCAGACAGAATGGAAATCATCTCATACATCTTCATAACGATATTGAAAGACATTTCAAATCCGGGCAATGCCAGTGTAGCTTTACAAGTTATCCATAGACTTGCATATACCCGTAAGAATGACAAGTTTATTTATGTTTGGAGCAGCACGGAGAAGCCTAAAACTATTTTATTAGGTAATTCATCATCATCAGTCTTTTAGCGTCCATCGTTGGACATAGACCTTCCCCAGGATTTGCCACACTTCTCTATCATGGGCGTCACGGAGCCAGTACTTCCTGAACTTGTCTAGCTCGTCTCTCCATCTAATATTTTGCCGGCCTCGGTTGCACATGTGGACTCGGGGAATCCATGTTGTGAGTCGTGATGTCCATCGATTGTCTGCCATTCTTGCAACATGGCCAGCCCACCGCCATTTGAGATTTTTTATGGATTCTATGATGTCACTAACTCTTGTCTTTTCCCGGATGTACTATGCTGTTTTGTGGTCTCTCCATGTGAGGCCCAGAATTCATGTTTACCAATTAAAGTGTCCAAATTTTAAGTTTATTTCAAAGTCCTAACTTAACTCAAGTTCTTTTGAAAGGGTGATTGGACATTAAAGTAGGATAAAATGTCATGCAAGAAACGTCAGCATTGATATCGATCGGTATGAATAAAAGGCATAGAAAGAAAATCATTTCATTGGAAATATAACTCATTTCTTTACAAAATTTTAATATCATTTTATTTTGAAAAATTAGCGAATTAGTACGACCAAATTTGATAAATCAATCCTTTTTAAGAAACATATGGCTATGAAATTTTCGCTTTGGAAATGTTTAAAATTTCAAGCCATTTTGACATTATGGCATCATTTTTTTTTTTGTTTGAATTTTATTTCATTTTTGTATGCATGAGGTTTTAAAACAGTGGTTTTCAAACTTTATTATTTGATGGCACACTAGGAAATATATTTACTTACGTGGCACACCAACTTCGAAATAAACTGAATTAGACAAAAACATTTCAGTAGTCTATGAACAAAAATGTCATATCAACATACTGATATAAGCACTCATCGACCTTTTTTCCATGTATTTGTCGCTAAAAGAATCTTTTTGCGATCTGAATCCAATTTCATATCCGTCGTCATTTTTATGGCATTATGAGTTGATTCGTTGAAACTGATTCAAGCAATGATTCGTGTTGACACAGGCTCAAGGAAGTCTAGACGAAATGAGATGGGCCATCTCCTCTGGGAAGTGGATTGGGGATTTGTCTGAGCTGCAGATTTAGATATCTTATGCAGTTATAATTTATGTACTCACCCAGACATATTGAGTGGTGAAAAGCAACTTCCCAAAGTATACAAATGCACGAGCAGAGATAAATAAGAACAGTATGAGATAAAAGATAGATAGATAGATAGATAGATAGATAGATAGATAGATAGGAAGGATGGATGGAAGGGTAGAAGGTTGGAAGGAATGAGGGAAGAAAGAAACAAAGGAAAGGAGGAGTAGATACAAAAAGATAAGAACAGGTACGTGATACGAGCTAATTGAGATCGGGCCTGCGGCTATCATTGATTTTACAAGTTCATAAATTCTATGCTGACTAAGACTAAGAAAGATTTTCAATGCCTCAAAGCTATAAAAAGCTCGCAGTACAGGACAGAAACAAATAACTAGCAAACTCGAGGAAAGATGAGACTTAACAACTGACAGAAACAGGATTGTCAAACATGCTCAAGAATACGACCGAAAAACTCTACTCTTCCAAACACGATCAAAAAAACGAACAAGATACGCAAGACGCAAGCAATCAGTTCGAGGATGTCTCAGAAATTACGCTATGGGAGGTGATTCAAGCCATCAAATAAACAAAGGAGAGGCCCTTGGACCAGATACAACGTTGACCTACTCAAAAAACTGGTGGGGTCATTACTCGGAAACTAGTTATTCTTTTCAATTTATACCCAAAACAAAGTCCTAGATGATTGGAACACTGGTACCATAATTCTTTTATAAAAAAAAAAAGGGAAACCCAAAAGACCACAACAACTACAGACCAATAAGTCTATTCAAATACATCTACAAACTTTTCACAAAATCATCACCAACCGAATCACAAAAACAAGCTGGTTTAAGAAACTAATCGACCATGGACCAACAAAATACAAAATGCCTCTCACTGTAACATTTATAGATTTCAAGAAGGCCTTCGATGCACTGGAAATGCCCATTCTCATTGAAGCTATTACTCTACAAAGTGTAGACCCCGTATACACCAAAGTACTGTAACATACATAAAGACACAGAAATCCCTTCATCAGAAAACATAAAGATGTGGTGCCGTTTCAGCTCCAAAAAGGTGATACCAGCTCACCTAAACTCTTCGTAGCTTACATCGAGATGATCTTCCGATACCTAAACAAGGAAAATAAAGGAATCAGAACAGAGCAACCTCAGATTTGCAGACGACACCGTCCTTTCTGCAGAAGACACCCACATGAACTTCAGCAAATCAAAAGTCATGTACAAATATCACGTTGGTAATGAACACACAACGATCGAAATTGAAAACGCAAAACTGGAGAAAGTAGACCACTACATCTACCAAGGACAACGAATCTCCATGAAAGCCCCCAAAGTGATCAAGCTAGGAATCACTTTTGAATGGCAAGCCTTTGGCAGAGCAAGCTCAACCTTCAAGAACAAGAAATTCCTATCACTCCCAAGAAGAAAAGTATATACCTAATGAATCCTCCCGATAGTCACCTATAGAGCTGAAACATAGAAACTTAACCGATAGATTAACTCTCAAACTCAAAACCATGCAACGTGCACATGGAAGAATCAACCTCACATGGAGAGATCACAAGACAGCACAATATCTGAGGGGAAAAACAGAAGTCTGGGACATCATAGAATCCGTTAGGGAACTCAGATAGCAATGGGCTGGTCATGCTGCAAGAATAGCAGACAGCTGATGGACATCGAGACTCACATCGATCCTCAGAGATCACATATGTAACTGAGGCTGGTCGGATACAAGAGACAAACTAGACAAGTTCAAAAAGTATTGGCTCTGCAACGCCCATGATAGGGGGATATGGTTAGTCCCAGGGAAGGTCTACGTCCAATGACGGACGATAAAAGAATGCTGCTGATGATGATGATGATGATTTCTAAGATAGAAAAGCTTGTATGACTTTGAAATCTGTTTATTTCGGTTTGAGCGAAGATCACTCAGCCTATTCTCTACCGATTCACCAAGACAGATTGATAGTCATTTTTTTTTCTCCAAATCAATGGTTCCTAAACTGACGTCACACTAAGAAATATCTAAAAATGAAATGAATTAGACGAAAGCATTCAATATTCGATAAACAAAACTTTTATATCAGTATACTTCTATAAGTGCCACCACCCATTCTCCCTTTCATCTGTCGCTAAAAAGACTAAAATCTCACAGAACCTTAAGATGGAACCACCAGATTGACAACTCTGTGCAGGGAGCAGAACAGACATAATACCTGTAGTGTCTGGAAATACATGAATGCATATTGAGAAAGATTTACACAACACACACTTTGGAGATGTTTGCAGCTGGCTATCATACCGCAGCACACGTTCTGAGAAATATTGATCTGAACTTCTATCCGATTCGTCTATAGTCGGACAATATGCATCATCAAAAAAGTTTTGTAAGAACCGGAAAAGGAAGTGACGGCGGCTGATCGGTTAACAGTGCGGAAAATCGACTGAGACTGGCTCTGACATCCTTGGGAAATGCATGAATGGGACCCACACACTTTCTATCTATTGCTAAAATATCGTATGGTGGAGTGAGTGATGCCACTTTGGGTTCTTGTCGCCTCTAAGTATATATCAACGTGTCGTAAAAACCCCAAAGAACTCCAAGACGAGGAAAACCTTTGATATTTGTAGAGCGGACAGGGATGGCTGTTGCCATTGCCAGCGTATGGGTACTAAATTACTTAAGAATGGATAGAAAATCATTTTTGGAGCGAATTCTTCTTTTTTTTAAGTGACCCCCAACGCATGACATTTGCGAGTCTATTCGTCAAAACGATTCGTATTAATTCATTAATTTTTTTATTCCTTAATTTTATGTTTGTTTTTTATATTTCTCTCTTCCATTCGTTTCCCTCTTGAATGTTTTTTATCTTCTTTGCGCGGCGCGTGATAAGAAATCATTGTTTGTTCGAATAGGATTATCGCCTTTGGGTTGTGATTTTTCTCATCTTAACATTTTAGCATTTTAATATAATACAAAGGAGGTTCGTTGCCGGATCTCTTTTATTAAAGAATTTCGCACGAGTGGAATCTGCCTGCCTCCAAGCTTTCCTGGTTGGAAAAAATGGAATAAATGAAGGAATCACAGAAGGAATTGCAGAACTTTGTATTATACGCACATCTGCGCATGCTTGTGAGTGGGTTTGCCCACGCATGCGCGTGCATGTGTGTGTGAGTGCGTGTGTGTGTGTATGCGCACGAGCGTGAGGAAATTTCTCCTGTTTTTTTTGCTACCCTATTTATTTTTAGGAGATGGATAGGTGTGAACACACTTAGATAGATAGATAGATAGATAGATAGATAGATAGATAGATAGATATGAACGAATTGAGATAGATAGATAGATAGATAGATAGATAGATAGATAGATAGATAGATAGGTAGATAGATGGACAGATGTGAATATACTGAGATTGATAGGTTATGAAAGATATACAGAGATGTTTTTCAATGCAATATGTCCAATTTTCAAAGCAAGTCGTTTTTGAAAGACAGACCAGAGAAACAGATGTAAATTAAGAGAACTTTCTGAATGGCAATATGTATTCGAACAAGGAAAATTCAAATCCTTAAATACTGACCCAATATCATATTTGTTGATCCAGTTTTTCTAATAACATGAAAACACAACTAGGGAAGTAATACAGCTGTCAAAAGATTTACTCAATGCATGACAGGAAGACTCTACAGTCAATTCTTCAGCAAAAAAGACAAAGGAATCTTCTTTACCGAGTTGTAGTACCCATCGAGTTTATCCAAATAGTTTTGGACATCCATCCGATTGTACCATCGACAAATTCTGAGGACGTTATTATTTTGGCGTTTATAGTAATCCACTTCGGGCTTGCAAGGCCTATCGAAGCTTTACCAGAGCCCCATTAACCGTATTTTGGGGGGTGATGTTCGCTACTATATCCATTGCTAGCCTCTGACAATGGGTTGGACTTTCCTAGTACGAATTTAGAGTTGTCCATCTCGTGAACTGGTTTGACTGAAGAGCTCATTTTACCCATAGCTGGCGGGAGAAATTCATGTTTTTTCCCAATGTGTATTAGTGCAAAGCGAACGCGATCTGTTGCAGCCGGAATTTGAACTCGCCGATTCCATTTTCAGTGCTACTAACCGTATTGTCACCTGCACCTATTGATAGTGTAACGGATTGAAATCTAAATTCCCTGGGAACCACACCAAATGTTTTTGCCTTTTTCTCTTAAGCTTTTTTACATTTTTTACATGTGGTTTAATCTAATTTAATTACTTTCCATTTTTACAATTATTTTTTAGTACTGATATCTTTTTTTAATCCCATCCTTTCTTTAAATAACCTCTGTCCTTAAAAGAATTATTTATTTATTTTCAGACTAACATTTGTTTTATTTCTTGATTATTCTAATACATTTGAATAATTGGATATGGAGCAACGCTTCAATTTTTAACACCAACGGAATGCTCGTTAAAGAAACGGAGAGATTGTCATATTCATTTCAGTCTTTAATTCAAATGTTATTTTTATGTTTGATGAACCTTCTGTGGCTTCAAGTTGTTCGAGATTTGCATTACAAATATAAATAAATCAAACAATTAAAAAAAATATTTTGTGAGAATGGAATTTTTTTAATTCACAGATTAATCATTGTTTGGTTTCATTTCATTTTTCTTCTTTATTTTTTCATATTCTAAGATATTTTCTTCCAATATTAACATTTTCAAAATGGATGCCAAAAAAAAAAAAAACTCTGGTTTTAACTAATCAAAAAACCGTCAACCAAAACTGCCAACATAGTTTTCTTTAGTTTTCAAGTGAATCTGACTGGCTGGCTGACTTGCAGACTGGCATATTGCACGTACAGGTCGGACCAGTAGAGTTAGAGTACTGAAAATTAAAAGATTTACTCCATATCATTAATAGGTTTTCAGTTGGAGTTAATTTGCAATCTACGTTTATGCTGAATTGATCGATTAGTTTGTGTGCGGCAGTATTCATGTACGTTTTTTGAAAATTAAGACTCTTTAGTGATGACTACCCGACAAAAGGCATGAGAAGTACCTTTCATTTTCCAGCTCTTTTTCCTATTTTTCATGCATCATCTGCCAGTAGCCATTGAATCCACAATGATCGAGCTTGCCCATTCTTTGTGTCTGGTACAGGTTTTCTTGGAAAAACCGCATCACCCACAGGCTTGTCAGGCACCCTACATTCCAGATTCGGCTCTCAGCAACTTCTGACTTTTTCCCATGGAGAGAAGGATAATATTTCAGACCTCAGACGAGATTAAGGACAACAAGACGCTGATGACGATCCCTAAAGAGCATATGCTAGACTGTTCTGAAAAGTGGAAAGGACGCCCAGATAAGTATTTGAGGTCAAAAGGAGAGTGCTTAGAAGAAGACTAAGGCATAATTATCGTACATGAGCTATTTATTTTTCGTTAATTTAAAGTGACTGGATACTTTTAGTTCAGGCCTCATATTATGGCACATTTCTTGTCGCGTCATCCTGTGTGACCGAAGCAGGAAAATGGAAGGAATTCATGTGAGCGCTTTATACATAAGGAGCATGTCACGAAAATCAGGGTTTAGTTTGTTTGGAGACTTTCTTAGAAAACATATCAAAACAAGGAATGATTTTTCTAAAAGAAATCACGGATATTTTTGAATTTCGAGGAGACGATTTAGTTGAACTAGTTCAAGTGAAAAATACCGTTGTTTCAAACGGTGGTTTTATCCGCAAAATTATTATCTGTAAGTGGAAGTGTCCATTGTTGCGGACATAGAAACTGAGAAAATTCTCACTGGTCATTTTATAACTATTTTTTCATCAGACGAGGTATTATAAAATATTATTATTAATTTTCAACTAAAAATCTTAAAAGCATAAAGGCCCCTAACAGAAGACGGTTAATATATATATATATATATATATATATATATATATATATATATATATATATATATATATGTATGTATGTATGTATGTATATACAAAGGGGGAGAGAGGGAGAGAGAGTTG
Source organism: Thysanoteuthis rhombus (assembly GCA_963457665.1). Taxonomy (NCBI): domain Eukaryota; kingdom Metazoa; phylum Mollusca; class Cephalopoda; order Oegopsida; family Thysanoteuthidae; genus Thysanoteuthis; species Thysanoteuthis major. Next base: position 35,969,125 of record OY735222.1, read on the forward strand.
GGTTTTCTTGTAAACAATGTTTTTGCTTATAAAATGTAAACAAACAATTTGACCGACCATAACTCACCCTCCCCAGGCAGCATATTTCGACAAACTTATGTAAAAAAATATCATTGGAATATGTTGAGGGATAATGAAATTACTCAGGTGAGAGGAGGGAGAAAACGACTACGGCGGCGGCGGCGGCGTCAGACAGAAACCCATAGCAAATGATGGTCCCTGCCTTTCTTTCCGTCAGGGACAAAAAAAAATGGAGGATTAGTGATGGATCGAATTTTTTTGTCTCTCTTTTTCCCGTGAATACGTCAGTTGAGCCGAGATTCTAATCATTTCTCTTTCCATAGAATACATCAGTTGAGCCGAGGTTCTAGTCGTCTCTCTTTCCAGTAAATACGTTGGCTGATCCGAGGTTTGGGTTGTCTCTCTTTCCAATGAATACGTCAATTGAGCTAAGGTTCTGATAATCTCTCATTCCATTTACTACATCAGTCGAGCCGAGGTTCTGATCGTCTCCATTTCCAGTAAATACGTTGGTTGATCCGAGGTTCGGGTTGTCTCTCTTTCCAGTGAATACGTCAGTTGAGCTAAGGTCCTGATAATCTCTCTTTCCATTTACTACATCAGTCGAGCTTAGGTTCTGATCGTATCCATTTCCAGTAAATATATCAGGTAAGCCGAAGTTTTGATCATCTCTTTTTCCAGTGAATATAGTTGAATCTTCATCATATCAGTGATGACTTTGTAAATGCAGATGTTGAGGAAATTAAGGATTACAATTAATATGCTAAATACAGAGGAAGGCAGCCGGTTTACAAATCTGAACATGCACTCTGTAAATAAAGAAATCCCCGGAAATTGCTAAAACATTCCGAATGAGTTTCACCGTACATTGAGGAAGTTGTCGGCATTAAAAATGAAAGTCTTCTTCCGTTCGGGAAATTTGATTGCTTTCTTGTCGTTGGCAACCGTCATATACGTACATATATTTACCTCTTTTTCAAGACATTTTAATTTATCCTCTTTATCGTAGTCCCTTAATGGATGCCGTCGTGTAACAAAAAAATTGACTATTACGAATTTGGGCAGTATCATAATTTGCTCCCATTAGTGTGATTCAAGTAAGATTTCTTCTAATTTCCGTCGTGGAAAAGTTAACAAAAAATACTAGCGTGAGGATTGAGGGTCATCAGGTGCAACATACACCTGATGAAAACCGAAGAACACAACTGTTGAAAACGTTGCTGTAAAGAAAACAAAATGTGGATACTATCTTATTATAATTCGCCGAAGGTCCGTCTGTCTCTCTGCATATATGTACAAATCTACCAAAAAAAAACTGATCGACATAAATCTACGAAATTAGTTCGGGGAGGGGGGGGGGCTATTGCAATGATAAAAATAGGTCCGTATCAATTTCCCGAAACGCTCTTGACCGCTGGATTTTTCGTTGCATTTCCATTGGGTGAAAGATCATTTCCTTTAGTCATCATGTTACCGTGTAGCGAATTACCCGGGAACACAGGGAGTCTATTCTCTCACTTTTAAGGTTTTACATCGGGACAGGATTTTTTCCCTCTTTAGGACCAAAATCGAGTGATATTGTTTTTGTTTTTTTTTCATTCCAAGTTGCCAATCTAATTTCTAATTTTTTTCCTTAGTATTACTTAGTATCTTTGACATTATAAACCCCTTTTAAACTTGATACCCTTTTTTAACATTAAGCCCCTCTTTTTATTTACTCTACCTAACCCTATCCTTTAGGAGATAAGTCTTATTTTGGACTTCATGGCACCTTTTTTTATATATATTGGCCTCCTTTTTTGGCTTGACCTTTTTTTTTTTCATTAACCGAACATCTTTTTTTACATTAGCTCTCAACTTTTCAGCATTAACCGTACCCTTTTTTTCTAACATTGAAAATACTGGAATTAAATCAATTTTTAAAACAAAAAAATTGAACGCTATCTGATTTCCATCCATCTCTCTTCCTACTTCTTTTTTGGACAGCAATTTACTCCGTCCAATAGAGCGGCTGTTTTGGCTACTTTCAAATGATTCATTGAATAACGATAATACTTCATCAAAAAACTTCAAACAACACTAGGATGGCCGAACAGTGCACCAGCCACAAAGGATCAGTATATCAAAGATCAGGATACTATACCGAATAATTCATGTAGTAATGGCAATACTTCATCCTAAAACCTCTGACAATAATCAAACTTTCAGTCTCTCAAAATTCAACTACACATGAAGTATACATGGTAACTTAAATATGCATTTGTTAACTCTACCAACAAGATTGGAAGAGCAATTTGGATTCTGTCATGACTGTCCGTCTGTCTCTCCATCTATTTGTCCAAGCAGTATCTGAATAGTTGTGCTGTTTGTATGCTTGGGAAAAATAAATTCGATTTGCGGGAAGATTCAGGGATTAGTTTTCGATTGGAAGATACGCTTTATTATTCTGCAGGAAAAGAGAATAAGAACGAACAGTTGATAAAAAGGGTTGATCTGAAGTTTTCAGAGATGTAACACAATATCTCCCTTTTTTTAAAATTTCCATTCAGTTTTTAGTGAGTGAAGGGCGTTGGCAAAAATATGCACTGTGTGCTTTGGCTTTTTTTTTTTCAATGGTTCCACGATATCAAAGCAACAGTCTCGGCTCCATTGTTAAGAAGGGATCATTACATATTTGTTAACGACTTGGAAACCTAAACTCTTAAAATACATCGAAATTTACTGAAAACTTTCTTTCCTACTACTGGCAAATATGTTGGTATTAATGACTTGCTAAGAATAGCTTTATCTTTTCAGTGAATCAGTTTTAAACAGGGTAATTGTTTGGCAAGGTAGATAATTCATAGTTTTTACTACACTCGGGGCAATTTTTTCTTATTGGCCATGTTCATGGCTGAAAGATTTTTTTTAAGAATTTCACCGAAGAAATGGCTGAAAGTTACAATAAATTAACTATGAAGACTTGAAACTGTATTTTATTGAATTTGATTAGAAAGGATGTGGTAAGAAGATAATACTTGGGGTTAGTGCTTATAGTTAGAGTGGGGTTTGCAGATAGAAACATGAGATTACACACAAAAGATAATAACGTCATTTCAACACAAGAAAAAATATACCGACTTCTAGCCATTCAAAAATGGCCAATTCAAAAATTGTACCTTTAAAGTTTAAGAGTAGTAACAACATTGGCCGGTCCGATGGATTATCTCCCTTGCCAAATATCATTATTTTGTTTAATTTTACATATTCCGAACAGTTACCAGAAATTCTGTGTGTGTGTGTGTGTGTGTGTGTGTGTGTGTGTGTGTGTGTGTGTGTGTAACTACACATGATAAGTACAATGTACCAAATTTTTTACAAAGTTTTCATTACTTCAAGAGCTACAATGCTCTTTTTTTTTTGTTTCAAGCTTCAATACTCAGCATTATGACTCATAGAGTTTTCAATTTTATGAATTTAAAGAAAAACTGAGAGAGAAGCTCTAAAAATAACAAGGATATCAAATTTCTAGAAATGGTTTGTTCAGTATTTATCACGCGCGGCCACTCGTATGTGTGTGCACGTATACTCCTCAGTATTTCTATGCTTTTTGATAACAGGCCCACGCTAGAGATGTGGAGGATATTTCACCTGACCCAATTTACCACGAACAAACCGGTCCTTATACAACTGATATTTTACAGCAGCACACAAGCGACTCTGTTCTGTTATCGCCCGTTCAGATTATACAACGAAAAAAAACCCTTAAAAATCAGGAAGTAGAAAAAACGTATTTTCGTATAAAATTGTGCCGGGCGTGGAAATGTTAGACCTCGAAGAGATAAGGAAATGCAAACACTGAGTTCTATTCTATTTAAATTCTTTGGAAGGATCTGCTTTCTTTTTTAGGCCAACTAATCTGTAATCAGTAAGACCCGGGCAAATGACCGAAGTATGAAAGCTAAAAGACTTTGGTTCAATTGACAGATTTAATACCGCTTCGCAATTCCTTACTTTTTATCTTTTGGGGGCTCTTTCAAAATTTCTTCTTTTTTTTTTCTTTCCTCTTCTTCTTCCCTTTTTCTCCATCCTACGCTTCTTCCTCTTTTTACCTCCCCTCACTTTATTTTTTCTCTCTTCTTCTTCTTCCCTACCTATTTTTCAATTTATTCTCTTTTTTTCTCCCTTCTCCTCTTCCTTTCTTTCCACATTCACTTCTTCTCCTTCTCCACCCATTCTCCTACCCTTCCTTCTTCTTCTTCATCTTCTTCTTTATTTTTTGCTTTTTATTCTTTCAAGAACCGTCAACCAAAATTATCAAACTTTTTTTCTGTTTCAAGTGATTCTTTCTTGCTGTTTATCTATGTGCACATCACGTGTGCACGCCGTACCAGTGGAGCTAGAGGGCTGAAAAAATAAGTATTTACTCTTTATCATGTCTAAATTTTTTTTTTTTTTTAAATCTGCCTAAAAAGTTTTTGATAAGTGGGTTCAATTTACAATATAAGTGAACGCTAATTTGGTCCCTTAGCTTGTGCCCGGCAGCGTTCACGCTTGTTTTTTGAAAAATTGGACTATTTTAGTGATAGCTGTCCACCAAAGGCTACAGATGCAACTTCATTGATCCATTGACCATTTTATTTTTCCATTATTTCAATTGATCACCCCAACAAGGCATGCTGTCAAAAGAGATTGGTGACGGTTTCATTATCATTCATCTTCTTTCTATATTGTCTTAAAACATGTTAATTCTGAAATTGTTTTTACCTTGACCGTCGTTCTATGGCATTACTCTCTGGGTCTCAACGGAAGTTTATTAGTGAGGAGGCTTAGCTGAAAATTTCAAGCCAATTGTGCATTGTGATGAAAGCTGATAATGTTGTACACTCCTTGCCGAAGTCGTCCAAGGGAAAAGTTGTACATTGAGCAATCATGAGTTTTCAGTATGTCGTCTGTGGCTGCCACTTACGTTCATCAAGTAAAGTTTACGGTTTTATAGCTAAATAATGAACACATACATTTACTGCAGCCATTTACATTGGATTTAAACTTGGTTTTACTTTTCATTTCATAGAATCTTCAGCCTCAAGTGAAAGGGTAATGGTTTGCGAGATAAGCTCTTTGGAACGCTTATGGCAATAAGTGTACCAAATGATATGCTTATAATTTTCGATATAATACAGAGTTCTTTGACTAAGCTTCCTCCCAATTCTCTTTATTTCCGATCCGTTCAGTTTGCTCGTCACCGTGACGATCATCAGTCAGGTGAAGGTAAAAGGTTGTCAAAATCGGAAAGTACTTCATCTGATAATTAAAATAGTGTAGATGTATTTTCAAAACTGAGAAACATAAAAATGTTGGTCGCAGATGTTTAATTATGGAAAATTTGCTCATTTTATTTGTAAATTTTTTATTGATACAGTCATGGGTGTAGCTGGAAATTTTGGACCCGGGGGCTAGGCTTCTTTAGGAGCTCCCTTCAACATTTAGTGGGATCTGTTATTGTATAATTTTAATAGAAATACAGTAGGCGAACTTCCATTCGTTGAGTGTAAACCTTCCTCCTCCATTTGGGGCCTGGGGTGACGTAAAATCGCTCCACTCATCTCAACTTCACCCCTTAAATACAGTTTTTTTCAAATTTACAATCAACAGATTTGTTTATCCGATTCTGATTACATCGAAAAATAAACTCTTCAGTCAAATAAATTTCTTTCTTTTCAAGTAAGTATTGATTTCCCATGGGAAGGTTTTCAGAAATAAGCTTTGATTTTTCTTTCTTTACTGCTTGTTTTCGTAAAACAAATAAAGTGCAATTTACATATTCTCCGATGTTTCCCCCCCCTGTCTCTCTCTCTCTCTCTCTCTCTCTCCCTCTCTCTCTCTCTCTCTCTCTCTCTCTGTCTCTGTCTCTCTCTCTCTCTGTCTCTCTCTCTCTCTCTCTTACACACTCACATGCATACAGGGATGGAAATGAATGAATGTGGTGGTACGGCGTTTACCTACTTTTCAATTTCCGGCTGTTCTGAAAGTTCAATACGCACCATCACACATACTTCGCTGACGCAGGATTCGTCTTGTGGTCTCATGGGATCAGTTGCTCTCGGGCAGTTTCTCCCCTTTGCAATAAGAGAGGATGGATGTAGGTGCCCTGACGCCTTCGTGGCACGGTTCGCAAAGGGCTGCGCAATCTTTGTCATTGTGGGTCCCCAATTTAAACAACCTTGCGAGGAGGTGAATAAATATCCGTGGGCATGCACACACACACACACACACACACACACACACACACACACACACACACACACATCCTCCCACGCTCTCCTTCTTTTTTCTTTTTTTTTTCAGGTCAACATTCAGTTGTTTTTTCACCTTTTCCCTTCCTAATTTTTCTAATGTCTTGTTTTTATTTCTGAAGATTTTATTGTGAAAAATTTATGAAATCTCTCATGTTTATCATTCAATATCAAACAAAACTATCACTACGCCTTTATATGATATGATGTATAAATATAATATAATATAAATTAATATAATATAATATGATATGAATAAATATAGATATGAGCCAACCTCTCCGTATAAACAGATGCTATAATTTCCCAACACAATGATATATAAAGGGCCCTGACAATAAATGTGCTGCACATTATTGTCCGCATTAAGGAACAAATAGAGCAGATATGGACTATGAAGGAACAATGTGATATTTTGTACACATATCAATTATTTGGGCCTTTGCCTCACCTTTGGGCTGTTTAGCTGCTTTGGAGCGGCTACCCATCGGTTGCAGGTTCGATTCCTACAGCAGTTCATTCTCTTTAATTTTTTATGCTATTTACGCTATCTCAGCCATATGATACATTCACCAAATATTAACGGAGGTCATTTCAAATAGAGTTCCAAAGTCATGTCACACACGCACACACACACACAACATTTATATAGAGAGAGAGGGAAGAAGGGCAAGATAAAAAAATAGATTGATATATGAATATTTTTGTTAGTCATTTACCTGTGTCAATGGAATATGACGAAATAAATTAAATCCGGACGTATCTGTAATTAATCAGCATTTGATTTTCAAAAAAATACAATTCATTGATATTTCGATGCTCATTTGCACCATCCTCAGAATATCCAAAAAATTCAACTTTATCAAAAACTGATTACTTGCTAGTAAAATTTTCAAGATTACCAAATATACTTGAACATAAGACGTGGTCCTTTTTCAAGAAAATGGCTCATAATCAGCAGTTCGACTTATACTCGGGTAAAACATGGCCGATACTTCAATCTCTATAATATAGCATCGATGAAGATAATGCATATTAGCAAATGATCATGACCTCAATTCATTACCATGGTTTAATGTGAAATGTTATGCAGGTAGAGAACAGTGTGTATTATGTAATAGCCATTTTAAATCATTTTTTCATGTAGATTCGTTATCACTGATGAGAATTTCATTCCTCCAACCTGAAAACAACGTGGTTGAAGATGAAAGAAATTCATGTTTTCGTTGACAGTTGGTCAAGTGCCATAAACGATATATCCACGAGAAAGATACAAAGGTTAAAATAATTACAGAAAATGGGCGGATGAAAGAAAAACGAGCTGGACGGGTCTCAAGCAGATCCGCACTAGCGTTCCACAGTCAATAACCCGCTTCAAGGTTGTTGTTTTTTCCATAAAAAGAAACTATTTGAATATACATTTTATAGGGATGCATATATTCTACGTAAACATACACAAATATATACATGTATACGCTAATATACATATACAGTCATATGTATACGTGCACACATTTCCACATTTGCATATATTTACGTAAATACGCACATATGTATATACAAAGACTTGTGGTAAAATAGATACCGTGTACATAGAGCTAGTCAGCTAGATAGATAAATATATAGATAGAGATACTTATAGATAGATCGGTAGATGTGTGTTTCCTTTCTTGCAAGAACTTTTGAAAGTCTATTTATTTCCCTTAATCTCAAACATACATTTGTATACTGACCCCGTACAAAGGTCGGTCTTGTTTTAATGTCAAATAAATGTTCCATTTGTCAGCAAACGGACACTAAGATAAAGACATTCTACAAAACACAGCAGCTTTTTTCGCTTTTGGAGACATTAATCTGGTAATTCTCATTTGAAGATGGTGCGACGGATAAAAGATACTCGCCCTTATCAACAGAATTTGATACTAAGCCAGACTTACGTTATATGCCTCCTTGAATATGCGTGTATATATATATATATATATATATATATGTATATATATATATATATATATATATATATATATATATATATGTATATATATATATATATATATATACATATATATGTGTGTGTGTGTGTGTGTGTGTGGATGCATGTTTGTGGGTGTGTGAATGGATGTGTGTGTGTGTGTATCCGTCTGAATGATTGTATATGTGAGACTCTCTGAAATCATACACGCATTCTTGCATATCTACTTACATACTTATAAATAATGTATGTATATAAATGTAAATACGTTTATATTCACACACACACACACACACACACACACACACATATATATATATATATATTAAAAATAAAGTGCATCGAGGCAGCGATTTCTCTTTTAAACACACGTTAATAAGATCAACAGACAAACTCTCTCCGTTAAGATATTTTTGATAAAGTATGTCGGGTTGCTTTTTCAAAACAAGAACAAAATAATGTGAAAACTTTCCGAAGTTATGAAATTCTGATATTCGAGATTTTTCGATGATCATTGGTCGTTTTCAAAAAAGAGTTGACTTAGTTTCCTAAGCAGACTGGTGTAAATTTGCTCAGCCTTTTAAACTTGCTGACGTCCTAAATGCATACACACTACTGCCTGAAATTAATGACACAGTTTTAGTTTCTTTAGTTTATGAAGAATCAAATTTTAATTATTGTTGAGTTTTCCTTTTAGGTGACGGTACTTATAAGTGTGAAACGGATATATAAACAGGAATGAAATTCCACAAATTTTATTTAATAACTTACAGCAAGATAAAATAAATGCTGTCTTCAAGATTGTTGGCACGAGATAAGTATAAATAGAATTATAATTCTATATGTATAAATTATGAATATTAAGTATTAGATATTGATATATCAATGTTCATTTATTTCCAGAGAGATCTACATTAATGATTTCCATTGCACTATAAATATCCACGTCATAATATCATTCTAAAATTCAAGAGAGAAAATACTTTTGCAAATAAACGTGGACGTGGTCGAAAAACGAAACTGTTGGTCAGGGCTGAACGTAACTTTCTAAGAACTATTAAAGATAACCCAAATATTACAACAAGAATAATTTGGAAGCTGCTGGGGTGAGCGTAACAAGAAATACTATTACCAGAACTCTTCACAGAGTAGCCCTACAAGCATGTCGAACTCATAAACCCCTTTTCTAATAACTAGTCATGTGAAATCTCATCTGGGATTTGCAAATGAACATTCTGGGAGAATGTACTATGGTTAGATGAGACAAAGCAAAAAATTCGGGGGCTTAATGACAAGAATTTTTGGAGACGGCAAAGAGAGACTTTCAGTCCAAATAACATCGTCCCGACAACAAAACATGGTGGGTGGAGTATCATGTCGGGTGGGGTCTGCAAAAGGAATAGGAAGCTTGGCAAAAGTTGATAGTATAACGAAAAGAAGAGGATTATTGTGAAATATTAGATTTTAACTTGAAAGTGTCTGTTGGAAATCTGAAACTGAATCATGATTGGAGTTCTGTGAATGACTATGATCTAAACAGAACCTAATCAAGAGACAGATCCGCACAGATCCGCAAATTGAGAACCATGCAACGCGCATACGAAAGAATTATGTTGGGCCTCACATGGAGAGACCACAGGACAGTGCAGTGCATCCGGAAAAAAAGACAGAAATCAGGGACATCATAGAATCCATTAAAATGCTCAAATGGCAGTGGGATGGCCATGTTGCAAGGATGGCAAACAACTGATGGACATCGCGACTCACGACATGGATTCCCCGAGATCACAAGCGCAACCGAGGTCACCAGAATATTAGATGGAGGGACGAGCTAGACAAATTCAGAAAATGCTAGCTCCACGGCGCCCATGAGAGAGAAGTGTAGCAAATCCTTAGGGAGGTCTATGTCCAACGACAGACGTTGAAAGAATGATGATGATGATGATGATGATGATGATGATGATGATGATGATGATGACTTCTTTGTCCAGAAATCCCTTCAGGATTAGAATATTTAAGTTATAGCTCGGTCTTCACTGAATCTCGACTTGAGATTCTTGTAGGTGCATCATTCTCTATGAAAAAATCTGCTTTGTGCATTGCCCATTTACAGCTTATTTGCTGCATTCGCTTTCTATGTGTTTGAATCCCTCATTTTCATCTGTGCTTTGTTTCCATTTGCTCTTCTCTCGTGTCTTGTATATCTTAGCTTTAATGTTGTTGTTATAGGCCACTATTAAGAATGAATCAGTTTCTGTCTTTAGGTTTTGTCATGATTGATCTGATATTTCTAGTTGTTTCATCATCACCGTCATTATTATTGTTGCTAAAATGTACCTGTCAAAAATGACGAGGTCATTCATGATGAATTGGCACTAAGGGATATACAGCTATTTTATCAAGAAATTTAAGTATCCTAAGTTGTTCAAGTCTCAGATCAACTATAATTTTAAAATGATAAATGGCTCCGCAACGCTCATGATGGAGAGGTTGGGCGAATCTTAAGGAATGTTCATGTCCAACGAGGGACGAAAAAGGACTGATGATGATGATGACAATGATGATAATAATTTTGATGATGATGATGTTGATGATGAAAGACGAAATTATAAATGTTTTTCTGTACAATTCTATGACTATCAATTCTTTGAAAATGTTATTGCAGGAAAATAGGAGGAATTTACACGATGATGGGACCTTATTCGGCTGTGCCTTTACGCAGAATATCCCTCCAGCCTGCGCAATAGAGTTTCAAGTTGAAGTGGGACACGTGCATGACCGACTGCACCCTTGAAAGCAAGGGTTTGTATGCGATGGTCCCTCGAGGTGCCATGACTAGCCACAATATTCCAAAGTCGTAGGTTTCACACGAGTTCCTTTTCTTGGTATATATATACATATATATATATATATATATATATATATATATATATATATATATATATATATATATATATATATATATATACACTGCTGACTGAAATTATTGGCACGGTGTGATTCTTGAAAAATTGCTGGAAACAATTACAAAGATAATTGAGTAGTAAAGATTTTCCGAAAAACGAAAGCAGCATAGGTATGAGTTAAGGAAAAAAAAATTTTGATTTTGATTAACTGTAAACAAAAGAAAAATAATTCTCTGTTCAAATCTGATGGTACAAGAATATTGGTAGTCAATCGTACACCCTTTTGTGCAATAACTTCAAGAGATACTTATCAGAAACCTTTTATCAAATTAACACAAACATCTACAGGAATATTTTGCCACAGAACATGTACATAATCTTCGAGTTATTACAGATCCATTGGGTTTTTCGCTCTCAAACGTCTTTAAAAGTTCTTAATTGGATTCAAGTCGAGATGAGCCTTCCCCTGACCAGTACTTATTATTATTATTATTATTATTATTATTATTATTATTATTATTATTATTATTATTATTATTAGCAATCCCACACCAGTTGCCTGGTGGTAACCGCTAGAGTTTGAGTGACAGCAAGTCTCCTCAAGTCTCCAGCCCTCCTCTCCTAGTACTCATAGGTCGCAGTAATTCTGCGATTTACAGCTTCACACCGGTTGCCCAGTGGTTAACGCTGAAGGCTGAGTGACAATAAGTCTCCTCAGGTCTTCAGCTAACGTCTCCTCTCTCATTCACCTATCATGTCAGGGCTAAAATTCGTTGCAGTATTTATATCTCTAGCACCTTCCTCAGTATCCGTGCAGTTCCCAGTAGTGCTGTGGTCTGTACGGTCTCTATCCTCCCCCTAATCCCGATCTCCTCCAGTCTCACCCTCAGCGTTTTGGGGACTGTTCCTAGTGCGCCCTCTATGACCGGTACTTATTATTATTATTATTATTATTATTATTATTATTATTATTATTATTATTATTATTATTATTATTATTATTATTATTAAAAAAGATAAAACTCAAAAAGAAAGAAATAGGATGGAATCAAGGAACAGAGATCAACAAAGACACAAAGCAGGAGAAACAAAATTGAAGGAAAAAAGGAAGAAGAAAAACAAGAAAGAAAAAAAAAAGAAAAAAAGTGGATGCAAAAATATTTTTCAGGATTAGCACCAAAATATCTTTAACTTTACTATTATAGAGATACAAAAAGAGTAAGTTGTGTTTTGTTTCCTTTAAAACAACATTTTTTAATGCAGAGAGCTCTTCACGATAGAGAAAATAAAACACGCGATAATCTTTCCTTTCAAGCAACGTAATGTAATTTCATAACACCGAATTCATGATAGTCTCCATGGGTAATTTCAGTCGCCAGTAATTTGGATGGGATCTCAGATTTCTTCCTGTCAGGTTTACACAAACACCGGATCGAATGAATGAAAAAAAAAATCGGACCGCAGTTATTGGAGAGAGGAACCTTTATCGAAGACACACGATAACTTCCTGCAAATGCCAAAGCCGACAGAATCCTGATCATAACAATAACAAAAGATGGCGCCATTTCTTTTTACAGGTGGCTCCACAGTTCTTTATCCTTTAAGCATGGCAGCTTACTCGAGATGATCATCGTCTGCCTATATACGTGCACCACGTGGCCTACTTAGAGGGAAAATTGGTTCGTGGGAGGTTGTTCAGAAAGTGAAATGCTTTGTCGAGATGAATACGGGTTACAGCTACTGGAGTATGAACCGCCGATCATTTTTCTTTCGAATGGTCATATATACACACATGTATGTACTTATCAAGACATCCACTTACACGCACATTAATCAATTCTTTTTTTGCAGACGACAGCTATTGTTCGTTCTCTCTCCCCCTTCTTCCACATAATCATGTCGACACATTCCATTAGTCTATGGTCCGCTGCTTCGCTGACAGTCATGGAGAGAGACAATGTGGAATCCAAGTTTTTTTTTCATGTAAACCCTCATGTTCACTCACACCGTCCCCATAACAACGTTGACCCTCATACATATTTTTTGAATTATCTAATATCAGAACTGACAACGCTATTGTTTGCGAAATGCATCACCGTAAATAAAAGAAATACATGAAAAATGTATAATTCAGTCATATCTCCAAATTGTCAAATTCATAAATTACACACACACACACACACACACACACACACACATACATAAGAGTGTGTGTGTATGTGTGTCATCTTTTCAAGTTTCAAATCCGATCTGTCGACGCTACAGATGCAATTCGGAAAAAAACATTAATGAAAAATTTGAAATTTTGTCGTTTTTTTTTCCAAATAGTCTCATTAATAAATCAAAGACTGCTAGAAATATCCTTCCACTTAAATTGGCCTGTATTCCATGTTGTTATACGAATCTTGCAAGATTTCTCTTGCTATAATATCTTTCGTGACGCTATCGAATATCTTTAGCCCATGCTCCCAACAATATCATAGCGAGAGAAATGTTGTAAGGTTGCTCTGACAACGGGAGATATAATCCAATTCAAAATTATCATATCTCAGAAAGAAAATTATCGAAAATGATGAAATATAAAAGAAAGCATAACAAGGTTCCTTGCTTTATCAAAATCTTAATTTCTCCGTACAATATTATTCCAAATGTTAGTGTCTCATTGTACTCCTTTATTGATTGTCCCTGTATATGAGATTTGCTAACTTTAGCAGAACAAGTCAACCTGAGTTATGCTTTAGAAGTGGGAGTGAATTCGTCATCAGTTTTTGTGTACGTCACTGTGTCAAAGTTAATTTTGCGTTACATCATTCGTTTTTCCTCTGTTCATTGTCATTCGACATTGTTACATACGAAAATGAAGTCAAAACACAATATCAAGAGAGAAAGGCCTTCACAACTCAATCGTTAATCTGCCACTAGCGTCGAAAGCAAAAAAGAAAGGGAAAGCCTACTCAGCCCAATGTTTAATCTGCCACTAACCTCGAAAGCAAGGGGAAAGAAAAAAATTTACTACCCCCAATTAGATTCGATCCTAAAATCTACCAGTGCACCATCGACTACTGCGTGACGGAGACACTACTGAAAATTGGAATTTATTAATAATTACAAATAACACTGTCGTCCGAGTACCTCAAAATCACGTACGAATATCTACTGCTTTTTTTAAATTTTTATATTTTTATACTGTTTAATAGTTCTATCATTATATTAACTATTTTAATGACACCTTTTGTAGTAAGGTAATTTTCACCAAAAACGAATATATACTTGTGAAAGGATAAAAGTAATATTTTTCATAATAGAAATTCAAAGTTTATAAAAGAAATAATACCGAGAACTCGGAAACGCAATTTTGGTGCTTATGTCGTCAAAATTGTTTCCTTTGATTAAAATAACAATATCGATTCATATTCTCAGGGGATGTAACCAATGACACAATATACATCTTGTTTAATATATTGCCATAATCCTTGGCCATTAGTCTGTTGTGGATTTAGAATGTTTCTTTACTCTGTGTGTGTGGGGTGAATATATAGATAAATAGAATGAGAGAGACAAAAAGGAATTGTAACTGTTTAGACCTGATGATTTGGTTTCACATCCAACGAAAAAGGTCTGGTCACTTTTAGCTGAACACCTTTCGGAAAGACTTGTATCTTAAAACACGTTCCCATAGCGAAATTGTCACTTTCCTATAATGTTTATTCATTCCCGAACGGAAAAGATTTGCTTCGGCACTGGCACCGGAAATATTACGAAATTAATAAGAGTGGCCCAAGGGGAGGAGATGAGTGTCGGTAGGCAGTAATTCACAAGCGAATATCACTTCTGCTATCAGTTAATTGACACAGGTATATCAATGATCTATATGCAAATTCACTATGCAAATAAACATCTACATACATAATGATAAGAAACGTGTCTGTCTGTCCATCCGTCTGCCTGTCTGTCTATCCGTCTGTCTGTCTGTCACACTTTTAGAATTTAAAAAAAAATCACGTTGGAAGGAGTGGGGATGAGAGTCTGGGACATTGGAATCGTAACACAGACGTGGGGGGGATACTGACAGAGAAAGTTAGGGGTATACAAAGGAGTGAGGAGTGAAACTAAGTTCGTTAAAAAAAAAAAAGACGGACGAGAATGTAAAATGAGGGGGAATTGAACTACCTTTCAAGTATCTGTGAGAAGGTTCACTGCCGGGGATAGTCAGGCAACTCATACGAGTTTCTCCAGACACTACAGTTCCTCCCTCGCTAAGGTATTCTGTTGGGAGAACAATTCTCACTAGTATGTAAATAAGAGATGCGCGTTTCTATGTGTGTGGGTTTTTTTATGAGTGCTTTTGAGTTTTTATTGACATTTTTTTCTCTTTGGGTTTGTTTACTTATATATATATATTCATATATTTTTCTGTATGAAGGCGAAACAGGGAGGGAGGGAAGTACATATATTTTTACAAGTCGTGATGGAATTCCTCAAATTGATGATGCCATCAGCGAATTTCCCCCCCTCTTCTTTCTGTCTAAATCAAAATGGCTGTCGAATCGGTGTTAAATGTTTTCAGCGCATGACACTAGAAAGTGTTGTTCCCGTTCGTTTTTATTTTCGTTTTTGTCTGTGTTTTGGCTATCAACACCTTTAGAGAGGCGTCAACAGGAAGGGTGAATGATTACAAAAAGTATAGATTGTAAATATGGGAAACTGGCTTGAAGAGATGACGGTTTGTGTTTACGAAATGATCACTAATATCGCTGACATGGCTGTCAAGTCACGTGTATTACACACCGTTTATCCCTTCTCCACAAGTGACAAGTCTGTAAAGATTCTGATACTCTCTTAAATGTTTGTGCCAGGGCATATCCATATGCGTGCTGTTGTTCTTCAGCATATCTTGAAAATATTTAACTACCTTTACAAGAAGACAGGGTGTGACACAGGGGGCGGTTTAATATGGAGACCCAAACGTATTGCAGCACATGCTCACTATACCTTATGTCCCAAAGCAGTCACTCATCTAAGCACTGATCAGGTTTTACGCTGTCTAATTTCAGAGAACCAACGAAAACTGATGCTTTCAACTGATTAGTTGAATGATTATATCAACAAACATTTTCTATTTTCATCTGCCAACGAAGTTTGAGAGTTTCATGAATCAGTTGTGTCCCTCTGTCTCTTTATCCGTCCGTCTGTCCACACAGTATTTCCATAAATTTCAATGAAATTGCACGGAAGGGCGAGTAATAATCTAACAATGGTGAAATTTCGGGGCAGATCTAGGACTTTTTTCTTTGATTGAAAGATATTTTTCCGTTTTTCCCGTACATTAGTGTACACGCTGATGTTATCTCCAATAGTTCAGAATTAATTTCAATGAAATTTTGGGAAAGAGTAGATAATACACTATGAAAAAATTGATTGAATTTGGGGGGCGGATTCATGCACAATTGCCCCTCCCTCACCTATTGCAGAATGTCACATCAGTCCACACGATATCTCTAATACTCCTCTACAGATTTCAATCGAGTAAGGGGAAGAATTGAGCTATGGAGAAACTGATTAAATCTATCTCCCTTACGTCCTAGTTGTAAGTCTACATTACATAATATCCTCCAAAGTCCACCGCTGTATACACGATATCTCTAAATGTTCTCGGAGATTTTTAATACAAATTTTGTGATCATAGGAAGAAATGGTAACATTTTCAGGTGGATCCATCAAGTCCTAAAAATATAGAATAAAAGCTTCTCCCTCAATTCATACAATTAAACCAT
The DNA here is from genome assembly GCA_963457665.1 of Thysanoteuthis rhombus. Taxonomy (NCBI): domain Eukaryota; kingdom Metazoa; phylum Mollusca; class Cephalopoda; order Oegopsida; family Thysanoteuthidae; genus Thysanoteuthis; species Thysanoteuthis major. The sequence continues at coordinate 35,986,070 of OY735222.1, forward strand.
GAAAAAAACTCTCGCCTTTGGCTACTTAAAGGGGTAAAAGTGGAACCCTGAAAATGAAAACAAATTTCTACTCGATATTGATCCATGGAAGTGGAAGAAAGAATCTCCCTCGATTTTGACCCCCTGAAAGTGGAAAAAATTTCCCCCTGATTTTCACCCACAAAAGTAGAGAAAAAAAGTTCCCTGTACCTTTTGATATTTAAAAGCGGAAAAAAAAATGTTGGTCCCTAAAATTGGAAAAATGATTGTTATCTTCCGATTTTAACCTTGAAGGCTAAAACATTCCACGAGATTTTGACCTCTAAAGGAGAGAAAAAAAGGTTACCTCTCGATTACCCTAAAATTGAAAATGAAAGTTCCCCCTTGGTTTGGTCAAAAAAAATTTTTTTAAATGACAGTTCCCTCTCGATTTTGGTCCATATAGTATCTCTTTGAATTTCATGTTTTGGGAAAATGATTTATGAATGAAGATACAAGAAGTAATAATAATCCAAAGTAGTATTTACGACGTGGGGAAGAGGGAGAAAGAGAGAAAAGGATATAAAGATTAGAGTTGCGTGCTTGAGTTTGGATTGCATACCTAACAATTTATATATATATATATATATATATATATATATATATATATATATCTGCAGCCTCATGATTCTATTTTACACGGTAAATATATATTTTGCAACATAATCTCATTCCACGTCAATCAGATAGATCGGTACATTATAAAGTGACATTTTTTTTAATCAAAATCCAGCAAGTAACTGCGTGTCAAACTACTGGCTCATTGTTCATCGGATATTGATTTAGCCAGAAGCAAGTTTGACATGTCTCATTTCCAACAAACTTGAACACCAAAACAATGGATCAAGTCACAGGTTCAAACAAGTTCTGCCAGGAAAGATACAGCGTCTTTCCAAAACTTATACCACTGAATTTGCCACCATAGTCGTAAAATTCAGATATTACGTCATTTATCTTCAAATTTTCACATTAACCTCTTCTATGAATGAGGCCACAAAGACTGCCCTTTCTCTCGAACGGTCAGTTTTGTGTTCGGGAACCCAATCCAAAAGATAAGAGTCAGGGGGTACAGTTGGGAATAGGGTTTGTTTACAAGCAGGGGACTATTAATAAAGACCTAGTATTCTAATTTTCAAAACCAATGCATCCTCCCAATAGTCACTTATGGAGCTGAAACATGGAACTTAACCAAGAGACAGACCCGTAAATTGAGAACCATGCAACGTGCACATGAAAGAATAATGCTGGGCCTCACATGGAGAGACCACAATACAGCACAGTACATCCGGGAAAAGACAAGAGTTAGAGACATCATGAATCCATAAAAAATCTCTCAAAATGGCGGTGGGCTGGCCATATTGCAAGAATGTCAGACAATCGATGGACATCACGACTCACAACATGGATTCCCTGAGACCACATGCGCAACCGAGGCCGGCAAAATGTTAGATGGAGAGACGAGCTAAACAAGTTCAGGAAGTACTGGCTCCGTGACGCCCATGATAGAGGAGTGTGGCAAATCCTGGGGAAGGTCTATGTCCAACGACGTACGCTAAAAGACTGATGATGATGATGATGATGAATGATTCTATTTGGGGGGAGTTAGCTTTTGGCAAAAACGAACTAAAAAGGATCATTAATTTCATTCAGAGACAATTAAGAGGGAAAATTCAGAACATAGGCAACAATTGAAGCAGTAAATGTAATTATTTGATTATTCATGTTCATCGATTCACCTCCCTTGCCGTTGTTTTTAATGCTGATAAACGTACTCACCGCTGCTTTTTACATTCAACAATCCCTTGGAAGATTAAGCTCTCACAAAATTTAGAGATTAAGTTACTAGATTGGAAACTCTGCGGGGGAAGCAGGAAATACATAGTACCTGTGCTACACACGTTCAAGGCTCATAATACATGGTTTGGTTGTTTGGAAAAATTTGTGCGGCACACAACCGTGTCGCAGCACACAGTTTGAGAACCACTGCTCAAGACAGATGATCAGGAAGTGGATGTGAGAGGCGTATAGTTGTGTTTACCACATGGGTGTTGCACGTTTTACTTGCACATGAATCCCTAGCTTACTAAGTTGCAGGAAAATTGTGCAAAGCCATTCTTTCGACTAAATAATCTGTTGAAAATCGACATTCTTAAATTCTGGCTTTGATCTCAGACTCCGAATTAAGAAGCCGTGTGTATATCGTTCAACTGCGGCAGGAGCAATTCAATTGTCGTATTCTGAAAGCGACAGGAACTTCATTCATACTGCGTGGCGCAAAACGAGCCGAACAGTTTGTTCTCTCTATAAACAATGGGCCCTTCCACTTTATGGAGAAACTGAAACAGGCAGATAAAGTTATCCGTGACATTAAGTGGAAGAGCTTATTGTGAGATTGATTTCCGTCATTCGCAGCCGAGCCACTGAACTGCAATAACTGAGCGTCAGTCATTTGATGTTAATGGGTTAAGGAAGTAGTTTTGATAGAAGCAAGATGAGGGCGTGTCCTTTTGAAGAATGACACATAAGCCGGACACAAAAGCTTTCGGGCCAAATATATCTGTCTTGTTCTCTTTCTAGCTTCCTTGTCCATGAGGATGTTTTTTAGTGTTTTTTTTTTTCTCTGTCATCTGTCTCTTTATCCTTCAAAAGACATGATATTTTTAAAATTCATGTGCGTGATCAAATATCATTCTTATACGAACATCTTTTTTGTACGTCTGTTTCTATTAAAATGGTGTTGGAAGTAGGGCGACGGCTATTCAATGCTCGGTTCCTTTTATGAAAGAATTCGATGTGGTTGGACTCTGTCTTGAGGCATTTTCAAGATATAAAGATTATGTTGGAGAAATGTGTAAATTGCAGAACAATACATTTTTCTTCTTCTTTCGATGCTGTATGAGTGATATGACACAAACAGTTTCTGAAAATTCAACAGTCAGAGTTGGACTTACAGATCTGAACAATCTAATATATATATACATATATATATATATATATATATATATATATATATATATATATATATATAGAGAGAGAGAGAGAGAGAGAGAGAGAGAGAGATGGGAGGGAGAGAGAGTTAGAGATCTCCTAGGCTAGGGCAAGGCAAAATTAGATTTACTTTTAAATCTCTTGATAAAAAAACTGTGTATATCAAAAACCAAAACAATCTCAAATAGTCATAGATTAACCTCACAACAAAAAAAAAATGCATTTTGTTTTTCAATACGAGAAAGATGTCTTCTGCCCCCATCTTTTTTTAATTTTTGCAGTTTTGTAGTCATTAAAATCTACGACTCGTGTGTAAGTGAAGAAATTCTGATCATAAATTACTTTCTTCATTTTGATTTTGAGAATTTCTCCTTTTGTTCATGAATTTACTCATAATCCAGGATCCGGGCCTGAGTATTGAGGTGACTTGCTGTCACTCAATCCCCATTAAGATGAATTCATTGAAAGAGAAATTCATTAAAATAAAAGATGGTAATAAATGGTGAGTCTAAAATCCTAATCACCATTACGAGAGTTCGGGCTACACCTTTGCTTTTTCATTTGTAAGACTAGAATGCACTCGGAGAGCGCATATCTTTGTCATTGCAATATACTCAAAAGAATCAGTTCAAATACAGCTAAGATGCATGGAAGATAATTGTAAGTCTCTTCCTTCTGGATTTCAGACTATTGACTTAATATATAAAACCTTAATCATTTTTTTTAGCCCATAAGTCATTGTCTCCAAATACTCATTGAAATTCATTCAAAACTCTTTGAGATTTTTTGAGGCAAACATGAATCAATACACATCAATACGTGGGGAAAGTATAAAAATATCGTTCAATCTAAAAAAAGGTCTCGTATCAATTCTTCTTTTACCCACGGCGCAATCCATTTGCAAAAAGGTCATTAAAATTCATTGAGAACTTTTGGAGATATCACGTGGACAAACAGAGTGACAGATACCAGTGAATACATATACCTCTTCCAACTTCGTTGCCAGATGTCAATGATAATGATGCTGCTAATGATGATGATGCATTTCGACAAAACCTTGAGTGAGGGACGTGAAAACGATTAATCGATGATTGTGACATAAAAAAAGGGATTGATTTTTTGTAAATCCATCTCATTTGATCAAATCTCATTTGCTTGCAACTTGAAGCACTTTCTCTTCTCATTTCAGATCACCATGGCAATAAACCAATTAGCCTCCCCCACCCTGATCATTTCAAATAAGTGCACTTCTCCTGGCCTCCCCTCCTCATTTACTGGCACTGAAATCTCGTGAAATCGAATCATGGCAATTCGCAGTCAATAAGAGAAAGCTTCCCTGCTGATTTCCAAATGAACAGTTTACGGCAAAGTAGCCGCAAATCGGGTTTCAAAGTTAATCCATGGATCCGAATGATGCCGTCGAAATGTACCGTTGGGAACGGGTCAAGTGGTGATACAGGACTTGAAAAAGAAGTGGATATTCTGTCCTGATGATACTTCGTAATTTGGGTTCAACGAGAAGAAGAAAATGATTATTGTACCGATATCTATTTGATATGTCATAGACGTATGCACATCCTTCTTGCATGTGTATCAAACAAAGAAAGAGAAGAAGAGGAAGAAGAAGAAAAAAGAACAAGAAGAACAAGAAGAAGAAGAAGAAGAACAACAACAACAACAACAACAACAACAACAACAACAACAACAACAACAGCCACAACAACAAAGAAAGAAAAGAGGAAGAAGAAGCGGAGGAAGACTCGAATATGGGCTGTTCGATTTAGCTGGAGACGAATTAAAAGTGACTATTTAAGAGCATGAGTACTATAAAGGAATTTTCTTCCATTTTGCAAATAGAAAACTAAGTCTTTTGTGGTTTCGACTGCTTGGAGGATTCAAGGTTTAGATGATATTAGATTCACTTTGTTACAGATAATTTCTTTACAATGAATTTAAGAAGAATCAAAGAGTATGTCTGAGTTCTGGGAGAATATTGAGTAAGATTCAGGTTAGGGTTGAAAATTTCGAAGAATTAGGCAGACAGAAAAAAAAGATCATTCTATGTTATTCATATCGCATTATATTCTATCAAAACAGTGAGATTCAAGGGAGATAAACACTGATGGAATAGAGGCCATTGGCATTCTTTACTTCGATGATTTCTATAAAATTCATGAATCTGAAACAGTTCTATAGATAAAATGTCCAGAAGTTAAATTAACTGATTAAGCTTTGTACCCTGTTCTCTTGAAAAGGCATGGACCAGAAATTTCCTGTGACCGATTTCATTGCTAGTTATCTGGTCATGTAACTGACAGGATCCCCCCAAAAAAGAATGGGTACAAATATAATTCTTATCCAAATATTATTTGCAATAAAAAACGGAAAAAAGGCTGAGAAACTTGATGAAGAAAACGATGAATTAGTTTCCTTGTTTTGATTACCTTTTTCAGCTGATCAATTCTCCGAATGCGAAACCGAAGAATATCTTTGGACAAAACTCAAACTTGCATTTCCAGCACGGCATCTTGCTATTGTAACGTAGTTGCATCTTCATCTGCATCATTTATTCTACAACTGCAGGTACAGCTGATCGAAACTGGAAATAAGGAAAGAGAGAGAGAGAGAGAGAGACGGAATGATACGAAGAAGACATCAGAGTGAAGAACAATTGCACACCTGTTATCAGAAGGAGATACATGTTGGGCGAAATAGGATCCATTAGCGGAACAGATTCCGTTCTGCCTACTTAACATCCCGGGATTTCCTGATTGCCTCCTCAACATTCCAAAGTCAAGTGCCTTATCCAGACCCTGACCACACACGCAATTACGTGTTCCCATACACATCATTTCGTTATGAGGATTCGAGGTACATACATGCAAATCCATGCTTAAAGGTATGTAAATCTCGTTACATGCAAAATAAGTTTTCACATTCACCTAATCATATGTGCATCTTGTCACGCTATGTCATGTGGCAACGCCTCCAAAATTATGGTCACGGTCAATATCAAGGTTTTCTTTGACTTGGATGATGACTAGGCGTTGTGTAGTATGCTTCTGTGGTACGGGACACGAGTTCAAGTCTCGTCCGAAGCTACTCCTGTGTACCCTTTTGATTGTGCATATCAACGTTAGTCCTATCAGAGAATGTCATCGATCGATAAATCTAAAAATATACAAGTTTTAATACGCACTTTCAAAACATATTTTCTCCACTATAACACATGTCCTTACTACCCATCGGGTTAGGGGTTGTTCTTTGGGTCTTTTTTTTTTTTTTTTCTTTCACAATCAGCGAATTGTGGAATATATGAGTTGGAGTTATGAATTCATGCAAAGAAGATTAGCAATTACAAAAATATTTTCCAAAAGTTGTTAAAAACAACGATAATGGTTTTTTCCATTAAGCGTATATAAATCTGATCGTCAGTTAATAACCTGCCATTTAGAATTCAAAACGATGTGATAATATCTTATATTAGTCAAATAAATGTTTCACTATGTGTTTTATTTCTAATTGCACATATCACGAGGTATTTTCACGGTTTTTACCGATGTTCCCTCCTTTTTTCATGGCCTTGTGCGGGACCAAAGAGCCAGTGAGTGACTGAAGAAGTTGAGAGTGCAAAAAATATTTCACTTTACTTTTAAGACTATCATTAATTTCTATTTTGTTTTATTTACTATTATGATCTAACTTCCAAAGTTCGTTCATTGCATTGAGGCTTAGAGAGAAAACTGACTCATATTCCATAAATATGTAAATAGTGAGTTTTGTTTCTCGGGGAATATTAATGTTTCCTGGGGGAATATTAATATTTCCTAAGATAAACACACACACACACACTCACACGCACACACATATATATACATAAATATATATACATATATATATATATATATGTATATATATATATATACATATATGTATAACTCTTCACTTATGGCCATTTTCTCAGAAGGGAAACGAACTTAGCGGCCGAGATTTATGTATTGTTTGGAATTTTTCCTTGATAACAAATTTCAAGATGATAAAACTTTATAATGCTTTTTTAACGGGAATATGGCGATTTACAGATGTTCATACAATGTCTTAAATTAAAAATACGATTCTTCCTTGTCAGGAAGAATCAGGAATGGGGAGAGAGTGTCCGAAAAATATACGAAATGTTTAATACGAATCATTGAAATCATCTAAGCATATATAAATTCATATTAGACCAACAAAACCTCCACCGCACAATGAATGATACACAAAGACAGATATGGTCGTCTGGAAAATTTTTGCTCCCTTCATTTTTTTTTCAGACTGTTTGAGGAACGAATGGAAGAGACTGCTGACAAGTGTTTTCCTGTGTGGTAAATAGAATCGACGAGCTGAGTTCAAATCTGTCGAGTTGAGTTCAAATCTGTCGAGTTGAGTTCAAATCTGGCTAAGTACGTTCAAACCGTTCAATCTCTGGTTGGGACAGTCTGTGTTCACTTTGCACTGATGCCCTTGGGAGAGAATCTGTTTCTTCTCCTCCCAGCTATGGGTAATTAAGTAAAACCGGGGAAGTCCGACCCGCCGCCACAAGAGGCTGGAAACGAACAGAGCAGGGAACGCGTTCGTGAAAGGTGCATTTGATGAGGTTCTGATGGAACGTCGACGTGAGTAGCAGACAAATAGTGAGTTATAATAAATACTCACATGAAATAAGCCAGCGACACCCTCGATGGTAGAAGCAGATGGATAACTGGCTCGTCGTCTTGAAGAACGTTTGAATAGGCAAGGAGGACAACGACACGGTATTTAGAGTAGCTTCTGTTCAGAGATACTGCAATGTTCAAGCCAGAAGTTTCGCACAATCATTCAACAAAATGTGTTTCCTTTAATTATTTGGCTACCTCCACACCAGGGTGGAATGTGACACAAGACCAGTTTAAAGTGGGGGCTCACGTGCGTACATGAGAGGGAGAAATAAAAATTACCTGATCCTGTGTCACGAGTGTGTCAGACACGTCCTTTCGACCCTTCCCCTCATAGTGCAATGGATAGATGCGACCTCTGTGTCGGAATCCTCAAAACAAGGTTCGCTTTGTTTTGTGGCATGTGCCGCCCGGAGACGAGAACAAGACTTATCAGATACTGCACTTCCATCCCAGCTCAAATGCCTGGGGCTGGGTAAGTATATAAGTACATGTTTCCAAAGGCGTTACGGAATGAATCTTTGATCTGAGATGTGTTGTGTTGGGGGGTTATGCACTTTCCCCATTGCACTTTGCTTCGGTGATTTTACTTCAGTGTCTCTGAATCGAAGTTGGGTTTGACAAATGTTACTGATTCATTCATTGACAATGAGTGATAGCTGCAAACAAATGATTATGCTCAAATTTGATTTCTACTCTTTTCAACTGGCCAGGACTGTTGTAACTAAAAAGACTCGGAGCACAAACAACATACATCATATTCTCTTAATTATTTGCGAATATTTAGGAATGAAATGAAGAACAGGTTGAGGATCATTAAAAGACTGACAGATTGTAATTTCGTTTCAATTAAGAGAGGCATATCATTTTCTAAATCGATATTTATCGAATATGTGTGAGGTTCCTAATTATAAAAGCAACTGCACACTCATTATGAATACATAACAGACAGACGGAGAGGAAATAGTATCCGGTGTATTCGAGTTTAGCTCGAGATATAAGAGGTAAAAGAGACATAGCTCCTTTTGATGCTTTTTATAGCTTCAGTAATATAAAAGAATTTCCTTTCATTCCACAAATATTATATATTTGGTAGTTGCTGCTGTTCGTTCAATTTGAGGACTACATGTTGATGTTATTCCAAGTTGAAATGAAGAAGAATCATTGTGACTGAAAGAATATTGTCTAAGATTAGGGTGAGGGTTGAAAATTTTGGAGGATTGGACAGAATTTATTCCTCTGAAAAGTTTTACCAAACACCTAGGTATTTCAGGAATTAATGGTTTCTGCTTACTTCCAGGAATGTTGTTTATACAGAATGTTATACCCCCTCATTACGTTCTTAGTGGTGACGTTCTCTGATCTTCAAACGGTTTTTTTTTCTTCTTCACTAGAGATTGCTCCGATTATGAAGAAGTTTTCTTCTTATTCATCCAGCACGTCTGAGACACGGGCTCCGGGGGCGAATTACGGTGACAGTCAAGATAAACAAAATTCTCACATTGAATAAATACATTTAGAAAGAACCAGGCAAAATATTTAGACGCACATTCTTTGGGTGAAAACGACACCAGAGTTGAAATAATAGCCTGCCAAGAACGAAAGAAAATAACCTGTTAGACCTTTGGTCAAAAAAGCCGATTTTTTTTTTTTGAGAAACGATCAATTACCTGTGAGATATAGCCGAAGGATAGATTTGAAAGAAAAAAAAAGAATCAGTACAAGTTTTACAAGTATAAAAATGTACTTATAGCTAAAAGGTTTCAAGACTTTGTTGCATCAAAGTGCAAGCTTCGAAAAATCTGCATTATGAATCTTTTCTCTGTTCAAACTCAAACACCTTTTGAAGAAAGGTCAATGCTAAAGAAAGAAATATTGAACGTTTTATAACCCACTTTTATGTTAGGTGTTTCTTTTCTATTTATTCACTATTCACGCACACGCTCAATGACAATCTACCCATCTCTTTCTCTCTCTCTCTCTCTCTCTCTCTCTATATATATATATATATATATATATATATATATATATATATATATATATGCATTGAATATCCTGCCATAGAGGAAACTTGTTCATCGCCACTAGTAACTCCCCTCATTTCGTTCACCATTCTTGCTCTCAATTTATACGTGCGTATGTGTGTGTGCATGTGTGTGTGTGTGTGTGTATGTGTGTGTGTGTGTGTGTGTGTGTGTGTGTATGTGTGTGCGTGTGTGTAAATGTGCGTTTTGGGATGCGTTTTGGGATCTCAATTTATACGTGCGTATGTGTGTGTGTGTATGTGTGTGTGTGTGTGTGTGTAAATGTGCGTTTTGAAATGCAGTTCTGCATGAGAAAAAAAAACAACATGGCGTTGCCGGAAGAAGGAAGCTGAAAAGAAAGGCATCAAAAGAAAATCAGAGCGTAAGAAAAATAGAGAGCATCTCACTTTCACGTTTTTTAATTGGCATCATTTTAGTTCCTGAGAATTCCATTCGAGTCCCCAGTGACAATTTCGTGAATTAGAAAGTAGGGGGTCCTGATATTGACTGCTCAGATAGACGAAAGTACAAATGACCTTGCACGCAAGCATGTTTACTTATTTGACACATTTTTTTCTCTTATTATAGATTGTTTTT
>OY735222.1:36001390-36051390 GCA_963457665.1 Thysanoteuthis rhombus
GTGGAATTGAGTGTCAAAGAAATCTTTGGTAAGCGAGTAGGATGGAAACAAAGAATCAAAGAAACAAAGCCAGATGAGTAAATGAGAAACAGAGTGTGGTGCCTACATAGAATGGTGACTGATTATTGACATTTGCTTAGATTAGCTTAGCAAATATCCGAAATAAGATTATATTTAGAGAAAGGTTGTGATAGGTTGATTTTCCAGTTGTTGAAAGCTTGCAATTTTTGTTTGCTTTGTTTTTAAATCGACATCCGAAATCCTGGCTCTTACACAGGCTCGAACCAATTGCTAGCACTGGTAGGCAATATGCAACTCATTCAAGCAAACCCCCCTCCCCGCATGGGTTTTTATTGTATGCAACCAGTTAAGATGTTCGATACTGAAAGAATGGCGCTGCAGGGGTCACACTCTTACTTCTATTCCGACTGAAGATGATTACTGTAACATTTGTGTTGTACATATCATGAATGAAGAAATTATAGAAATATATATATTTGTACAAAAGTATTCATTAATTTATATTATCTATTTATTAGAATGGAATAAGTCCTGACGCATTTGTATGATAAATTTTCATTAATTTCTAAGACTTGTTGATTTAGCTCAGACAGTAAGACGGTCGCCCAGGAGATCAGTTGATCGCGAGTTCAAATCATGTTAGGGGAATACAGATTTTACTATTCGATTTAGGATTGTTCTTGTTACGAGAGAATAATAAATTCATCTCCACGTTTAAGAGTTTGACGAGAAGAAGAATGAGATAAAGATAACAGATTATACGCGAATGAAAGGTTTACCGTCTCTACCGATAGGTGGAAAGAGAGGAAGACAGACGATGGAGAAGAGAGAGGAAGATAGTGAGAGTGATAAACAAAAGGATAAGAAAAGTAGAAACGATGAATGAACGATATGAGTAGTAGAGATTGAGGGGATGCAGAGAGTTAAACAAAGGAATACATTGAAGAGAGAGAAATAGAGGGAGACGTTGAAGAGAGAGAGGGATACAAAGACGTAACACAGAGAGGGAGATCAATAGAGAGAAAAAGGATGAGGGGTATAGAGAGAAAAACATGGGTGAGATAGAGAGAAGAAATTTAATGAAGGTAGAAAAGATAGGGGAAATAATATAAACGATAAGAGAAGGATGAGAGAGTTTCAGGGATTGAAGAGAGGAGAGATGGAGAAAAGACGTAGCAGACAGAGAGAGAGAGTTGGAAATGAATCTAACAAAGGAGGGCGTGGGCAAAACTTGTGGCAATGATGAACTCTCTCCGTTTCGATTTCATCCGGTTCTCGGCTCGTCTCTTGGAGAATTCAAGCAAACAAAGCCCAACAGATTTGTGCCAAAAGGATTTGACGGACTATCAAACATTAAATATGGCCGGCGTTTCCTGGGGAAGACTGACCAACCAAGAAACTAACCCAGGGGGGTGCTTGCCCAAAATCCATACCTCCCACCTCGTATTCACATGCGTGACTAGGGACAGTCTTTTCATCAACACTGGATACTCACATAGTCGAGAGATAATTCAGTTGTTAAGGCTGTTGAACCATGCGATCATAGTAGCTTACAGTTCAGTGCCCCCAACCGGCTAGGTCAGCTTACTAAAGGGAAATAACTCTCTAGTAAGACTTATTGGGTCGGAGGTGATGCACAGAGATAGAGCCAAGTTTGAGAAGACTGGAGCTGTGTTTCCTTACTTAAATACGTTTGTTGGGTAAATCAGATGATCATTCCATTGGTTCAATACCTTCAGTTAGGTTAAGAAATTAAATTGAATTTGTACAAAGCGCTTCGGGGTTTATTATTTCATGGAAATTTCATCAAAATAAATCAATGACGACCTAGGATTTCAACCAATTTACGTGAACTTTTCTAAAAGAGTTTCTCATTCGATCAAACTGTTATTTTTATCTTTGTAGTATCCATCACTACAATTGGTCGATATGGTCTTATATGCCCCCTCCTCATCTTCCTCGTTTTGCAGTGCGTTTCAAGATAAAGCATTGTAATTATTCAATCAATTATTTGAACCAGTATTCATACCTTTAATCACATTTTACTCAATAGATTTTCCAGCTTTCCTCAAGCGTATGCTGCATTCTATTCTTTTGTGACATTTTCAATAGAGAATATTGGAGAGAAATGGGCTGCTCCCTAATTATTTGACTTGAAAAATAAGGATATGGAATACTAGCAATGTAGGTAATTGGAAAGTGGAAATCTCTCTCTCTCTCTCTCTCTCTCTCTCTCTATATATATATATATATATATATATATATATATATATATATATATATATATATATGGGTTGGACAAAAATGGAATTTCACTTTTTTCTGGACTACAATAATACTACATTAAAATTGTTGGTTTATTGACTGAGGGACTAGTGGTTCGTCAACATCACCCATTGCCACTCTTGCTGGTGTAAGCTTCAGATAAGTTCACCTGTTCTCAGTCTTCTTAGAAACAGATTTTGTTACAAATAGTATGAAAGACCTTACAGATTTTCAAATTGGGTAAATTGTAGGAGCTCGAATGCTTGGAAAAAAACAGAACCAAAACTGCTCAAATGTCCAAAGTGTCCAAACTGTCTTCAAGATCATGACTGCTTACGAGAATCACAAATAAAGCTCCGACAAAAGTGATAGCAGATACGAAATAAGATACTCAGTCATAGTAACCATAGATTGCGAAGCACAGATCCAAAAGTGATTACAGAGCTTAATCAGCATCTTGACAGTTGTGTTCGTTGAGAGCTTCATGGAGTTGAACACTCCCGACGGACTACAATTGCCAAACTTTTGCTCTTGCAAATCAACATGCAATGTTGTAAAAAGTAGTATAATGACCATGAGAAAATGGACAATAAACCAATGAAAGGATATGATATATACGGGCGAATTTTCCTTTACCTTATTTCCATTTTTGGTCGAGTTTACATCTGGAGGCAACCTGGATAAGCTTAAAGGTGGATCAGTTTTGAGCAGAAAAATCATCGCATTCTTTTGGTCCAACATGGTAGGGTGAATTCCCAATACTATCTGCCAATTTTGGCTGACCAGTTTTATTCCATAATGCAAACACTCTTTCCTTATGATGATGTCGTCTTTCAGGACGATAATGCACCTATTAACATTGCTATGGTAGTTAATGGTTTTGAATGCATGAAAGTGAACTTTGACACTTGGTTTGGCCTCCCTAATCACCAGATCTTGATAACATTGAGCACTTTACCAATGTCCTTGAAGGAGCTTGAGCAGGTTTGCCCGTGGATTGGCTCTGAATTCCTCTAAATAATGTCCAAAAACTGTATGAACCAATTCCTCGACGCATTGAAGATGTTATTAATGCTAAAAAAAAAAGGTAAAATCCCATACTGAACCTCGTGTTACAGAAAAATAATTGGTAATTAAAATAGTTCCCATTACCTTGTCCAACACCTGAATGCATGTATATATGTGTATTTGTGAGTGTGTGTGTGTGTGTGTGTGTGTTTGCGTGCGACAGTTGAACAGCTCTTCTCTATTCTGACAATTATTAGCTTCAATTCTATCGTAGATTTCCACTGAATAATGTTTAACTTATTCAGCACCAAAATTAAGAGCATTGACGAGGGATGAGATTACGGTGAAGATTCAAAACTTATGAAAATGCAAAAAATTTTTTCTTTATTAAGCTGCGTTCTTACTGATTTCTCTCTCTCTCTCTCTATATATATATATATATATATATACATATATATATATATATATATATATATATGTATATATATATATATATATGACAAGAAAGAATCTAACCTTTTGAATATATCGAGAACAAGTTCAATGACCATGATGTAAGTCAGCAGCCAAGCATAGGGGACCTTAGTGCACAAGCGTGATCATGCACCCTCCCATGAGGTTATTTAGTCGACAGTGAGACACCGTTGAGTATGCTCATGTGTGAGCGTTGCATTCACAGTGACCGAGCGTCTTCACGTCTCGTACGGTTTTTTTGTTTGTTTTTTTTTTGCAAAACATCACATAACCTATGTTTACCAGCCTACCCCTTCAGTCTATATTTTATCCCTACGACTTCTATCTTATTCCAAACATATTTCAGACCGAGGGTGAGCTTAAGGAAAACCCGAAACCCAAAAAAGCAGCTATACTTTTTCAGACTTTTCTAGGAAGTGAACCGAATGCTGGGATGAGTGTGTGAGATCATTATGGGGAGTACTTTGATGTGGACTAAGGCACCATTTCTAAAGGTAAGCTATTTTCCATTACTGTTAAATGACTGAATTCTTCCCAGATAGCCATCATATATATATATATATATATATATATATATATATATATATATATATATATATATATATATATATATATATATATATATACCGTGCTGGCATATAAGTTGACCTCAAAACTAAGGTTTAATTCAAGTTTAGTCCAATATTCGACACTGCAAAATAAATCAACACTGCGTTCATAGAGTCTAACAGACTAAAATGATTCATTAATGAAAATACTTGATGCTTAAAAGGTTGATTTATATGCCTGCATATACTGTGTATTTATTCGCATGCATATATATATATGTGTGTGTGTGTGTATGTGTTGTGCATGTATGCACGTTGTACGTATACATGCTAATATATAGAACTATACATGCATGTACGGCTGCGAGTGTGCATCCATAAATCTGTGCAGTGTCAATAATTAGAGCTTACACATGCATTTATACATCCACACATATATATGTACGTATATGCATATGAAATGTCTGTGTCTGTGTGCACGTGTGTGTGTGTGTGTGTGTGTGTGTGTGTGTGTGTGTGTTTGTGTGTGTGCATAATAATATACAGATAAAAATATGCATATACATGAGACATGCATTCTTTCCGTGCGCACAGTTACATTTTCTCTCTGTCTCTCTTTTGCACACACACATACACACACACACACGCACACACACGCACAAAAAAAATCCAGACTGTTATTACCTATATTTACATACCGATTCATGACCAAGCAAGGTAATTGGATTCTCGCCTGATCTAATGGCTCAGCTGGTTCAGACCAAAGATATAATCGTCTTCAACTTCAATTCTATCTTCTTTTCTTCAAAGAGGAAATATTACAACAAATGTACAGATATCAAATCGAGGCTAAAGAGATCGCCCCGGGGATGTTATCAAAAATCTTCTCCCATTCGCGTTCATGCAATAAAAATCTGGAAAAAATAGACAAAATAAAAAGAAACATCTCATTTTACTCCATTTACATGTATATCTTGCTGAGATCACGTTTATTCACGTTCTTTCCAACGTGATTTTTTTGATAGCGAATATGAATTCTTCTGTGGTTATAAGGAGCCATATTGGCTGACGTTAACTATGAAAACTCCATAACTTCCACTGACAAGTGATTTTTTCTTTTCAGCTTTCGGAGCGAATTTCCATAAAAATGTCAACAGTAGAAAAAAACCCTGTCCCCAAAAGTATGCTTATTTCATTCCATTGTAGATATGCTTTATTTATATTATTTATATCTCATCTTACTTTCCCAAACACTGCAAATAGCTAAAATGGCACAACTTCTTACAAAAGAATCTTGAATAAACTGTTAGATCATTGGTTCACAAACTTTATCGTATGACAGCATGCTAAAAAATATAATTGATTCGTGTGGCACATCAACTTGGACAAAAACATATCAGTCTTCAAAGAAAGAAACATTGATACCAGCATTTATTATGCGAACTCCTTTTTCCATCATCATCAGTTACAAAGAAATTTAGATCTCACAAAACCACTAGATTGATAACTCTATGGCAGAAACAGGACAGACATAATACCTGCTTTGGATACGTTCAAAGTTCAAAATATATGTTTGCAGTACATTATTGTGACGCTGCACACAGTTTGAGAACAACTGTGTTAGATTTTTTCTTATTCAATGTCACAGCAGTGGACAAGTAACCTTAAGGTCCAACGTTCAAGTCTGTATGGTGTAATGTGAGAAGTGTTGTAACAAATTCAAAACAATTTTTTATAGTTTTACTATACGGACGCACCTGATCGCATTTTGGGGGCTCCAACCTTGGAAGTTTGCATGAGTACCATCTAAAAACTTTTCTTTTTCTGGTTTTTCAAAAAATGTACTTCTGGGGATCTCTATGGTCATCTTTAGACAACAATCCCCGAATCTTGTGCTTGAGTTTTTCAAAATAAAAGATCTATTCTTTAAAGGAAAATTTCAGTTTCGATACACACACTGGTTACGGTGATTCATTTATGTGATGTACGGATATTTGTTTTATCTTAATAACTGGAACAATTTTTATGCTGTCGAGATAGGTCATGGAGCGAAAAAAGGTCGAGAGCCCCTGATCAATACCAAAGTTCTAAGTCTTGGAGAACTGTCAGTAAAATATGCTAAGTTCCGTCTATCACGAAATCTGATGGCAGGCTCGCCACAGTTATTTATTGTCAACACCTTAAATGTTAGAAATGGGAAAATCTATGCCCTAAGTCCCCAACTTTGGTCAACTGGAAGGGTTTCATTCTTCGGAATAACAATACAATCCCTCAGTAAAATGAATTGATTCAACCGACTTTAAGATTTCTATTGAATCATATCATCGGAACACTTCGTTAGTGGCCGAGACTTTAAGAGTAAAGAAAAGCGATTGACCACAATAAAAAATTATTCGCCTAAAATTTCAGATTCTTTCAATGATGAATAAAAGAATTCTATTTCATAATGGGCATTCTTGGCTGTTTTCATCAAACAGAGAATGGATGAACCACAATTCAAAACACTCAGTTGTATGACAAACTTTTATTAAAAGATACACATTATTTCTTGCTTTATTTCTTATATAACGGGGAAATGTTACAAAGCAACAATGGCAATTTATGGATATTACATATATATATATATATATATATATATATATATATATATGCGCAAGCACAATCACACACACGCACACAAATGCACACACCACATATATATATACACATACGCACACACACACACATACGTATATATATGTATGCAAACACACTCACACACACGCACACAAACGCACACATACACACATATACATACACACGCGCACACACACACACACACACACATACACACACACACACGCATATATATATATATATATATATATATATATATATATATATATATATATATAGATATACATATACATATACATATATATATATATATACATATATATATATATATATATATATATATATATATATTCTTTTTCAGCTTCGAGGGTAAACAGAGCAACAGATCTTACACTAATTGTGTGTCTGTCTGGAAAATTTTGTTTATCAAAATACCCTTTATTATTCCCTTGATCTAAACTTGAAGAAGAGAAAGAAAAACAAATGCCGACCAACGCCCCTATTCTCTCTTGCACCTCGTTTTACAGAGAAATTGTTGGTATGTCAACAACCAGAATGTTCGATTTCATATAACGATTCAAAAATGTCGTGTCTGAATTTTTATAAAACTTATTCAACATTTTTTGAGACAAGTTCGTTTTTCAATATTATTTTATTTCAAATCACTATTTTGACAAGCCAGAAAGGCGAATCATGTTAGTATAATAAACTTGATTCAAATAATACTAATTTCCGTATTGTCCCTTTGATTCTATTGTCAGATATCATATCCACACACTCATATATATATGTGTGTGTATTCGTGTGTGTGTGTGTTTGTGTGCTGAGATAGAGAGGAAGAGATACAGAGTGTGAGATAAAGAAAAGGAATCATTTTTCTGTCAAATTTTTCTGTAGTATGAGTTTACGTGACCTCTGTCACCAGCGTTCACGAGCGTGTGTCTATAAATTTAAAATGTTTGGTGATCATTGAGAGAGAGGTGGGAGGAGGGGATAGAAGGTGAGAGCGAAAACCAGGGTCCATAAAGAGTTGTATAGACAGAACTCGAATGTAATAATTTCTACTTTTATATGCAAAAATCATTTATGATACTGCTTTGTCAGTTGTTACACTTGGCTGGTTAAAATCTGAAATACATTTCACAATGGACACTCAAATTGGCAGCTTTATTCGACTGTTGCCACCCGGAACAAGTCTGCTAACCTCCACTAGTTTGATTATAAAGCAAAAAAAGAGTGCGCTTGTAGCTGTCAGATTTTAATCTTTGGCGGCCACTGCGCATGAGCATGTGAAAAAGCTGATAATATCAATCCTAATTCGAAATTGCTTCCGCCATATTGTAATGGAGTTTTAGTTTTTGTCTGTGACCGTTTGAATATCTACGAATGTGTTGAATATAATCACATCAAATATAAAAAAAAAAATAATGCGGAGGAGAGAAAAATAAAAGCGAGAGAAGGTTGTTTAGAAGAAAGGGAGTTGAAAAGATTGTGACATCAAGAGAGAAAAATAGGGTGATATGGATAGAGTAAATGCAATAGAGAGAGGGAATGTGGAGAGAGTAAAGAAATGAAGGGGGCATGGAGAGAGAAAATCAAATAGAGAGAGGTGGAGAAAGAAAAATGAAATAGAGAGGGGATGTGAGTAAATGGAATAGCGAGAGGATGGGTAGAGAGAGTAAACGAAATAGAGGGAGAGGGGGAATGTAGAGAGAGTAAATGACATTGAGAGGAAGGGTTGCGCGGAGCAAAAATTATTTAGTGAGAAGGGGGAGAGAATGTGGAATAGAGACAGAGGGACGCGGAGAGAATTGATAAGATAGTGAGGGTGTGTAGCGAGAGAAAATGGAATACTGAGAGAGATATGGAGAGAGAAAATGGAATAGACAGAGGGGGATAGGAGAGAAAATTGAACAGAGAGAGAAAATTATGAAGAGGGTAAATTGAATAGAGGGAGGGATGTGGCGAGAGAAAATAAAATAGAGAGAGGGAAAGAGAGAAAATGGAATAAAGAGAGAGAGGAATGTGGAGAGAGTTAATGTAGTCGTATCCATATATAAAACACTGACATGCATACACACATTCCCGCTCGTACATTCACATACAAACGGTGTGCATGTTTTAGTTATGATTCATCTTGTGCCTATTTTCGTGGACTACACTGTGTTGTAAAGTTATTTGCATGGACACCGAAGATCTGTACAACCACCTCGCAAAAATGGTGGATAAAGTGACTCCCTGACGTCCGCGGTTAATAATGAGTTTTTAACGGTATTTTTCGAGAAACATCTACAAAATAAAAGACGTAGGGAAGGATTTCATATTCCGTGCAGATAAGAATGAATAAACAATTACAATTTGGGGACTAAGCTACCTTGATGTCTTTTTGAAGATTTCTTAATGATTAACGATTGTTTACAAGTTCTGAATTGACAAAAAAAAGAATAAATGTAACTCCGATGAACATGCTTCTAGATGTTCAATATTTTAAAAACACGCAATTTAGTTATTTCAATGTTTATTTACATCATTCTCAGAAAATTATATTTGGAAAGGATCTCATCTAATATTTATTTGATTACATAAATTGGTGTATGAATGAAGCAGGATGATGGAAACAAAATGATAAAGAGCCAAATACAGAATCAAAATACAGTTCTCACAAACAAGCTGAGTAATTATAAAGACTTGTCTAAAGTGATTTTCAGCTTTGTTTGTCCCACCTCAGCTACTTAGAATTTCGATGTTTCCCTTTCTATAAAAAACGAATTCGACGTTGAAGAGGGTTGAAATATTAAGTTAAATTTAGAAGAAAAATTAAATTAACAAGGAACAATTTCAGCGATGAGAAAAAATTTACCATGAAGTTGTAAATGTTTTATTGAATATGGCATGCTATGATGGTATCACTTTAAATTTGTCTTGTCTTCTAAAAGTATAAAAAGTTAAAATACTCATGTTTTTGTGATCTAATCATACTGTTGAGTCTACCACAAATGGTCTTGATTTCAGGTTCTATTTTAGCTTCAGTCGTAAGCCCCTTGTTTTGTAACATCGAGTCGGTTTCTTTTATTTCGTAAGGCTCAGTTTTGAGTCATTCATCACACCTGAATTCAAAACTGTCCCTTAATATATTCAAAATGTCCCCTGGTTGGACGAACGCCCCACGTTTAGAATCACTGGTGTGGACAAAATCAAAACTGAAAACTATAATGGTTCTTCTTGCCACCGATTCCAACGTCTCAATCTTGGGAATTGGTTGAAAAGTTGTCTAACTAAATTTTGATTAGTGACAAGATTGATTTTCGGCAGAACTAAATTTTATATTGTTTCCACAATTTTCAGTAAAGTGTATTTGATATTTCTCTGCGAATCAACTGTGAATCTCGCCCACAAAAAGTTTTTCTCCGAATGTTTCGAAGGTTTAAGATTTAGGAAATTGCAAATAACTTTCCTTTTCCTTGAAAATCGAACAATCGTTTCTTGAATTTTGAATTTCAAGGAATTTCGCCCTTATTAACTTTTTTTTTTTTTTACATTGACACCTTGACACCCATCTAGCCTTGCAGCATTACTATATTTTCCACTACATAATGCGCGCTTATGCGAAGGTATCAAAGAAGTTTAGCTTAGTCTGGTTCAAGGTCACATCAGTTGGGCTCCAAATAAAAATCAGACTCACTACACAGTGGTAATGGTCTGTTAAACTAGTTCGTTAAGAATCACTCATCAGTATGTGTTAATGAATAGTACCTATGCGTAATTTGGTAAGGGATGTTTAGGGGGAAAATCAATTATTTTCTCACAATTTGAATCTACGTCCCATTCCTCAAACAAGTTTCATGGTAACAGCTTGCAGATAACAGAAAGCTTTTTTTCCTGTGGTTGAGAAAAAAATTCAGGACGATTTAAACTAGAAATATTCAAGAATAAATTTAATGCTTATGAATTCAATGATAGCTAACTTAAAACATGTATTACGGGCTGGATTTTCAGATACTTCCTGTGCGGACCTTAATAGGGCCTTTAGCCTAATGAAGTACCAGGGGTACTTGAGTTCAATACCTTGATAGTTCGGCTACTTCTGATACAGATAAACAGGATCAGACTTCTAGATTTCGATGGATAGATGGAAATCAGATTATAATTGTGGTAAATGCAAAAGCAGATACATATTATTATTTTATTATTATTATTATTATTATGCAATCTCTCTCCAGTTGCCTAGTGGTTACTGCTGGAGTTTGAGTGACGGAAAGTCTCCTCAAGTCTCCAGCCCTCCTCTCCTAGTACCCATACGTCGCAGTAATTCTGCGATTTACAGTTTCACACCGGTTGCCCAGTGGTTATCACTGAAGGCTGAGTGACAATAAGTCTCCTCAGGTCTTCAGCCAACGTCTCCTCTCTCTTTCACCTATCATGTCAGGGCTAAAATTCGTTGCAGTACTTATATCTCTAGCACCTTCCTCAGTATCCGTGCAATTCCCAGTTTTGCAATCTCACACCAGTTGCCTGGTGATTACCGCTGAAGTTTGAGTGACAGCAAGTCTCCTCAAGTCTCCAGCCCTTCTCTCCTAGTTATCATAGGCCACAGTAATACTGCGGTTTACAATTTCACACCGGTTGCCCAGTGGTCATTGCTGAAGGCTGAGTGACAATAAGTCTCCTCAGGTCTTCAGCCAACATCTCTTCTCTCTTTCGCCTATCATGCCAGTATTGTGGTTCACATTCCCGCTTTCATCTCCCTTCCTTTGTTAGATCACTGTTAACAATTAGTGTTGCAGTCTTTATATTTCTAGCACTTTCCTCGGTATCCACGCAGTTCCTAGCAGTGCTGTGGTCTGTACAGTCTCAATCCTTCCCTTTACCCTGATCTCCTCCAGTTTCACCCTCAGAGTCTTTTGGACAGTTCCTAGTGCGCCCACTATGACTGGCACTACCCTGGCTTTCATGTTCCACATATTCTTCAGTTCTTTTGCCAGATCCTGGTATTTGTCCAGTTTTTCACTCTTTTTCCTCTTTACTCTATGGTCTGCAGGCACAGCCACGTCTATTATTCGGCAGGTCTTCCTCTTTTTGTCTACGATTACCAAGTCCGGTCTTCTTGCCCGGATTAGGTGGTCGGTTTGGATGTCAAAGTCCCAGAGTAATTTGTGGTTTCCAATCTCCAAGTCTGTCTCCGATTTATACTGGTACCACTTATCCGTATGGTTAAATCCCGTTCGTTTACTCAGTTCCCAGTGTATCGCTACTCGATCGTGTCTGTGTTTATACTCCTTCTGGGCTATCTGACTACATTCACAAGTTAAGTGATTTACGGTCTCATCTCTGTTTGTGTGTTCTGTCGATTTTTGTTTTGATATAGTTTGTCCTAATGCATTTGTTTTGAGCAGCCATGATGAGCGATTCCGTTTCTCTCTTCAGGTTTCCTTTTTCGTAGCCATGTCCATGGTGCCTCGTCTGCAACATCCTGTATTTGTTTTTCATATCATTATTATCATTATGATTATTATTATCATTATGATTATGATTATCATTTTTATTATTGTTATTATCATTACTATTATTATTATTATTTTCATCTTCCTTCCCATAACTAATTCATTAAAAACGAGATTTCAGGTGTGTATTATAAGACAGGAATTATGTTCATTTCCTTAAAAAGCAAAAACAGTCATTCAATACTGTGCAGCAAAATGAAAGGAAAATAAGAAGAGTTCATTCATATTCATTTTCACTTTCTTCTTTTTCTTCTTTTGCTCCTGCCTCTGATTCTCCTCCTACTTCCACTTAATCCCCATTTTTCTTCTCATTTCTCTTTCCTTCCATCCTTACTCACTCTCCTCTCACTTCAAATCTTCTTCGTTTACCATTCATTTTTCTCTGTTCGTCTACTATTTTGTGTCAAAGTCTCTTCTTTTTTCTTCTTTTCTCTTCTTCTTCATTTTTCTTCTTCTTTTCCTCTTCTGCTCCACCTAGTTCTTGTTCTTCTTTTTCTTCTTTTTTTTCTCCTAATTTTTCTTCTCCTTCTTTTCCTTCTTCTCCTCCTTTTTTTCTATACTTTCTCCTTCTTCCTATTATTACTTAATTTTATTTATCTCTTCCATTCTTCCATATTCTCTTCATCCTGGATCAACTATGCAGCAAAAGTAACATTTGCATCAGGCCCCGAATTTTCAAGGACCCCGCGCTAAATGCTTACAAACTATCATTTTTGAGTTAGTGACAATAACACTAACACTTCCTTCAATTTTTATGAACAATGTTTCCGAATCAACGATTCCAGCTAATTGTCACTTTTAATTTGTATTATTATTTTGATACGGTAATTAATGGGAAATTGGTATCTGTGTGATGCATACTCGACATTCTATTACGACGTTTTGGTCGATCCATTCTACGGTCTTCTTCAAGCGTACTATCGAAATGTGATGGTAGTACACAGAATTTTTCTCCAATGGTAGCAAAGCTTATGAGGTAGGCTTCGGGTGTTTTCTTTTCCTTTTCTTGTTAGGCCAGGAATATCATAACTTATCCCTGTTGGGTAGCGGAAGCAACATCGAGTTAAACTTTGCTCTCGTCTGACATATACGCCTATGAGGTTTTCTCCTTCTTTAATCTTTCTCAGTTTCCTACGGCATTCCCTATCTATTATTCGGACTTCTTCTCAGAGAGGATACAGTTTGCCTTCTTTCCAGATAATGGTAGACCTCTCAATATCAGACCCCAATAGCATAAAAAAGCTATGAAGACGAAATAGAAAAACCTGGGATGGCTGACCATATCTGGAGAGAGAAAAGCGAATACTATCCTTTTAGTGACTACGATTGTTTAGTAATGTCTCAGACGTAAGTTTTGTGACAAACTTCGTCGTCTGAGGATTAACGACGGATTTTCTTTCCAAAAAAACGTACGATAAGAAACAGGAGAAAAAAAATCACCCAGAGAGCGCATGCCTCTGCCAATGCCATACACTTAAAAATGAATAAGAATCAGTTAATATAGAGCTACGATGTAAGGGGCAACTACAAAAAAAATTTCCTAGACCCCACCCCAAATTTAATATATTCTTCCTTAGTCCACGGCCCACCCTTCCACAAAATGTAATTGGAATTCATTCGGAATTTTTAGAGATATCGTGTGGTCAAACAAATATGAATCAATAGATGAATGTGTGAAAAAATGAAAGAAAATCTCTCAATCGAAATTCGTAGAGAATTTTTGGAGATATTGTGTGAACATATTGCAACTATGCAAGGGGTAGGAAAGAAAGAAAGCAAAAAGGATGAGAAACACAATGGAAAAGAGAAAGAACACTCTAAAAAAAAGAGAAAAAGAAACAAAAGATGACGAACAGATGAATGAAAAAGAGAAAAGGTATTTTTTTTTAAAGAGAACAGGAGAAAGGAAGAAAAAGTGTAATGAAAAACAGGCGAATGAAAAGGAGAAAGAGCACTTTCTAGAAAAGGAAGATAGAAACGAAAAAAATGAATGTGGGGAAAAAAAGATAAAAATGGAGATCAACTGTCGAGGGAAGAAATGAATAAACAGAGAAAAAATGGCGTCTAAACAAGGCGAACAATCCTATTAAACAAAATAAGAATTACGAATGAAAGAACGAAAATGAAGAGCGAGAAAAAAGGATGAAAACTCGGAGGGAAAGAAAAAAGAAAATTTAATAATGAAAAAATTTGGTGCATGAAAAATTTATCTGTTTAATCCTTTTATCCGTAGGACAATTGACAGAATGCCAAAAATTGGACCGAACGAATGTCCGGTCGTGCCATTAATATTAAGCACAGGTGAACATACTGCAGTCCAAAGAGTTAGGTGATAGCTTAGTGGCAACTGCATTGGACCGAACACCATGAGGTACGTAGATGATTTACCCTTTGCCAAGAGGATCTGATTGTAATGTTGTCTAAAACGATGGCTAACTGTTTAGAGCATTGGACCGGAGGTAGCGAGGTCTTGAGTCCAATCTTTTTATCAGAAAGAGTTTAAATAGTACCTAACATTGGAAAAGAGGCTCATGCAAGAGTAGGAAAGGAAAGTTTTAACTCTTATATAGAGCAGAGTTTAATTTCTTTAAGATCTGGAATTCCTTAAAAGAGAACAGTTGTTGAGTTATTTTCAGTCTCTGTTATAGATAAAATTATGTTCTTGGGAAAGGTATGAATCTACTCCCAGTCTCTAACTGTGAGAAAAATGGTAGGGCATTCGGAGCACTACATAAGGAGAAGGCTTCTCGAATCTAATCTAAAAAAACCTACTGCTTGGCAGTTACCTTAGCCGTCATCTCATCCCGTTGATCTACTGAGCAAGAGAACAAAGCCGGAAGAGAAGACTTGGTGTGCGTGGGTTGAATAAAAAACAAACAAGGGCAGGCAGCGGGAGAGAAGTGTTCTCTGATCCAGGTAAAGAATAAGGCAACAACAATAATTTTGATCAATAAAAAGCAAAACTAAAAATCTAATGAATAAGTTCGGGTACAGATCTGGTGAGTAAATCAATAGAAACTGTCACAGGACCAACGTCTTTTGGCAGCTTGTCGTGTTGGGAGTGATCAAAAAAAATTGGAATTAGGAGTGATCAATGATTAAATTACTTGTCTCGCCTTTTGTTGGGCGGTGATCGCTAGGAAACTCCGAATTTTTGCAAAACACGTGAACACTGCTTGACACAAACAAACAAATTTAGCATAAACTTACTTAGTAAATTTCCCCTAACTAAAAATCTATTCATAGAAAATGGGTTCAAGACAATTTTTCAAGACATGATAAGGAGTGAATGTTCTAATTGTCAGCCCTCTAGCTCCGTTGATGCAGCTTGTACACGCAACACATACATACGTTGTCAGTCGGCCAGCCAGCCAAACCTGAAAACTGAAGAAACTTATGTTGATGCAGACAGATTTTTGATGACGGTTTTTCATGCATGCATACAAACATAGATACGTTTATTATTGGATTCGTGTACCTGCAAACATCGTTTCAATTTAAATGTGGCCTGAAGATAGAAATTACTGTCGGTCAGGGATTAAAGCTGCTTTTACCATAATAACTCGGCGATGACTGTGATGTGTCAGTCTACTGGCCCTAATGGTGATTCATATATAGACGCAGATATTTCCACTCTGACCCCCCAAAAAACGTTTCCCTGAGACGACAGAAAATCAGCAATCTTTGCCAAACAAAAGCAAATGAAAAGTCCCACCGAAACTTAAATAAAACTCTCGTAGTAACGTCTTTTAATAATTCATTCCAATTTTCACACTTTTCTAGTCCATCTGAAGTCAGCTGCTGGATATCTGGCTAGAAATTTCCTTTTTCCAGTGGCGGTTGACGAGATATCTCAGGAATTTGAACTTTAATCTGACAGTGAATCGGAAATGATCAAAGACGATGATGATAGAGGCAGGGAAGACAATGATTATCATGGGGCGGTTGACAAGATATTGCACTGATATCTGGTTTCCAAGAGCTTAATAGTATTTTATTGGCTGAGACCAATTGTATATTTCTGGAACACTCGACGAGAAAACATCACAATCAATAGCTTGCAAAAAATGAACCTTTTGCCAACATTCAGAGTTGTTTTATTAATCAGTATCGGTGATAAAAGAGCCACGACAAAACATCAGTTGATTAAAAGGCAGTGGAGGGAGGTGCAGACTCGGTGCGGAGAGGGAGCACGAGGGAAACGAGGGGAGTACTTGAGATAATTTACTTATATAGCTTTAGGCTTAATTTTCAACTCCTAGTCTAAAACACAACTGTTTTAACCAGTGTTTATATATATATATATATATATATATATATATATATACATATATATATATATATATATATATATATATATATATATAGGTAGGTAGGTAGGTAGGTAGGTAGAGAGAGAGAGAGAGAGAGAGATTAACATAGATGGATTGATAGGAATAGATTGGCAGCAAAAGAAATATAGCATAAAGGAAAAAAGGTTTGAGACCCCAACAGGCAAATAGATCGATCACATGACGTACAGAACAGCAAATAAAACATATTTGAGCAACAGAAAAAAACCTGACCGTGTACCTATAAAAATATAGACCGCTGTTCAACTATAGAAATAGAGTCAACATAAAAGACACAAATAGCAAAAGTCGGTATTAATTTAAATATTCCATCTATCAGAGAAAACGGCGATGATAATAGAGCTGACAAGCAAAGGAAATAGAAGAATTAGAATCAATTGTAAGCTTTAATAATTCCTACCCAAGCGCCGATTGTCGTTGTTTTTTATTAGTCTTGGAATAAAATAGGAAATTTCGATTTTTTTTCTCGCTCTCCCTTTCAATTGTTGCTCTGTGTATTAGGGGGCCTAAATAGGTTCATCGTATTCCCACTTTATTTTCAGTATTGACAGACGGCTCTTTTCCTACAGGAAAAAATGTCGACGAGATTTGACAAGACTGTGCTTTAATGAAAGGCGAGTGAAGTCTGCTGCATTGTGTAGATTGTATGGTCTGAATCAATCGGAACAAACATGGCGCTCGGCCGACCATGCGAAAGGCAAATGAAAGCGAACAAAAATATGACGGGAAGGAAATGAAGAAAAAAAAAAGGCTAAAACAGTTAATAAAAATAAAATGAAAGTTTTTAGTAAATAAAATTCTCGTTCTCCGTATAAAAATAACGGAAAAAAATTGAAATGATTGAAAGAAATCTTTTGTAATCTTCCATTTTGGATTCGTGTCAGAAACGGAAGTGTCGTCATCTGATGGACTTTTAGCCTGGACAATATTTTTGGACTATTTTGTTGACGCTTTATTATAACATTTTTCTTGTTCTCCAATCTTGATTTTCTTCCGCTTATTTTTCTCTGTTTAATTCTACTTTCTTCGTTTTTCTTTCTCTTTCCTCGATTAGTTAACACCCTTTCAAAATTCATTGAAATCCAATTCTGATATTTCAAGAAAGGAAACTACTGAACTCATTTCAGTGGAAGAGTCCATCGTTTTGATAGTGGGTAGGAAGTATTTTTCTCAGGAAAATGGTTACCTTTAGGTGGAAGTGCCCATTGTTACAGAGAAACAAAAAGTCACTATTCAATACACAAGATTTCTCGCTGCTTTCACGTTCTCCTTTGTTCTCACACACTTTCTTTCATCTTCGATTTCACTTTCTCTCTTATTCTTTTCTCTCTCTCTAAGCCTCTCTCTCTCTCTCTCTCTCTCTAAGCCTCTTTCTCTCTCTCTCTCTCTCTCTCTATTTCTCTCTCTCTAAGCCTCTAGCTCTCTGTTTCCTTTTCTCCTTTGAGATAATAGTTTCTTAAGACTATTCACATGTTGTCTTTCTTGTCGTCACTAATATTAAATTTTGAAGGGCTAATCATTTTATAGCACTCCCGTGTATATAATATATATACACAGAAGAAATTTTACCCAATGAACGCAGACAGTTTTAGCCCCTACTTCAAGTCGTAAAATGAATTAATACAACTGATAATCTCGTATCATATATATATATATATATATATATATATATATATATATATATATATATATATATATATACCATTACGATAAGTGCTTGAGTGTGTATGGGTTGGGCTGAGAATATGCATGTATGTACATGGAAATTCTTAAACTTGACATCACCGAAATGCCAACTATGTAATCTCAGACAATGTTTCTCTGTTGGTTGGTAAGTGTGTATGCATAAACATATCATTTATCTAAACACACACTCACATATTCACATGCACATACGCACACCCTGCGCATGCACACATATGCACGCACGCACGTACGCACGCACGTACGCACACACACACGCATATATATATATATATATATATATATATATATATATATATATATATATATATATATATATATATATATATATACATACATATACATGAATGATTGGCTTAGCTAGGCGAACGAAGATTGTTGGGAGAGATTGCCACAACAGTAGAACCATAGATGGCGGAACCTATGTGCAGATTTTCCCTCCAGCCTAAGTAATGGATTTTTCATGGCGAGGCAGGCTTTCCCATGGCCAACCCGACCCTTTAAACCAAAGGTTAACACCCTATGGTCCATGTAGGTGACATGAATAGGAGCAGGATTCTGTGCTAGCCGTAGGGGTCTGTGGCGCCTTTGCAGGAGTATTCAGGAATAGGGCTTGCCTGAGATTGGACTACAGGGCAGAAATGATCCGTTGTTGGTAGATGCTGAGATGGCTATAGAGTCCTATCATCCCTTCGAGGGATAAGTGTCAAAGTAATTCAAGACTAAACAAGAGAATATGTGAAAGAAATCATCATTTATTATTCTTTCATTTCATTCTTTGCTGCGTTCGTTTACAGAATGGTTTCGATAATCCATGCTGTCCTTCGTTCAGAATTTACACTGAGAAGATCTGTGTTGGTTTTATCATTATCATGACCATCTGGTGTGTGGGTGTAGTCAGGATACTTATTTATAGAATTGGTGTCACTCACTGATAAGTCCATTCTTTGATATTGAGTTTTATGAAATATATATAGAGAGAAAGAGCGAGATTCAGATAGAGAGGAAGAGAGAAAAAGTAAAAACCTTCATTTTCTAACAAGAAAATTCGACAATAATCGATTCAAGATCATATGATGCGATATTCAACAATATAAACAATTCAAGAACATATGATGCGATATTCAACAATATAAACAATTCAAGAACATATGATACGATATTCAACAATATAAACAATTCAAGAACATATGATACGATATTCAACAATATAATCGATTCAAGATCATATGATGCGATATTCAACAATATAAACAATTCAAGAACATATGATACGATATTCAACAATATAAACAATTCAAGAACATATGATACGATATTCAACAATATAAACAATTCAAGAACATATGATACGATATTCAACAATATAAACAATTCAAGAACATATGATACGATATTCAACAATATAAACAATTCAAGAACATATGATACGATATTCAACAATATAATCGATTCAAGATCATATGATGCGATATTCAACAATATAATCGATTCAAGAACATATGATACGATATTCAACAATATAAACAATTCAAGAACATATGATACGATCTTCAACAATATAAACAATTCAAGAACATATGATACGATATTCAACAATATAAACAATTCAAGAACATATGATGCGATATTCAACAATATAAACAATTCAAGAACATATGATACGATATTCAACAATATAAACAATTCAAGAACATATGATACGATATTCAACAATATAAACAATTCAAGAACATATGATACGATATTCAACAATATAAACAATTCAAGAACATATGATACGATCTTCAACAATATAAACAATTCAAGAACATATGATACGATATTCAACAATATAAACAATTCAAGAACATATGATACGATATTCAACAATATAAACAATTCAAGAACATATGATACGATATTCAACAATATAAACAATTCAAGAACATATGATACAATATTCAACAATATAATCGATTCAAGATCATATGATGCGATATTCAACAATATAAACAATTCAAGAACATATGATACGATATTCAACAATATAAACAATTCAAGAACATATGATACGATATTCAACAATATAAACAATTCAAGAACATATGATACGATCTTCAACAATATAAACAATTCAAGAACATATGATGCGATATTCAACAATATAAACAATTCAAGAACATATGATACGATATTCAACAATATAAACAATTCAAGAACATATGATACGATATTCAACAATATAAACAATTCAAGAACATATGATACGATATTCAACAATATAAACAATTCAAGAACATATGATACGATCTTCAACAATATAAACAATTCAAGAACATATGATACGATATTCAACAATATAAACAATTCAAGAACATATGATACGATATTCAACAATATAAACAATTCAAGAACATATGATACGATATTCAACAATATAAACAATTCAAGAACATATGATACGATATTCAACAATATAAACAATTCAAGAACATATGATACGATATTCAACAATATAAACAATTCAAGAACATATGATGTGATATTCAACAATATGAACAATTCAAGAACATATGATACGATATTCAACAATATAAACAATTCAAGAACATATGATACGATATTCAACAATATAAACAATTCAAGAACATATGATACGATATTCAACAATATAAACAATTCAAGAACATATGATACGATATTCAACAATATAAACAATTCAAGAACATATGATGCGATATTCAACAATATAAACAATTCAAGAACATATGATACGATATTCAACAATATAAACAATTCAAGAACATATGATGTGATATTCAACAATATGAACAATTCAAGAATATATGATGTGATATTCAACAATATGAACAATTCAAGAATATATATTCAACAACATAAGCGGTTAAAAAACATATGATGCAAATTAAAATACAATTGACTTTCTATTAGCAGATTTTATGGCTCTTACCTTCGCAGACATTGAGCTCATCAGATTTGTAATAATTCGTTTTAGAATGTGCCACAAGGCAGCATTAAAACACAAAGCAATACATGTTTTGTCGGATTTCTAGACACTCAAGTTATTTCCAAAATGCCCGACATGTTTTGTAGGATTCATATCAGGAAAATAACCTGACCCTCAGAGTTGCTTAATACATATTATATTAAGAAACGTGTCTGCACACTTCCGTCTGCCACACTTTGAAAACAAGAAATTTATGGTGGAAGGGATGAGGAGATAGGGGAGGTTCTGAAAATGGAATTGCAACACAAACACTGCAAAGTGAACGGTCAAGATGAGAGAGAAGCACGATGGGGCTAGGCAGAAGGATAAGGAGAGAAACATAAAGATATTGGCTAAAGGATAATGGCTGAACTCGGTTGCCGAGAAAAGGAGGAAGGCAAGAAAGTAAAATGTGGTGAAAATGAACCAGATTTCGAGTGTCTGTGACCAAAATATCTGATTAAATACCGGGGATGTTTGCTTCAGAAAACCCCTACCAATTCTTTCAGACACTACAGTGCTTTAGATTTCTACTCTCAGGTATGCCATCGGCAAAGAAACAGGTAATTTAAAAGTACTTTTTAACCCTGCTATTGCAAAGTCCTTTGATTTTTAGTCATTGTTTGTTTTGTGTTTTTGTTTTTTAATATAAGATACTGAAAAAAGATTTTTTTTAAGTGAACATTAGGAAGTCCGTCCAGATGATGGTTATGTTTTTCTGATTCATACAACTCAAATCTTTCGAACAACGATTTTTTTGTTGACATATCCTCACGAAATAACGGAAAACCAATAGTATTCCATCGCAGGCTGCCGCTGGTTCAAATGTATTTCTCACCAAGGCATTTTCCGGACCCAAACTCATCCATCTTTAAAAACTTAATGCATATAGATATATGAAATATTTGATAAGATGATAGTGGGCTAAATTTAAAGGTCTGTGTACTATTCCAGTTGCCTACTGCTTTCTCTAATGAATTAACTTAAAAAGTGACTTTTCTTAGCTGCTCTGTCATAATAACCAATGAGATAAAGATACTATACTGCAGTTTTGGGGATGATTTTGATATTCCCTGTTACATTTGCAGCTTTGCAACTTTGCACTGGTGCCCCAAGTCTTCTCAAAGGAGACATATTGGTTTCCTTTCTTTCTTTAGAGAACTTTATGATCACGCAGTTCACAGGTGAAAATAAAATTTCCAGATTGGATGCATTTTCATGCTCGTACATTCCATCTTCGGATTTACCAAAAATACCCCCCACCCTCGAAATGTTTTAAGTTCCCGCTGGAGTATGAGGCATCTTTAAGTGAAAATGCGATTGTTTGTATTTGTGTTTTTATAGCAAAAGGGTCGTCAATTTGCACATATTTATTGAACATGAAATATGAATGAAATAATGGCGTTCATTCGTCTGTACACACACACACACACACACACACACACATATATATATATATATATATATATATATATATATATATATATATTTATATATATATATATATATATATATATATATATATATATATATATATATATATATATATATTTAGAGAGAGAGAGTGTGTGAGATGTATATAAGTAGATAGATATAGATATAGATACACTGAAAATATCATACAGGGATAATGTAATCCCATGCACCCACTCAAAAAGATAATAAATGAGAAGATAAAGTGGAAATTCCCGGGTAATGCTATCAGAGTTGTAGAAATTAAATGTCTTTACATTAGAAGGCCGTATACCAGAGAAGAGGAAAGCAAAGAAGAAAATATATGGATGATGAGAAAGAATAATCGAAACAACATGTAAGAGACATCGTTGATGCTGCAAGGGATCGTTTAATGCGCAGGGATATGATCGCTCTTGGATGCAATGCACGAGGCCAGAGCCTTTCTGAGTGCCCTCTGCAGCATCCTAGAGTGATGCAGTTAACATCCAGGGGCACTGCGATTTATTCGAAAAAATTCCAATACAGTCATACACCGATTTACACCTTCAAATACGTCTCCATAAAAGATTAAAACTCATTGACTTAACGTGAATTTTAGTTTTCTTCTACCTGTCACCATTCACTTGATCTCTTAGTCTTCCGTTTTAACTTCTTTTTCCATTCTTTCCCCGAGTGTTATTCACTGTCAGTGGCTCTGAGCAATACTCTAATACACTCTGCTACATAAGTATCAGAACCATATTTGAATATGTTTGGCTTCTGGGGCGGAGTAGGGCGGTGCTGGAGTTTTCTGTTTGCTTTTATGTATTGTCTCTCAAAGGACATCAGTACGCCAACTACTTTATGGATACGGATTTTTTAAAAAGTAAATCGGTGTATTTGTCTGACATATTTATAAATTTGCATACGTTAAATCTTTTCCGTGGACAATTTGGAATTGATCGAGAAGATTCCAGGCTTCAGGAAAAAAAATCTCAAGATGGCAAAGAAAATGAATAAAGACGGTGACGAAGAACATTTCCCATTGTTACATCCAATAATATTGATTTGAACTCAGGATATAAAATTTGTCTTTGAAGAATACATATCTCAGCATAGCAACTGGTTTGAAAAATGTTTTCAAAGAATATACGGAGGAATTTACATGGATTCAACCCCATTCCAGACCCAATTTACATCTGACTTAACGTCTGCAGAGGACGAAAATCTGATTAAGCTGTCTTGCAACTATACATTGATAACTAAATTTACCAACATGGAGTAAACTAAGTTTTGAATATCAGTGAAAGATGAATATCCTTCAAGTGTTAAGCTCAACAATTCCTAATTCCATTTGCAACGACTTATCTCTACAGAGCTGAGTTTTCAGCTGTAACCGTGATAAAAAAATTAAAAAAACAAGTATCATGCAAAAATTGACGTTGAATAGGAAATAAGGGTAGCTGTCACCAGTTTGACCCCAAGATCCAAACTGTGCGGTGAACAACAGGCTCACCATCCAACTACTGATTATTAAAAGAAGAAATGAATTCATAACGTTTTTATGAATCTGAATTACAAAATTTGTTATTTCGCTAAAAATTTGGTTAAGCAAACGTAAGCGAAGAAAAAAATTATCCAAAAATACTTTGACTTCTTTTGCTGCAGCTGATATTTGCATATTCCCGAAATATTTTGTTTCCGAGAGAAAAGTAAATTTTTAAAGGGTGGGGGTGAATTGGTTCTGGAGTTGGTGATGGATTCTCAGTGTATATACAATGTAAAACTAAAATCTTCGTGTCCGTCTTAACGACGCCCAGTGTTCAATTTACAAAATAAATATTGGATGAACTGGACCCTTATATCGTGAACAAAAATAAATTTAAAGGAATATTTTCTAATATTTTTTTCACTCACGTTTCATTGATCGAAACTTTTTTCTTCAAACTAACCAAATAACAGGAACACAAATGCAGTTGATCAGTATTTTCAGACTTGAGGCCGTGAAAATATCCCTATTCAACAAGGGCACCATAATGCAAAAGATTTGGGAACCACTGCGCAAGGCAGTTGGAGATTGATATAATATTGTTTCTCTGAATTTTTGAGATGAGGTATTATTATTATCTCTATTATTGTTTGGACTATCCTCATCTTGGTTGTTTTCCATACAACGTTTCGGCTGTTGTACTCTACGGTCTTCATCAGGTATCATCTGGTAGGTGTAGGGGAAGTAACGAACCGAACCCTTTATTTAACAGACAGGGGTATATAGACCGCACTCCCCTCTTAGCAGTAGTAGTATTTTTTCGAATTATTACATTATTAGAGAGTCGGACAGTATTACTGCAAGTAATCTAATGGTTCTGGGTTCAATTCCAGTGTGAGAAAATAATAATTCGGAAAAAAACTACTATTGCTAAGAGGGGAGTGCGGTCAATATACACCCGTCAGTTAAATAAAAGGTTCGGTTCGTTACTTTCCCCACACCTACCAGATGATACCTGATGAAGGCCATAGAGTACAACGGCTGAAACGTTGTATGGAAAACAACCAAGATGAGGATAGTCCGAACAATAATAGAGATAATAATATAATATTAGTTTGTCAAAATTACCACAATTAAAATTACTCAAAGGACGCACCAATGGAGAATTTTCTTGGATAAGAAGAACAAACAAGAAGAATTAACGAAAGAACAAACACTCACAAAAGAAAGAATAAACGCTTTAACAGGACGTCGATGCAATTAGATTCCTTGATCTTTCCAATGGGATTCCCTCAATGTTCTACAATATCATTGTAAAGATCATTTGCAATTCTTGGCTTTTTGTGTTGAATGGTAGTTTTGATTATTTGTTACAAGTTCTCGGTGTGGCTGAATTCCTCTATAGGACAGACAACTGCAGCACCTCAATCATCATCATCATCATCAGTCTTTTAGCGTCCGTCGTTGGACATAGACCTTCCCCAGGATTTGCCACACTTCTCTATCATGGGCGTCACGGAGCCAGTACTTCCTGAACTTGTCTAGCTCGTCTCTCCATCTAACATTTTGCCGGTCTCGGTTGCACATGTGGTCTCGGGTAATCCATGTTGTGAGTCGTGATGTCCATCGATTGTCTGCCATTCTTGCAACGTGGCCAGCCCACCGCCATTTGAGATTTTTTTATGGATGTCTCTATGATATCTCTAACTCCTGTCTTTTCCCGGATGTACAGTGCTGTTTTGTGGTCTCTCCATGTGAGGCCCAGCATTATTGGTGTGGTTGAGTTCCTCTATAGGACAGACAACTGCAGCACCTCAATACTCATCTTCAATTCAAATTCTGACCAATCTTGTGATATATTTTGGATTGTTATCATCCAGAAAAATCCATGATCGACTCAAGATGTTGAATTTCGATTCATCACTCTTTATCACTTATTCAAGCTCCGAGCCTCATACTATTCAATGAACTAAAACTGAAAGAAATATATTTCACAGTCTATTCATATTTATCTATGTTCATATCTATCTTGGTCAATTAGTATCTCTCTTTTAATATATATCTGTTTTAGTCCATTTCTATGTTCACTCTTTGTATACTGATTCAAACTACCGAATGTTAAACAATTGCATTCCATATATTTTTGTATATAATGTAAGTATGTTTCCCGTAATCAGTCACTTGACGAATAAAATACGGGCAGGTGTTAAAATGCATTATTGAAACAATCTCTTGAAATTACTTTTACTGTAATATCGCCGATTCTGTTTCCCTTTGTGTGAATGAATGTGAGTGAGCGAGTGTGTGAAAATGTGTGTGTATGTGTATGTACATGAATGTGTGCATTCTTTGGAAGATTTGTTGATAAAACATTTTCTTTTTTTTTTTCAGTTTTAGTTCAAATCCAACTTCCAAAAATCATGCAATCTGTTGATCAATCGTAGCTATCAAAGACGGCGAAGAGTCCTGTCTTTTTTTCATATTTGCGTGTGTTTGAGTGTTCATGTAATTATGTGTTTATTCGTGTGTTTGTGGTTTCCAGCGCTCCTAGCCATACTGATTTATCTACAGATGGGAAAATTGGCATCAGTACTCCACTAGACTCCGTCTAAGAATTTTTTCTCCTAAAAAAGCTTTTTTGACCTTTTGGGGCGCCTATTTTGACAGATTTATTCGTAATATCAAGGTCCCACAGAATCTAAATGTTTTTTGAATTTTTATTCTATTTTTGATGTTTTCCCGCGAAGACGCCAGAGATGTCTCAAATAGAATTTATTCTGATCATATTTATTCTTTGATAGAATCTTTTTTTACATGACTTCAAATTTTGACGCAACGGTTGTTCAATTATTTATCTTCATTTTTGTGAATACGTAAGTCCGATTTATTTACGATCCATTTTAATATTGGATAATTCACACAGCCTGGGTCGAGGGGCAGCCTGGGTCACTGGGTACCCTGGGTCACTGGGCAGCCTGGGTCACTGGGCAGCCTGGGTCATGGGTTTGCGTTCAGAATGCGACCCTGAATCCACTGATCAACGTTTGCTTCAACTGAGAATGATTCGATAGTAAGAAACTTAAGCGTTCGTGTCTGCAAAATGTTTACCCCTGCCAGCAAAGTTTGGAGAAATATATGTATTCAATCGTGTCTATTTGCCAGTATGTCCAAAAGTTCTCGATTATTTTTTTTCATATATATATATATATATGTGTGTGTTGGTCCACGCAATATTTGCAAAAGTTCTTGATGAATTTCATTGACATTTTCTGGAAAGGTTGGACATGAACTGAGGAAAGATTGAATAAATTTAGTAATGGATCCAGGAATTCTTCAGAATTATCTTCTGCTGCATCGAAATTCTATATGAACTGATTTCTTTCAGTTATAGTAACAATGGCTTTGGTAGAGGTATGTGCTCTCCGAGTGCTTTCTACACCTGATTGGATTGCTGTTAATAATTGTGGATGATATGAAGAATTCGCATCAAATCTCCTTAAAGATTACTGGATGTTACTGACGGTCGAAGAAGACCGGAGAGCGTACTAACCGAATTGTACTGATAAAAAAAAAATGCGATACTCGTTGGAGGACTGAAGGGAACGACCCATTCAAATGATAGCTGGTCATATTCTAATTTATTTACAATTTATCTATTCTAAGGGTCCTCTGTGTCATTTATTCTTATGGCTCTTTCATATTCATAAATTCTTTTGTTCAAAGTTCTTGATGTTATTTCATATACACCACCTTGAGATGTTGGTTTATTATTTGTTTTTCTCATGGATGATGATTTTTATACTTTGGATTCGAAAGTTCATTTATTCATTTGCATTGGGGGACGTTAGGGGTTTGTCGAGAGTATTATGCATCTGAATATATCATTATTATCTTTTATTGTTTTTGTGTATTTTGTGGGTCTTTCTTTTAGCGTTGAGTATGAATGATATGGGATAGCTACTCCATATCATTCTTGGTCCCGGGAAAGAGCACATGTCTTCAACATTAGTAAAAACGATATTAAAGGAAAAGACAATATCATCGAAGACAAACAAAATGAACACGAGCCAAAATGCTATACAACAAAAGCCAAAGAATCTGGAGTATCCAAGAAATAAACGAATAACCCCGCCGAAATATGATACTATCTCGCGATCCCCATAACAACGTTGGAAGATGTACTTTTGGAAAATATCTAAATCCAATCTGACAACGCCATTGATTGGGAAATCATTGATGAAAAATACGTGGAAAATATATAATTAAGTCATTTTCCCAAATTGTCAAATTAATAAATTTCACATTATCGGAAAAATCTTTTCACTTTTATATATATATATATATATATATATATATATATTGCCTTATGTGGAAATAATTGTCTATTCATCTCTCTCTCTCTCTCTCTCTCTCTCTCTCTCTCTCTCTTTCATGCGCACACATGCACACTCTCTCTCTCTCTCTCTCTCTCTCTATATATATATATATATATATATATAGATCTGTGTAACAACATTCAGCACTCTTGTATAAAGAACTTTTGCAATACATATAGTGCTCTATGTATATTAATCACTATTTAGATACATACACACACGGTCATATATATATACATACATACATACATACATATATATATATATATATATATATATATATATATATATATATATATATATATATATATATATATATATATATGACGAGTGTATGTGGATTGAAATTCATCTACTTTAATGTATCAGTTTATCATCTGAATCCCTGCAATTTAAAATACTTGATATCCACTAGATTTATCACTAAACCAACAACCAGACAAGGACTCTGTATAAGAGACAATTTCTTGCCTCCCCATCACTTTTTTCTATAGAAGCCAGGATGAGCTGTTGAAATGTAAAGATAAAGTGAGAAATCTCATTTGTACACGACAAGGTCTCCTGAATTGTCATTTCACTCTTATGTGTATGTGTTTTAAAGATTCCTCATCTAGTGGGAAGGTTCGGTTCTTTTATTTTTTTCATTATTCTGTGTATTTGTCCCGTGACTGCTATCAACCCAGAGAAGAGAAAAATCTTTAGATTTCATTTGTAATTGAATCGATCGAATGTCATCTATAATGATTCATTTATTCAACCTTTATTTAAGAATTAAATAAGTTTCTAACCATGCTATTTTTAACAAATAGTTGTGATTTGGATATTTTTGCCTCGAATCACTACTAGAACAGATTTTTATGTCTATATTTGCTTGTGCCGATCATCATGACTCAATGGTAGAGAGTTCAGTCGGCCTTGTGCCAGTCCACTACCGAGTCATACTGTTAAAATGGTACTCAATGCCTCTCCGGTAGGCACTTAACACAAGAACTAGGATTGAGAACTGTCTCTCCGAAATCCAGGGGTTACAGCCAAATCACGTTGATTATCTCGTATGATCCGGGAGTAGGTCTAACTAACGATTGCCCATAAGTACCTAAAGTCACGACACACTCAATTGGGATGTAAGCAGAGAACGATGATGCATCCGAACATAATTGCTTGAACTAGACAAGGGCTAGAGCATCTACCGGTCTGTTTACCCACTTGGAATATAAAACGTTGACTTGTGGAATTCCGTCTCCAAGAAATTTGGTCAACAGGTTTCTCTTTAGGCCGACTGAATGCGAAATTCCATCGAAATCTCCTGTGAGTTGCAAGACATATAAAGTTTACAAAGTTTTGATGCGTGCATAAATACATTGGTTCATATAGACAGAGCGTGTAGGTACAGCAGACTATATCTATAATAATGTACTTCTGGCTTTTACTTGGAGCTGAATACCGACGACTGGAGTCGAAGGTGAATACACTACTTTACCCACTGATGTATAAATAGATTTACGCTCATACACATACATACACATATACAGCATCATCATCAGTCTTGCAACGTCCGTTGTTGGACACAGACCTTCCCCAGGATCCGCCACATTTCTCTATCATGGGGGTCGCCGAGCCAGTATTTTCTTAATTTGTCTAGTTCATCTCTCCATCTTGTACTTTGTCGGCCTCGATTTCGCATGAGATCTCTGGGGATCCATGTCGTGAGTCATGATGTCCATCGGTTGTCTGTCATTCTCGCAACATGACCAACCCATTGCCATTTGAGTTTTCTTATAGAATCTATGTTGTCTCTGACCCCCGTTTTCTTCCTGGTATATTGTGCTATCTTGTAATCTCTCCGTGTGAGGTTGAGCAAGATTCTCTCATGCGCACGTTGGATGCTTCTTAGTTTGCAGGTTTGTCTCTTAGTTAGGTTCAATGTTTCAGCTCCATAAGTGACTATCCGGGGGATTCTTTTTAGGATTATTGGGATTGTCTTGTTTTTGAAGGTTCAGCTTGCTCTGCCAAAGGCTTGCCATCCTGGGGTGATTCTTCGCTTAATTTCTTCTTCCTTTGTGGGTTTCGTAGAGATTCGTTGTCCTAGGTAGAAGTAATGGTCTACTTTCCCCAGTTTTGCATCTTCGATTTTGACAGTTATGTCCTTATTCTTGATGTGATTGTTACACATGACTTTTGTTTTACCGAAGTTCATGTGTAGGCCGACTCTTTTGCTTTCTTCATTTAATATATATATATATATATATATATATATATATATATATATATATATATATATATATATATATATATATATATAATTAGTAACGGATATTGATATCTGACAGAGTGAATAAAATGAAGAAAGTTTAGGAACTAAATTTTATGCTCAGACCGAATTATTTATGGTAAGTAACAACTGCGATGATCTGGAAATAAAGAAATGAACCAACACCTTTTTTCCACCTACACAGCCTAGACCGGCTCAAACCGATTGAATCAACAAGATCCTTGCGGTGGGCAGAGGTCGAAATATCTCTCTCTACTAATTCCTCCCTTCTATC
Source organism: Thysanoteuthis rhombus (assembly GCA_963457665.1). Lineage (NCBI taxonomy): Eukaryota > Metazoa > Mollusca > Cephalopoda > Oegopsida > Thysanoteuthidae > Thysanoteuthis > Thysanoteuthis major. The sequence continues at coordinate 36,032,714 of OY735222.1, forward strand.
GTTGGCCAGTTTTGGTTTTGTTCCGTAAGTCTCAGAACAACTTGTTCGAATTCCAAGTTAACTTCATCTTGAAAACCAACTATTTCAGCCACTAAGTAGTTGTATGAACGGATTTGGACCCACACAGATATTTGTGAACACACTCATACGCATACACGTAAACAAACCTATATTTATTTTATCAACCGTGTCTAGACAAGAAAAAATATTTATACATTATTAAATAAATGTATCTAAAGTTACCTAAATCAAAAAAGTTTTATAGAGGGTATAAAATCCCTGGTGACCCAAGCAGCAAAATAACACGAAATGTAGCTCCATTTCCTATCAAGACAAATTCTTATTCAATAATTTTAAATATTGGTAACACAAACACTGGAGAATACAATATTCTTGCGATTCGCAATTCTTTTCCCAGTGGACAATTTGGGGACTCAAGAAACGTGATCAAAATTTGATTAAGAAAACATTAAATTGTGCTTGGGATGTTTCGATACAGTAGATCAGTGATTCTGAACGTGGGTTGGATGCCCTGAAAGGGGCAATTTCAATATATTTGCGAAGGTGAGGGGCAATTATTACCCCACATTAAGATTGGAAGAACAAAAAGCATTCAGCAGGTCGTAATTAGGTTGTACGAAAGAGAAGATATCAACTAAACGAAAGGGCTTACGACTGAAGCTAACTAAATTATAGCCTGAAATCAAGCCCCTTTGTGGCTCAACGGTCTCACTAGAGTAACTGACTCGATAATGTTTAGATTATATTGTGAATTCATAAGAACTTGATTTTTTTTTAAAGTTGTCAATAAAATTACTTCTCACTGATTTAGATTTTTACTCTATGATTTAAAATTCCAAATTTTGGTAAATTTTGTAAAACATTACATTATTATACTTTTTTAGCACTAAATCTGTGTTAAAGGGGGTATTTTGATCTGCCGAAGTGGGACATGGAGTAAAAGGGCTGAAGAACCAATGCAAGTAGATGTTTCTTCCTCAGTAGAAAGCAAGAAAAGAAAATGACTGAAAGAATCATGGAATAAAAATATCAACCAGGCTCAGAGAGTCAGACAAATTGTCAGATCGGGACAGACCCGAAATTTGATACAATTCATTTTAATTTTGAAAACCGTTATAGCGAAAGACTAGCATGACTCGTGACAACTTCCACACCAACTTGCTTCTTACTCACTGGATCATACTTAATCACCTTTTCAATAACACAAGCCTCCAGGTATGGATAAGAGTGTGTTATTAAGATAGAGTTTATATAATTCACAGAAAAACTAAATATTAGAAAATTGTCCTCAGTTAAAGGAACTCCACATTTAGACATTACAGCCGAAAACTTGTGCTCTCATTGCTAAATATAAGTTTAATATATTGGTCCAAGTAATTTTGTCAAAGCATTCAATTTTCTGTGGAATGTATATTTTCTCAGGGCGAGAACAATTAAACACTTGAACAATGAATTTCATCTTGAAAGATAATGATGAATATTTTGAAAAACAGAAAGTGCAAATCAAATTTTCCCCACATGACTTTAAGTCGATATATATATATATATATATATATATATATATATATATATATATATATGTGTGTGTGTGTGTGTGTGTGTGTGTGTGTGTGTATATATATATATATATATGCATGAAAGCGTGATATTCATTTTATTCAGGCAGAACAATTTTTTTTCAAATTCTGAATTTTGATTCTCCTTGATTAAAACCATCACTTATTGTGAAACTCCTTAACAATAACAATAACAACAATTACTTTCATCAAAATTTGAATCCTTAGGGGCAACTGGGTTGGCTGAAATCTGACAAACAACCTCATTCCAACTTCACTAGAACATTTGTCGAAAAGGTTTTTGAAAATTCAGCGTAGTGACAGAAATAGTTGCGTTTCTATCCACATATCACTTGTTCAGCCTTTGTTCAAAGTGAAAGAAAAATTCGAATTTTACACGTTTTGTTCAGTTTTGTTTCTTGAAAATTCAAATTCATGGCTGAAATGGCTGTATTTTTTCTATCAATGTATGTGTCACGTGTACAGACCAAACCAATGAAGTTAACGCCTGAAGCAGTCAGTTTTGCTTTATTTCAATGCTTTTATCTTTGTCCATATCTAACTGTCTTTCTATTTCTCTATCGCAATCTGTTCATATCTATTTATCTCTCTCAATCAGATCTACATATCTAACTTGCTGGCACACCCTGTTTCTACCTTTCCTTATCGTCTGTATCCATCTGTCTTCTTCCTTGGCCGGAAACCTATATCTCGTGCATCCTGGCTTCCTGTTTCATGAACACATTTTCTGACGTATCTTGCTTTGCCAGGCGAGCAACGTCCGTTCTTAAAGCAACATTTGTTTACTCTGAGTGAGTCAACAACGATGTTTTTCCTGCACTGACTGGGCGTCGGTCAAATACCATCCCACGTGGCAGATATCGGGTGGTGCACGTCGATTTGCAGAGATCCTTGGCATTTGAACGAATGTCACCAATGACGAATTACGTATACAAATACAGTTAGATTCACCTCGCACCATCGCAAATGGCCAAAGTGCAAATACTTTTATACGAAATGAACACACACACACACCGAGAAATAGACGAACGTAAACACATAGATAAGTGATTCTCAAACTATGTGCCGCGACACAACCGTGTGCCCCGTGAATATTTCCAAAATATTTCGAGCATTGCACGTGTCCAATACGGGTATTATGTTTGTCCTGCTTCAGCCATAGAGTTGCCTATCTTGTCATTCTATCACAAAAAGTCGTGTTAGAACCCCTTGATTACACACTTTTACATCCATTAATTTCAATCACATAGTTTCTTGTACGCAAACAAGAACAGCTAACTAAAAATTCCTTGTTTGTCGTCTTTAATTAAGCATTCACCCATAGAGGATTGCCGCCTAAACACACGCACGCGCACACACACATATATATTATTGTGTCATCCACAGACAGCTATTTCGATGTATTACATCTCTTCAGTGTGGCTATAGACATTATTCCATCCAGTACCGCGAGGCAGAATTGAAACTTTCCCTTCAGACCCGGAGGCCGATATCCTACCTCTGGACTACGGAACCGGGACGCTGAATTTAAGCGATATATTCATTTACGGCGAAACTCCTCATCCACCAGAATGCTCTATTCCTATGGAAGAGCATTGCATAAGCTTACAGTGGATGAGTTACCTCACTTAAAGAGTGCTCAACCCTGAATAGAGGAGCATTATATATATATATATATATATATATATATATATATATATATATATATATATTGTCTAGAAAGCTTTACAACTTTAAACGTATTTTTTCGGGGTGGGGTACACAGAAATAGATCTGTTACTACGTGTGAATATTTCTAATGTCTGATCAACAGTTGTTTACCATGCAACTGTTTCAGAACAAATGATATTTCAAAAGAGATTTCATTAATCAAATTGATTAAGCTACTTCTAAATACCGAAATTTTTCCTTGAAATCTAATAATTAGTTAAAGTGGGGTGGATATCTTTTCAAAAAAATCTTGGTATGTCTTGCCAGTCGTAGTCGTAAAAATTGTGCACATTCACACAGTGAAAAGGTTTTGTTTTTTTTTAATTTATTTCTTCACAAATTAAGTTACTTTGAATTAACCTATAATTAACGTACTAATCGAATTTTGGCGGTCTCGCTCACTCTGCCGAGCAGATCCCCGCGCTAATATTCGTTTAAGTCAAATGTTCGTGCACACGCCCAGGTCATGTTTACCATTATAGTTACATTGTAAACAGAAGCCCAATCCTAAAAGCTTAAAATTGATTGTTCTGAAAACTGACAACTTACCGGAGGAAACGGAGATCTTATGGATAGAATATGCAAAAAAATTATTTGCAAAAGTTATTTCGAATATTCGACTGAACCTAATATTTGCGTGCAGGCTTGCCAAGGAGTGTAAATGCATTGAGAAAAAAAAGGACTGAAATATTATCCAAATACCCATGTGCACACTCATTTGAATCGTCTGTTCGCTCACCAGTTTGTGTTTCATATTAAGAAATATATCAAAGAAATATTCTTCACTGAGTTTTCAAATTTGAAATTTTTGCCCCGGGCAACACTGGGAATCTTGACTTTCATTAGAATAAAGTGAAATATTGAATTATTTAATAAGATTCGTGGATATGATGAAAAAAGAATCACTACAACATATAAAAACGGTGCTCTGAAAGAAGTAAAAATTATGCTATGAAATTGTTGAAATTCATTAAAATACTATTGAGCACTACACTTATTTATACATTAGGAGTATTTATGAAGACAAATCTCTCGAAGGATATAACTTTTTTTTTCCATTTTACCGATTTGGGGTAAAAATTGTGGGGATGAGTTTCTTCCTTTACATTTGTCGTAATAAAATTTAGATATGATTGAAAATAACTTTGAATGACCTGTCATATCAACCAAAAAGCGCCGATGACCTTTACTGTAAAAGGATGTATCGTCTTAGGTTCAAAATCGTATCTTACGCTATTTCAGTTTGCTTGCCATATTTAACTTGCCACAAATGACCTCTGGTGATCTTGATGACTTCCAAGGTCAACCTTATATAGCCTATGCCCACTAATGTGAAATGATGTACCCCTATGCCAAATTTCAGCTCCCTAGGTGCAAAATTGTATCCTACCAATGCTTCAATTAGTTAGAAATGACCATAAATGATCTCTGGTGACCTCGACTGGATTACAACACCAAAGTCTTGGAAACTAAATCCTGTGAGATGGACCTCTTAGCCAACTTCCAAGACTCAAAACTTTCGGGCAGAAAGTAAGATTCCACATTAGCATAATAATTAGATTGAAAATAGAACCCCCAGTGTGAAACTTTTTTCAAATCACCGCCCCCACTGTGAAACTTTTTTCAAATCACAGCCTCCGGTGTGAAACTTTTTCTAAGTCACAGCCCCCACCGTAAAAATATGTAGGATTCCGGCTACGAAGAGAGCCAGACGAACGGATTCTGCGACGGCCACGATAGAGAAGTGTGGCGAATCCGGGGAAAGGTCTATGTCCAAAGACGAACGAAAAAAAACTTATTATGATTATCATGTATCGTATATGGATGATGTTTTATACACACGTTATTTAATTTCTTTGAAAACACGGGTCTTACGAGGGTTACCCCCAAAACGTATTCGACGATGAGGTATCAGTAAGTACAACAACAGACATGGCTTGTTTTCCGTGTCACTTTTATCTAGTGTTCATCCATGTGATTATTAAATCTATTATGTCGGTTTTAATCTCAGACTGAAGGTAAACCAACTCATGATATCATCTTTAAGAATATCCATTAGACAGAAAAACTTCCTCGAGTTGATTTCCTACCGACATATTCAATCGAAGAATTTGCCAATTGTTTCCACTAACCTTAGAGTTATTTTTTCCATGCCGTACACTATCAGGCATCCATCAACATTATAATCTATAAATCATCAAAAAAAATGCCTTATATATAATTGAGACGAAACCAAACCGCATTCAAACCAGAAGTAACACCTAAATGAGCGATTCCACTAATATACTCCGACATTTACATGTTCAATCTCCCACCTTGTCTAAATGCCTAGCAGTCAGACAAATGGAGCAGAGGTAAATATTTTCCCCTTTCCTTGGTTCCAGTCAATAAAATGATCAATGATTTGTTCTATTTTCATACTCTCGTTTACATATTCTTTAATTTTTTATCCTATTTCATTATGATCAAGCTGATAAGTTTTAAATGGATCAAAATGTCTAGTCATGGCATTATCAAATTATCTAAAAATCTTAGTAATGTAATTACCTCGATTGACCATTCTTACAACTAAACAAAAAATGTTCTGGATAAAATCCATGAATGTAAATGCAGCTCGTGCTATCCTTAAATATTTTGATAATATAGTTCCGTAAAATATATAAATGGGATAATACTTGTTGTAAATGGCATACGTACGATGTGGAACGGAAATGAGTCTTGTTTATCAAACAATTCATAGACAAGCATTCCATCCTCGATTTCAATATCTAAATCTAGGAACATTGTTTGCATTCCGTTATGTTCTCACTTGAGTTCAAGATCTCTAGGGTATATAGCATTATACGATTCTCCTCCATCATTAAAAGAACACAAGACATCAATAAAAATTTAAAAAAAAACAATTTTGCCCAGTAAGGCGCAGGATCAATTCCCATTGGGATGCTTATGATACGAAGAAATAATTTATTACTTATGTAAGAGTATCAGTCCCCAATAAGATAACTAACAATCGTCTTGAGGGTAGAACACGTTAAGTAAGTGTTCACTTTTTTGTTTTACACCAGAAAGCTTTAGAGTTTGTAAACCCAATATATCTACTCTTTTCTGAGGCAAATGCCATGTTTGTGTGTCAAATAAGGAAAGCCAAACTTTTTAGTTATGGTTTTAAGGTAAACGTACGAATGACCTGAAACCATCCCCATTTACTGGTCAGTGGACAGCAAAGTCAACGAACAGAATTACATTCGCCTCCAGAAGACACATACGCAAGCGCTCCTCATAGATCATTTCATTTTAAAACCCGAACTAAAAAATTTGGATTTCCTTTTTTCACAAATTCATTCAACCCTTATTGCAGAATTCATCCATCTATTTTCACACACACATGCACGCATACACACACACACACACACACACACACATATATATATATATATATATATATATATATATATATATATATATTGAAAACATTTCGGAAAAATGTAAGCTGTTCTATCGAATAAAAAACCATCACCTCTTTTTTGACAAATTGGAGAATGAAACGACGAAGTACAGAAGGCGATATCTTGTATGTAAGAAGTGTTTCTTTTGTTTTTTTATGTTTTTTGTCTGTCAATGTTGATACACATTCCAAGGCAAGAATTCAGGAGTCTAGAATTACGGATGATTGCTATCAGCAACACGAATTGCTCTGTGTTGGTGGAATGGAAAACGTGGGTGAGTAAAAAAAAAAAAAAAAAAACTATGGGGGAGAGAAATGAACGGAAAGAATGATTCAGTCCAAACAAAACACCGTAGGCTGCCCCTGCCATCTTGTAAAGGGCTCTGCCAATATCTTCCAAGAGAAAAAGGGCGTGTGCGTGGGTGTGTGAGTAAGTGGGATGATGCGAGCAAAAAAAAAAAAAGAGCAGGGATATGGAGAGATGTGGAAGAATTAACGAATTAGGGTACCTTTATCTAGGTCAACAATTTCTCCCTCCTCTCCACACCATCCGTTCAGCCTTTTGCTACTCGACCCCACTGTCCCCTTCGAGACAGCTCTCATGGGGCATTAGGAAAATAAACGATGGAAAATATCACATCGTTTCAAGTTGATAGTGAATAGCCAGTGAGGCGAAGCTCTTCTAACAAGAAGAACCCTATCATTGAAAACAACTATCACATAGAAACATTAATATCAGAAATGAGACAAATTTAAATTTGTCACAGATCGTATTTCGATAAGTTTGCTTGGTCTCTCAATAGAAACTGTCACATGACCAACGTCCTTCGGTGGAATGCTGTGTAGGGGTGATCAATCAAAAATTGGGAAAAAGCGTGAATATTGAATAAGTTACCTCTATTGTTAGATTACTAAAAAGGTTACTAAAAAAAATTCTGACTTTTCAAATAACAGGTGCCGGATACAAACTAAGTGCTCAATTTAGCATAAACCTCCATTGTAAAGCGAAAAAAAAAGGTTTTATGTGATGAAGAATAAATTTTTAAAATGTCTGCCCCTTACTGCGACTTATAAGTGTGGCACATAGATAGATAGATAGATAGATAGATAGATAGATATGAACAGGCTGAGATAGATAGATAGATAGATAGATAGATAGATAGATATCCAGAATCACTGAATTAACCTATATTGACCTCTGATGACAATTTAGATTAGCAGTTTCTGGCAAAAGGCTACCTTTTTTTAGTTACGATCACCACATAATATCCAGAAGAAGAAAACATAATGTAAAAAATTAAAATGTCTCCATTTATTTGTTCACACTGTTACACACGCACATCTCAGATCTCTGAAAGCGCAGTGGACTGATGAGCAGAAGAGACCTGATGTGAAGTCAGTGAAGGCTCTAGGACTCACACAATACGATTTTGAGTCTATGATGCATCAGATTTGGATGATTATTCGTTGAGAAATTAAGAGCTTTTGTCAAAATAGCCAGTCCTGACAAATAGGCCTAAATATTTAGTATCAGCCACTATGCCGTGTGATTATTTTAATGTTTTCTTCTGTTTGAAAGTTTATAGCATAATTTTTATCTTATTCCGAAATATTCTCCACTTGAATTAATTTCAGAATAGATTGAGGCCCTTTTTTTCATTTTGTAAACGTTAACCGTGTATACAGTGCTCGTTATGCACGGAAGCCACGTGCTAACAATAACAGCAAATAAAACATTATTTTTAGATGCCTGTCAATGATTGACATACCGAAATACACCAAAATATCAGTTACGTCCCTTGCTCAGCGTTATACTGGAATGTGAGTTGTTGCTTGTTGCTGTTAATTTAGATCTTTTCCATCTAATTTTGGATGTCGTAGGCTGCCTGTAGATGTCAGAAATTGCTATTGAGATTTTCAAAATGAATTTTTTTTTCAGTTTATAGTAATAAAATGAGTAATATTTCCATAAATCAAGTAACATCTTAATAAAATAAATTTTGAAGATTGAATCTTATTCAATTTAGATTTCCTCAATTTTATATGTATATATATATATATATATATATATATATATATATATATATATATATATATATATATATATATATATAAGGAGAATGTAAATGTTGCTAAGTTCCATAGATTTTATTGCTCAATTTTAGATGTAAATTTGAATTAAGTTAACAACACCCTGCCATGCTAGATCTTCACGCAAGAAAAGAACTAGCACATCTTTGGTCTGACTTTCAGTCTTGTTAAATTATGGATCGATTCATGTACATTATGAATGTTGTACGTTAGTCCTTAGAATCTGTAATCAAAGCACAGGTAAAAACAAGAATTTTGAATCGTGATTTTCAAAACATCCTCCCCTTTTTGAATCATTAGTGCCACACGATCTTCCAACCCCCACAGAAGTCAGTACATCTACGTACTTGTAAATCAACCATAGCTATCTATCTCTCGATCAGTCATTTTCATCTGCCAATCTCTCATTGAAGCTATGTTTCTTTCTGTCTATTGATGAAGCCTTCGAAAAAGTTGAGGAATACATTTACCCCTAGGTCAGGCGATAAAGCTAGAGAAATTAAATAAGTCGATTGTCTAGAAAGTATTTAGTATAGATAGAGACATGTGAGAAGCAAATGTGTTTAAAATGTAAAGAGTACAAGCAAAGCATAATACCAGCCGTAACGTACGAGTGCAGAACCTAGAAACTTCTGAAACCAACTCAGAATAGCACAGAGGGCAGTGGAGAGAGCGATGTCAGGAATAACTCAGCGATAGAAAAAGATCAACATGGATATAGGAGAAGGTCAGGATGAAGGATATCGAACAAGTAATTAGGCAACAAAAATAGAGAGGTTAAGCAAAAGGCTGTCTGATTAGTTTCTGAGTGACAGTAAACATAGTGTGAAAAGACCAGCCACAAGATCAAAAGACGAGAAAGGAATGTTTTCCGGTAATACATGGCAGAAATTAGCACAATCACTATCGTCATGAAAGGAAATAGGAAAGACCTTCGTTAAGCAGTGGACTTACAACGACTGATGATGACTTGTTCATCAGTTCACCTATCTATCTATCTATCTATCTATCTCAGCCTGTTCATATCTATCTATCTATCTATCTATCTATCGATCAATCTATCTATCTATTCATTAGTCTGTCTATCTCTTTTTTTTCAAGTCACGTATTAATTATATCTGCACTTGTTATCTACTTCGATAAAAAAGCTTCCGTTGGTGTCTGTCACCAGGGTTCACATACATGTGAAGAGCATCTCTCTCTCTCTCTCTCTCTCTCTCTCTCTCTCTCTCTCTCTTGGCAGACGTGAGCGATTTGAGACAGACGGAGAATTAACTGATAGAAAAGGGTTTTATGAACAGACAGGGCCAGCTAGGTAAAATATTTACCGTGAAAATACTACGACAGATATATATATATATATATATATATATATATATATATATATATATATATATATATATATATATATATATAGATAGATAGATAGATAGATTGGCGAATCTGAAACAGAGCAGACATAATACCTGCATTAGAAACATCCAATCTCCAGAATACAGATTGGCGTATTTAAAAAAATAACGCAGCTCACTTGGTACATTGCTGTTGCACACTGTTGTGCCACGACACACAGTTTGAGAACCACCGATATAGATGAACAGACAAGTAAAGAGGCAACGTTAAACAGCAAGTGGAATAAATAAAGAGGAGTTGCTGAGTAGAGAAAAGAAGATGGCGAGCCCCTCTTGAGCAGACCAACTATAGCAGCCAATGGAGGAGCCGCGACAAATCTGTACTAAAACGGGTCACGTGATCTACGTGCAAATGCCAGCATTAATATGGCTTCCTTAAACAGTAATATCCATGGACCAAAATTGCCGGCCGAAACTTTTGGGTATTGACCGGGTTCATGACCTCTCGGCTGCAGTCAATAGAATGGCAGACAGCCTCCGAGGATAAAGCCTCTGTGAAGTGGTTATTGATGGTCAGTCACAATAAAAGAGCACATCTTATGAGTTAAGCTGAGTGAAGCGAATTCCAAGCCATCGTTCCGTTGCATTCGTTTATTGGTACACATTCACCAGTAAATAGAAACACGAATACGTACATACTTATATCCAGTAAGTAAGAAGATCTGCAAGCGAAAAGCATGACACATGGCTGGACGACCAATATTTCCCCAATCGAGGTCGGGGGCCGGGGCTTGTTGCCAACCAGGCCTCGACATACCTGACTAGACACAGATCATCATCACCCGAGGAAAGGAAATATATCAAAAGGCTCCACGATCGGAACAGAAGCTAAATCGGCGTGCAACCGATACTACCACATTGCTACCCAGAACCGTCCCGGGTCTGATGGTACCGTGAGGGACAGCTAGTTAGTTGCATCATAATTTGCATCCCCGAAACCCATTTTTTTTTCTTTACAACTAGTAGCTGGTAAATAGTAGTCGAAAATAAATAATAAATGTTTAAATCAGCATACTAATCTCAAACTTTTCTTTACTCGCGACCGATGTTTTCATGTTATTAATCTTCAGTCGTGATTTTACTATAACAGAATAGAGAAACAAATTAACCCCAGCCGCGAAAAGAAATTGCAAATATAAATTACGGTGTTTACTGTTTATCATGGGAAAATACTAAAATGTAACTGAAACGAAATTTGTATTCATAAAATTATTGGATAACATTGAGTCATTTCACTGTAGAGAGATTTTTAGAAAAAACTTTGGTTGCAAAATTAAAACTAATATTTATCCAAGAACCTTCCCAACCCTTAGTTTAAGAGGATCTGGTTTACAATACTTTATCTGATGAAAATAAATAGGCTGTTGCTCACAAGTCTCTTGTAAATGCCAGCTGCTGGTGCCGATGTCAGTTAAATTCGTCCTACCTTGCCCCTCTTTTTTACACTGTATCTATTATGCTGAATTGGAAACTTACTTTCTGTCTACCGTATAACCGTCCGAAATCATTTGCCAAGCAAAAACACAACAATTTTACTGAATATAAGTAAAAGTAAAGAAATCCCCGAAATAAGTTATTTTACAGTTTTGTCCAAAATTACGGCTTGAAGTATTAATGTTCTCGTTTTTTGCGAGAACATAAATACTTCAAGCCGTAATTTTGGACAACAGACGTAAAGTAAGGGTCCAGATCAGCATTACAGTTGGAACGTGAGTATTGATTGAAAGTATAAAAATTTCATTGAGATAGAAACGAAAACGAAAAAAAAAATTATTATACAGTTCTCCGGTTTCAGTGGTTAAACGAATATTAAACTCAGGTCATGATTCTACAGCGCAGATCGTAATTGAAGAATATGCTGTCGATGTAAATAATTTTTTTTTTTTTTCTCAATTTGTTGTGTTGTATATGAAGAAATCTGTAAAAGGACATACTTACCACTGTGTTGTCACATTTGAAGTTATTTTCTCCGGGCAACGCCGGGTATCCCGGCTAATATATATATATATATTATAAAATGTTATCGATTCATAACAAGGTTAAACTTGTTTCATAATCAACAAGCTGATTCAAAAGTGATCATTAGAAGTTTTTTTTTTCTTGTATACGGATAAATGGATTCGTTTAGTAAGCAATTATATTCCTGTTATTTCCCTCGGAATTTTTATTTATTCATTCATTTACTTACTTGTTGCTTATTTATTCAAACTTGTTTTAAATCATTCATAAATCACAAAATTAGACAACAGCTATTATATGCCGCTTCTTCAAGTATTCGAAAAGAAGCATAGATCCCATTTTTAGGGGAAATATTATCAAATAGAGATCACTTCACCTGTTTAAGAAAAATACAAACTCTACATCGACATGCATTTTCTATAGTAGAACTAGACAATAAAAATATTTTACACAGGAGCCTCAGAATAAAGTCCAATCACCACGGATAATCATACAACAATAAAGGATACAGCAATGTCCAAATACATATAGTATGTAAAAAAAGATAAATACATAAAATGCTCATAATGAAATGGGATTTTTTTAAATCAATAACAACATGCAAAAACGACGACCAAAAAAATGCATATCATGTCTAGAAGAAAAATTACATATAATAGAATTCACAGAAGCAGAATCACTACTAAAATAAAAGAAAAATAATAGGAAATTGTAGATACAAAAAATTCCTATTTAAAAGTTACGACAAAAGAAACAATGAAGATCCCAATGACGAGACTAACATCTCTAATTAAATCCTAAAATATAAAAAAGGACAAATTGGAAAAACAAGAATAAAAAACCCGAATCAAAACAAAAAAAACAGAATAATTGATTCGATAACACCCAAAGCAATTAAAACACCAAAACAGATTTAATAATAAAAAATATAAGATAAAAAGAAACAAATATGAAAAATAAAACAAACGTAGAATTCTAAATCTAAAATATATGAATTATCGAATATCACAAAAAGATCAATATAAAATTAAAATAACTAGACCCCCAAAAATGAAATACTTAGATAACAAATGTAAGCAAAGCAACTAAGAATTAACTAACAAAAGTGAAACTAGCAAATTCTGAGCAATTACTCCATCATGATACCACTTGAAAATCGAAATCGTGAAAAATTGTCGGGATAACCAATAGTATGATATATATATATATATATATATATATATATATATATATATATATATATATATATGTGCGCGCGCGCGAGTGTGTGTGTGTGCATTGTGAACAAAGCTATCACATGTCTCGCTAGATATTCCATACATATCACTCCATATAACCACTCCACCATGAAATAAATGAAAGTCATTTGTAATAGATAATCTGTTCTTTCTAGGAAGCCATTTCACGCTTCAAGTTCCTGAAAAAAGTAATCAACACTGACAGGTCATGTAGTGAATTCTAACGTAGAACTTCTCAAAGTTGGGATCGCAGCCTTCGGGTGGATTGAAAATGCCAAAATTGACTTTTTGCGAAAATGCTGAAATTGACTTGACTTAAAGTCTATTTAACGTCAAGTCAATCTTAGCATTTTCCAGAAGTCAGCATAATCTGTAACAAGTTCTCCTTGGGGTCAAATTACTCTTGGCTGCAGCTGTCTTTGTTAGATTCGAAAATGCCAAAATTGCCCTGGCAAGAAAATACCAAAACTGACCAGACCTTAAATTGACTTTGAAAGGTCAACAGGTCTGATGCTAATCCTGGGGTCAAGTAACTCTTGTAATCAAATTTGCAGCCCGTGGGGTGCAGCTGTAGAAAATGCCAAAATTGACATGACTCCGAATTTACCTTTGGGGGTCACCAGTGGTCATTGCCAGCTATCTTATGTTCATCCTATGGTCATGTGACACTTGCAAATAGATTTGCTGGTCGAATTGGACAGCCGTCTTTGTTATGTTTTGAAACGCCGAAATTGACGCTTTTAGAAAATCACAAAATTGACCTGACCCTATAATGACTTGAAGGCCATCACAGATCAACATAATACACCTTAGGATCATCTTGGTGTCATGTCACCATTTACAAATTTGCATCCCATATAGTGCAGCCATCTCCCTTAGATTTGAAAATGACGAAATTGACCTGGCCTCTAATCGACTTTCAGAGGTTCTGAGAACTTAGCACTACCAATCCTAATTTCATCTTTTAGTCACATTATCTTTGTACACAAATTTGCAGCCCATAGGGTGGAGCTGTCTTGAAAATGCCAAAATTCACCTGACCTCAAATCGACTTATGAAGGTCATTGGAGTTTAGCGCCAACTATCGTATCTTCATCCTTGAGTCATGTTACCCTTATACACAATTTTTTAGTTCCTAGGGTACAAGCGGTACTATAAGAACATAGAAACAAAACGTTCGTCGTTTTTCTAGTATTAGATATATGTTAACAAGCACATGCACGTGCATGCTCTCTCTCTCTCTCTCTCTCTCTCTCACACACACACACACACATACACATTGCACCGTTTTGTATCATTTGAGGCATCCATAATAGGTTGGATATTTGAACGTACGTGTATCGTTTGTCGTGTCTTGTTACCCCGGCCAACGTACAACACTGTCATTGCCGAACCGAATATACAAATATAACAACATATATATATATATATATATATATATATATATATATATATGTTGTACATTCATACAAATATATTTATGGATCTATGTAATATATGACATACAGAATGAATTTAATTTTACTTCAATGAACATGGTTGTATATATTGAATATTCAAATAACATTGTGATAGGCAGAGATGATGGGAATAATCATCGAAATATCAATAAAGATTTTCCGAATCAAATATTGATTTTCACTTGAAGTGTGGAATAGAATAAAATCCAAATACAATACATTATATCAAATCACAAACTACAAGTAGTATGACACGATCCTGAAAATGAATAAGGCAATATATTACTATCATTGCCGAAAGGGGGGATCAGCACTGCTGGGACGCCATGTTGATATAACTGTTTTGTTTTTAAATTCCCGAAACGGTTACATGGTAAACAATTCATGATCCCAACAGGAAAAATCCGCACGTGGCATAAAGTACCTATTTCTATGTTAAACATGATGAAACACTGCTGAAAATTAAGTAAAGTACATTAACAAATATGGGGAAATAATTGACTGAAATGACAAAAGTTTAAGGAAAAGAAGCTTTTTTCTATAATTCAAGCTCTAAAGCTTTCCAAACAAAATATGTGTGTGTGTGCGTGTGTGCACGAAGGTGTTTCTTCATCAAAATTATCCTAAACGCATATTTTGTCGGCGTAACATAAAATTATGATTTTGAGCGGGAAAATAACCGTAAAATAATCCAAATACAGTTGTCGTTTAATTTTGCTGATGAAATGCTTCCCTTCCCTGCTTCGTTTTCGAACGCTGACCATTGACATGTTGGTCACGCATATCACAAGTTTCTAGCTCTTATTTACAATATGTGAAATAGACTAACAGATGATAAGTACCCGAAGTGAC
This sequence comes from Thysanoteuthis rhombus, assembly GCA_963457665.1. Classification (NCBI taxonomy): domain Eukaryota; kingdom Metazoa; phylum Mollusca; class Cephalopoda; order Oegopsida; family Thysanoteuthidae; genus Thysanoteuthis; species Thysanoteuthis major. Next base: position 36,048,479 of record OY735222.1, read on the forward strand.
GTCATGCATTTCACCCTCTACTATTACAAACCGAGGGAATCGATTCGTGATTTCTCAAAACCATTAGTGCGAGGTGAACACACGCTGTCTCAGCAACAGTTTGAACACGGCTCGCTGAGTCTATTCTTGGTGCTGATAACCACTCAGCTACTCTGCACCTCCAGACTGATGATATGTAATCGAAAAAGTTTAGAAATGACCGGACGATAACCATCCAATTGAAGAATCGACCCGTCGTGGACTTGCAGGCAATATCCGGATTCTTACTGGCTCCATGCGAATTCCAGTGGTCCCCGGACCCCGATACCGCCTTCCACGACATTGGAGAACATGAACGAACACAGCCAATTATGTAAAGGTGATTGCATATTACCATTAGAAAGTGAAACAGATACGATCGTTTCCTCTTGAAGTAGAGATGGACATGCTATAAAATCTGGAATAGCCTGAAATTCCTGTCCACTTGCATCTGTTTGTACAAACGACGGACGATTGTATTCATTGCTCTGACTTGGAAGTCGATCACTTGCAATTAATGGCAAAAGTATTGCCCAGAGGAGAGGAAAGCGAAAGGGATTAAAAGAGGCAGAAAAGGGGACAGAGACCGGGTTCAACCCTCTTCTCCCGACAGATAGGCTGTGGGGACGGGTTAACCACTTAGTAGAATTATCAAATGGAGCATAAACGTATTTCCCTACGGAACACGAGCAAGTCGAATGGTCAACTTACGGGAGCATATCTTATCACTACACAAATATATTCTACAACAATTATTATGAGTTTGTACTTGTCAGTACAGCTCAATGGTTATAGCAGAGGATAGAAGAAAAATGTAGTTGCATATCATTAGTTTGAACATGATCGCAAAATTTGGAATTTCCTAATTTCAACTTGTCTGTAGGACAATTTCTGTATCTTCATAATCATCAGGTTAACAGTCGACACATAAGCTATTACTCTGAAGTGTCATTGTAAATAAACCAAACGTAATAAGTGTAGCGTAATATATTCAACAATGTTGCTTGACCTTATGCTAAACGTAGTCAAATGAAAGCAAGGCGTGTGATCAGGTTACGTGAATTCAAGTGTACGTGCAATGGAATGTTTTTGACGATGGGTGTATACATGGAAGTCATTTGGCTATTCAAACCGTCGGCAGGCAGCGATCAATCAGTGGGGATAGAACCGGGCCGTGCAAAGCTAGCGTCAGCGTCGGCAGATATATGAGATTCCAACTAAACGTTCAGGTGATTTGACTTGAAGAAGTATCTCTATCCCTCGTTCAATCTCTCATTCTCTAGCGATAAAGCAAGTGGTCAATAACTAAAATTTAAAGATATTCGAGTAATAATTTCGACGGTTCTACAACTAAGACGACGATCACCGGCCTACGAAGAAGTAAGAAGATAAAGCAGTTTATCATATTGATATTCAAAGAATTATGAAGAAGAAAGAGTTCATGTGCTGATGTGTTTCAAAAAAGTGTTCATTACCATCAGCGTGTTGCGAAAATGATTCATCACGATTGGTACTGCGACTGACTGTTTCAAGAATCGCATTTCATGACAACAGTTTTACACCAATGCGACATTTCTATTTATAAAATTGAATTTCAAGGTAGGGTCACGAGTTCTTTAGCTGACATAAATATTGTCAGAAGACAATTGTTCTATTTCTTGACATAGCAGCTTTCAAGGAAGAAAATAACTCTTTCATCAAAAGTATCGCAATTCAGAAGAATTGAATGAAATAACCTCTTGAAATCAAGATGGCTGCAGAAAATAATCTTATCAAGAATTTTAACTTGATTACTTTTCAAGAAATTTACAGCCATATATTCCACTAATATAACACGCCATGTAATTGTTTATAGTTCTGTCTGCAGTATTTGTCAAGGTAGGTTACTATTAAATGCTAGTAATAAAGTAGCCTCCATGACTTGTTTTTATTTGTTTATTTACTTATTACCATATGCACAAAAATCAAGATTTATTCTGATATACCAGAAAACACACACAGCAACGTACATTGATATTTTCATGTTCAATGTGGCTGCAAAACTATTTAAACACAGCTGTTTTTTTATGGCATTGGTAAAGTAGTTTTTTTCATATTTTAATTCATTTTCATGTTGTATTATTATTCAGAAAAAAACTAGCCGTTACTTTTATTCGAGTGGAATATATAGCCAGATCGTGGCCAAACATGCAAATGAATTTACTTTTGGCTGAGAAAAAAGCGTCTGAAATTTTAGAACAAATGACATGTGACATTTTCTGTGACATTGTGACATTGTCTGGAGGCAAGATGTTTTGTCTCTATTAGTTTTGAATTCCTTCTGATAAACAATTCAAGCAGGATGAGAACTTTCTGATAAGCTGTGTGCAATAGAAATGAAACGGCGAAATAATTGAACGAATCACATCTATGCATGTGTTGATATTATACTGATCTGATTTCTGTCTGTAGGTAGACGGGTATGCTACCATAGAACAGTAAAAACGGTACATTGCGATGGGACTTCTGTTGGGGCTATATCCTTGAAAAGTTTCAACTTGAAAAAATAAAGCCATTTCAAGTCCAATTGGCCAACCAGTTTTCAAATTTATTTCCAATTATTGTTCTTTCTACTGTTATTTTTAAAAGTGGAAAAGCAAATATAAATTGTATGATATGAGGTGACTTGATATCAAACCTGAAGACCGTCAATTTTTATGTTTTTTAAGTTGATTGTTTTAAGAATGTTTCATTCACAGCTATTTAAGTATTTTTCATTGTTTTCCCACGAGCTTACCAAAATCGTTATCACTTTTCACGCTCAAATGTCACTTTTTCTGTCAATTACTAACAGGGACAAAAATATGGACCAGGATCACTAGTAGGTCTGTATCAACAAACCTCCATCTGACCTT
>OY735222.1:36056390-36068890 GCA_963457665.1 Thysanoteuthis rhombus
ATATATGTACACACTCGCACACACATACATTTATGTATGCATGATCGTAGTTCTAAACATACATGCGTGCATATATATATACATACCACAAAAATGTATATCAGTACAAAACTGCAACATCTTCATCGACACTCCGATTTGATCTCGTATTAGTATATATATATATATATAATTCAAAATGTATTACAAAAAAACATTGTTGGTCCATATCAAAACTGCAAATAATTGATTATCGACTTGCATGTTTCTTGAGCACGCTCCTCCCGAAAGTGTTAGAATTGGAAGAATTCATTTGTATATATATATATATATATATATATATATATATATATATATATATATATATATATATATATATATATAAGAATTAGAAGGACACATACCCGGTGATTGTTAATATAATCCACTGGAAACAACAAACGCGCGGTTGCTGATGTGTATGAGAGGCACGAAATGTTAACATTCACCGTGTATATGTGCTTGTAATTCTTATATCTTCTTCTCTATCATTATCTCTATCCACCGTGTCAAATATTGAGCACTATGATTAAATATTTATAACGGATAAAATCTGCTTTCGTTTGTATCCTGTTTACAAATCAGAAAAATAAATGTCAAGATATATTTACTTACACAAACACAAACACACATTTATATGTACATCTCAAACACATACACAAGTAATTTTTGTTTCCACTACTTGATGGCGCCACTGTTAGCTTTGAGCATAAAAAATCTTCCTCCTTGCTACAAACTTTGAATCATATGTGTTGTAATTACGTAAAGTTCCACATGAAAGACATTTTTCACCCAGGTAAGTAACTTATTCCCTTTGATAAATGAGTGCCTACTTCATACTATAATGTGCGGGCGGTGATAGCGTAGTCTATGCTCATGAAAAATGACAATAAACAGTATATATACTAAATTTCAAACAGCTTCTGTCAGAACTTTTCCTTGGAATAGAATGTAAAGGAAACCATGTGTGAAGTGATGGTAGGTACAATGCAAGTGATGCTACTTGGTCCTGTGTAATTGTGTGCATCTGAGGCCGACGAAGAACAGAATATCAAAACAAATTTAAGACTAGTCATTGGTGTCGTCATTTTCATTGTTTTCCCCCAATCTTCCTCCTTATTAGAATGCATCTTTGAGGTTCATTCACGTATGATTCCACTTGTCTTAGCGGACGGTCATTATGACTTTTTCTCAAGTACATTTTTAGTCTGTTTTGAAATTGTACATTTCTCAATCATAACATTATATTGATCACATCGGTACCTACTAGCAAGCAAACCAACACACCAAATCTGATTGAACTAACTATACCTACTAGCAATTTTTTTTCCGAATGTCTGAATGACGATATGATAAACTTAACAAATGTTTCAGATTTAAACGACTCATCCAAAGGAAGTCTATTTCCTATGGTAACTTTTGGCCATATTTCCGTGTTAATGAATTAATTTCACAGGAAGTTGTAACCAACCAAGTGTAACTGTACCAACTAGCTCCGGTTTGCCATATATATATATATATATATATATATATATATATATATATATATATATATATATATATATATATATATATATATATATATATGTATGTATATATATATACCTGCAAATAATACACACACACATCATATATATATATATATATATATATATATATATATATATATATATATATATGAATATATATATATATGTATATATATGTATATATATATATATATGATGTGTGTGTGTGTATTATTTCCAGGCATCTTTAGAGTTCTTGTCGATGACAGAATATCTATATATATAGTATATCTCTGCAAACGTTTGTCCGATTCTGGAGACGACAGATTTAATGATCACTTCTACTGCACCTATTCTCCTCAATAAAGGAAAACCAACGCCAAAATACTCCTCCATCTCCCAAACAAGAACAAAATACTTCAAGACACACCACACGAATCAAATAAGTAAAAACTTGTTACGAAAAAATAAACAAGAATTCATTTCAGACATGGGTTGATCATAAATATTGTTTTCGACGATCAACCATCAATATACTATGACGAAACACTACGTGTGTTCGTATTTCAATTTGTGGTTTAGAACACCCCATGCTTCATTATTCATATATGGCGACTCACTAAGAAATATATTGACTTGCGGCACACCAAAAGTAAAAATGAAATTAATTAGACGAAAATATTTCAGTAGTCAATGAACGAAACTCAATATAAACTTATATACGTCACCCATCAAATCCTTTTCCTTTCATCTGTTGCACGATAGAAAAAAAAACTCCTCATAATGGCGAAGACTCGTAAAAATACCACTGGTCATTTCTGACAGCATCGGTACTTTAGTAAATATATAAATCCACTGATATATTTACCATAGAGACAACACGTGTGCGGCGTTAAATGGTGAATGCCAAAACTCATTGTAATATTCTGTAACATTCAGGTGCAAAGGGCTTGACAGCCCGTGACAAGCAACTTAAGTATGTGTTTGGGTGGGTTTTTTTATTGACTTGAAAATATACGTATATTTAAGTTACTACCTTTCGAAAGCTGATGAAAAGACCTTAGCGCCAGAGAGTCGACCCTCATTACTTCATCATATCTGACTGGTTACATCGAAATATCACCTTTTAATCAAAGAAATCACACAATAAATCGAATGCTTCGAACACTAAGAGAATATATTTCTGGGAACAGTTGATAATCAAAAGGAGGGCAAAATGAGCTCCTAAAAATTCTTTTCTCGGTAATATATATATATATATATATATATATATATATATATATATATATCAGTAACAACAAAATTGCAAATATCAAGCTATGTTTATTCGGTTTACGTTGTCTAGGCCAAATGATGCATTCAACATATGATAACGGGAGATCATTTCAAATTGAGTTTCATTATAATATATAACGCAATTTATAATCATCCTATCGGATCATATATCTATGTATTAATAATATAATTGAAAGGAATATATAAAGCAGATTATAGACCGTGAATAAACAAAATGAGAATTTGAGGTTGAAACAGTTATTTGGGCCTTTGCATTACCGGCGGCTGTTTGGCTCCATGGTAAGAGAAACGCTACGTTGAAGCGGTTACTATATATATATATATATATATATATATATATAATTCAAAATGTATTATAGAAAAACATTGTTGGTCCATATCAAAATTGCAAATAATTGATTATCGACTGGAATGTTTCTGGAGCACGCTCCTCCCGAAAGTGTTAGAATTGGAAGAATTCATTTGTATATTTTATTCTGAATCCTCCACGCCTGCGTATTCATGAGTGTATTTATTTTCCGACAAGAAAATTCACTCTTTAGGAAGTATTCATACATATACATACGTAAATACGTGTCTGTGTCTGTATGTGTTTCTTTGCGCGTGTTAGTGAGTGTGAGTGTGTGCGATAGTTTGTTGTTTTGTTTTTTTTTCAACTTTATTCGATAAAATAAAAACGATTCACAGATGCAATATTTATAATATTTTCTGAAAACCTTCCTTCGACAATACTTTCTGATTTATCGATTTTTTGCAAGTCGAAGCCGAGTTCAAAGTTTTCGAACAAATTAGTCATTTTTTTACGAGATTTCATATCATAAGTTATTGCTTTTCGTCAAATTGAATACAAACTTTGGTGTTACCAAAAAACAACAAATGAATAAATAGATAGAATAACAAATTTGAATAAAACCAAAAAAATCGACATTGATCGAAACAGTAAAACTAATGAGGCATCAGTTTCCTACTCTCTAATCCAATTCTACGAATAGACACCAATCCATTATATATATATATATATATATATATATATATATATATATATATATATATATATATATATATATATATATATTACTTATGCTATATATATATTTAACACTAATGATACTCCCGAAACAGGGCTATGATAGAACAGCTGAATAAAAAATAAAATTACAAATGCGAATAAAACTAAATTGCATACACCAAAAAATCGAAAAATCGTACGATAAAATAGTTATAAGAAAACATGTTGAAATAGCACTGATCGGATTGGAAGTGACTTGCGCGGTACTTGGTCGTGTATATTTTGGGACTGTGTATAGAAATTGACGGCATAAATTTTTCACTATTACAAAATGAGAAGTTTATATAACTACACACGCACACATATATGTGTGTGTGCGTGCGGGTGGTCTAAACTAAGAATCTTAGAATTTAGAGACAGAACCTCCTGAACCAGAGAAAGGAAATGATGTCAAAATGCATACACAAGGAAAAAATTTTATCACCAACCTGTTTAACATCTAAATGAAAGAATACGATATAAAAATCAACATCCACTCAGAATGATAACAATAAACAACCACACCCACAACAACCTACTTGAATTCCCACCATGAGTCTATTTCGCTCAATATTAAACGCGAGGGAGAAATATTAATTACAAATAAGTACAAATATTAACTATAAATAAATACACAATACGCACTAAGAGACTACACAACTATTGACCCTCAATGCTTCTTACCTACTGAGATAATTCTAGATGACCAAATAAAACTGGTAAATACAACTCATAATACATGTATAAAGTCACAATCCAACGACTTAATACTGCCACTAATTCAGTCAGAACTCGACTTACTGCCACATCATCATCATCATCATCATCATCATCATCGTAGTAGTAGTAGTAGCAGTAGTAGTAGTAGTAGTAGCAGTAGTAGTAGTAGTAGTAGTAGTGGTCTCAAAAATGAAAGTTTTAAGTTTAAACTACTACGATCACAATGGGAACCTATATACCAATATAAAAATTAAAAATGATTAGAAGTAATTGATAATAATCATAATCATTACCAAAAATGAATTCAAACCAAACACTAATATACCGAAAGTATATAAGAAAATAATTATAATCGGAATCAGAAAACAATATAACAAAACAGCCACGTATACCTTACACTATAATGGAAAAAAAAGCCACTTCCTTATGACTCATACAACGGAATACGCTTACAAACAACGATACGATTGTCACAATCCACACTTCGACACGATGATCCCCCGAACCTCTAAAAAACGGAAACGAGAAGAGAACATTTCACCGATTCCATTGCGGCTATGGATACTGTTTTTCAAACCAGAATCAAAGAAATATCAACCCATTCCACTGAGGTTTTTTTTTGTCTTTTACTGTATATATGTAATGTAATTTATCATCATTCTGTTGAATCATATTTATCCATTTCTTAATACATCTCTCTTTTCTGATCTTTTCTCCTCTTTCCAACGGTGATAGAATATGGAGAACTGGACAAGGTTTTGGTGAAATGGGGAGCATATAGTCCAGATCTGCATGTTGGTGACAGATATGAGATGATCACCTTTTTTAGAACTTGTCATTAAAAAGTCGGAGATAACAAATTGTAGCATCAAACCATCTCAAATGCAGCAAAGACATCATCCAAAATTTAGAGAACAGTCGAAAGATCCACCAAGCCATATATATATATATATATATATATATATATGTATACTGATATAGTAAAGCTGTGTAGACTATATATAATAAAGCTGTCTAGAATATATATATATATATATATATCACGTCTCACAACATGGACCCCCAGAGATCACATAAGAAACCGACGTCGACAAAACACAAAATGGAGAGATGAACTAGACAGATTCAGGAAATACTGGCCCCGCGACGCCCATGATAGAGAATTCCGGCGAATCCTTGGGAAAGTTTATGTCCAACGACGGATGTTAAAAGACTGTTGATATGTATATATATATATATATATATATATATATATATATATATATATATATATATCGCAAGAGGGTTTTTTTCTGCAAGCCACAAAGAGTGAATTTGATATTTACTGAGAATATAAGCAATGCAACTCTTCTATCAAAATATGGATATATTTTGTTAATAATCATAAATTTGTCTTGATTTTGTTTACGCTTTCCCATTTACCGTCTCAAATGTTGTCATTCCAATCGATCCATTTCTAAGACAATATTTCACCTGGAAAATGATAGTTTATAACAATTGGTCTATCAAGGATACTGTCAACATCACTTGGGCGTTTGTACGTTGATAAAAACAAAAACTCAACAGCAAAGAGATACAAATATACACGAAAAATCTGTTCAAAATCCTCATCTACTTAAAAAATACGCCACGTGTATTAGTAAATCTATTTTTGTCTGTAATAACCTAGTGATAAGGGGGAAAATGGTGATGAATACGTGTACCAGTATGTTGATATTAAACTTTCATTCCTTGATCACTGAAATGTTCTTGTCTAATTCATTTCATTTTTACAGCTGGTATAGTAAAGAAAAAAAAGAAAAATATGAATTCTACCTAGGCCCCAGCTTTCTCGATGACGGCACGAGTTCACTAATAAACGATAAGGAGGCAACATATCTACCCATGCTAATATCGAAGAATTCAGTGACTGTTTCCATGATAGCAAAAACCAAATAAATTGATTTTGTTCTGTCTCAAGGTAGAAAATTACTTCTCTTGCGTAAAGAAAAGCCGAGGAGAAATTGATGAAATATGCGCTTTCTTTCTTCTGCAAGTTTCGACTGTGCCATTCCGGCTTTGTCCATGGGTCAACGGTCGAGCCACTCGGCCAAACACTGGACCATATTCCCAGATGGGCCAAAGTCATGAAAGATGGAACGCAATTAACACATCAGTGAACAGAATTGGACAGCTTTACTGCACAGTTGCGTCGACCAAAGATAGGGACATGAAATTTTCACATTCCACTAACTACATTCATTTATTATTGTTCTTTGAATCATAAGGGACATTTTACAGCCGGACAGTTCAGCAACAGGGAGGAATGAAACTTATGAGAGAACCAACTGCTTCACTTATAAGAAGAATTTCAGAGAACGCGATAAACACCCGTATTATCTATATAGAACTAAAACTCTATATAACACTAAAAGTCTGATTCTGTTAATGTGTGTGAGTGTGTGACCACTGAATAGCTGAAACAGTGCATTGTAGCCAAAAGTTGAACTAAGATCCTCTAAGGAATGCAGACGTGATAACTATTACACTATCCCAGCGGACTTGCCCAAGCAAAGTAACAGTAAACAATTTTTACAGCTACCGTCAACCTTAATCGAGGCCGCTCTATACTAATAATAATAGCTATGACAACCAAGATGTTGTTCGGTGTGTTGGTGGTGATGATGACAGTGATGGTGATTATGGTAGCAAATAATTGGTGTAGATAATGCTGATTTTGTTGGCTGGTAGATTCAAACATGATTGTTACGATGCTGTGAGTGGAAATGGAAGTGATAAAAACGTGCATTATTGAAAAAAACCCACCTTTTTGCGGCTGATTTCCCACCAGAATCCTTCACGAAATCCAACCAAAAATGTGTCTCATAATCAAGTAGATGCACAAATGAACAACTACACACCTCAAGCGTCGCTCGACAAGTTTACGAGATCCCCTCCGATTTAGCATTTGATACAGCTCCCTCGCTGATTCATATTGAAGCTAAGACTGTTGGGTTCGTACCTAAAAAGTGTTGCAAATGACCAGTTCATATAGTTCCAATCATATTCGTTTGAAATTAAAACTTGAATAGTATTCTTCCATCTTTATTAGAAACAGTCAACCCAAACCGTCGCCAAAACTGTCAACATAGGTTTCTTCAGTTTTTAAGAGGATCTGGCTGGCTATCTATGTACGTATGTATCACACATACAGGCCATACCAATCGAGCTAAAGGGCTTAAAATATGAAGATTCAGAACTGATTACACCCAGAAAACTGTTATCTTTGTATCTCCCCCCTTCACTAAGTGTTTTTTTTTTAGTTGGAACTATTAGCAATAAGAGTTTATGTTTAAGTGATCATCTAGAAGTTGGTTATTCGTTGACCCCTTTGTCCGATTTTTTTTAGTTGATCATGCCCAACACAGTGTACTTAAAAAAGACGTTGATCTCGTGAGGGTTTTTCGTTAGTGACTCACCAGACCTATTTGTTTATTTCCTGAAGTGACATTTTCCAGGGATCTTAAAAATAGTACAGTTCAAATCAAATATTTACAAATGTTTATTTGAAGCAAATTAGTTTTGGAAATCAACCCCCAAAATAAGACTGCTTGGGGGTGGGGGTTGATAAATTTGTTCACCGTCTTTAACACCGATTGAGAGAAAGGGTGAAACTCTTCAATCAAGATTATATTTTTGAAGATTTATCATGGTTAAAGCGGACTTTTTTTCTTTCATAAATTCTATTATTTCTTTTTATTTGTTTACCATTTTTAATATCAAGTGAACGAAGGTGTGAAACTTTACAGTTTACTATCACGATTACCTTCTATTTTGCCGAAAGATGAGGTGCAGAAATGGACTAGCGCCAAATATAATTGTCCTTTCGAACATCCATAGTCGATAATCAAAATACTTTAAAGTTATGAGTACCCAAAGCGAAAGGAGTTCAGTTTTAGAATTCTACCAAATAATAAAAGTAAGTAGTATCAATTAAAATTTTAACTAAACTAGATCTTCCAACCTTTCCCAAATAAGATTTTCGTGCTTTCCCGGTTCACAATTGAAAACAAGCTGGGGTATGTACAAATTTCCTTCTCGTTAATCACAAATATTTTTTATTAAAAAAGATTTTCGAAGTTCTTTTTTCAACGTATGTTGAAATTCATTTTTGCTTAAATCAACGAAATGAATTTCATATTTGATGATTACAGAGTAGATAGTCGTAATGTTAAGAGAAAAATGGAAAAAAATATGAAAACTAGCCATCGTTGCTTTTGAAGCAACAAATATAATTTATAGCTTCCTCACCAATCATTGTATCAATCAAAAATGTTATAATTAATTTGTCAATTCTGTTTGGTGGAATAGAATATATTCTATTCTTTCTTATTCAAAAGTCGTAAAAAGCAAATAATACAATTGCTTTCTATATATTATCGTATATATGAAAAGCTGATTTTACTGTACAGCTGTTTGGAGTTCAAATAGTTTCCGTTTTTCGAATTTAAAGCCTTCCATTTACTTATTTAATCACAACTGAATCAATATAAATTCATTGTTAAACAAAAAAAAACAATTTACCATTCATCTTCGAACTTACGGCTTGGCGCTTTTCTCATTCGAGACGTCCAAATCAAGTCACAATTACTTCGAGGGAGGGGATGGATGAAATATATTTTTTTAAAAGCGGCTGGTAGCCTGAAAAGCTAAGGGGAGGGGCCGGATTTAGCGGATGACCAGGGAATTCATCTTACATCAAAAACGAAAATCTTGGTGCCATCGAAGAATGTGTTGATAATGTTCTCTTCGATTTCCCAAAGGACAGCATTATTCTCGACAGCAATCGACGTCGTGGCTCATTGGTGAAGTTCTCAAAGAATCAAAAAACCAACAACAAATGTCCAGAAACCTTGTACGTTAATTAAAATCTATGTTGGATTTCGTAAAGGCTTCTGGTAGGAAATCAATTAGAAAAATATCGATTGTACGTTTATTTGGCATTGCTTGCAGAAAGATTTTTTTTATTAGATTTCGTGGAGGCTGGTCAATTAAAAAATATTGACAGTATTTTTAGATTTGCTCGCAAAAAGGCAGTTTTATTATGGCATACATTCTAGGTTGGATTTCGTGAAGACTTCTGACGGGAAATTAATTCAAAATATTGATAACACGTTGATTTGATGTCAGTTGTAAAAATTGGTTTCGTAATGAGACATCTATTGAATGAATGCGATTGCTGCATAAGTCGAACATATTTCATGGTGTGCCGTCCATAGGTCGGCAAAACCTACGAGCGTAGCAAGCACCCCTTGTACACAGGAGAGGAAAGGAAAAAAAGAAAAAGAGAAAAAGACAGAAAGAAAGACTGAAAGGAAGAAAAAGAAATGGTAAAGGGGGTAAAACGTACAAATTTGTTGGAAACTGTACAGTTTACCACTGTCATTTTATCTGCAATCCGTAGCAATATGAAAAAAACAGTTAATCTGAAAAAGAAACAAAATACCCCCTTGTTCAAAAATCGACCTTGACCAAAAATCGAGCATTTGGACTGTTCTGTAATATTTCAACGGAGAAAAGACAAGAGTCCGGGACATCATAAAAACTGTCAGAAAACCCAAATGGCAATAGGCTGGACATGTTGCAAGAGTGGCAGATATACGCTGGACATCACAACTCACAACGTGGATTCCCAGTGATCTGGTGCGAGACTGTGGCCAACAGAAAGTGAGATGGCTTGACGAGCTAGATAAATTTAGAAAGTAAATAGAGAGGTCTGGCGAATCCTGGGGAAGGTCTATGTCCTACGATGGATGCAAACAGACTGATGTAATGACGATGGTGCTGTCATAGAATCAAGTTTGAAAACCACTATTTTAATGTTTCATATATGCCATCATATTTTTACAGCAGGGATACACAAGTGGATACACACGTATGTATACATATATACTTATATCCAATACACACACACACACACACACACACTCACACACACACATATATACATATATATATATATATATATGCACCTCATAAACATAAATTACAATTCTATTTACCACACAAATATAGACATAAATGGGAATTTTACTTCAAATATCATCTGATATTTATTTATTTGTAAATCTCATGAAATAATGCACGCTAAACATTTTGCTTAAAACAATTTGCTTATTAACCAATAAAAGTTTGCTCCCAGCAAATTAAAATTGAAATCAAAATTAAAATCACTCTCAATAGTTATATTCGTACAACCACACGTGAATATAACGATGAACTCCAGAGCAAGACACCTGTCCTGTTCTTTCATACTCCTGAAACAGGGCCATGACGAACTCCATAATAAAGAATAAAATTGCAAATATAAATATAAATATAACTAAATCACATGCGGATAGATTCTAAAATGGAATTTCAGACACATTGAAATAACATTGGTTGGATTAAGAATGACTTCCGTGGCACGTAGTCGTGAATATCTTGGGACTATATTAGATCTTCTTTTCAGCGGTAAAAATGGAGAGTTTGCATGATACATATATATATATATATTTATGCACGCACATGTGTCTATATATGCATGTGTGTGTGCATTTGCATGTGTTTGTGTGTGTGTATACCAAAGTATATTCATATTTTAATGGAGGGAAGAGTTGATGTTGTCGCGTCAGTCAAATATATTTCTTAGTGTGCCGTCATACAATAAAGTTTGAGAACCACTAGTATAGACTTAGGTAAGAGCCTGTTTAATATATTTGCAAATTTTCATATCTCTGTATGGATGGACGTATGGTTATAGGCCAATATCAGGTGCAATATTGATATGATTTATTCTCTAATCATATTGAAAAATGACAGCGAATTTGAATTCGCTTGAAAGGAATTTTTCACAGTCTAGCCGACGTATTTCATCGAAACAGACAGGAACCAACGAACATAGTATTTAATTTCGCATCTAATACGGGACAAAGGTCAGTACGTAAAACATTTTGATCAAGTTTTATTAGACATTCATATTTATTGTCTGATGTTAATCCCAGCGGAGGGAAGAGCAGTGGCTCATCTGGTAAAAGGATACTTTTTTTTTCGTCTGTTTGTCTATATTTGCGACTCAGACGTCAAATCTCCCGACAATTGCTGTCATAGTGAGAAAAAACATTATTTTCTGCTCACAAAGGGAAGGGATAAGAGGTGTTTTCGTCTCTAACGATGATTCAGATTAAAAATGACCAGAATTTTCTTCAGTTTACTCGTTTTAAACTGCGTGAATTTTTGCAGAGACACTCTGATGGTAACATCTGAGACGGGCTGCCCCCCTCCAGCCCCCTTGGTGCCCACCCCGACTACTTTCAATGTAAAATTCTATTCTTGAAATGTGACTGGCGGATGTTGGGTGCACTTGTAGCTTTTAGATTTAGTCGAAAGACAGTTTGGAAAAAAATAGGAATAATTATGACCCTGGTCAACAACAAATCTCATCAGGCATGTATCGTGCTCTACTTAGTGTAGTTTTGGACGTTGATTTCCAAGATGTAATGTGTGTGCTATTTATCTAGTGTCCCACCACAGCGGAATTTGACACAAGGTTGGGCTTAACATGGGATAAATAGGAGACATCCTTCCAAAAATGGCTCCAAAAATTGCAACCAAAGCCACCTCCGCCATAAAGCGTCCACCAGGGGACCTGCTCCTTTAATTGCAATGGAGCAGTGCTGCTTAGGGGAAACTGACCCCCCCCCCTGCAGCCGGGCCGAGTAATAATAGGAGAGCCGAAGGACGAGTCTAAAGGCTCCCCAATGCGCCTAGCAGTGCGTAGCCTCAGTAAAACCTCATTGGCTAACGCATTGCACCGGCGCACTCGGTCTTTGACACACACTCCCTCTCCGGTCTATTCGGCAGGCAAGTGTCAGTACCAGCTCCTCGGTCAT
>OY735222.1:36073890-36163890 GCA_963457665.1 Thysanoteuthis rhombus
ATAGACACATATATATTTCCATACGTGCTTAACTGCTTATAACATGTTTGAATGCATGTTTTAAACAGCAGATTGCATGCATTCATACAGACATGCCATACAGATGCATAACTTACTGTATGAATGTTTATATATATATATATATATATATATATATATATATATATATATATATATGTATATATATATATATATATATATATGCTGCAATATACAACGGTCGTGCTGCCAACAGAACTTTCATTAGATGATGAATCTGGGGTGAGGCATGGTTTCGTGAACGGAGCATCATTACCACTTACACAGAGGGCTCCAGCAACACTATCAGGCTTTATGTAAAATCTATGCTGTTCTTCATGTAGTACTTACTACACGGAGATAAATATCAACAAGAAAAGATGGAGACAGCTATATAGTTATCAACAAATTAACTCAAAGAAATTTAAGCCATTTTGAAAATCAGTCAGTGAAAAATCTAGCCAATTTCTAACTCCAAAACCAATGAGTTGCAAATGTAGCCAATTTCTGTCATTTTTAACGGCAGAAGATGGCTGACGTCTACTCGCCCGTCACGCTTCAAAAGCTCATATAAAAGCTCCAAAAAGTATTATTATAGCAGAAGACAACAGATCTCATATATTGTTCATATCAGCCATACTCTGACGTCTTGACTTTTACGATTTTACAAGCATTAATCTAACTCTGCACTCTAAGTTGGAAGAGGTATGTATATTCATTCACGTTTATCTGCCCGTCTGTTGTCCACAAGATATCTCCGAAAGCTGTCGATCAATTTCTATGAAATTCTGTGGAAGTGTGTATCATGTGTTATGGAAGAATTGATTAAGATTTTGAGTACATCAAGGATTTTGCTTTCGATTGTGAGACATTTCTTTTACTATGCAGGGGGTGATGAAAACGAAAAGTTATCGAAAGGGGTAGATTTTAATTTTAAGAGAAGTAACTCAATATTTGTACTTCCAAATTTCTGCATCCCTGTATAAGTCTATTTTCATTCAGTTTTTAGTTATTGTACACTGCTGGCAAAGGTGTGTGCTAAGTACTTTTCAGTTTTTGGTGAGTCGTTTTCATTAGATCAGTCCTCATTTACTACTATTTCATAACCGACTTTGTGAATATCCACTCGTCAGAGCAAAAGTTCATCTTTTGTCAGCCTTTCAAGCTTTGTCGTTTGATATAGGCCCTCCCCAAGGTCTGTAAGGCCTAGGCGTCATGAGCCTTATCCTATCATGCTGGCTGTTGGAAAAGAGTACGGATTGATACATGCCTTTCCCAAGAGCATTAGTGCAAAGTGAATGCACACTGTCCCAGCCAGGGTTTGAACTCAGCTCGCTGAACTCATCGTTTTAATAAGATCCTGCCTGTATGTTTGTTGGGCAAAACTCTTCACTCTTCTCCTTCTTCAATGTCGATATTTTATTGAAAAAAAAAAACTCGGCGTACATATCTTCCGATCTCTCCTCTCGTCTTATTTACAAAAACGTCATAATCGTCAAGGGCTAAAGAAATTTTCACTCGTCAAAACAATATTTCAATTTAGCTGGGATAGAAATCCAACTTCTGAACTTTGGCTTTGTTTACTCTCGCCTTCGGCAATTTGACAACTATTGTTTTCTTTGCTTCTTTGTATTTTTTTGTAGTTAACATATGAAGTTAATTTAATTTTGTGGTGAATATTTGCTTGCCGTGGCTTGTAGGCATGGAAACAGGTTTGTAAAGATGGCTGCCATAGTTATAATTGTAAATGTGTTGACAGTTGCAATTACGGGCGGGAAAAACTACATTTTGTATTTTAAGTGAAAAAATGGAAAAGGGAGAGAACTCAAGTGATAAAATAACGAATTGAAGACGAGAAATGATGGAAGAAAATAAATAGTAAAAAGGAAAGAAAAGAAAGGATAGAAAGAATGAGAAGGTAAGATTTGTATCAGACTGAGTAAAAGGGAAAAAGAGAGTGGCTTGAAAGAAAGAAAGAAATAAGTAAAGAAAGAAAGAAAGAAAGAAAGAACAAACAAAGTGGAGAAATAATAAACAAGATATTGTGAAAAAAAGATATTAAATAACAAAAAAATAAAGATCTGGATTAAACAGACGAAAAAATAGGAAGA
The DNA here is from genome assembly GCA_963457665.1 of Thysanoteuthis rhombus. Lineage (NCBI taxonomy): Eukaryota > Metazoa > Mollusca > Cephalopoda > Oegopsida > Thysanoteuthidae > Thysanoteuthis > Thysanoteuthis major. The sequence continues at coordinate 36,076,020 of OY735222.1, forward strand.
AAGAAGGAAGAATATACGAAAACTTTTGAAAGAAAAACGGAAAAAAAAGCAAATCGTATAAAAAGAGAAAGAAAACAAACAGGCTTTGTTAGTCACTCAATAGAAACTGTCGTCCAACCAATGTCTTTTGGCTGCATGCTGTGTTGGGGATGATCAGTTGAAAATTGGAAAAAGGGTGATCAATGAAGAAGTTACTACTCTCGCCTTTAGTTGGACATTGATCTCTTAAAAAGTCCATATTTTCAACGACAAAAATCAAGCGTTAATATCGTCGGACACAAACTAAGGGACCAATTTAGCAGAAACTTACATTGTAAACTGAACCAACCAAAAACCTACCAGAGATAGGTGTTCACAAATAAGAAAAACATTTTTTCTAAACATTGTAAAGAGCAAATCTTTAGATGTTCTGCCCTGTAGCCCCATTTGTGTAGCCTATACGCATGATACCTACAAACATAGCCAGCAAACAAACAAGAGAGAGCCAAACCGACTTGAAAACTGTGGAAACCTATCTTGACAGATTATAAACTTGACTGTGAAGAAAAGAGAGAACGGATACTGGAAGGAGAGATGAAGACGGAGTGAATGGGAAAATTGCTGAATAGAAAAAGAAAAAGAGAAAGAAAAACGTGAATCAGCAAGAATAAAAATCTTAAGAAAAAAGGTTCGAACAAAAGCCAGGAAAAAAAAAAATTGTGAACGAAATTTCTTTCGTTCTTTTTCTGTTTACTTATCTCATCACTGGCAAATTGTATTCATTCATATTGACTTCTTTCTTTTCATAACCAACGCGTTATTTCAATTTTATTATTTTCTCCAATTTTTCCCCTATTTCTTCTCGTTTCCGCAGCTTTTTTGTCTCTATCTCAAAGATAACATTTTGGAGTTCTGCATTTGCGGAGTCTTCAACAGGATTCCATTAAAACCAAACCCAGAGATACGATTATCGCATACTATCAATTGAGATCCATTCCAATTACGGTGAATTTCTATGAGCGGAATGGTGTTAATCTCGAAGTAACAAACACGTAAAAATCTGTAAATTCCTACAAAGTTAAAGTAATATTCCATAAAAAGTGGGTTCTTCCAAAATACTGTCTGAAGGTCTGAACTGAAGGGTGTGGTAAGGTTCATGATAGGCCAGGGAAATACTTCGATGACTGAGTAACGATATTATGAATTTATAAGAATAAAAGAATTTCATCAAAATGCTGGAAACCTTTGCATCAACTGAATAAAATTTTGTAGTTTTGTATTTTTCTCATTATAAACATAAGAAATATTTAACGGTGGATTGGATCCTCAGTTTCAAAATGAGAAACACAATCAACAAAATACATGACTTTGGAAAGCTAGAAATCATTCACAAAGTTAACGGTTGGCTCAGAGTAATATATATATATATATATATATATATATATATATATATATATATATATATATGCGTGTGTGTGTGTGTGTGCACGTGCGCACGCGTGAATAAATACAAATCGACAATATGTGTCTCCTTGTGCTAATGATTACGCGTGTATGATTTTCAAATCTAACGGAGACAGCTTCACCCTACGGGCTGCAAATTTGCGTACAATGGTAAGTCCATCCCCTATGAACATTGGATAGTTGACCTCTGGTGTTCACTAAAGATCATATTAGGATCAGATCAAATTTGGCATTTTTAGATATAAAGGAGATGGTTGGATCCTCTGAACTACAATTTGTGTACGATGGTTACTCGACCCGAGATAAGATACGTATTGCTGACTACACGTGACCTCTGAAGGTCAATTTAAGGTAGGGTCAATTTTGGCATTTTGAATATCTATCAATTTTAGCATTTCCAAATATAATGGAAATAGCTACACCCTTTTTGTACAAGGGTAACTTGACCACAGTACGAACATAGGCTAGGTGGTACTGACCTTGATGACTTGTGGAGGACAATTTCAATGCCAATTTTAGCATTTTTAAATCTTACGAAGACGGCTGTGCCATATGGGTTGCAAATATGTGTACATGAGTCACTTGATCCCAGGAAGAACATAGAATTGGTAATTGCGACCTCTCACGACCTGTGACTGGACGAGATTGTTTACGCCCCGTTCCCACTAGTACCCTTGGGTTAGGCATTACTCCATCTCCTCCCTCCCAGCTATGGGTTAGGTATCTAGACAGACTGGACTCTCTGGATTTGTGAGGCAACCAGTCTAGGAGAAGGGCAATTGTGAATTTAAAACCATTCTCACTAGAAAATATTAGCAACGGGTTGGCTTCATTGGTCCCTACCTCTCCATAAAACCAACAAGACCATACAATCGTCGTGGGAGTAGTTAGGGAAAGGTTTTTGTCCAACAGTGGGCCTGAAATGGCTGTTACTAATGCTGCTGCTGATATACATGTATCTAAAATGTCACGCACGTTCAGGTATATATACACGCAAGAGTGCTAAATGTATCCATCGATACACACAGCCATACACACGTGCGTTTTGTGTGCAAATCAGCATACGATGCATTCACCAGTTGAACGATAGTTTTTCGTCTGAACATTTGGTGGGGCGTGGTTGATTGCTTGTGTAAAAGACTTTGGGGACGTTTTGTCTCATTTTGCTTTCTGATTTCCCTTCTCGTTTCGATTACAATAAATAAAGAGAGAATTTTATTCAATTTTCAATCACGATTATTTTCTCTACAGACTACATTTTTGTTCCAAGATAGTTCTCATCTTCCACATCCCTTCCTTCTCCGCTCTCTCACCTCCCCTCTCTCTCTCTCTCTCTCTCTCTCTCTCTCTCTCTCTCTCTCTCTCTGTGGTAGGAAAAGAGTTTGTGAGAGGTAGAGGAATGAGAAAGAAAGGCGTGCGCAATCACAGTCGTAATGGAAAGAGATAGGAAAGGCCTTGGTATAGCAGTGGACTTGAAATGGTTGATAATGACACACACACACACACACACACACACACACACATATATATATATATATATATATATATATATATATATATACATTCCATCTCGGTCTCTCTTTTTCTTTCAGCTCTTTCCCTGGCTCTCTCTTCCCTCCTCTCATTCTTTTTCCTTTCCTCTCTCTCTCTCTCTCTCTCTCTCTCTCTCTCTCTCTCTCTCTCTCTCTCTCTCTCTCTCTCTCTCTCTCTCTCTCTCTCACCTTTTTTTTCCGTCCAGGTCTTTCTCTTTTCTCTTTTTTGACCGACCTCTTCTCCTTTTTTTTTCTCTCTCTGACTTTCCTCCCTTTCTTTTTTTTTTCTTTTCTCGTTCTTTTTCTCACTGTATTTCGCTCTTTCTCACTCTCTTTTCCTCCCTGTCTTTCATCTCTTTCTCTCAACTCATTCATAAAGGCCTAAAGGGTTCACTACTTAAATTTAGATTTTTTTTTTTTTCGCTTCAATACAACCAAACTGAGTAGCAATATAATGAATCTTAGGATAAAATAATGTCTTAGAATAAAAGAATCTAAGAATAAAAGAATCATAGAATAAAAGAATGAATATCAGAATAAAAAAGGTTGATCTGTTTTGAAAGATGATGGCTAAATTATTGGTTGACTTCTTTTATCTGTGTCCACGCAAAATGACGAGGAGTCACGAAAAGTAATGTCCGATAGAATTTCAAGTCAGTGAAAAAAGCAGAGGTGGGAGGAAGAAAACGTGCAGCAGTTAATAAAACGAATTAAAACACAAAATGATTCTTTTCAATTGAATAGTTTCCAAAACAAATACAACAGCTTTTATTTTCAAATAAACATTCAGTTATACATACATATATATATATATATATATATATATATATATATATATATATATATATATATATATATATATATGCATATATATATACATTTGATGCAATGAGTATTGGCTACATTTAAAAACAGGACATCCTAATGCATTTTTAAAATTGACAGAATCTGGACCCAAGATTGAAAAGTACAAAAATTTAAAAAAATGAAAAAAAACATTGTAAAAAGATTGAACATTGGAAAATTACAAATAAAAAAAATCTTTGATCCAAAGTCAGTTTGTAAGTACACTCCCTGCACATGTCAGTGCACTCACTGTACACGTCAGTGCATTCGCTCGCTACAATTGCAAACAAATTGCAGATCTTATGTATATCATCATTATCATCATCATTATCATCATCATTATCATCATCATCCATTCCAAATCCAATTCTTCCCATCCCGAACGTATGATTATGTTGGTTTTATGGGAAGGTAGTGGCTGATTGAGCTGGTTTTGAATTCAGACTTGTCCTTCACCTAGACTGGTTACCTCCTACAGCTGGAGAGTACAATCTGTTCCAGGAGAGAAGAAGTGTATTCATGGCAAAGGGATACGAAGTGAATGCAAATAGCCCCGGTCAGATTTTGAACCCGACTCACTCATCCCATTTTTTTTTTTTTTTTTTACAAAAAATAAATGAATACATAGTTTGAACAAAAGTTTATTTAACGGATATGAAAATACTATTTTTTATCGATCAAGGGTTTATGCTATGAAAGTGAAAATAACCTTTTTTTTCATAAAAATAAGTGAATTTCACAAATTAGTCAATTTCGCCGATTTGGTGCAACACGTATACGTCAAACTAAATAACGGATTCGTTCAAAGCGTTGGTGTTCCGAAGAGTAATCGGAAAAGAAAAGCCATCTTAATCCTGGTTTTAAATCATTTCTTTCTCTGCTGTGGTGTCTGTATTTTTAATCAATTGCCCAGATGATATTGATCCAGGGGATCGAAAATAAACTTGTATGATCGGACGAGTGGGGGCGGGGGATTTCGATTTAGGTTGTAAATGTCGTGTTTGATGGGTTTGGGGAAAAAAATATATTTTCAATTCCAAATCCGATAATTTTTTTTCCGTGGTAAATATCATTTCCAATGAATTTTATTATAATGAAGATCTTTTACATACATGTACACATACACACTGTGCAAAGAATATCTTCTATGATTCTTATACATTCGGACCAGAGACTAATACTGGTACAACAAACACATAAGTCTAAAAAAGATTGGGACAGGATTGAACACCAAATTAAAAGCTAAAATCAGAGTCCTGTCTATTTGAAGCTATATAAGTATGTTCAAATAAACGTTTTGCAATTTATTGGATATTTTTTGCACTCACTGTATATATCTATACATTTGTGTGCGGGGGATTGTCCAATTACTTTCACGAGAAAAATAATTTCCAGGGCTTTTCAATAAAAAAAATTCATTCAGTAAAATTCTTTTCAGTCATTTTCTGTGATAAGAATATATCCCCCACTCCGAAAATTCATTCTAGTAACAAAAAAAAAAGATGATTCTCTATACTGAAAAGAGAAAAAAACTCGATAATTTTATATACCAAAAGACTATTTCCAAGATTTTCAGACTTGAGCTGTTGTGCCAGGGGACAGATATCTCTATCTTGGTAAAAAAAAATTGTAATTCTTTAGGTAAAATACAGTCTTGGTGGCACAGAATTTCAGAATCTTTTTATTTTTATTCGACGAATTTTTCCAATTGACTAACAGGGACAAATATGTTGAATCGGAATGTTAGTGAACGCTTCAATTCATCTCTTACGGCCTCTTCAGGTTTAGACCGACATGGGATTTTTCTCTCATCATCATCATCATCATCATCATCATCATCATCATCATCATCAGGAATGTTCGGAATATTGAACATCATCATCATCATCATCATCGTCGTCAACGACTGCAGCAACAGCAGCAACAGCAGCAGCAGCTATGGTCCGTTGTTGGACATAGGCTATCTATCCTTGTGGTCTGTCTGCTTTTTTGCTTCTGAGCATCATGGGGCCAAACACTCAAAATTTGCTGCTGCTGTTGCCAATGAGGGGGAGGAGGATGAGGGGGGAGGAGGAGGAGGAGGAGGGAAAGCTCACCAAATTTTTCCAAAATAGTCCGGAGTTGAGGACGCAGCGTTTCCTCATGGACGAAGTTTTCTCTTCTCTTCGTCTTTATTTTAGGAATAAACCATTCAGTTCAAGCTGGTACAACTCGAACTAACAAGTTGATATTTCTGCCTATAATCCTGAGAGGGGTCATTATCACCCCAAGGGATGTCTGGAATATTAAACTCGTTTTTTCGTCGTGGTTCCGTAATTACTTCGTTATAGAAGGCTGTAGAATGAATCGGTCAAAACGTTATGGTAAAAGCTAACCATGAGATTACCAAAAAAAAAGTAAAGCCACTTCTTATGCCATTCTGTGTTTAGCAATTGCCACAAAAAAGGCCATTAATAATTCAAGAATTTTAAAGAAAAGTCTTACGAGTCGAAAATTGTCGGTTGGTTGTAATTTTGCAAGATTTCAAAATCTTATTATGCTTGGCATATGTATTTCGAAATGTTACCCTTTAAGTTTATAAATTTAACTCCAAGTGCTTTTCGTCTAACATAGATTTCAACCTCAAGTTAAGTATAACCCATATTTTACCGCCAATTAGTTATCTTGAGAAGAAAAAAAATCGACTTATACAAGAATGTGTACGGCGTAAAACAATGATGAAACTGAATCAAATGCGCTACAGGAAGAGAAAAATAGACAGAAAGAAAGAAAAAGAGTAAGAAAACGCATAGAAAGAAAGGAAGTGAGAAAGGAAGCTGACAGGTCACAAAACGAATGAAGAATTCCAAAAACGAATGGAAAGAGAGGAAAGAAAGAAGACAAAAAAGACGGAAAGAAAACAGAGAAAGAAAAAGAAGAAAGAAAGTAGGCTGGTCATAAAACGAATGAAGCCTTTCAAAAATATTTCCCGCCAAAAAGTTGATTGTTTGTATTGGTTCTCGGCGTCCAGTACGGACGCTCGTCCGGGTCAATAGCTCTAACGGAATAATTCGCCTGGTTGTCAAGACTATCGGTCAGTTGTTGTTGGCTGGTCGTCCAGCACACGATCCTTTTCAAAATCCGAACTGTTTATCTTAGCAGCCGATGAAGCCAGATCGATAAGTCATTAAGCGAAAAGCGCCCGTTACAAAAGCACTAGCTGAGAGGGGTTTCGGCGACCTTTTTTACTTTGTTATATTGTGAGAAGTGACAAACATAAGCCAGACGGTGAGGAGGGGTCAGGTTCGGGGGAAATCAACCCACATCACGAGGAGAATCTATTTAATTAAAACGCAATATTGAGTTGTATTTCCCTCCCATTGTTTGTGCCTCTTCAACTACCAGTGAATCGCCAGCATAGCAGCCCAAATCGTTGAGGCTGGAAACGAGAAACATTAAAACCTATTAACAAACCATTCTTACAATAATACTAAATACTTACTTAGTATTATTCTGCTTGTTCCTACGGGTGTTCAAATTTTACGTGCAAAGAGATAATATATCGCAAAGTCTAGGTAGTCTAATAAGATGGCAGGAAGTGAGAGAGTTAGGAGAAAAAAGTTCGGTAGTTTATTTGGAGAGTGGGAAGAGAGAGGGTAGAAACGCTTTGGTAGTTTAATAAGAGGGCAAGAAAGGAGATGGAAGAAAAAGAAGTTTGGTCGTTTTGATAACAAAGAACGGACAGAAAAGAAAGTTAGTTTACTGAGTAAGAAGATCTTCGAATATGAAACTAATCGATGTTTGTATGTATGAAATAACACATTCAGTATTTAAACATTACGAACTCAAGATCTATAAAATGCGCACCATTTTTGTGATGGCCTGAATCTTTTTGCTCTGATCATCACCATTACAGCTATTGAAGTCCGTTGTTAGACATGAGCATTTCTCAAGACCAGCAGGTTAACTCTCACTCCCCGAGCGTCACGGTGCCAATACCTTTTGAATCATCACGCCATCTGATTTTTTGTTGACCACGTAATTTGATCTCGGGGGATCAACGCGGTGAGGCTTAGTGTCTAGCGTTTGTCAGACATTCTCGCAACATGGCTTGCTCATTGCTATTTGAGTTTTTTGGGTGGTTTTATGATAACCTCTAACCCCTGTTTGTTCCCGAATATAATGTGTTGTCCAGTGATCTCTCCATGTGACGTTAAGCAGGATCCTCTCCCGCGTGCATTTCATGGTTCCAAGTTTGAAAGCCAACCTATTGGATAAGGTTCATGTTTCAGCCCCGTAGGTGTCTATCAATGAGGATGTATTGGTTGAAGACATTCCCCTTTATAAGTATGCTAACCAGTACTACCCCCGTTTGCTAACCGGTCGAAAGTACTTAGACGCTTCGTCCGTTAAATGTGTTGATATATATTTGTATGTGTATTAATATAAATTGTAAAACGTATTAATAAGAGGCAATTTAAATCAGAAATGTGATCCTACAATGCCCAAAACCAGTAGACTGAGCGTTGACACTAAAACTAATCAATTTTCGTTCTGCTTCACAATATTTCTTCTGACAACTGGCTTTAATTCACAGAATTGGCTTATAAACATTGGACTGATAAATATCTACTAAACATATAAACAGACATGTTTGGAATTTTGCCAAACGGATTACAATTATAAAAATATCCAGTCTTATTTGAAAGATATTAAGTGGGAAAGTGTTATCGTCGAGTTTTATCTCTTGAGACGAACAAACAAAGAATATCTTCATTTGAAAACGATCGGAAATTAACGAATCATGATAGACATACAGACGGAGATTACCGAGTCACGAATGACGCGCTGACAGAAATAAATCGATTGCTCGTGACATACCGTCGGAAATACCCGATGTGTAAGAGTGTCACGAGAAGATAAGAATCGCAAACACATTACACCAGAGGTGGAAATAGTGAGGAGGGGCGGGTACAGTTGGATACAACCAGGATCGTAGCTCGGCTCCATGAGCCCTCCTTCCAACATTTAGTCCAATGGTTCTCGCCTGGGGACCGCCAGACCCCGAGGGTGTACAAAAGTATTACTGGGGATCCGTGGTCAGACTTTTCAAAAGTCTTGGGTCCGTGTGCTTATTGAGTAGAGACAAGGAATTTGAAGGTGGGGTCCAGGCTCCTGGCGAGCCACCCTCCGACATTTAGTGAAATTTATTATTGCATAATATTAGTACAAACACAGTAGGTGAACTTCTATTCATGAAGCTTTTGTGGCCCGAGGCGATTGAAAACCTCAATTACGCCCCTGTGTACGCGTATACCTACTTCTCAATATGAGTGTATGTGGTTTCAAAACGGCCCCCAAATTAGCCTTAGCTGAAAATGCACTGGTTGACTCCGCTCATCCCTGACTGACCTCACAGTGATCATCGAGCATAAATTCTAGTCATAGGCTTGTCGTATACTTGGTTCTTAAAACCTATTCACGCCCGTGTGGCCACAGGAAACGTTAGTTGAACACACCATCTGCTTTGCCACCTAAGTTTCTGTACTGGTAGTATCGGTGAAGCAATTATATTTATTATTTATTTCTATTATTGTAACACATTATACATTTTTAACAATTATTTACCTTCATCTTAATCTTCTTGGCTTTCTTTCAATAAGATGAAGGTAAAGGGTAGTCAAAAATCAGTAATAATTGGTCACAATATTTCATGTAATAAGAATAAAACAAAGAAATTGTTTTTCAGAAATATCCATGTAGCATGAAAAACTCTTTGATTGTCGATATTATTCGTTTGGCATCAACCTATATGACGTCACACCAAGAGCCGTCTAGCTAAATTCGGCTATGAATATTAAACTTTTCCTCAAAACAAGAAGTGACTTTGATTTCTGGGTACCTTCGCTGCTAATGGTGGTCGGTGTATGAATAATCAAATAAAGATTCCCCTTCCAAGTCCAAATAGAAAAGCCAAGAGACTGTCTCTTGGAAGTAAAATGTTCTTACGAACTACGCGTAGTGTAAATAAATTAGCGTTGAACCTAGAAGCAATTATCAAGAAGACATGTTTGGTACCTTTGGAAAGGAAATTTAATGCAATATTACCGAACTAAAAGTCCGACGATAGGCAAACGTTTTTACAGTTGTTAGAATTATACTGGGTAGAATAGAAATGTTTCCTTCTCAGTTATCTAGAATATGCTACAAGATTATGCTTTTTCGTAAACTGATAAGTATAAAATGGTACCAGAAGCTGCAGTTATATGTATCACACTCATAAGTATCCTTTAAACCTCCATTCTTTCAAACTAATTTTAATATTTTTCTGTCTTGTCTTGCAGTGATTCTTATCTTCAACTTCTATTTCTAAACAGTAAGTCTTGATCTTTTTTTTACACATATTTTGGGGATAGAATCTCGGCAACCAGATTGAATCATATTTAAAAACCATCCAGATGAAAAAAAATGCTCTATGAACTTGAAGGGCAGCCATTTTGAAATACAAATTGAAATTGGACGTCTGTATATGTATATTTCTTCCAATTATGACTAAATCATTATGTATGGCTCAATCCCAGAATTTGATAACATCTCCCTTAGCTCTTAGCTTAGATTTCATTGAAATTGACTGAGAACTTCCAGAGATGTCATCGAAGCAGGAGCAGATACAGATATGTATGGATAAAATGCAAAAAATATCTCTCAATGAATAAAGAATTCCTGAATCCGCCCCAAAATGTAATCACTCTTTCCTTACCAGATGGCCCACCTTTCTATGGAATTTCATTGAAATTCATTGAGAGCTTTTGGAAATATCATGTTGAGGGACATGAACAAATACAGAAATGAATAAAATATTAAAATTGAAAAACATCTCTGAATCAAAAACGAATCTCTGGATTTAGATGAATAAAAATAAAATTTCAAATACTCAAGACAATCAGGTGTGCTACAGCTAAGTAAACAATGGCATGGAGTAAAATTGGATTCGGAAGAATACGGTCTGCGAGTTCAACTCCCGTCGAGGGCTACCCAAGCCAAAAACAATAGAAAACTGTAAAAACTTCTCTAATAATAAAGAGTGTGATTTTCTTGGTTTGCTTTTCGTAACACTGGACTCTTCCATTGGAGAGTCGAAATTTTGCAGAAAAAATATTTCCTACCCACCGTTTCAAATAATGCTTTCTTCCCGGTTAACGAATTAAGTACTTAAAAATCACACCCATAGACCCCAATCTTGATTTTACTGTGATTTCTTCCAACTTGAATAACTAGAGCATATGAAAAGATGGATCATGATCAGAAAGATCCTATTTACCCGAACCCTAACGAGAACAGTACGTGATACAAGGTCGGTTTAACGTGGGAAACCACACAAGAAACGCGTGAGACAGGAGCTTCTTCCAAAATGTCTCTTTAATACTTACAACTATTGTTGCAAAGACATAAGAGCACTTGACTTGGTCTCAGGGCGAACCCTGATCCCACTGGTTTAGACAACAGCAATGGCAACGACAACGCACCAGCCCCCCCCCCCCTGGTCAGAAATGATCTTCCAAATATAAATTTGGATGATCAGCAAGCTAAATCTGCTGACCCATTGTTAGCGGGTTCGATCCTCGTTGAATTTCCCGCTATTGATGGTCTGATGAAAAAAAACTATTTTAACAAATCATAAGAAGAAAATTGATCTCATGCAACGATCAACAACCGAATTTTGTCATTATAAATGGTCAGATATTAAAACTATGCTAAGTAATTAAATGATACAAAAAAGATCAGGACGCACGTCACAAAGCAATGATCAGCAACTTGATCTTGCTGGACGTTGTTAGTGATTTCGATCGTCACTGGATCTGAATTTTTTCATGTGTATCAACCAGCATTCATAATAATAATAATATATTTATCGTTTAAGTAAACAGATCTCTCACCCTATTAGATGAGAGCGAAAATTTCCTGGAATTCTAACGGGAAGGTTCCATAATTCGCAAAATTCTCTGGACTAGTATCCCTACCATTATTGTTTTGATCACTACGTTTAAGCCTGTATGTTTTCCGGTCTTCCTCTAACGTACGTCACATCCAGTAACCTTTAATTTTGTTCATGAGTTTTCTTTTCCAACTTATCCAAGTGACAAATATTTTTCCTGTACAGTGAATTTGGTTAGACTTGCTGAAAACTTTAGTTATGATTCTGATATTATGTGTTATTTAATTTTATAATTCATATAATACAGTTACATAACAAGTTTTAAAAAGCGTTATTATTCTTGGATAATTGTTGGTTATTATTTTGTAAACCATAGAAAAACTCTGGGTTTTTGTTTGTTTGGGCTTTTTTTTTTTCTTGATTGTTTTTGTATTTTTTGTTCTTATTTCGAATAATGAGCGCGTATTTTGCGTAGCGTGTGGACGAGGGAAGATGAGAACGTGACTTGGAATTAATTCTGTTTCGACAAAGTCTCAACAAATATGCAGGAAATACATTCAATACTGACAACGAGATATTTTGAAATAGATTTTTCTACGGCTTCAGGCATCCATACTTCCAGCACACATAATTCCAATATATTGACTCAATTATCTACATATACATATATAATTGATTTAAAAAAAAAAAAAATATATATATATATATATATATATATATATATATATGATTGAATTTCAATTCAAAATATAAGAATTCGTTATTGTAATTTCATCCCTGAAGATTGCCTTACAAGAAATACATGTATTGAATCATATTCCCGTACCGTTTGTTATTATTAATAATAATATCTGCTCTGATTGAATTTTTGAAAAATAATCTTTACTAGATTGCTTACAATTTCATTGAACACTCTACTGATAATTCCTTGAAATTATTATTACCAAAAACTATAAGACTATGAGAAGAATATCTTTCAGGAAAAAAAGTTATTCCAATTATATATATATATATATATATATATATATATATATATATATATATATATATATATATATATATAGAAAGAGAGAGAGAGAGAGAGAGAGAGAGACAGAGAGAGAGAGAGAGAAGACTATGAGAAGAATATCTTTCAGGAAAAGAAGTTATTCCAATTTTTATATATATATATATACATATATATATATATATATATATATATATATATATATATATATATATATATATATATACAGAGAGAGAGAGAGAGATGTGTGTGTGTTTGTGTGTAAATGCGTCATATCATTTGAAAGAATTTTTACTTACCTCCCGTGATAACACGGAGAATATGAACTTGGCCTAGACAGCGTGAATGGAGTAAACAATTCAAGAAAATGAGGCTGCTACAGGAATCGAACCCTCGATCGACCGTTTTAATATAACAACGTTATTTGATAACTATTTCCTAATTATTCAGTCGGATTAGAGCGACGCTACGTTGAAGCGGCTTCCTAATCGATTGCGTCTTCGAATTCTGCGGCAGCCCCATTTTCTTCAATTGTTTATTCCATTTCTACTGTCATATTTTATGCATAATAACGGGATATCATTTTAAATAGAGTTTCAAATAAAATAATGCATTCATAATTATTATGTCGGATTGTATATCCATTTCTTAATCATACATATATATGCATTTAAGAAATGGACTTATGAATTATAAATTGCGTTGTATTATACAGAAACTTATCTGAGATGATTTCCTGTCGTGATATATATATATATATATATATATTGTTATTATTTTTTTAAGGTTGAGTTATCTATGATCAATATTGTGAATAGAGATAGTTCATCGCCACTGCAATTGCCAAAGTGGCCACTACACCTGCTAAGGCGCTCTCTAAATATACAGGGTATTCCAGGTTATGTGGGGACGGGGTTGATGGGGTACGTGAAACGTTTCAAGTCAACTGTTAGTTTTTCGTCAATTGATTATTTATAGCTTGAAGGTTTTCGGTTTATGAAGTTTTCTAAAAAGTGGTCTAATCTAAAAAGATTATTCAATCATTTAGATTTGGGCGTGTTTTGTTGTTAAGTTACTTTCTGTGGGGGTTACGTTTTTTTTAAATATTTTGGGGTCGAGTTATTATTATTATTATTTGGAATCTCACACCAGTTGCCTGGTGGTAACCGCTGGAGTTTGAGTGACAGCAAGTCTCCTCAAGTCTCCAGCCCTCCTCTCCTAGTACTCATAGGTCGCAGTAATTGTGCGATTTACAGTTTCACACCGGTTACCCAGTGGTCATCGCTGAAGGCTGAGTGACAATAAGTCTCCTCGGGTCTTCAGCTAACGTCTCCTCTCTCTTTCACCTATCATGTCAGGGATACAATTCGTTGCAGTCCTTATATCTCTAGCACCTTCCTCAGTATCTGCGCAGTTCCCAGTAGTGCTGTGGTCTGTACGGTCTCAATCCTTCCCTTAATCCCGATCTCCTCAAGTCTCACCCTCAGCGTTTTTGGGACAGTTCCTAGTGCTCCCACTATGACCGGTACTACCCTGGTTTTCATGTTCCACATTTTCTTTAACTCCCTTGCTAGGTCCTGGTATTTTTCCCTTTTTTCATCCTCCTTCTTTTTTACTCTATGGTCTGCAGGTACAGCAACGTCTACTATTTGGCAGGCCTTCCTTTTTTTGTCTGCTATTACTAAGTCCGGCCTTCTTGCCTGGATGAGGTGGTCAGTTTGGATGTCAAAGTCCCACAGTAGTTTGTGGTTGTCATTCTCCAAAACTGCCTCTGGCTTGTGCTGATACCACTTTTCCCCATGGTTGAATCCCATTTGTTTACTTAGTTCCCAGTGTATCATCGTTGCTACTCTATCGTGTCTATGCTTATACTCCTTCTGGGCGAGTTGGCTACATTCACTAGTTATGTGGTTTACTGTCTCATCTCTTTCACCGCACATGCGGCATTTGCTGTTTGTCTGTGTTCTGTCGATTTTTGCTTTTATGTAGTTTGTCCTTATGCTTTTGTTTTGGGCTGCCATGATGAGCGATTCTGTTTCTCTCTTAAGGTTTCCCTTTCGTAACCACGTCCATGATTTCTCGTCTGCTATATCTTTTATCTGTCTTTTAAACTCGCCGTACAATTTTTTCCTTTCCCACTTTTCTTTTCTAGTTTGCTGTACTGTTCCATTGTTTTCTACTTTATTGTTTGTTGCACTATCCCTCGCGCTCTTTATGATTTCTTCACTATTTGTTTGCACATATCTATCTAGGACTAATTTATTATTTGCAATCTCACACCAGTTGCCTGGTGGTTACTGCTGGAGGTTGAGTGACGGCAAGTCTCCTCAAGTCTCCAGCCCTCCTCTCCACATTCTCATGGACCACAGTAATACTGCGGTTTGCAGTTTCACACCGGTTGCCCAGTGGTCATTGCTGAAGGCTGAGTGATTGTAAGTCTCCCCAGGTCTTCAGCCAACATCTCTTCTCTCCCTTGCCTATCACGCCAATGCTGTGGTTTACACCCCCGTTTCTATTTTCTTTCCTCTGTTAGGCCACTGCTAACATTCAGTCGCAGACCTTATTTCTAGCACTTTCCTCTGTATCCGTGCGGTTCCTAGCATGTTATTGTTGTTGTTGTTTTTCAACTAAGGGACAAATTATGCTTTACGTCTATGTTTAATCTTCAGAGTCGTGGTGAGATTTCAAGTATCGTTGAAGAAACTTGAGCTCAAATCAAAATTCAGACATGGAAAAAAAATTTCTCCCACGATACCCAGAACCACACCACGGTTCTAATGATGAAACTTTGGCATAAGGCATAAATCATAAGTTCCCCCAGATCAAAATAATTAATATTCATTTCATTAATAACCTTATTGATAACAACAACAACATTATCATCATCATCATCATCATCATCATTATTATTATTATTATTATTATTATTATTATTATTATTATTATTATTATTATAATCAGCGACAGCAACAACTTGACCCTGAAGTATTTCTTAAAACCCACCTTGAGAGGAAATTAACAACAAAACATCTCCAAAATCTCCTAAAATCAATTCAGCCGCCACACATCTTAATTCACCCTCTTAAACACACACACACACACACACACACACATATATATATATATATATATATATATATATAGTTATAACCACTATGGTAATTATTATCTAGTCTTGCTATTTTAATTCCTACTTTCGCATCACTAACAAACTCAACTTTCTCGTTTCGAAAAAAGGTAAGAAAGTCAGGTAAAGCGAACTCTCGAAAGAAGTGAACTACCAGAATTTGAATTCGATTATTTGATTATTCAGTGGAAGCGCCCATTGTTTGAAATGGTGCGTAGGGGATATATATATATATATTTTTTTTTTTTTTTCAGAAATCATGTTTCTTTAAAATTGAATAGTCCACGGTTACGGACAGAATAGCAATAAAATTATTCATTTCATGATATGAACAGATAGTGACTTTCAAGTTATCCTGTACATTCGAGTAACATTTCTTTTTTCACTTAGGCAGAGAGTGCTTCCGCTCGGGAAACCACTTCCTCCTTGTTCTTCTTCCGTTTCCGCTTGTGTTGGGCTTGAGAGAAGACAGTGACCAGACGATTTCTTCCAAAGAATAATTTCGAATATCTTTTTTTGTTGTTTATCTACAAAGCCAACTTTCCTTTACAATGTACTTATAGATTACCCATCAAAAATACATGCATTCTTTTATGTAAGTGCAATCATATGCTTGCTCCTACAAACACATACATATTCAACACACATGCACGCACAAACACACACATACACACATGCATGTATACATCTACGTTTGTATCTCACTTATATGTATGCACACACATATATATGGAGAGAGAGCTTTGGATATAGGTATAGCTTTGGATATGGATATTTGGATACAGATATATGTACAGATGTATAAATATCCGTGTATATAACTGTGTGCATACTAGTTATTAAACGTTTGTATATATCGTATGCACGTATATATATATATATATATATATATATATATATATATATATATATGTGTGTGTGTGTGTGTGTGTGTGTGTGTGTGTGTAATTATGGATGCATTATATTATTTGGAACTTCATTTGAAATGACCCCCTGTTATCACACAGATATTGTGTCATTTGGCCTGGACAGCGTGAATCAAACAAACAATTAAAGAAGATAGGGCTGCTGCCAGTATTGGGCATACGGTTATTTGAGATTCTATTTGAAATGACCTCCCATTATTACACAGAGAAAGTGTCACTTGGCCTAATCGGTCGTAGGTTCGATTCCTGCAACAGTCCCTATTTTCTTTAATTGTGTGCTCTATTTACGATGTTTAAGCCAAGTGACACATTCTCCGTGTGATAACGGGAAGTCATTTCAAATAGTTTCAAATATAATGCATTCATAATTATTCTTTTGGATTATATATCCATTTCCTCACACACACACACACACATACGTATATATATATATATATATATATATATATATATATATATATATATATATATATATATAGTTATACTTTCTGATTCTTCATCGTTAAAAACGTTTTTAGATAACCTACGTAAAAAGCCCTGTTTCAAGAAATAGATATGTAGTATTAAGTAATATCAATATACAATACACATAAAACCTTATATAAAATGATTAACCAAATGCATGGGATAAACTGTATAATAAGAAAAGGAGGTGGTGTTTGATCAACCCTACTGGGGTGCCATATTGATATAACTGTTTTGTTTTTAATATCCCAGAAACAGTTACATGGTAAATGACTGATGATCCCTATAAGAGACAATTTATACATTGTACCATAATAACAAAGTATATGTGGAACAGGGAAAAGGTCACTTTGGAAGATTATATAAATTGCATTGACAGATAATGGGAAATGGGTGACTGAAGTGACACAAAATAATCTATTGAAAAAGTCTTGTAGTATCTAAAGCTCAAAAGCTTTCTAGATTATATATATATATATATATATATATATATATATATATATATATATATATATATATATATATATATTGATGTATATTGCTAAATTCTGGTCTTTTCAACGTTACAAGTGATTGAATGTCCTTTTAAAAAACGTTCGTTTCTCTCAGCGCTTTTTTCAGAATAAGATATAGAGCACTCCGTATTGTTAACAAATATATAAAAACATAAGCATATATATATATATATATATATATATATATATATATATATATATATATATCATTGTCATGGCAATATTTCAGCACACACGCACACAAACACACAAACACACACACACACACACACATATATATATATATATATATATATGTATATGTGTGTGTGTGTGTATGTGTGTGTGTGTATGTGTGTGTGCGTGCGCGCGCCAGTGCTAAAATATTGCCATGACAAGATTTGATTCGCATTTCATTTCATTATCGATCGTTATATTTATAAGCAATATTAATCAAGACTCCAAATCCAAATACACAGACCATCCCATCAAACCGCCAGCCTTAAGTTAGGTAAATAAAATGAAATATTTATAAATACGTGTTTCTGTTGACACACCCTTTGCTGAAACTTTATCTTCTGCTTATAGCTGGATCCAAGTTTACAATGACTAATCTCGTATATTGGCATTTTAGATGCGCTTGCATCTCTATAATCGATTTTGAAATGATTGATGCACTGAAATGCCGAATTGAGAGTTATGTCCCTTGCCCATAATTATCAATTTGAATGTTTTTTATCTATACTTAGATGTTTTGGTTGCGTCTAGAAATTGCTAATTAGATGATTTTTCCATAAAATGAGCAATATTTCTTTTCTATTCATAGTACTGAAATAAGAAATGATTTTGATAAATCAAGTGATATTTTTTTTAAAAAGTTTAAGATTAAAGTAACATTTAATCTCTTGATTGGGGGAGACGCAACGTGTTCCAGTACTATAAAAGGGCACAAACAGAATCAAATTTTGTAACAGGTTGGGGTAATTAAAATCTATGTTGAGATCTTTAAAGGTTTCCATCTCGATTTAGATGTTTTAAGTTTTATCACAAATATTGAGATCAAATTTCATCGATATTTTTTTACTCTATTTTAGATAAATTTGGCATTAAACCTGAAGATGAATTTGGCATCTTATCTTGGTGATATTTCAGAATCGGTGGAAAAAGGTGATCATTCCATAGCGGAAATAATTCCAAAAGAAAACAATTTTATTGGGTCCATTTAAGTAAGTTTCTCAAACGAAATGCAACATTATATTGTTTTTTTAAACTACTTTATCAAATATAAATTTTCTCTATTTATGAAAATTGCAAAAAAATGTAAAATAATATTTCTATGCATACATAGCAAAAATCATTCGAAAGTTTACCAATGGTGCTTAGTGCCTTGAGCTTAAATGATGCAGCCTCGGTTTCATCTAATGCTGTTTGAATACGTGGCCAAGCCCGAGCGTTCAAAATCTGTGCATTTTGAGGCCTACACTTGATAAATCATATACTTCCTAGATTTTGAATTAATGTATCTGGAGAATTATCATCATCATCATCATCATCATCATCAGTCTTTTAGCGTCCGTCGTTGGACATAGACCTTCCCCAGGATTTGCCATACTTCTCTATCATGGGCGTCACGGAGCCAGTACTTCCTGAACTTGTCTAGCTCGTCTCTCCATCTAACATTTTGCCGGCGTCGGTTGCGGATGTGGTCTCGGGGAATCCATGTTGTGAGTCGTGATGTCCATCGATTGTCTACCATTCTTGCAACATGGCCAGCCCACCGCCATTTGAGATTTTTTATGGATTCTATGATGTCTCTAAATCTTGTCTTTTCTCGGATGTACTGTGCTTTTTTGTGGTCTCTCCATGTGAGGCCCAGCATTATTCTTTCATGTGCACGTTGCATGGTTCTCAATTTACGGGTCTGTCTCTTGTTTAAGTTCCATGTTTCAGCTCCGTAAGTGACTATTGGGAGGATGCATTGGTTATACACCCTTCTCTTTAGGATTAATGGGATCTTCTTATTTTTGAAGGTTGAGCTAGCTCTGCCAAAGGCTGGCCATCCTAGTGTGATTCTTCGCTTCAGGTTCTCATTATTTTGAGATGTTGTTTTGACTCAGTGTTGGATGTAAACTTGAAAATAAAGTTGGCAGCACGGCTCTCAAGATCTTCTCAGAAGGAAAAAACTAGCACATCTATGGTCTGACTTTTAGACATGTTAGTGGATACGCCATCAGCTCCACAATACCAGCTTGGAAGTTGCAAGCTGGAGAAATATGAGTGTCCAGTTCAGCATTTTACTTACAATGTAAATCAAAGCCCTCGCTAATAATCTCATCTCATTAGTAACGACAGAAAATTTGGTGGTCATAGTTCTAGCTGTCCTTGAGTAATGCGATGACAAACAGACGGACGGATATTTGGTGAATCATATAGTATGATACATCGTATCAAGCCTCCGTCGTGACTGTTGTTGGTTTCACCGGTGTCAAGCAAAAGTGAGGATTTTGACAGCTGATTTTCAAGGCAGATTGGCAGGCTTGAAAGACCGTCGCAGTACAATCTCCAACTTCTGCCTCCCCTCCCGGATTTTGTCTCAAGCCTCACTAAGCTAAATTTACTAAATATATATATATATGTTATTCAATGTCTAAGTAGAAAGATCCAAATATTGTTTAAGAAAAAATTTGTCCGTAAAAGCAAGAGATAAATCAGTCTAGGATATTTGGACATCGAGATTAGGCCTGAACGACTGAGGGATAACGGGGGAAAGACAAGTACTGACGGATTTATCTCTATCGTCTGTTTGAATCAAAAATCAAAAATAGTGGCAAAATCGTGTAAAACAACTCTAGACGCATGCACAAGCGATTTTCATTCACTCACACAAGTAGACACAGACACACTAAAATACAACATACACATTGCATAAAAAAAATGAATTCATATAAACTTATTGCTGCCAAATCTATAACTGACTCAGATTAAAATGGCTGTTGAAATCATTTGGAAAGAGTATTACTTATTCTTGATTTATCAAAAGCGTTTGGTGAGCCGGCAACTAAAAATTCAATCTACTGTAATGGTATGCAATATATATTTGTATATTTATTTGCATACGTAACACCCAAAAGGAAAGGGAAAATGGGTTGATGAGTAAAGTACGTACTTATATCACTATGGTTAAGTCTAATTCATTTCAATTTTACTGTTGGTATAATTAGGGCTTAACAAAATATCAATTCCATGTACGTCATTACTTTTTACGACACGGGTATACAAGTATAACAAGATAGCATTAAGAGAGTACATACCTTTGTTAATGCCATTGTCAGGGGAAGTAATTGTGCATGGATCTTTGTCAAAACTTATTCACCTATTCCGTAGCCATGACCCACCCTTCGACAAAATTTAATTGAAATTCATTGAGAACATTTGGAGATATCGTGTAGACTGACATAAACCTTGTGCAATATTACGTAGTATGGATAGGATGGAGGGGAGATAATTGCGCATGGATCCTGCCCAATGTCGAATCACTTTTGTGGCCTATCGTCCACCTTTCCACAAAATTCCATGAAAATTCATTGAGATCTTTCGGAGCTATCGTGTGGTCAGACATGAACGTAGACAGAGATAATCAATATTTTGCAATCATGCCAACTTTGGCAGAAGCCTGTGTTTTTTCAATATCCCCAGAGAATTAAGATTATTTTTCTTGGCCTCTATCATGTATTAGTTGGACAAAGCAAACTTTGGTTTAAGGCTACATTTTGAGCACCAGCTAGGATAGAAGTTCTTTTCAATTGTTCACACTACCACAGCACTAATGCAAGTCTTAGGAGAAATTAGATAAAATTCAAGAAATGGTGTTAGAGTCAGTGAGGAAAAGAGCTTTTCAACCAAGACACTTTAATACTTATGAACAAGCCAGATAAAATCTCATTAGGCAAGAGTTTTTCTTTCTCGTAACATAGTATTCTTATTGTATGTTTGCCCAGGAGTTGTTCTCTAAAAAGATATTCATCTTGAGGGCATGGAAATAGGAATTGAATAGGAGATGAAGAATCTGGATTTTTAAAGAAAGAATCATAGTTGCGTATTTGTAAAATTACCAGATACTTAATAGATTCATATTCTGTTTTATCGAGTGTCTGAGCAGAATACATTCGAATTCAGAATTGGACACTGGTTCAAATCCTAGCTTCTTCTATTCTTTTAATCAAAAATACAGATATATTACTAACAGTCATCGCTTTTCCTCCTTTATCTTTTTACGTATTTTTTTACATTCTAAGTATGTTATATGATTATTATTTTTAGTTATTGAATTTTCATTACATTATTATTATATTTTGCCTTTATTTCTAATGTTTCTGTTTTATTTATTTGATGTTATATATGATTTTACTGATGTATTCTTAGGTTATCATATCGTTTTATAGAATTCCCAAAAGCCACCACCATTTTACTGAATAAGCATGCTGTATTTTTTTATTCGTAAATATTTCATTTTTTTTTTTTTTTTTTTTTTTTGCTTTTATTTAAAAGATTAACTCCTATTTGTCAAGTATGGATTATCATCAGAGACGATATGAACATTTTTCACTGGTCCGGAATCGGCAAAGTAGTATTTATATAAAAAGAGATTTAAATCGGATAAATATTTTCTTTAAAATGTTGGATGCGTTTTTAAAGAGATTATTTAGAAGAAAAAAATCAACTGCAGAAGGAAAAGTTGCTAATAAGTTATTTCCACATTCCAAAACAGAACTTTTTTTTCCAATGACGTTATCAGTTCGATGATTACTGATCGATGCTGCCGTATGTCTCTGCGGCATAACGGTCGAGGCAGCCAGGCGTATGCTGGACAACAATAAGGGTATGAGTTCAATCCCTACCGAAGCCTTACTCTTCATTTCCGATCATGCTTTTTACTCGTAGCAGTAGAATGACGGCCCGAGTCAAAGTTGCAATTAAAAAAAAAAACTGAAAATTAAGAGGAAAGTAAAAACTAGTCAAAATTAATAAAAACTCGCCATCACAGTCAATAATTTAACAACCGTTGCGTCAAAATTTGAAGTCATGCAAAGAAATTCCATCGAAGAATAAATATAGCCAGAATAAACTTTATATATTAAATCACTGGCGTTTTCCTCTCGAAAGCATATGAAATAGAGAATAGAAAACTCTAATAAGGGTCCCAAAATTTGAAAAAAAAATACTTAGGAGCGGTCTGTAGCCGATTGTCAAGTCTGTAGACAAAACGGCATGGCCAAGAGCGCTGGGGGAAGCAAACATTACACTTACAAACACATGCATATACAAAAAAGATAGAACCCTTCGCTATCTTATAGGGCTACGGTTATTCAAAACTGTTGCAATACTTCATCCAGTAATAATAAGATATATATATATATATATATATATATATATATATATATATATACATATATATATATATATATATATATATATATATATATATATATATATATATATATATATATATATATATCAGGCAAGTGGATAGGTCCTTTTCTTTCGTACGCCAACCAAATGTATTTTTTTTTTTAAATTTCACGATCGTTGTAAATTTATAGATTTTCCGGCAAATTCTCTTTGTGTGGTGTTAATGATTTTTATTGTTTCTGGTTAATACAACGATTTTTAATGATTTCAAAATGATTGGAATTTTATTCTTTTAAATAACATTCCAATGTAAAAAATACATGCAGTAATTCTTCCGAAAAAATCTGTTTCGGGTAGAAAGAATTTGAGTGTGGGGGTTGCGTTTTTCTTCTTTTTTTTTAGGCTCTGATTGTCATTATGTGATTTCTTTTTTAAAGACAAACATTTTAGGTTAAAGTCGCATGGTATTTTTTAAGAAGTAAATTCAACAGAGCTAATTTTGAGACAATTTTTTTGAAAAACACGGAAAGATTTTATTTCTCCCTCTTTGTTTACTTCTTCAAATATCTCCAAACGTTTTCACTGAATGTTCATGAGGGATCGGCGATGGGCTAATGAAGAATTGATTCAATTTTGAAGCAGATCAGGGAATTCCTTGTTGATTGAGAGACAGTAGAGGCAAAATTGGGGAATCGAAAAGTAGTACACTGTTATATCGCCCGCACTGCAGCTTTATACGAACTGATTTCTATTCATTTAGTTCGTGTGTGGCACTGAGTGCTTTCAAGTCTTTCCCAGATTCCCCTTATAGACAAAAAAACACACTGTAAGTCATGTTTGTTACTGTGACTCGACTCCTCCGCGCAAGTCTACCCGGCGTCGACTACTGAACTCATTCACCAATGAAATGTAGTACTGCGAAGAAAAAGATGATCTTAATATTTCAATAAATAGTTTTATTGTTAGTCCAAAAACTCATTCAACTTAGAATAATTTCAATTTTTGTAATGAAGTATTTCAACTCTAGGGTGTCTTCTTTTAAACAATAATTTATCCAATTAAACTGCAGGGGTGAATTAATTCATTAAGATAAATTAACTGGAAAAATAATTTCAATTGTTGTATCTCAATGAGTTGTTTTAATTCCATAGTGTGTTTTTGCTGGTCCTTGAGCGAAGAGTTATCGTGCACCGAGTTATCCTTGCGCTTAGCTGTCGTGCACCGAGATGTTGGCGTTGAGTTGTCCGCAAAGATTTTAGGGAATAATTTGTTACTTTAGCTATTCCGAGACATTGACAGAGAACTGTTGTAATGGTCCTCTATACTATCACCCTCTCTTTCTGTGTGCCTCATTTTCCTCTTCTTTCCGCTTTCTCTCTTCTTAATCTCTTGCCTCCTCTCTTTCTTTCTCTTTTCATTCTCTCTATCCCCCTTTATTGATGTCTTCCTCAACCCCCATCCTCTCTCTTTCACTTATATTTAAGTGTTATTTTTATTTAATTAAATGTAATTTTGAAGCAACTCACAATGAAGACTTTTTCCACAAGATTTCAGTTTAATTTTTCATCTTTCAAAATGTTAGATATTAGAAACCGTCAACCAAAAACTGTCATAGATTTTTGGGTTGTTCTGACTGGCTGTATTCATCACTCATACAAGCCGCACCGATGGAGCTAGACGGCCGAACATTCAAACATTTACTCCTTTTTATGTCTAGAAAAATGGTCCTTTTGTTTTTTGAAAGTTCTCCTCCTAAATAGGCTGTTTTTACAGGGGGTTCAATTTACAATGTTAGTTTATGTTAAATGGATGCTTTAGTTTGTGTGCAGCAGCATTCACTCTTGTTTTCCGACGTCTATCAACAGAGGTAACTTATTCATTCATCACCCCTTTTTCCAATTTTTAACTGATTACCGTCAACAAGACATGCTGCCAAAAGATGTTGGTCATGTGACGGTTTCTATCGAGTGAATAACCCGACCTGTTTTCGATAATTAGCTCGAGTAAATGAAAGGGGATCTTTGAAAAAAAAAAGCACGATTTCTCTCGAATTCTAAAAATTTATCCTTGAGCCTTTGTCCTTACGTTCAACTCTTTCAGAAACTCTTGATTATTGTATCAATTGTGACTCTTATTTACTTTCATCTTTATTTCCTAGTTGTTTTCTTTACAACTCATCTCTGCCATCTGTCTGCGGTAACGAGCAAACAGTGCAGATCGAGAATAAAAGAATAAGATCCGGGTAAGATTCGAAATCACTTCCTCTTGCCAACAAGAAACCTGATTTACGACCAGCTGCTTTACCACTCAGATAAAGGAACTTCATGATTTGCAGAAGTCTAAATCTCCCTTTTTAAAGGTACCTTTTACCCCGAATATTTTGCACTAACAGTATTTTTTGAAGCATTTATTATTAGATGAAGAATCTTAACCACCGGGAACTAATATGATAAGAGAGAGAGGGGGGGGACAAAGACGTAAGAAAAGGGGATTAAGATAGAGAGATTGCAGAAGAAAAAGAAGAGGAGAGAGAGGGGGAGTAAGCGACTGGGAAGAGAGTAAGCGGAAAGAAGTGGGAAAAGAGTAAGCTCGCTTCCTTACTCAGACGGTCGGAGTTTAGTTTACCACAAATATAATATTTAGATGAAGGTAAATTGTAGATCAAATTAAAACAATGGGCTATCATCTAATAAAAAGATGATATAGCCATTCACTCAATACAAATCAACAGCTCCACTAAATGCAAATCATAAGAATATTTAGTCTCATCTCAAAATACTCGCTTGTTCACTAAGTCCAATTTTATTTGTAAAACTGCCATTTTTAAGAATCTTATCAAGCTATTTATAATTTTGATCATTCATATTCCAGAAACTCCAGTGAGTATATTTTCCAGTCTACACATACGTCTTGTAGAAATAGTAAGCCGAGCTCTTATGCTGGCAACGGCTTCCAGTAGACCGGGAGATTTTTTGGATGATGCTAAAAAGGTAAAAATTAAGTAAAACATAAGATTTAATTCTTTTATTAAACTATCAATTCTTATGAGCATCGTTTCAGTTGACAGTTGCATGCGGTATTTTTTTCATAAGGTCATCATCTGGTTGCTATTTGTGACACGGATGTAACACTTCCTAAATCTTGACTTGCTTAAACGCAAGATAAATTGCCATCTAAGATCATTGATGAGCGACTGTGAGTTATATCAATTAACCAGTCTCTCATCTTCCGATATACTGTGTGTCTGAACCATAATTAATTCTGCAGCTATAAACAAAAGAACTGATCAAAAGCTGTTAAAATTATTTTAAATGGTTTTCCTTGAAAGTTTGCGACTGAAATGTAAAGAACCGTGTGAAATGTAAACCGGATCGTGAAATTTTAAGATTGGAGACGTCACAAGAGAGGGGTGAGAGGGAACAAACGATTCCGGGTGCATTGTGAAGGGGTGTAAAATTAAAGCCTTTCAATAGGGCAGTGGGTGAAATGAATGTAGATACTCTCTTGGGGTTTGAACTCGGACCGTCGATTCCATTTTCCACACTGCTCGGCCACTTCTAGAGTCCAATTTGTTAAATTAGGATTTCTGGAGGTTTTATATTTATTATTTCAATTATCTTTATGCTGGAAACCCCAGTGTGAATGTCTTTCAGTCTACATAAACGTCTTGTACGGATTTATAGTGAAGTAGGAAGAGTCGTACATGTGTAAATGATGTTTCCGTAAGCCTAGGTGCGTGCGTTAAGACGATTTGTTTGTTCAACAAGTCTCGACTTTCTGGCGCCTATCAACGAGGTCGCTCTCCAGTGAAAGAAGTCTGAAAAAAGTCCTTGATGAAATCAGCCATCTTTCGTCTTCTCTTCTTCTCCACCCGACCGCAGATTTTTACCTTCTTTTTCCTTCTTCACTTCATTGCAGAAAGCCAGGACTGAGATAGAAACCAATAAAAGAAAGTCCTTTTTTCTTGTGTCAGAAATATGAGTCGACGTATCTCATTTTAAAACTTCTCTGTCACCACAATTCAATGATGGTGTAGTCGTCCTCTTCTTTCCTTGTTTCTTTCCTCTTTGCATTAATTTTTTTTTTATTCATCATATCTTCTCGAGCCTGCAGTATTTTATTTTTTCTATTCCTTCTTTCTTTCTTTTCTTTTTCATTCTTTTTTTTTTCATTCCTTTTACTCAAAAACACCTTTGCACGAGCAACGCAGATTTCTTTATTAATTCCTTCTGCTTTCTTGCCGATTACTTATCCATTGCTTCATTTTCTTCTCATTCTTTTTTCTCCAATCATTCTTTCATTCGTCTTCCTTTATTCTATGCTTCTCAAAACGTCTCTTTCCTCCTCTTATTTATCCTCTTTCTCACCTTCTTCATCCATATTCCTCTCTTTCTTTCTCTTTTTCTTCCTCATTTTCACTATCTCTCTCTCTCTCTCTCTCTCTCTCTCTCTCTCTCTCTCTCTCTCTCCCCTCACTTTCTCGCTTCTATATATAGGAATATTTTCTTCTCTATCTCTCCACTTCCTTTTCTCTCCTACCGTTTATCACTGTTCTCCCTTCTCTCTCTGCTCCTATCTCTCTCTTTCTCTTCCCCCGTATTCCTCTCTTTGACGTGGCTTAATGATAAACATACATTTCCTAACAAATGGCGTTTGTATGTACGTGATTACTTTGGACTTGAGCTTATTAACAGGCATCAAGGCTTCAGATTTATACCCCATGCTTTATCTGTATATCCATCCCCTCGAATAGATCTTGGGGTTGGGTGGGGTACCGTGGACAATCTCTCTCGCTTTCCTTCTCACCACACTGTCTTCTATTCCTACTTTTCTCTTCATCTTTTTTCTTTTCTTTTTTCACTACAGCACAGAGCCAAAAGTGATGTGTAGGAGGATTATGTTGTTCCAAACTTTCGAGCAAGAGCACCGACTTGCCTTGAAAATCAGCATTCGAAATCCTCACTCGTCACATGGACACCAACAATTAGAAATATGCAACCACCACCATTTTCTCATCCCCGTCATTTTTGTTGCGGGACACCATTCTGAGATCGAACCCACGACATTAGAGAATTGGTCTGCAAAACTAGCATGCTAATCGGTGCGCTACGGGAGTTCCCTTGATTGATCCTTCATGACCAACCCATGTTTACTTATGAAGTTGGAAGGTATCTTCACTCGTGTTAGTCTGTCTGCCTTTTCGTCATTCAATATCTCTTATAGTTCTCCGTGAATTCCGATGAAATTCTGTGGAAATGTGGACAACGGGTTAAGAAAGAATCGTTTAGATTCGGGGGTAGATTCTTTTAAAGTTACCGATCTGCATTGTAGCAATATTTCCGTACAATATCTCAAAAAATGAATCTCCATGACATTTTGTGGAAGTATAGACAAAGAGTTTAGGAAGAATTAGTTTCAATTTGGAGAAGATCCAGGATTTTTGCAGTACCTCCCTACATTGCGGCTTTATGTCAGCTCAATATCTTTGGAGTTCTCCATGAATTTCAATTGAATTTTCTGGAAGGTTCGGCCATTTGGATTTCACATGAATTTCAATTCAATCTTTTGGAAGATTCGGTCATTAAGGGGTGGAGACAGCTTTTTTTTTTTATTGAGAAATATTTTTTCATCTTTTTCATACATATTATGTATTCACTCATATTTGTCCACACGATATCCCCAAAAGTTCCTAAGACATTTCAATGACATTTTGTGAAAGGATGGACCATTGGCCTTGGAATGATTGATTAAATTGGGGGCGGTTCAAGGAATTTTTCACAGTTACTTCCTCTGTATGGTGGCTACACAGGGACTGATTTTCATCTAGTTTATAGTGACAATGGTGTTGGCTGGAGAAAGCACTCTGTTAGTGCTTTCTAGCTTTCTCTGTTCTTTTTCTCGTTCTTCTCATTCGCTTATCTTCTCTTTCTTTATTTTTCTTTCCTCGTTTTTTCTTTCCTTCCTTTGCATCCCCACCCTACCATATTGTCAAACTCTAATACAAAGTCTGGAGTTGATTTTGTTTTCCTACCGCAACAAAAACAACGAGGACAAACCTCACCAGAATGACAGATGTAAACCGATATGTCAAATTCCAATCACCCTTATTTAGACTCACAACCAGCTGATTGCCGGGAGGCTGTCTTACTGACCGACCTAAATTGACAAGTCTTGGATAATAACGAAAATTTATTAATCTGATACACATAGGCTTCTGTCATTATAATGAATAAGAACATTTTCACAAAAAATATATATCTACGTATTTTTTTATTTTTACATATACAATACGATAGTGGCAGGTATCATCTTCAGTCGGAATAGAAATAGGAGTGGAGTTTGACCCTGCAGCAGCCAGGCTTGCTTCATTTGGTCTTTGACCTTTTTTTATTTGCATCTCTCTTCCATCCACTCTTCTGATTCTTAAGACTTTCTCCTACTTTCTTCCTTCTTTTTCTGCTCTTACCTTTTTCTTCGCTTTCTTCCTACATTCCTTCCCTCATTTTTCCCTTCTTTCTCGCATTCATTTCTTAATAATTCTTTTTTGTCTTTACTTCATCATTCAATCGATACATTCTCGTCTTTTGCAGTTTTTTTACCCCTGTCTCTTTTTGTAAGTTTCTCTCTCTCTCTCTCTCTCTCTCTCTCTCTCTCTCTCTAACCCTCTAACTCTGTCCACTTTCCTCAATTTTCAATAATACAATCTCTTCTTTTAAGAGTTTTTTTTTAAATTTCCTTCTTTTCTCTTTGTAACTTCCACCTTTTTCTCTCTCTTTTCCATATATCTACCTCCCTCTCTCTTTCTAACCCTCTTTCTGCCTTCCTCTCTCTCTCTCTCTCCATAATCTCTTTCCTTTCCAGTTCTCTCCCTCTCTCTCATTCTCTCTCTTTTTCCAGCTCCCCTCTCTTTCCCTCTCTCCTTTCCAACATTTCTCCCTTTATTAACCATTTGCCCCTTATTTTTCTCTCTCTATCTCTTTCTTGTTCCTTCTTCATTTCTCTCTCTCTCTCTCTCTCTCTCTCTCTCTCTCTCTCTCTCTCTCTCTCTCTCGATTATCTGTTCTCCCCACCTTCCTTCCACCCATGCTCCCCCTTCCATTCTCCTTCCCCAAACCCAAACACTCCCTCCCCATCTTCTGGCCTACCGTCTCACCTTCATCAAATATCACACAATCGAGGCCACTGTTTTTATACTCCTCCCTTCTTTTTTTACGTCAATGCAAAAAAAACAAAAACCAGTTTTGTCTTACATTTTTAGATTTTTAGTTTAAATGGCATCATTTGATCTGGCGTCAGTTTTCGACCAACTTCTTTAAAAAAATAAAACAAATCCAACGTTATCTCTCCAGTTTTTGATTTACTTTTAGAGCTGCCAACCTGCATGTTGCCTCGCCTTATCTGTGAGGCTTTTCAGTTAAGTTTCCACTGAACACATACACAGGGGCTCTCAAAAGTCACTATGTTTTCTGCTGTAGATGGGCGCTAAAGCCCCAATGGATGATGAAATCTGCGGATAATAACAAACCATATATATATATATATATATATATATATATATATATATATATATATATATATATATATTAGCAGTGTTGCCAAATTTATATTCATCTTTACAACTGGAATCGAGACAAAAACACCTAGAAACATTTCTCGTCTGATTTTTGTAAAACAGGTGATCTTAATTATGGTGTATGTTTTGGACGGACTGTTTTCCTCGTCTACAAGTTCATTAGTTCACAACGTTTCTGTTGTGTGCCCTACGGTCATCGTCAGGTGTCCCTGGTTCGGGAAACATATACCTCCAGATATATGTTTATCTGGAATCAAGGAACTGTATTAAATAATATTGATAAATTTAATGTGATTTTAATCGTCAACTATTTCTTTATCAAAACACCACTGATATTATTTCTATAAAATAAACAAAAATATTACTCATTTCATCAAAAATCATCCAAGTAGCAATTTTTTTACGACCATCTTTTTAACCATTTAGAACAAGAAGAAAAATATCTAAATTTGACCAACCTTGGATGAGTGAAACAGTGACTGGCGATTCTGCGGATGGAGTGATTCTACTGTACAGACTTTTTTTTCCAGAAACAAACAAGCGAAAACTTCTGAGAGTCGATACACATGAGCTAAAATGTTTGAGAATTATGTTATTCAAATTTTGTGAAGTTCAAATAAGAATCGACGTAGCATGACGTATGAGATACCATTTTTTCGAGCGAGGGCACACCCGTATAGTCTGAAGCCTATTTTTCTACTGAGAGAGTGTGTTGGTGAGGCATATTTTTTGTTCCACACAGAACAGATATTAACTGCGTTGTTGTTCAAATTACTGACCCCGTGGAAACATCCTTCCATGTGCTCAAGTCCTGGCCTACCCAAGGGATAAAGTCACCAAGGATAATGAATTTGCCAGTCACTTGGATGAATGTGTATTAAAAGGCGATGTAGGTCAGAGTAGAATTTAAATTTTTGGAGTATTGACGGATACACCCTGAAGACTGTAGCGTGGTGCTTAATATGTAGCATCCAGATTAGCTAATGGGTAAGCTTAGATGCAATGTTATTCCTCACCAGTTTGCTCAACCAGTAGTGTATAGCCTGTTTCCTGCTCTTTCAGGCTGCTTTGATCTGGAAAACGGGCCTCGCAGATGGCAGTGATGTCAATAATCAGCATTTCTCAAGATCGACGGGCAATCAGGGCAGAACGCCGTATGCCGTCTGTGTCTCTGATCTCTGATCGTTTTCACGTTTGAAGATTCGTTTTCGTTTAGTCTGAGTTTTTATCTTTTGCAATGGAACTTCAATCGAAAATATTCAAAGGGCGTGGTAAACCAACGGCGAGGGGAGGGAAATTGGCCGTTTTTTAGACCACGTCTCTGTGTGAATCGAGAAGTTCTGTCCTCACGCTAACCTAATCAGTCGCTCTAGGTGTTGTCGAATGAGATGATTGACTCCCGATTCAGCATCAACCTATCACTTATCCGTGATTCTCCTCCAATGTAGAATCGACTGCAGAGTTCAGCCTACACAATAAAGGAGCATTCCGATGGTATGAGTGACCTGGATGGATTGATGTACAGGTCACGGACATACCATAAAACGTGTTTTTTAAGTTTCAACTTAGTATAAGTTAATGCAGCCTATTTTTCTTACACTATTGCCACCACTTCTCCCCCTACGTCTTAACTTGGAATTTAGCCGAAATGAGATGTTTGCAATACTTACCAAAACTTCTTGGCGAAAGACAGTTTTCACCGGATTCTCATCAGCCCGACGAATCGTTAATAATTTTGTTCTTAGATGTAAGTGGAGATCATGTGAATAAATAATTGTCCCACTGGTTCTGATCCTTTAATAAAGACCTGTCTGTTCTGATATATATATATATATATATATATATATATATATATATATATATATATATATATATATATGCAAGAGTTGTGCATGTATGTATGAAACATACACATGCATATATACAGTATATATATATATATATATATATATATATATATATATATATATATATATGTACAAGGGTTGTGCATGTATGTATGAAACATACACATGCATATAGACAGTATATATATATATGTATATGTGTGTGATATACCTCCGGATATACATGTGTGTATGTGAGCCTATTCGCACGGTTGATTGAACCAGCTGTTCGAAAAGATATCAGAATCTAACAAACCACTTTGTTTAGCTTGATTCAATAGAACATACGACAGTCTTCAAAACTCAATGTGAGAACTAGGAATAAACGAGGATTACATAATAGTAATTGAGAATATATACGAAAATGGCACTGCAATAATTAGATTCCATAAAGATTCTAACAAAATAAATACCGGAAAAGGAATAACTTGAGATGATAAATCACCAAAACACTCGACTACGAGCCTCGGAAACACCTTTCAGAAAACCGACTGGGGAAATGTAAGAGTAAACATAGACGGAGAATGTAATACGGAGGATGTACAAAAAAAGTCAAGTGATCTAAACATAGAAAGCCTGAATGATGAACAAACACAAAAATAAAAATGCCAAATGATAAAGTTCCGAGAAAAATTATAAGAATAGAAGCGAAACCATAAAAAGAAGTAAATGAATACATTTACCAAGGTCAGGCGATAAAGCCAGAGAAAGACTACGGAAAAGAAATGAGACAAAGCATAGCAATTAGCTGGAAAACATATGGTATAAATAGAACAACACTGAAAAGCAAATTGCCAAAACGCTAAAAACGTAAAGTATGCAATCAATGCATAACACCAGGTGTGACGTACGGATGAGGAACCTGGAAACTAACAAAACCACTCATTAACAGAGGGCAATGGAGAGAGTAATGTTAGGAATAACTCTTAAAAATAGAAAAAGATCAAGATGAATCTGAGAGGAGACCAGGATGAAGGATGTCGTACAAATAATTAAGCAATAAAAATGGAGATGACCAGAGCTAATATCGAGGAGGGACTATTGATGGAGAAAAATGCTAACCAATGCCCGTGGTACAGTAAACGCAGTATGAAAAGACCAGACACAAAGACGGAGGGAACGAGATAGAAAAATATCGCAAGTAAAACATGGAAGAGATTAGCGCAATCACGCTCGTCATGGGAGGAGAGAGGAAAGGCATTTGTCCAACGGCTGTTGCTACTGACGATGATATGAAGAAAATTTGAAACATATGAGAATATATTGTTAAAAATAACTCAGGATAATACATTTTGCCCATACTCAAAAGATTACCAAGACCCCACATACGTGAAAACTAACTCAACTCACCCATTATCAGTAATAAAGCAGATTCTAAATTCTATCAAAACGAGAATCGATTATAATTAGCCCCACAAAACATGAAAAGAAAGAAATATGCAATAACGCTTTGGAAAAAATGGTTTCAATCAGAAACTAAAATGTATGGAAAACAAAGATAACAGCACTCATAACAATAACAGTGAAGACAGAAGAAGAAACAGAAAAAGAAAAATACTTTGGTTCAACCCTCCTGACTGCAAACTAAAAAATATCAATATTGGAAAAGTTTTCTTCCGACTAATCAACAAACATTTCCCAATAGAAAATCCACTGCATGACATCTTTAACTAAAATTCTTTGATAATCAGCTACAGGCTTTTTGAGCCTGGAAGAGAAACTAAGAATTTTAAAGTTTAGAAATTAAGAAAAAAACCCTTCTGAATTAAAGGAACGAAGTGATATTGTAATGTAGTAACAAAGAGAAATTTAAACTTAAACGTTGATGAACACATGTTAACACAACAATCAGAACGAAAAGAATGGTAAAATAATAAACAATATTACCAAGTATAATAGTTAAAGTTACACCAAAAACCCAATATGTATAATCACCGGTTTAATGCTGCCACCAATGAAGTCATAACTCGAAATCACTGTTACTTGAGTGTCTAACAACCAGTCTTATACAATTTCACACTCAGCCCCCGAGAAACTACAACTAAGATAATACTAATTTAACTTTGGAACTCAAACCTAAACAGAGAAGATAATAATCATAATAATCATATATTTTCTTTAAGAAAAATAAAACTAGTTAAAAAAAATAAGTTGAACTATAGCGATAGATGTTTGAATACTTAAGTTAAAATTGAAATGAAATTAATTAGAATTAAAATCAAATTAAACTAAACACTAACATAACTGAAAATCTTGGGCGACAGTGACATTCGAATCCCACTCCTTTGCAACCAAATCTCCGACCCATCATATTACATTTATAAAATACTCCGTCCCATGAGCTCTTTAAAACCACCACATAAATACAAAATATGGAACCCCAAGTCACACTTCACTCCCTAAAACTAATTTCGTTCCGGATAAAAAGAAACTTTTTCCAATCTACCTCAATTCAAGGGGAAGGTGAATGGAACAGAGTAGCTTACACTGTGAGCCTGCAAATTCCTAGTGATATTAATTTAATTACTCTGCAAAATTTTATTGGGCACTTTGAAAATAAGGAAATAAATTACATACACACACATACGTATGTATAGAGCACAAAAGTATATATGTATTCGTTTACATTTCTATATATAATTTCAATTCACTTTTTTTTCTCTCATTTTTTTTTTCGTCCTACTCATCTTCCCCGTTCTCTTTTCTTTATATTTCCCATCGTTCCCAATTCTTCCTTTTTCATAAATCTATCTCAAATAGCTTAACAAGCCTGAAACGGAAGGCATGGCTAACCAACCAAAAAATTACTTTCGATCCGATCGACTGTGGTGATGTTTTTTAAACTTTGGCCGCCATCTTTCCTTCCTTTAACGCTTTCTATTTTCATTAATTTCTTCTTTTTCATTTCTCTTTCTTTTTTTGCTTTTTCTCTTCATTTTCAATAGACATTGCCCCTGAGAATTGTCTGAGACTCTCTGTTCATGTCTATCAAATTATTCATCCATTTGTTTACATGTTATTTATATGTCTATTTGTATAATTTAAGCATCTTCGGAGGGCTTATTCTTTTTCTTCTCTTTTTTATTTCTTTTATCTCTTCATTTTTTCTTCTTCTCTTTTCTCGTCTTCCTTTTCCAAATTCTCGTCTTTCTTTTTTCAAATTCTCTTTCCTCTTTCTTCCTTCTCAATTCTTTCATCGCTATGATTTCTTCTTCTTCTTCTTCTTCTTCTTCTTCTTCTTCTTCTTCTTCTTCTTCTTTTTCTAGACTAGTATGTAAAGTATGTAATGTACTTAATACCAGACCTCTGATCTCTCAGCTAACAGTCTATCCCGACTACGTCCAGTCAACCGGAAGTGCACTCCAATTTCGTTTACTTTGGCGGAAGTATCTTTTAGCCGTTATGGCGACTATGACACGCACCAACGTTCGACAAGACACGTCACGAATGAGTCAATCTTGTTTGGCCTCAAGAAGAATTGTTGGTGGTCAGTAAAAGATGATAGCTGACCAGCGGCGACTAAACGGTCGGGTGCTTCTGGATGGAGTACACGAGTGCTTTTACAGACCACATAATCAAACCTTGTATCAAGACCGAGTACACCGCCCGATTTTATTGTGCTGACAAACTAGAAGACGTGGTACGTATATCAACCGATATATCCGACGAGCAGGAGCAAAAGTGCAACTAAGAAAAAGAACACAAAGTACTATATATATATATATATATATATATATATATATACATATATATATATATATATATATATATTTCATGATGTTTTTTGTAATTTGTAAGAAAGGAAGAAATAGAAAACAGTGCGCAATATTTATCAAAGTAAATAAAACTATCAATATGTAAAATAAAATTTACTAGGATATATACCCGATGAATCTCAGCATTTTGTGCCTCTTTTATTGTTTATAAATAAGGGGAACACAGACCATCATAGCTAGCTTAGGTATCTGCCAGGAAGAGAAACCACGGTCAAACTGACGACCCTGGGGTCTTGTTGCTAATCATGCGTACATGATGTCCTAGAGCCGTGGAAGTTCCTCATATATATATATATATATATATGCATGTATAATTCTGAGAATGTTATGCTTTCAGTCATAATATAAGTAGCCCATAAGTGGGTAGAGAAAGAGAAGGGAGATGAAAAGTTAGGTAATTTGATAAAAGACAAGAAGAGAGAAGAGTAGAGCAGAAAGGAAGTTAGGTAATTTGATAAGATAGGAAAAAGAGGGGGGAAAGTAATTTAGCTAGTTCACCGAGTGGGTGGGAGGATGTTGGTATATAAAATGAATCCATGTCTACATAACATTCAGATACAACCATAGACGAGCAACGGGTAAGAAAGATAGGGAAGGATAATGGAGAGAATGAGAAAATACAGGTAAAGAGTGAGAGAAGTGCAAAGGCATGAGATAATGGATAATCTTACTTGTCAACACCAATGGAATTTCCACAAGTTCCGTTAGTTTTGATTTGACGGGCAAAAAGATTTCCCATATTTAACATTTTGGAGCGATGAGTTACCTATGTAGGAATAGCAGCAATAGCACCTTTCAAGTGTCTGTTGCTGGATTCTCTATCATGGGCATCGCAGAACCAATACTTTCTGAACTTGTTTAGTTCGTCACGACACCTTTTTTTGCTATTGGCCTCTGACCAACCCATTGTCATTCAAATTTCTGATGGGTTCTATGATATCTTCGACTCCTGTTTTCTGTCTGATGTTTTGAGCTGTCTTCGGATCTCTCCATATGATATTGACCATGATTCTTTCTTGCACAGGTCGCATGGTTCTCAGTTTGAGGGTGATTTATCATGTGATAGAATATTTTTAATTGAATTATGCTAAAAAGATTTTCAAAAGATTTTCTGCTTATTGTGGGTAGCTGCAAACTACGACCGCGGTTATCAAAGATCAGCATTAAAATTCACAAACTTTGCAAAGAGAAATTAAACCAAGAATCACACTTGAATCATTTTTAAAACAGATTTTCGTTTTGGAAGGGACATTCGTATTGATTGATAAATGAATTTCACGTTTTAATTAATATTGACAATTGACATGCACTTACATAAAAAAATATCAATTTCCCCTGTTATATATATGTGTGTGTGTGTGTGTGTGAATATGTGTGTCTGTTTGTTTGGTAGTTGAAGGAACTGTCTATCTCCAACCAGACTTAATAATCAGTGTTTCGATGCCGATTTCCAAAGCTGACGGACAACTCTCTGGTCTGGAAAAAAGTCTTGTAACCCAATCTTCTAATACGTATCCGATCCTGTCCCAGACTAAACTAAGTTTATTTATTTGAAGAAAGGCCCACATCCCCCACATAGGCATGGCTGGTCACCTGAGGGCTTGCAACAGATTTTTGCCCGTGAAGCCCAGACGTAATATATATACGTGTGTGTGAGTGTGTTTGTGTGAGGGGGGGGGTACATGCGTTTATATGAGTGTGTGAATGAGAGAGAGAGAGGGTGTATACGTATGTGTAGAGAGATGTGTTATTATTCCAAGAAAAAGTGACTCCTAATGATTCACGACGATACATTAAGAATCTTGCTCATAGGAAGGGCGTGTGGAGCCAAGCTTTCTTTGAGTTAAGGAATGGCACGTCAACCACAAAATTAAATCTTTGTAAACACTCATCGTAGGCGGATTTCATAAAATTCCCGAAAATACTCGAATAATCTGTCGACAGGAATGTAGACGACATCAAATCGTCGACTTGGTTTTTACGTCATGTAAACTGGAGTTAAAGGGTCCCGTTTATATACCAAAGGGCACTGGGGACTGATTATTATCTTATTAATATAATTTAGTGCAGACAGTGAGCTAAACACGGGAAAACATATGCTTGAAGATTACTTATCTCTGTCAGCACGCATGTACACAGATATAAATACACCGATAAACATCCGAATCCATTCTGTTTTTTATGAAAACGAAACGAAAGTAACTGAAAAATCAAACTTATCCGATAACTCTGCCATTAATTCTGTTAATTCTGTCAAGTATTGAAGTCTCTTCAACAGAATTTTACATTCAAAGAAGCAATGAATTCACTGGGGGACTTCTTTAATTTGATCCTGAGGGGATTAATTCCGAAGTTCATAAGAAGACCTACTCGCTTTCTTCTTTTAGTTCTTCAAAAATTACCTGGAATTTATCAAGGTTCTCGGCAAAGAGTACGGTGCTGTCGGTAGATCAGTGAAATCAATGCCATGTATAACAAATATATTGGAAACAAAGAAACAAAGATCAAAATCAGAACTGCAGAACAAAAGAAAGTAGACCACTAAATCTACCTGAAACAACGAATGTTCATGAAATCCTTGAGAGAAGAAATCAAATGAAGGATCGCCTTGGGCTGGCAAGCTTTCGGCAGAGCAAGCTCAACAGTAAAAAACAAAAATATCCCTTTAGTTCTGAAAATAAGGATCACCAATAGTCATCTGGATATGAAACGTAGAACATAGCCAAAAGACTAGTACTCAAAGTAAGAACCATACAACGTACACAGGAGAGAATCAGGCTTGGAGTCAGATGGAGTTGAGACAAGACAGCACAGTATAATGGAGGAAAAAAAAAAATAAGAGTATGAGATATCATAGAATGTATTAGAAAACTCAAATGGCAATGGGCAGACCATGTTGCAAGAATGTCAGACAACTGGTGGACATCACAACCCACGAAGTGGATCCCCAGAGATCACATGCGAAACTTTGGCCCACAGAAAATAAGATTGCGTTGCCTTTCAGACAAGTTGAGGAGATGTTGAAGCTAGATAGAGAGACCTGGTGAATCTCTGGGAATGCCTATGTCCATCGTCGGACGTTAAAATGATGATGATGATGATGATGATGATGATGATGATGATGATGATGATGATGATGATGATGATGATGATGATGAAATTCTTGTTTGTAAGGAAAACATCTAGAAGTTGGGAAAAAGTAATCTGTGGGATAGAGGTCGGGTTAACTGGCAAGGTGCTATAAAGTCTTCAACTGGTTAAACTTTTGTCAAACTCTAGTCTAACTTAAAAGTTGACTTTGTCTCCTGCATTACAGCAAGAACAAGAACAATCCTCACAAAATTCAGAGGAGTAAACTCTTCATTGTTTGTCCCGTATCGTTAAATCAAACTGATGTATAAAATTGCTGTTTCCCTGTCGTGCAATCTAATAAATCCAAGTGATTGGTTGTCGGCTCTGTTACTTACTGAGCTAAACTGACAAGTTTTTCGTATCTATGGAGTTATTTATTATACATACAGTAGAGAAGTTGCAGTAATCATCTTCCGTCGGAATAAAAGTTGGAGAGGAGTCTGAACCTGCAGCAGCCAGGCCTGAAATATTACTTTCGAAAGAGCAGGTTTTATCCTGCTGTAAATTGACATGCTTTCAATCAACTAAACTGGTCGCTGTAAATTTTAGTTTTGAATGCTCTAATTCAAACTAGTCAACGTATCTATTGACATTACTCTTTTGATCACCTTGAAGTGAGGCACTATCTTCCACTAAGCACTTACCATAACTTCCAATTAGAAAAAGGAAAGAATAAGATGCAGGCAAGATTTGAACTCGTGTCCGTCTATGTACGGCACC
This sequence comes from Thysanoteuthis rhombus, assembly GCA_963457665.1. Classification (NCBI taxonomy): domain Eukaryota; kingdom Metazoa; phylum Mollusca; class Cephalopoda; order Oegopsida; family Thysanoteuthidae; genus Thysanoteuthis; species Thysanoteuthis major. The sequence goes on from OY735222.1 coordinate 36,116,270, forward strand.
AATTCTATTGAATGATCAAATCGTCTTCATTCATTATTCCGTATTTGCGCTGTTTACTCAAAGTTGTAGACTAACGGTTTGAGTAAGTCAGATAAAAAAGCAACTAAAACATTCATGGTGGAAGAGAATACTAGTAAGAAAAAATAGTTGTTGTAAACCAACATAAACAAGAAAAAATAAAACAACGAACGAATGAAACAAGCGGACAAACATTTGCTTAAATGGATAAATACATAATTCGGCTGATAAAAAAAAAGGAACCGACCTACACAAATGTTGCTTTGAATGGAGAAAAAGAAAAATCGGAAGTCAGTGGAGTTGTGGATAGGATGCAGACGAAAAAACAAACAAATGATACAAATTCATAAGACCATACACCCACATACACACACAAAAGAACAAAAATGGCGTCAGTGTAGTGAGGAGGAAGAGCGTGCCAATGATCTCCTGTACAAGCGAAAAGCGAAGGACCAACAAATCGAAGTTTTGTGAATCAATAAGGAAGGACATTTTTTTGGCTTCTATTTGCGCCTGCGCACAGCTGAACTGCTGACCAATGAGCGTAGAGAACGTTATCGGCCAAGAGCGGGCTGAAGATTGACAGATCGCTGCTTGTAATACAATAACACGGACAGGCAATAAGAGAATTGTATTAGCGTTGATGGTTTTCAAGTCGCGTAGGGTTGGGCTAGGAACACGATAGCTTATTAGTTAAGGCTGTCGGGGGCGAGACGCGAGTCACACTGGGAAAACGGAGAGAAGGATAAGTCGAGAAAAGCTGAAGTAGTTGGCGGCATGGGCGTCCGCAGTCTATAGAGGGACAGAAAGATATATCCCAGGATGAGGGAGCGAAAATATATATTCGGGATGGAGGTGGAAGGATATATCTGGGTGTTGGTTGTCAGGTAAGGAACTAGGAAGTGCTTGAGTTGTGACTCATCAGAAGCTATCATTGTTCATAGTAAACCCTTTATCTTCGACGTATAAAGTTCCACTTATGTCCGATTCATTACGAAGTGTGAAGAAAAGTGTGTGTGTGTGCTCCGCGTATGTGCAGGACCGTGAGAGGAGTTTTATACAGCAATGCAAGTTTATTCACCCCCTCCCATATACACAGCACGGACACCCTCGTCTCTTTATTCATCCTGTCTTCATTTGCTGAATCCCGAACTATCTTCGTCCATCGGGAAACGATAGTCATCCTATTTTATCGATGGACATATCGTATCGACTTAGAAAGTTTCGATATTCAGATCTACCCGAGGAATGCTTGGGTCCCGTTGGCTCTCCACGGTGCGATGCATCAGTTGCACTTCCTCTCAAAGGTCCTTTGTGGGTGTGAGGGTGTGGATGTGTGATCTCATCAATTTCGGGTGCAGAAATAAGAACTTATTGTCGACTATCACGTATTGTCGTTTAGAAGAACCGTCACATGGGGCCCGTCCCCTAACTGAGGGAGTTGTATATCTGTCAATGACGCATAACATTAGTGTTCGAACCAAGGTCAAAAGCTAGAATATCAATGCTTTTGATGCAACATCTTCCTTTCCCCATTTTCCTCTGGCCTTGAGCCAGACTTGCCGAAGCTTAGCAATAACGTAGTCACCTTTTAATCAGATAACAAAAATATCCACACTTTCTAATGTAACTATTAAAGCCTCACTGTATACGCTCATGACAGTTCATACGATATCCCCAAAAGTTCTCAATGGAAATAGAAATAGGCTACGAAGATGCGATTAAATTTGGGAGCAGATCCATACACAGCTGGAAGCCCCTAATTATTGCGTTATATTATGCGTATTTTGTTATGAGAAATCCATTTCATTGCAAAAATAAATCTTTTTGAAAAATGAAAGATAACCAAAACAAAATTCAAGAAAATACATGTAATCAGATGTTTACACAATAATATAGGACCATAAGCAGTAGAGACATGAGACAGACACTTTTCGATGGCGGCCATATTGAATTTAGCGCGCACAGGCCACCACACGCCAATACCTTGTTTGCGATGATTATTGAAAAGGTTGGGTTCATGCCTGACACGTCAAATTGTAGATTCCCTCTCTACAACTGCGTGTATTTTGGCAGCATGGTGTGACCAGTTATTATTCACTTAAGTGGGGGGATTAAAGGTGACAAATGCATCGGTTATTCTCTTGCCTTTAGTTGGGTGGTGATCACTAAAAAAGCCCGAATTTTCAAAAGAAACAGGCATGAACAACACCAGACACAAATTAAGGAACCATCTTAGCAAAAAAAAAAAAGTAAACTGGACCCCTCAATAAAACCTATCAGATGGTGGAATTGCGCAAAACCAGAAAAATACGTTTTCAAAGACATGGGGAGTAAATGTTCAAATTTCCAGCCGTCTAGCAGCATTGGTGCGACCGATACGTGTGGCACATACGGGAATAACCAGCCAGACCCACTCAAAACTGGGGAAACGTTTATCTATATTGTTGGTGACAGTTTTTGCTGACTGTTTCAAAAAGAGAACCCACTCTTTCCTTCTCGAAAACAAAAGTGACGACAACCTGCGACGACGTGAGCCTAAACTTTATTTCCTACTTCCCAGGAAGCCATAAAACTACAGAGGCCGTGAAAGTATTTGTCTTGTCCCAGTAGGTGGGCAAAATCTTTTGAACGAAAGACCGGGGCAATATTAAATTGGAAGAAATGTTTTTAACGGACCACCTACAAAGAATCCTTGTTGGTCTTTGAAAACTTCTCTTCACTCCTAATGGTTGATTTATGATCACCAGTATCTTTAATGCTTTTAACAAAACCTTTCAGCTGTTCTGCTCTCCAACCCTCATTAAATAAATCAGTGCTTTTCAAATTAGGGTTCCCGACCCCCAGTGGGGTCGCATGAAGATTATTGGGGATTGCAGAATATTTGAAAGGAAATTTGAAGAATAATTTTGTAAATAAAATTGCTTCTTTTTTTCTCTATATAATAATATATTCCTTATTGTGCCTTTAGTGAAACGAGTCAATGCTATGCATCAGTAAAAAAAAAAAAAAAAAGGTTTTTGTTGTTTTGTTTTTAAAAAGTAAAATTTTTTGCAATGAATATTGTAAAACTTTTTATAGATTAAAAACAAGTTGCAATTTCTGCCTTTTCATTTGCTTCCATGTTGGATTATGACAATAAATAACAGTCATAGTGAATCAATAACACGCGTTTCCACAATGACAAGTCTCAGAATTTTAGGAAACAAGCGATAGATTTTGAAAAAAATATTTTTTATTTCAGTCTATTATGATAGTTTTATAAGTGGATATTGGTATTTCAAGCTTTTTTTTTTTATCAAACTCTTGGTTTTATAAATACATTGGAAAAATAGTCGGCGTATCTAAAAGCACTCACTGAAAACTAAAATATACGTAGACATGTAAGAGACACCTCAATAACAGGATTATTCGACAAATGAAAATCTAGTCACACTGTGCAAAAAAAGGTTTGCCATCACTGAACAACGAGGGAAGAATTGCGAACAAATGTACCTTATCAAAAGAGGTCGCAAAAAATGTGCTTCATCAAAGGGGATTCCGAGAGAAGCTTTGAAAGGCTTTGAGATAAGTGGCACATCCGCCAGCGTCCAGCTTTTTATATGACCTACGGGGTTATTTGTTTTGTCTACAGCTAGATCCCTTCTTAAGGATTGAACCCAAGACGACATTGATTATGGTTTTATATGGAACGAACTTCTTGAAGCAGACAATGATTCCTCAAGAAGGAATTCCGTTCCCCAAATTCCTCGTATGCACGTAACTGCCAAGCCATGGGATCGAACTCATTACTTGAAACGTCAACCAGGATCAACACTAATTATATCGCTGCTTCATTGATAACAGTCATTTAAGTTTTGATTTTGCTCTCATTGTTATTTTTTCGCGAGTATTTATTTGATCTTGTTTCTGTTGTCTTTTATCGCAACTCCCAAACCATTATTCTACGACTGTTAGTAAGCAGAACAAATCGAACATTATCCAACGATGAAATATGAGCCTCTATACCCCCAAAAGCCCGCACGTCTATGACAACTGTCTTATTGATTATGCTACGAAGACCAGCCGGTAACAATAATCCAAATCTAACCACAAAACTTTCATTCTTTTTCCCCAAAACGCCTGATACGCCGTTGCTTTCTTTGTTTACATACACTAGCAGTGTTAGTAGTAATACTATTCGAATTTCTTAGAGGGAGCATTGTCAATTATCAAGTAACGAGGGTTGAAGATAAAGAATGAATGTTCGATAAAATTCGAACTCGGAGAGCCTGCCTGTCCGGTATAACAGCCTTATCGATCAGACTGTATTCGTCCTGATGCAATGATTAGAAAGTTTAGCTCACAGATCATTGATGGTGAGTTGAAATTGGTTACTCCACAAAGGTAGTAATGTGTTCGACTAAGTCCAATTTAATTAATGTCTTATTCTGCTCGAGTTACTTTTCCCAGTCCTGTGTCTTTAAATATTTGTTCTTAGTTAATTTTGACACAAGATCTCATGAGCACCCAGATATAATTCCGACCCGTATCAATGACTTATATGACTTATCTTCTAACCATCGCTCAATGCTAGAAGCTCCAGTCTAGTGCTTTTACCAATAAGCCATTAATCAGACAAGTTTATCTACATGTCTTCCGTGTTCCTGCCATTACGATGTTACAGTCTTGCTATCTGCCTTCGCCATCTTTCTTTCATCTTTTCTTTTATGTGCGTGTCCCGCTTAGCAGGCAATAAGGCTAGCCAACGTTCGGTGCTAATCTTTATGGCAAATCTTCCATCTCTTTAACTCCGATTAGGAAATATTTTCAACTCTAATTCCAACAATCATGTTTACATTCTTAATGCTCCTCTTTGCCTTTCTTTGTCGATATTTTCTGCCAAATTCTCTTTACTGCCATTGTTTATCGCACATTTTCCCGTCATATGACCGAGTCTCTTTTCCTGATACACACACACACACACACATACATATATATATATATATATGTATATATATATATATATATATATATATGCATATGTATATATATATGTATATGTATATATATATGTATATATATATATATGTATATATATATATACACATATATATATATATATGTATATATATATATATACATATATATATATATATATATATACATATATATATATATATATATATATATAATGTGGTGTCTGTGTTTCTGTCACGCTATGGAAACCATCGGCACATGCGTGCAGCCCGACTAAATTTGGCATACATACTCACTGGACCCAGGGGAAGGTTTTAAAGTAGAACATTTTTTCATGAGGTCTGGGATTGCTCCCACTCCGATGAAAATGGTCCGATTCCTATCTATCTGACACTAAAAATCTGATTCTGTTCATCTGGATGTGACTTGTAAGTAGCAGGCACGGTGCATTGTTCACAGAGTTATTGAATTAAGGTAAACTAAAGAAAAAAGAAAAAAAAAACAGTGCTAAGTTCTCATCTGAGCCTTCCACAATAATTAGCTGAAAACCTGCCCTACGGCCATGGACTGATGAAGATAACAGCACCAAAAACTAGCCTGCGAATAAACGTAACAAGAATTAGAGAATAATTCATCCTTTCATAGATATAACATAAACATCGATGTTGAAATTATTCATCTAATGCCAAACAGTACTCGTAAAAATTTATGGAGGAATTTTATGTGCATAAGATAAATTTATACATATTCATACACAAGCACGGGTCTCAGTTAACGTAACCCCGTGAGTTTGGGATTATAGAGGCCAAAAATCTTAGGAATTTACAAATGCTTCACTGTGTTACACCAACTAAAATTTGGCAGTGTTGCCAACTTAGATGACCTTCATCTAAATCTAGATGTTTTTAGTTGCGTCTGGTAGATGTCAGACATGGCTATTTAGATAGTTCTTAATGAAATAAATAATATTTTTATGGCACATAGTTATAAAACAGTGATATATTTAATAAAATACGTAATACTTTTCATAAAGTGAGTTATATTTTGATTAAGTAAATGTTGATTATTTAAGGTACATTTAATTCATTAATAATATGTAGTATATTTCCCAGGTTTTAGATGTATACACCTGGAGAATTTAGGATCTTTCTAGGGTTTTTTCTAAGAGTTTTCTTTTTCCATTCGAATTTAGATGTAGACAAAAAAAGGTTTGGCAACAGCACAATTTGTACAGAATTCAAATTTTGAGATGATCTCACTGATTATCAAATCCTACAATTCCAGGCAGAACTTGCTCACCGTTTCGAAAACGGCGCCGAGGCCACCGAGTGTCTCGAACTGCGCATGCGTTCAAGAGGGTGAAGTTGTCAGCCAGTCGTCTATTCACAGGGAATATAAGAGCGTGTTCGTTTGTTAACACGATTTTGCTTGTCTGCTTCAATTCTTCAAATATTTGTGAAATGTTTTGATTCAATTTTTGGCAATTATCAATATTAGAGATTCGTATTTTCCCATTCGCTCAAGAAACATGAAGATTACCCCTGCGTACAATATACACCAGTTGGAGTGCCCGGCACTGTTCGGCGGAAAAAGTTTGCAAAGAAAATACAGGAAAGCAAACGATATCTTATAGAGCCTCCATGAAATTGCATATGGTCAAACCCAAATACACTCCTGGGTAGACCTGTGTAGACCCATACATATCATCGGCCAGGCCTGCGTAGTCCCTGCTCAAATCTTAAAATTAATTTTTCGGAAAACTGAATGCAAGCACTTTTGGCATCGATAGTTCACACGTCAAAGCAGACAATCGAATTTTAATAGTGTCCGTGTTGTATTGTCGTTTTTTGGATCTGGGGTAGAGTAAGGGTTGATCCTAAAAGAAAAACATGTATTATTGTCGGATTTGAGTAAGATTCTCTTTTTTAAAAACTAGCAAACTGACATGTATGGAAAAAGTAGTTTTGACTCTAAGTTAACGTGTATGGCCCTCGGGAGTCAGCACTCCCTGTTATGTGCTATCCCGGGTACAAGTGACCTTTATACACAAATTTACAGCCCCTAGGATGAAGCCGTTTGGGTTTATATAAGACGCATACATAAATGTAAGATAAAAAAAAATTGTTGTCTTTATAATGATGCTAGGGAACCCAGTGTTGGAAAAGAGTAATCAATAGTTGAAGGATTTCTAACACAGAGCTTGTCAAAGTAGGAATAGAAACCTTACCAAAATTGACCATGTTTGAAAAGGCTAAAATTGCCTTCTTAGGTCACCAGAGGTCAATGACATTTACCCTATGTTCAATCTGGTGTGAAGTTACCCATGTGTACATTTTTTCAACCGAGAAGGTGACAAAATCCCGAATTGGCCTTTAAAAGTCAATAAAGATCAGCACCACCAATCCTATTGGTGATCAAATACCCATGAACTTTATTTTCAGATTGTAGAGCTCAACTGTTTAAGAGTCTTTAAAAACATAGAAAAAATTATCTGTCTTTTCAGGATTATATACGTATATATATTCAAGAAATACTCGTTCGTAGCGTGTGTGAGTACATAAGTTATATGTGCATATATGTATAAATATTGGAAAATAAGTTCATTTGCATAATTGAGTTCGTAGCTTGACAAAGTTATTAGCTGAACTTGGACCTGAATTTTTGTTACACAAATTGGATCCGTGGCGATCATAGATTCAATGTGTGTGCAAACGTTTTCAGTGGAAAACTGGTTTTCAGGGGTGTGTTCAGTCTCCAATTTTCAAAAAAGAGCGTTGGTAACTCTTGCACACATTATACACACACACACACACACACACACGTATATATATATATATATATATATATATATATATATATATATATATATATATATATATATATATCAGTGATACAATATAATATAATACAATATCTGATGTATGATGGGTTCATTTTGCAAAGTGATCGATGCATCAAATATTCAGTTAGAGTAGAGCTCAAAATATGATGACGTAAAGGATTCACTACCTGTCTATATTTCTGCCATGTTCCGACTTCTTTGGGGCGAAAGTTTTTCAGGGAATGTAATTCACCACATGAACGTGTTTGCATAACAAATCCTTTATTTCATCATACGCATGTGTGTGTGTGTGTGTGTGTGTGTGTGTAGTCTAGAAAGTTTTACAGTTTTAACCATTGAACATTAAAAAAATCAAGAAGTTTTGTTTTCACTTCAGTCACTTAATTCCCCATATCTGTTAAAGTGTTTTTTTCTATTTTATATATACTTTATCATTTTGGTACTATGTGTAATTTTCCTCTTATTGTTTACCATGTAACCATTGCGGGGATTTTAAAAACAATTATTTCATCAACGTAGCACCCCAGCAGTGTTGATCAAACACCACCACCCTTTCAGCTGTGAGGCTTATCTATAGCTTATATCATATACGTAGTCTGTTATTTTTATAGGGCATTATCAAAATGTATCATACATGGATATCATTTTGTACGACACATCATTAAAATTTTTGAAACAGGTCTTACTTACGTAGGTTACCCAAAGAAAATACTTAACGTTGAGGGATCGGTAAGTATAACAACAGATGTGACTCACTGTTTGCGTCACTTCTATTGGGTGTTCACCCACGTGAATATTAAATCTGTCCTATCATTTTAAATCTCATACTACATGCAAACCAACTTATGATATCATCGTTAAGAATACTAAATACAAAGAAAAAATTTTGATTCTCTTCCAACGTATTCATTCAAAAAAATTTTTTTCTTCCATTAACCTTAAAGTTAATTTTTCCGCGTCGTATACCATTTAGCTTCCTTTGATATGTTTTTTTTTTTCTTTGAATTATCAAATGAATTGTCCCTATATACATGGTTGACACGAAATGAAAACACTTTCTAGCGGATAGTAACATCTCAATGGGCTATGCCATTGATATACTTGGACAATTTGTTACATGGCATTTCATGTTCGATCTCCCAACCCAACCAACTACTTAAAAGTCAGACAAATCGACCAGAGCTTAATGTTTTCCCCTTTCCTTGGTTCCAGTCAATACAATGATCTTTTACACTGGCTAAGACTGGACCCATCTCTTTTGGTTACCTAACCCCCAAGCATCAACACAAATTGATTTATCTGGATAAACATTATTATTAATTTATTCTATATTTTATAATCACGTTAACATATTCAAAAATTTTCGTCCTTGTTCCATAATAATCAAGCTGATACGTTTTAAAAGGATCAGGATGTCTAGTCAGAGCTTTAGTAAATTGCCTAAAAATATTACTAATTCTGTCGCTTTGATCAACTATTTCCACAACTAAATAAACATTTTTCTGTATAAAATCAAAAAACTTAGGAGTAACTCTAGTTATCATATTCTGATAATAAAGTTCCGTAAAATAAATAATATGGAATATTACTTGTTCTAAACGGTATACGTTCGATACGGAACGGAAGTGAGTCTCGTTTATCGGACAATTTAAAGACCAACATTCCATCCTCGGTTCTAATATCCGAATCTACGAAAGTCGCTTGCATTCCGTCATGTTCACATTTAAGGTATATGTTACAATATAATTTTCCGAAATTTCATCCATCATTAAGAGAACATGAGTCGGTCAATAAAACGGGTACAACCTAAAATTGAATTGCTTGCTTTATATCACTTCTAATTAAAGACGGCATTAGTATATATTCATGTCGATATGAATACAAATTTACCCAGTAGGTTGTTGAATCAATTCCTGTAGGGACACCAATGATCTGATAAAATGCTGTATTACTTATTTTAAAGTAATTTTCCCCAATAAGATTACGAACAATGACTATCTTGAGGGTAGAGTACATGAAGTAAGTCTTGCCTTTCTGTTTTACACCGAGAAGCAATAGAGTTTGTAAACTCAGTATATTTACTATTTCTTCCTGCAGATGTCAAGTCTATTTTATTTAATTCTTTAATGAGATTTCAATGAAGAATTTTTGTGTAAAGAGTATTAGAATCGTTGGTCGAGATAGATTTAACCCCTTCACAAGTATTTATAATATCTGATTTTTCTCTATTACCCCACCCCAAAATTTAGATTATTATAGAATTTACTTTTATTATGGAATTTCTGTATTTGATTGACTGTACATCAATTAAAAACATTGGACACAGCTTTGCTAAAAGGTTTTATGCTACAAACTCTAGAGTCAATAATAAAGCGAGCACCTATTGGATTTTTATGCATTTTAGGTTTCCAATACATTATAAGTAACTTCGACATATTTTCATGTATTTCAAGTCCTAACTTTTTACATAATACGATGTTATTGAATATAATTCTATCTGGCTCCCAAGTAGATACTTTATACGTGGATGATGGTATTCCTAATAAACCTTTCTTAGACAATATCCTCGAAAATTTTCTTACATATAAATGCTATATTATTTGCCGCTTTATCAATCGGGACGATCACACATCTATTTTGAAGTTCTTCTCGATCTGCTAATACCTGAGAATTTTTTCTTAGCCCCGAACTCGTTTTTTTCAGGATGTTCAAAGCATTTCACCCGTTAGATTTTTTCATTTGCAAATCAGAGTACTCTCCCTTTCCGTCGAACGATGATTCCACTGTACGATATTTTCTTAATATCAAAATTGATTATGTAATATTGTCGTCTTATAGATCAATTCAGAATGTAACATTATTTCAAAAGCTGTATCTTTTGATAACTTCTTTTTTGTTTGATTCAGAAATTTCCTAACGCAATTAAAAGATCAAGGAAGATCATCATCATCTAATCACTTTTGGACTTGAGCTGAGAAAAAATACTCTCACGAAATAGTCGATTCTTTATTATTCCTATGTATACGTGAACGAATAGCGTGATCTCCAGATTAGGGAGTTTGGGAAAGAAAAGTACGTCCCCCCCTCTCTCTCTCTCTCTCTCTCTATATATATATATATATATATATATATATATATATATATATATATATAGTGACATCATTTGAATAATTTTTCTTTTCGTTCGGAGGATATATATATATATATATATATATATATATATATATATATATATATATATATATATAACGTACTGCATTATGATCCAAATGCAAACAACATACAAAGGATTTAATATACTGTTTATAACGCGAAATATCTTAACTTAGTACATTACCAGGGATCAGAAAGAAAGTGATTTGCACGATGAGACATTTCAGAAACATTTGGAGGACTGTTTGTGTTAGAATTACGAAATTTCTAAACCAAAATTCTTTTTCAGCAGTAAAGAAGTGTAAAGTTGAAGACTACACACACATACACACACACACACACACAAATGCACAATCACACACAAATGCACAAACACACACACACACACACACACACATATATATATATATATATATATATATATATATATGTTTTACAGCGTATGGCCCAATGGTGAACATAGGTTGTTGAACCGATTTACTGACTGGCTGCTTATCTCAGACGGTAAAGTGCGAGATCGTTTTAAGATGGCCTCCTGGTGAACGCAGGTTCGTTTCCTGAAGTGTCCGATTCCTTGAATTGTACATCTATTGGCGTTGTCTAGGCCAATTTACATATTCATTGTGCATAAAGAGGGTATCGGTTCAAATAGAGTTCCAATTAAAAATGACGTATATATATATATATATATATATATATATATATATATATATATAGATATGCGTGTGACTCGATTTTTTCACGATTTGGGGCAATACCATCACTTCTTGGACCTAGAAATACGATCACTTGTAAATCTTATTTTAAAAGTTGAAAGAAAATTCATTGTCCGTCATTTTTGTCAATAATATACACACATGAATATGTATTTGAAAATTTTCAGTCGAAGAGACGTGTACGGATTTTATTGAAGAACCCTTTTCTCTAGTTATATATTTTAAAATAGTTAAAATGGTACGAGTGTCCAACAAGGACTTCTCTTCTTAACCTAAATACCATTCCAGACTGGCTCTTAGAATTCACGTCGTCAATGGAATTCGTCTCCTCCATCCTACCCTTTACCCTCAGTGAGAGTCCCGAGAAATTTTTGCCTGGTTTGTGGAGATTTGTTTTTTTCCAGGCAGTTCTTTCCTAACACGCTATGAACAGCGTGGAAGGAGCGGAGGATATCCAGATTTGAAAGATTACGACAACTAAAAGGACCAAGTAAACACTTAGTACCGTACTCATGGTAAAATGGTTAGCACGTCTGCCTCACACACAGAAGGTCTCGGGTGCGATTCTCGGTTTGAACGGAGGCGGTGGAAACCTCTCCATTAAGGAAAGTTTTCCAGTGCATTCAGCAGCTAATTGAACGCACTCTAATTATCCTGCAAAAGATGTGATTATCAAACTTCTAAAAATGAAGTCCTGATCTTGGCCAGACTTGAAACTTGCAAGGATCACTGAGTTAACACAAGCAAAAAAAAAACAAAAAAACGAGACTTTGTCGCTACCCGTATAGACTCGGAATTTTGGTCAAAAGGACCTACTAATAAAAGGTACAATAGGAAAAGTCGGAAGAAATGACTAAACTGAAATAAATCTAAACTCTAAAAAGTCAAGTATCAAAAATTTTCAGACGTAACAGAGTAATTTGATTCAATTTCGTCTGAAAATGTTAATACACGATTTTCACTTAATATCTATTTTGATAAAATATTCACGTGTGATCTCTGGGGATCAATGTTGTGAGTCGTGATGGCCATCGATTGTCTTCTATTCTTGCAACATGACCAGCCCATTGCCATTTGAGTTTTTTAATTGTTTAGTATACTTAGGTATTCGCCGCCTATTCTGATTCCTCTATTTTCTCTGTCTAGATTTCCAGGCTCCATATTCACCAATAGGAGTGGTTTCTTAAAAGACGCACGCTTTACATCTAAGCACTTGAACAGGGGTGGGAGGGGCAACTTTAAAATTTGCAGACGGCATCGTCCTTTTTGCAGCAAACCTCTACGACCTTCAACAAATACTAGACAGACTGATTGAGAAAAAGTCTCCACGTGAACAAAACGAAGGTCATATGCAACAATCACGTCGGAAGAAAGAACACAATGACCAAAATCGAAGACGCAGAACGAAGAAGAATCTATTTAGGACAACGAATCTCCATGGAACTCTCAAAAGAAATCAATCGAAGAATCATTCTAGGATGGCAAGCTTTCGGCATAGCAAACTCAACTTTCAAGAACAAGAAAGTCCCATTAGTCCCGGAAAAAAAAGCATACAGAACCAATGCATCCACCAGATAGTCACCTATGGAGCTGAAACGTGGAACCTAACCAAAAGACTAACCCTCATACTATGAACCATACAACGTGCACATGAAAGAATCATGCTCAACCTCACATAGAGAAGTCGCACGACAGCACATATATGAGGGGAAAAGCAGGAGTCCGAACATCATAGTATACGTTAGAAAACTCAAATGGCAATGGGCTGGACATGATGCAAGAATGGCAGACAGCTAATGGACATTGAGACTCACAACATGGATCCCTAGAGATAGTACAGAAAGTATTGGCTCTGCAACGCCCATGGGAACGTTACCGCAGCCAATAGACAGTCTATATACTTATGTAAACATACAAATGTACATAAATGTGTAGACATTTGCACACAGGCACAGGGTCCCTAAGACGAATGTTATGCGGCGGTGCAAAGTTTCTTTCACCCCCCCTCACACACACACTCACACACACACACACACACACACACAAACTGTACCCCCCATCCTTTGACCATCCTCTATGAAAGTTCTACTCAGAAAAATTACGCCCCGGCCCTCTGTGCCCCCATGCGATATACTGGCAGCTCCCCCTCCCCTGGGTAAACAGTATGAGATATTCATATGCAAACGTGTGCATCCGTGTTTACTCAATAGACATCAATATGTCCGTAGCCCAATGTTGGAAAAAAAGGAATTCACACAATAAAATCTATTAATATAATCTTCTCCTTTGTCAATACACTTGATTCAGCGACGAATGTTAATCACGTAGATTGAAAGTTAAACAGTGGAAATATCAGATCAAATTTCAGCTTATTATCTTTATGATAGCCACGTGCATACAGAAAAACTATGTATGTATGATACCGCAACCCAGCAAAAACGGCAGGATATTTTCAGTCCTGCATCTTCATGGTGTTCAAAGAGAATGACACAAATTGATTTTTCACCCATTACACTGTTTTAGAAGGAAAGAGAAGATTCAATTTACAATACAATTACAATGCGGAACAATCGCTCATCTTTACGCCTTATTTTGATTGCTTTCTCTCAATTCCACCAGCCGCCTGCTGCCTCATCCTGAAAAAAACTAACTGGAGAATTGCTCTGCAATCTCAGCAAAACTGTCAAAACATTTCATTATAAGGAATAGAAAAATTGGTTTCCCATTATGATACATGACTATATTCTTCAGTGAACTTGATTATATCAAATTAGTATTTATGACTAATTTTTGGTGGATGGGCGGCGCATACGTCTCACACCCAGAATATACGTCTATAGTAATAAGCGTGGCGAGTACGTATATCGGTATGCTGATACATAGGTTTCTTTCTTTGACTACTGAAATGAATTTGTCTATTTCATTCATTTTTTACCGATGATGTGCCACGTATATTTCTTAGAGTGCCATCATACAATAAGTTTGTGCATCACTGTTCAAAAGGGAACTTTTCTTGTATGACTCAATTTAGAGAAGATCTTATCCATTTTGAAGTATATTCTGCCAAACGCCAAAGTTATGAATGTTGAGTAAACATTTTGACGTATGGCGCTTTCTTTCTTTTTGTCTTTTGGCATTCATTTTTCCCGCCATCATTAAGTTGACAGCAGGAAAGAAATGGACGACAAATGTACCTGTCGGTCGCCTTTTTCCGGATATCGAACTGACACATATCGGCCCTAACAGACAAATAATAAACTAAGAAAAAAACGTTTTTATCTATATAATAATGTATGACAGTTATCTATGAAACGTTTTCCTCCATTTTATATGTAGACGTATTTTTTTTTATTTCTTCATGTTTATAATGGTGTATGCAGACTGCCAAGTACGTCGTTGCACACTTATACACATTTTGTACATGCATACATGAATACAAATACATATATATGTACATGAACGGATAGAAACACACACACACACACATATATATATATATATGTGCATGTGTTTGTGTGTAGACTATGTATATATATGTATATTACTTATTATGTATATATATATATATGTATATTACTTATCATATCAATTACTTATTATGTCGTGGGTAATCACTCAGGGTAGACAATCAGTCGACCTTTACAAGGTAAATTGTCAACAAAAGACTTTATATACCACAAACCTACAATATGTTTTTACAAATAAAACTAAAAAGTTGCCACTTCAGTTTATATTGCAGTGTTGAATATTTCAAGGCATTATTTATTCTTCCGAATGTAAGCACAAATTTCAGAAACTAGCGACTCTTTTTTAATATAATGAAAAAAAATACTTGAGATTTTTGAGGATTGAATTTTAAATAAAGCAGCTAGAAGCGGATTGATTAACTACATAGCAATAGTGGTATAGTCAATGGACCCCGAATTTTCAAGGGCCCTGCGCTAAATGTGGGCAAATTCAGTGATTCTACACTTCCTCTATAGTTCTATACCGCCTTTTATTTTGATGAAAGACTAGTGATTTTAGTTAATTTTCTCCTTTAATTGGAATCACTATTTAACTCGGTGAATAAGGAGAATGCTGTATCTATAGGATACGTATACGATGCATAAATATAAAAAGTGTTTGAGAATCAAATCATAGCAATTGCACAAAAAATCAAAACGAAAAAGGAGTACAATCACTGAAATATCAAATATATGCGTTGCATTATCTGGCTACATAGCAAATAAAAAAAAATCTCAGCACTAAGCAAGTAAAAAAAAAATCATGTTTTAATATCTATGCTTATGTGTATATATGTGAGTCCACATGTGTGTTCAGGCCCCCTTTATAAAATGCTATGGGCCCTACATTACCATAATCCGACGACCTGCCAGCAAGTAGCATCAGTGAGACGTAATCACTGGCGCGTTCCTATTTCACTTATATGAACCCATGCTGTGGACGGAGGCATTTTTTCAAATGCTTTCGGATCGCTTATAAACCTAATTACGAGCAGCTCATCACTGTGCGTCTATTTTTCATGATTTTATAATGTATACAGATGTTGAAAGGCACAGATGAAGATATTTATTTATTGAATTTCGTGCATTAAGTTACGAATATACTATGGAATCTTTTACTTTTTGCATTCATTTTTTTAATCTGTCTATTCTTCAAGTACCTTCTTTAAAATTTTATAATGTTTCATATTTAATGATTAGTGAATTTCCCTCAGGGTAGGCACTACCTACATTACCTACTCGGATAACCCGCCCCTGATATATATTTATATATAAATATATGTATATATATATATAAATATATATATATATATATAAATATATATATATATATATAAACAGAGGCACTTCAAGTTGGATTGTCTAGTAGACCAGTTTGCTGATGCAGTGAGTTCTATTCACATAGAATATCTGTCTAGTATCGGCTTTGTTCAGCATTATTTCTTTCCTAGTCATTGCATTCAACCCATTGCTTTTCTGTTGATCACATAGATCTAACGTTATAGAGGAAAATATTTCGATAAATGTAACACACCATGACTGGTTGATAATAATAGTCATGTACTTTCTTATTCTCCGATGGCTCTTAGAAAGATGCAATTCAGTGGCTCATTCTAGAGGCTGACTTTTTGATATGTTTATTAAATTAATGATCATTTCTGCGATACGGCTCCAAGATCATCTTAGCCATGGCACAAATCAGAAATGAATATTGGCTTGTGTCAGGCAGTTGTAGGAATCATTTTTTCTCTCTATTGATCGTTTGCAAAAAAACAAAACAAAAAAAGAAACAAACCCCCAAACCCTCATTTTGTTAAATACGGAGGCTGGTTAATTCTGACCTATTGGGATATAAGTATCCTTTGTTTTATAAGGTCGCACATGTCTGTGTTTGTTTTCTCGTCCCCACTTTTAACCAGCCCTCTTTTGAGGTGAGTGCTATGGACAGTCCTTCGGGTTTAAAATTACATTTTCCTTTAGTTTAATTCTATAAACATCAATGGGCACGGTGTTTGTCATTATATGAACGATGTCTGTAATTCAGAACTAAATACTACAAAAGGTACTTCCAGACTTTATTAAAGAAAGAAAACATACATCCAGTGCTCCTTAATAACGATGTTATAAAACAGTTCCAGGGCTTCACCATAAAGATACTATAAAATGGCTCCATGGTCTATAATAATGATGATATAAAACAGTTCCACTGCCTCAGATTAAGGACGTTTTAAAATATAGCTTCACGGCTCAACAATGGCGATGTTATAAAACAGTTCCATCCTATCATAATAAAGATACTATAAAACAATAATACAAAAAGACTAACAGAAGCCACAAACGGAAAGTAATAAAATTATATACAAAACAGTGAGTAGAATGACTTTAAAAAAAGCCCCAAAGATCGATGGCTCGCAACCTGATCTCACAAGTCATGGTTCGTGAGTTCAATCTTTTTCTTTTGTTTTCCAATCTGATGATGGCAGGCTAGTCTCAGAAAATTGTCGATTTTTATAACTATGAACGGCAAAATATAGAATATGAAGAGTGATGGTGAGTTTTAATTATTAAGAAGCCCAGGTCTGATTGCATATGTCTATCAGTCTGTCTGTCTCTCTCTCTCCCTCTCTCTCTCTCTCTCTCACACACACACACACCTACACAACCATCTTTCAGGAGAGAAGCTGTAGTATATGTTCGTATGTCTAGTTTTGATTTACTGTGCCAGTAAATGTTGATCGGATTTGATGTGAGTCTTAACCACCATCAAGTTACCTACTTAAGATTCTAAAACGTGAGTTTTTCACTTCCGAAAACCTTCTGCTTCTTGGCGACGCACCAGCAGAAATTTCGGAAAAACAAAGAGAAAAATCAATGGACTAAAAAAAGAATTCTGACACCATTCGTTCATTTCCAACAATGAAGATCGTACGCTCTTAAAAGAGGAGTTCGTATCAATTTACTCCCCCCACCTTCCATCTCGATTTTTTCGTCGAATCATTCCTGAGTGTCATTATTATTCATATACTATATACCTACATCTCAATGCTTCTTTCTCTAAATCACAACTATACTCAGCCCCCCGCCCCCCTTGACAAGGAGTAAATAAATGAACAGCGCAGATCGGAATGAAGAATAAACTCTCAGTGAGACTCGAACTTATGCCTGAGAGAGGTTAAGATTAACATCACTTCCGCTCTTGGCATTTGAGCTACGGGGACTCGTATCAAGCGAGAGTCTAAATCAATTCAAACTCATCCTTACCCCAACCTTTTTTGCGCCATGTTTGTTTGCAATCAACTTCTTTGAGATTGTCGAATAGGAATTGAAACGAAACACCAACAGGCTCGCCCACAGGCTACAGTAAAAAAAACAAAACCTATATTTTGTTTTAACGAGCTGTTAGGAATCGTTAGTGATCCCTATTTTCAATCCCATAAATATTTCGTTGCGTGCCAGCCAATTCCGGTGAGCTTCACCACCAGCTTTTTTATATACTTGGAGCTTCAAATAGTGTAACAGTCGTATAATAAATAGATATCGCCCTTACGCTGTCTACGGCTAGGCTATGGTTACTTCTCAGGCATCACACATCACAAGTTTTTCTCAATGCTCCTGTTTCAGCCTGATTCTGCAATATTTGATGATTGACCTGAAGGCAACAAGCACACGAAGCGGCGTCATTCACTTCATCGACTATCTACCCATAGATGGAGAGAGAAGAGGGATCCATGCCTTTCCTAAGGGTATTAGAGCAAAGTGAATGCAAATTGTCTCAGTCGGAGTTTGAATTTAGATCGCAGATTCCATTTTCTATGCTGCTAACCTTTTGGCTACCGGCACCTCCTTAACGGTCATAAATTTTCTCAAGAAAGTAAACATGGCTGCCAAATTGCAATTCCGGCGAATAACCTTGTTCCGGTTGTACATCAAATTTACAAAAATCAATTCAATATTCTTTGTGGCTTGTTTTCAAAAATGGTCAATAAATTTCCTTTCTCTATTGTATATTTGCGAATGATTGCTCCCCAAACAAATCGATATGGACCACTCTACAAATGTCCACATAGATAGGACTATTTTTCATCCAGAATATTGTAAACACATTGGATTTCACTTTCAAGGCTATCTGAAGTTACTATGGAAGGGAATAAGACAAAAACCGGTGAACAAGACTGTGTTTTCATCCATTTTTTATGAAGAAAACAATGAAAATAAAAATTAAAAAATACTTTAACTG
Organism: Thysanoteuthis rhombus; assembly: GCA_963457665.1. Classification (NCBI taxonomy): domain Eukaryota; kingdom Metazoa; phylum Mollusca; class Cephalopoda; order Oegopsida; family Thysanoteuthidae; genus Thysanoteuthis; species Thysanoteuthis major. The sequence continues at coordinate 36,135,701 of OY735222.1, forward strand.
CTTAAACATATTCAGTTGTAAAATCTATCATATGCTAGTAAGATACCAATTGCTTTTTTAACAGTATGCCCGCGGAAGAACTCTAAAGTATAGAAGTATTTGAAGAGAAAACTCTAGCTCAGGGTTCAATTGTGTCTCATTTTACTTTCCCACCTTTCTTTCTAGAGAGCCGAGTTCAGCCATTCTACTTGAACGAACATTTTTACGCTTTACCCCCACCATTTTGCGAAATCTTACCCCCCTCTCTCTCATCAACATCTTAATGGGTCTCTGTGATGCAATTCCATTCTCAGAACCTCTCCTCTATCCAAATCTCTTTCTAAGTTTTTTGCCGAATTCCTGTACAAAGCCTGGAGATGACTTTCTTCTCCTACTGTAACGAGAACAATCCTCTCCAAAATGAGGGGTGCAAACTGATATTTAAAACCCTCATTCGCCTAACATGATTTGAACTCACAGCCAACTGATTGCATTGACAACAAAAATTTATCATACAGATAAGCAAGGGCTTATTCCATTCTGGCACGCACACACACACACACACATATATATATATATATATAGATAATGATTTTTCATTTATCATATACTCAATAAAAAGTTGCAGTCATAATCTTCAGTTGGAATAGAAGTCTGAGAAGAGTATGACCAGGCAGCAGTCAGGCTTATTTATTAAAAAGCGTGATAGATGGACGAACGGGTGGATAGATTGCACATCATCATATAGATTCATGAATGCCTTCTTATTTGTTGTTCCCAATACAAATGGATTTGACATGCGATTTGAGTTTAAGATACTACAGTATCCTATTTGCTAAAGCTTCTCAATGTCCATCAACACATTACAAGGACAAACATTGAAGGTAGCTGGCTTGCAGTTGGAAAAACCCTGCTTATCTCATGGGAAGCTCTATATTGGATGTTCATGGATTAGAAGCCCCCAAAATCTTCATGTAGATTCTCTATTGCTCATCATGAAACCCTTATCGATAATATATGCACGGAAACCCCAGTTAACTATGTTTTCGACAAAAGTTTCTTCGAATTGTGTATCTCACATATAATGAAAAATATTTTGTCTGACAGCAGTATTATTTGACAAAATCACGACGAAACTTTCGAAATTTTTCTCAAACGGATTGATTCGATCCTAGGGCAACGACGAGTATTCAGTTAGTAATACAATCAACCCACCATCACAAGTCAATAATTGAACAATCATAGCATCAAGATTTGAAGTTATGTAAAAAAAAATCGATCAAAGAACCAATATAGTCAGAATAAATTTTATTTAAAACATCACTAGCGTTTTCAACGGAAAACATCTAAAATGATTTGAAAAAAAAAAAATGGATTTTTGAGAATCTAGATGTTTTTAGTAAACCCATCCAAACAAGGCCCTCGAGAGGTGAGAACCCCCCCCCCAAAAAAAAAATCCATAAAAGCATCTTAAAAGGGATGTACTGGAATGCTGATGCTAATTTTCAAGTATGTAGACAAAACTGTATGACCAGGAGTATTGGGGCACACAAACACACGCACAAATGAAAAGGGATATGAACCTTGACCACTCTTGTTGGCTATGGTTGTTCAATATATTTTTCCAGCTGTTTAAATGAAATCCAGTGAAATTTATCAACTTGCATTTTTAATTGAATTTACGTACGGGAAATCAATAACTATATAACCTAATAACGAAGGAAGCATTTATTTTACAAAAAAAATATTTATTTTTCGACATAATACCTTCCTTAGTCCATGCATTTAATTCAGTGAAAATCTCAGATCGAAATCCAAATATTAACTATGAGTAAGGTTACGGATTTATCGATCCACCCTCTCGTATGTAAATACAGTCCTATCAGACATTGACATTTTCAATGAATAAAAAAGACAGAACAAGACTTTCCTTCGATTTTCCTTTTTTGCTTCTGGCATCGTTTCCTACGGATGTTGGCCGTTAAAGACAAAAAGAAGCCAACGGACATTATTCAAATTGACATATTTAAAAAGTGATCCCTGCCAATTCTCATCTACGCTTCCAACGGAAAGAAGGGAGAAAGAAGAAGAAGAAAGGAAGGAAAGAAAGGAGCGAAGACGGGAAAAGAAAGAAGAAAAGGGAGGGAAGTAAAAAGAAAAGAAAAAAGAAAATAATACACTACATATGAACGAACGACGGTTTTGTCATTCAAGAGAATAAAAATGAATGAAAAATTAAAATCAAAAAGAAAGAATGAAAAATTAAAATCAAAAAGAAAGAATGAAAAATTAAAATCAAAAAGAAAGAATGAAAAATTAAAATCAAAAAGAAAGAATGAAAAATTAAAATCAAAAAGAAAGAATGAAAAATTCGTGAAACTAACATTTCATTTTCTATTCGGTGGTGGCGGTGGTGTTAAAGACACGACCTTTGGGGGCTTCTAATCCGTGAACATCCAAAATTATAAGTGATTTCGATTGGACTTTCGACTTCATATCTTTACCACCATCACCCACAACTGCCTCCACCCATTTAAAAGTTTTGGTTATTTTTACCCTCTTGTCACCCAGCCCCGAATACAACACACCCTGGCACTCAGAGAAAAATTTCGATCGGAATGTGAGAGGGAGTTTGACGTTCACCGCAAAACAAGATGAAAGCGGAAAAGAAGACGAAAGGCCAGAGAAAAAAAACAGAAACACAGATAATCATGCGTTGCCTACCTTAGAAAATAAGGAATACAGTTATTTCTCACCATTCGCGGTTTAGTCATGAATAATTTCATGGAGATTATTTAAGAATTTTCGTGGCGTACCGCGGAAAACCACATCATATAAACACGCTGTGAGGTATAAACAAAAGACATACATATATACTTATAATATAGCAGCTACCACGGACTTTTGACAAAAAGAGACATGAGTCGATAAAAACATCTGGAACTTGTAATCTATTAATTCTACCGTAATTATCGTGTTATTAATAAGAAAAAAGATTGTAGAATATTATCGATTATAATCTATCGATGTAGACAATATAAACCTTGAGATTTATCGGAAAGTTGTTTACACTCACGAACCATTAACCATGAGAATTTGCAATAGGAACATTCAGAAAATATATTTTCAAGTCAACTACAAAATCCCATTCTAATTTTATAAAACCTCAATAAAATATCTTTTGGATTTCCCACAAAGTACACATTTCTATAAAGATGAGCTTTTCTGAGATATTATATCCGTTGAAATTTTATTCGATACGGCATACTTATTTTTTTTCAATGGCTTTGATTCGGGAAATAAGAAATGTAAAAAAAAAAAAAAAAAGAAAAACTAAAATATTTTGTTTGGAAAGTTTTTCGTTGTTTATTCTAAACAAAAATACAGGATACATTTTTTGTTCTAAGAAAAAATGAAATTTTGATTGTTTTTTTGTTTTTTTTTAATAAAGATTTCGTTCAGTTATTGATGCTCATTCTCCTGAACAATAATGGGCTTTCAGGCAGATGAAGAAATATCTACAGCACACAAATGACGTATCCACAAACATGAATCAAATATCTATCTGCTAGAAATACCATATTAAATCTATCATATATGACTGACTCCTGTCAAAGACGTTAATGTGAAGTGAACCAGAGTTCGAACTTGTTTGCCATGCTGATAACGATAATGTAAACATACAACTACTTTGAGATGTACTAAATGAATATTACGTCCTTATTGAATAGATATCAAATGCATGTGCACCTGTGTATTCGATATAGAACGGCCTTCTCAATTCAGTGATTTTAAATGATTTTACAGGAACGAGGATTATCAAATAAGATTATATCTCATCTATTCACCCACACCTTACCATTCAACCTTCCCAAAAGAAAATTCTCGTGTCATCCGCTTTTCAGTTCGAACCCCAAACTCTCTAAAGCCATTTCCAATATCCTCTCCTGTAGTAAACGCAAAGATAATTTTACCCGTTTCAATGGATTAAAGAATTTCTGAAATGTGCCTATTGTTGATCCATTTCCCCCCAATGTTTAATTTTTTATAGACATGTTCTATCATGACCTTTCCAGCCAAAAGCAAGAAAAGGCGATGCAGAACACGCAAGATCCACCCCCTCAGATAGAACAATATTGCCCTAAGGAAGAGCAATGCCAACTTTCCTTTAATAGATTCCAACAGTACCAGAATAAGGTGAATGTTGAGTGGGATGGAGCGAATATATAACGGCCCAAAATTAGTCAACAGAGAAAGAATTGCCATGAGAAAATGTCGTAAACATACTATATAATAATAAGTTTGAGGATGAAATTCAATTTCTAGTTTACTTACAGTACTAACCTTTTTGGTTGGATTCCCCCCCCCCCATTAGAATTACAGTCAAGGACCCCATGCATCCCGGCCCTGAATCCTGTATCTTATTTCCTTGAAGAACAAATCCGCAGTATACAAATTCTATTTCTTTAACCCATTAACTGCAGATAACTGAAATTTCAGTCAATGCAGTTCTATGACGACTGTGAATGACTGTGATTTCCATGTCGCTCAATGGACCCTTCCACTTTGAGTTACGGACAGAGAAACAAGCAAAAAAAGTCGTTCGTAACTCCAAGTGGAAGGGTCCATTGTTCAGCTTATTCAGCATCAACCCGTATAATAAAAGCTATCATTGCATTTAGAGCATGGCAACTGAGCCACTCCTGTGATAGTTAATGGGTTAGCCTCAGTCCACAATAACAAAAGAAAGTCCCTGAGGAAAACGGTTCCATTTATAATTTCAGATATTGATGATATTTTCTCATTGTCGACCATTGGCAACCCACAGATGTGACATTTCAATAGTTATCTAGTAATGGGAAAAATTGTAAGAAAAAAAGTGGATTTATGCCTTTCCCGAAGATATTAATGTGAAACAAGCCGGGATTAGAACTTTGCCATATGAATAAGGATTCTGTGAACTGACGCCATCTTTGATGACTGGTAAAGATATAGTATGTACACATTGAATAGATATCGAATACACACGCATCCCGTGTATTCGATAGAGAATGACCATCTCGATTCAGGCATCGTTGGGATCTGTGCGATTAAGTGATATTGCAGGATCAAAAGTTGTAAAGTAAGATAAACACATCTCATCTATTCACCAACAATTTACCATTCATCATGCCTGAAAAAAAAAAATTTTCGTATCATCTGCTTCTCGACTCAAACCTGAAATAGTCATTAGAATGATTTCCTCCAGTTGTCAACACAACCATATAATTGTACCGATCTTTAATCCCTTCATCTCGTTCTGAACTTCTCACCGCCATTGTTTTTCTTGTTTGGCCTAGCAGTTAACAGGGCGGACAATGAAATCGGAGAGCCGAATTCAAACTCCGGTCAGGACTGTTTCCGCCCACACCGTATTAATGCTCTCGGGAAAGGCATGAATCCATTTCTCCTCCCAATAGCATGTAGGACTGGACTCTTGGGAGGGCAACCTGTCTGGAACAGAAACTGATTCAAAACTTTCTCAAAATTAGGTCAAACTCACACAGATTGAAGAAAAAAAAAACAACAAAAACGACAAAAAACAGCGGATTTTGTGTCGGCAATATGTTCTGAATGAGAAGAAAAAGTCTACAAATTTGTATGAGGGGGAAATTCAAAATGACTGCCAACCGTCCCACTGACAATATTCTATCCCAAGAAACGGGCAATGCATTAAGTTCGCAGGTGAGTTGCTCAGGACTTAAGGGAGAGCAATGTCAAGTTTGAAGTTGTTTGGATGTGCTGTTCTCGAAAGAGCGGATCGGTAGTCCAAGCTGTCCTCTCTAGCAAATCACAATCCAGATGAAAAGTTGCGCAAAGTCTGCTTCCAATTCGGGATACACGACGCATATCAAGGCATTTTAGAGTAGAATTTGTCACGTAGCTGGTATCAGATGTTTCAAGGGTGCTGATTCCAAATTTGATGTATGACGTTCACCAGTTCTTCTTTACAAGAGTTCATTCAAAATCAGAGCCAACATTGCATTTGCTAAATTGCATGCAAGTGATTCTGAATGAGGCAATGTAACCCCCAAATCACACAACTTCTTCAAAATTTTCTACGTGTGCTGAAGGGACTCCCATGCATGCTTTTAACAAGTACGTTTTGAAAATTCTCAACAGAAATGTCAAGAATTTTGAGGCCAGCATTCACGCACACACTGATACAGTCCTGAAGAATTATGGGGAAAATGTAAATATATTGACATGACATATCGTCGAAAAGAGAATTTCATCAGCTTTCTGACGCTGTTTCTTGTAAACTTGTATCTGTTGGGTATGAAAGATTATTACCAAAAACGTGGAACAGCTAGGTATTTAGCATTTACAAAGAACTTATTTAACGGAGTTATATTGTGCATAAATAGTTACAACCAAAAACATAGACGGTGGGTTATGAGTCACACATGTACTTGAAATTCCCATGTAAATGCTTAGTACCTAGTTACGCGTTTTGGGCTGTAACTTTTCAGAAAGATACTGTAAGATATTAATTATGAAAACAGGCTTAGAAGGATAAATTAAAATATACGCCAGTCAGTAATCCTATTTCATTATCAGAAGGTTCGATGTGTAAATATGTTCATGTTTATTTATATCATGTTTAAAAATTCAAACAAATAGAAAATTTGAAAAAATAAATCACATATGTTTCATGGAATGAATTGACTACATTAATATTCACAAAATATTCCGATTATTCACTTCATTTTCATTGACATAAATTTCCATTTTGGGCCTACAATGCAAGGGATGTAATCAAAGCCAATTAATTTTTAAATCTATAGCTATTACAAATGTCAAACTATCCAATTTGGATGATTTAAGTCCTTTTCACCATTAACTAATAAAACGATTATAGATGAAAAGAGGTGAAAAATGTTCAGAGTTAGAATGTCAGACACTAATACATGGGTCGATATCAACGACGAAAGGTCGACAGGACAATCCTGGGGGATCAATAAATTCGGGGACAAACTGTACCGATTGAACCCTACCACAAGATCTGAGTAATAAGTTTAAAGAAATGTTTTGATATGAAAGAAGAAGTCGAGGAGGCAAGTCTTTAATTAAAAGGGTATCTAACAACCATAGCCATCAAAGATGGCGCAGGGATCTATCCTTTTTGTATGTGCATGTGCTTTTTTTGTGTATTTGTGTTCTACCACTCCAAGCCATATTGTTTTGTTCCCAGACTCGAAAATTGGCATCACTACTTCACTAGAGCCCTTCTAAAATTTTTTTTTTTTTTGAAAAAATTTAAAAAAATTTTTTTTTACCTTTTGGGGGCCTTGTCAGGTTTATCAATAATATCTTGATTCTGGAGAATCTAGATGTTTTTTTACTGTATTTCAAATGTTTTCCGGTGGAAAAACATCAGTGATGTCATAAAAAGAAATTAATCTGGTTGTATTTATCCTTCAATGGAAATGTCTTTACATGACTTCAAATTTTGACTCTACGGTTCAATCACTGCCATGGGGAGTTTCTTTTGTATTTTTTTCTTTTCAGTGTGATGTATAGACATCCTCATTATCTCTTTGATTGATGCATAATTATATACTAGGGATTTGGTTCTTTTTGGGAAAATTTGGTCTGTATCAAATAATGGAATTGGTACTTTAGAAAATTTTGCCAAGGGTTGATAAGGGACCTGGGATTCCATAGGGGGGTTGAGGGCTTAAAAAGTTAGGCAACCCCTTCCTAATACATAAAAAATTTCAAAATATATTCATAAAGGATGAGATCTTTTCAAGTTGGTAACCATAATGACCTTCAGATATAACATATACAAATTATATATTTCCTAGAAGTTCACAAATTTATATATGTATAGTAGTAAATTGCCATGAAAAAATATATATTCGAATATACTTGAATTTCTATGAAATATTTTTTTTTTTCAAGAAAAGAGACTACTAGATTAATTTCATTGGAAGAGTCCATTGTTGAAAATGTTGAAAATGAGAAATTTTATGAGCAAAATTGCTCCTGAGAGGAAGAGTCCATTGTTACGGATAGAAGAATAGAGAAAATCAAACTGTTGACCATATAAGTAGAAGATTATAGGGGTGGAGGTGTCAGTTGGTACATTTCATATTTGAATGTCTGTAACTTACTATAGAAAAAAGACTTCCTGTGGATTGGTCATTTAAATGTGAAACATTTGTCAAGTTTATTATACTATTTAAACATTAGTTAACTGCACCAACCTACACCACCAGTGCGGATAATTGATTCCATCTGATTGGGCAAGTTAGTTCTCTTGGCACAGATGTGATTAGCTTAGTGTTATAATCGAGAAATATGAATTTTCAATTCATACAGAAAAATGTATTTGAGTGGAAAGATTTTAGGAATATAATGACCGATTGATAGGACAAGTAGAATCGTACGAGTGGACCGCAATGATGCATTCTAATAAGGTGGAAGATATGAAAAGGAACAATGAGAAAAAAATGACGAAATCGGTGACTTGTTTCAAATTTGTTTTGTCATTTTACAGGTTTTTTTGTTTTGCCTCTGCCTCAGTTGTGTACAATTACAGGGGACCAAATAGCCCCACCTACAACGTACAAATCAGCCCCAAACAAATTTTTTTATTTGCATTCTATTGCAAGGCAAAGTTCTCAAAAGCTGCTTGAAATTTGGTATGTATACTGTGTGTTGCCACTTCTCGTAAACATAGATTATGCTATCATCAACCTCACAATACAGCATGAACTGGATACTTCTTTGTCGAAGCAAAAAAGTTATTTTCTAGGGTGAAGAAACGTTTTCCATGCAAAACTTTTGATACTTACAACTCAACTCAAACTAAGTAAGAGGAAAAGCAAATCTTTTTCAGCTCAAATTGAGGCTAACAGTGTCAGTAAGTGATTCAACCAACTGCTGCATCCAATTAGTCCCAGTTACCCACACACATTGACACATTGACAAGATTTATCAAGTAGGGATGGAAGATTGCCAACAACATCCAACGGTATTTTCATTTTTATTATTGTTGTTGCATAAGTTGGATAGGGGTCAAATACTTGCATATTCCCGACGAGTTTTTGAAATCAATAATGAAACTTTACATGCCAGGATTTCAAATACTGATTTTCAAAGCAGACAAGTATTCTCTACTTGGAAAAACTGGTGTAACATGGTCTTCCAACCCCTATTCCAACTGACCCACCATTTGGCCTCAGGTCATACTAAGCTAAGTAAATCAATATCATGATTTGCATCATGTCAGTCTGTTTTTGACATATTAGGAAGAGAAGAAGGGAGTAATGCAAACACATGAACCCAAAATTGGCTTCATGTGTGTTTACTGACTGCTGGTATTATAACTAAAAATTGCCGCAGCTACTGTTGAAATTATGTCGATTTCATTTTTAATCAATTTAAGACTAAAGACATGGAGGGTTAGGGTAAGGAGGTGAGAAGAGAAAAAAAAGATATGAGTTAAGAGGAAGAGAGATATCTAAATGAAGACAATGCTCAAAGTTGGAATCACAAACTGCGAAAATAAGGATATTCTTATTCTATCAGGTATGGCTTTGCTATGGCTTACACTCCCATGAATTTTCCAGACACGGTAGTACTTTAGGGTTTCCACCATTAGTGTACTGTTAGCAAAGCATAAGTATCAATAAAGAAGGAGAAGGACAAACACGTGGCAAAATAAGATTGTTTTCTATCGAATCCTCATTCTGCATGAATAAGGATTTTTCAAAAGACAGAAATTTATTGAAAATTAAAATACATCTTCTTTCAGTTATTCGACTTGACTCATTTTAGTCATGCTATCATCTTTCTCATCCTGGAGCGACTTATCATGGTCGATGTCCATCTGTACTAATAATGGATCAACCACCAAGGAATTCAAGCAACACTCCATGAAGTCATTAGCTTTTTTACAAGACTCCAACTCGTTTTTTAACATATTAATCTTATCCTCTAAAGATTGAATGGCCTCAAAATCAGGCAAGAATTCATCATCTTCATATTCCATGGATTTATTTACAGGGCTGACCATATCACTGGAGCAGTGATCACCTTTGTCAGATTGATCAGCACAGCTGTCCATGACTGTGACACCATCACCTTCTCCCGAATGGAGATTCATGAAAGAAGTGTTCTCTTCAAAGAATCCTTCTTGCAATGAGCGTTCCAGGAAGTCTTCGAAATGGTGACTGTGCTGCTTCTCGACATTCAGAGATGTCTTCAGGAGGTTGATTGATTTTGCATTTGTCGTCAAATCTTTATCAATAGAAAAACTGATTGGTTCTGCTTTAGTCTTGGGTGATTCGGTTTGTCGTTCTTTTTTGGTTTGGACCATTTGATTAACAGACATGATGTAGGTGGACTTGAGAGTGGGACCCTCTGCAAAAAAAAAAGAAAAAAAAAGTTGAACAAATTGCCAATCAGAAAACTGGAATACCAAAAAACTGATAGATAAGCAGCAGTGTAGGTGAGTGTGCGTATATATATATATATATATATATATATATCAAGAAATGGATATATGATTAGACAGAATGATTATAAATTCCATTATGTTATATAGAAACTCTTATTTGAAATTATTTCCCGTCGTTAAACGGCTAATACATCACTTGGCTTAAACATCATAAATAGAATAAACAGTTAAAGAAAATGGGGCTGCTGTAGGAATTGAACCTGCGACCGATAGGGTAGCCGCTCCAACATAGCATTGCTCTTACCATTGAGAGAAACAGTCGCCAGTAATCATCATCATCATCATCATCAATATTTTATCGTCCATCGTTGGACATAGACCTTCCCTAGGATTCGCAATACTTCTCTATCATAGGCATTGTGGAGCAAGTATTTCTAAATTTGTCAAGTTCATCTCTCCATCTTGTATTCTGCTGGCCTTGGTTTTACATGCGGTCTCTGGAGATCCATGTTGTGAGTCGTGATGTCCATCGGTTGTCTAGCATTCTTGCAACATGACCTGCCCATTGCCATTTAAGTTTTCTGATAGATTCTAAGATGTCTCTGACTCCAGTTTTCTTCCTGATATACTGAGCTGTCTTGTGGTCTCTCCATGTGAGGCCCAGCATTATTCTTTCATGTGCACGCTGCATGCTTCTCAGTTTGTGAGTCTGTCTCTTGGTTAGATTCCATGTTTCAGCTCCATAAGTGATCATCAGGAGGATGCATTGGTTGTATACCCTTCTTTTTAGGATTATTGAGATCATCTTGTTTTTGAAGGTTGAGCCTGATCTGCCAAAGACTTGCCATCCTAGGGTGATTCTTTGCTTGATTTCTTCTTTCTTTGTGGGTTTCATAGAGATCTGTTGTCCTAGGTACTTTCCTCAGTTTTGCATCTTCAATTTTGACAGTTATGTCTTTATTCTCAATATGATTGTTGCACATGACTTTTGTTTTACTGAAGTTCATGTGTAGGCCGACTTTTTTGCTATCTGCGTTTAGTTCATCAAGCATTAGTTGGAGGTTGTGTAGGATCTCTGCAACAAAGACAATGTCATCTGCAAATCTGAAGTTGCTTAGATATTTGCCATCTATTTTGATTCCTCTATTCTCCCAGTCTCGGTTTCGGAAGATCATCTCAAGGCAGGCTGTGAAGAGTTTGGGTGAGCTGGTATCACCTTGCTTTACTCCTTTTTGGAGCTGGAAGGGTTTAGAGTCTTTATGTAGCCTGATGAAGGAGTTGCTGTGATTGTATATATGTTGCAATACTTTGACGTATACAAGGTCTACACCTTGTAGAGTGATAGCCTTCAAGACCATGGGAATTTTCACTGAGTTGAATGCCTTCTTGAAATCTATAAATGCTACAACAAGTGGCATTTTGTATTCTGCTGCTTTCTCCTTCAGCTGATTTGTTGAATGGAGATGGCCCTTGTTCAAGTAGCTTCTTCTAAATTCAGCTTGTTCCCATGGTTGGTTCTGATCTAGTGTTTTAGTGATCTGGTTGGTAATGATTTTTGAGAACAGTTTACAAATGCAGTTGTATAGGTTTATAGGCCTATAGCTGTTGAGGTCTTTGGGGTTTTCTTTTTATGTAGAAGCATTATGATAGCCATGTTCCAATCTTTCAGGACTTTACTCTGTTTTAGACACAAGTTGAATAGAATAGCTAGTTTTTTGCTGATGATCTTACTGGCTTTTTTGAGTAGATCGATGGTGATGTTATCTAGTCCAGGGGCTATTCCATTTTTATTTGTTTAATGGCTTGTTCAACTTCCCATAATGTAACTTCTGGGAAGTTCTCGAACTGACTGTCAGTGTCTTGTGTATCCTAGTCGTTCTTTTGTTGCCTGGGTCTTGAAGAGTAGCATTCTTGGTAGAATTCTTGAGCATGTGTGACAATTCTGTTTCTGTCTGTTATTATGTCTCCTTTTTCTTTAAGTATGTTAGTTGTTTGTTCCCATCCTATATTGAGAGCTTTGTTTATTGCTTTAAAGCTCCAACGATGATTGCTGTTGTATACCTTCTTTTGTCTTCTCTTAGTTTCTTTTTGATTATTTTGTTAAGTTCAGTCTCCTCTATTTTTCCCATGTTGTTGGTAGTTAAAGGTTTCTGCGTTTTTCAATGAGTTTCCTAGTTTTGTCCGAGATTTTACTTATGGTCTGCGTGTTCCTTGGTTTAAACATAGTGGCAGTTTCTATTAGAGAGGTTGTTATTTTGCTGTGGAGTTCTCTGATGTGGATGTTGTTCTCTTCAATAAGGATTTTAAATATGTTTTTCAATTTTAGCTTGAAGGGTCGAGTAAGTTCATTTGGTATGTTCAGAGGTTGAGGTTTGGTGTGGAACATCTTTCTACGTTTTTTATTGGTGTTTACTCGCATCTTACCATTCTATGGTCGCTTCTTATGTTTACTTGGTTTAAAATTCGATTATCTTTGATGGTGTCATTTTTGTCTGTTAGGACTTAGTCTATTTCGTTTTTTGGTTTCATAGTTGAGGCTCTTCCAAGTCCATTCTCTACTGGGTTTCTTTTCGAAGAATGTATTCATGATTTTGAAGTTATTTGCAGTTGCAAAGTTCACAAGATCTTTACTTCTCTCGTTGCGGCTTTTGTATCCATATTCTCCAATGCATCATTCGTTCCCTTGTCCTACCTGGTGTTAAAATCTCACATGATGACATTCAAGTATTTTTTGGTATCTTGTAATAAGGAGTTCAAGCCATCATAGATGTTTATTTTTTCTTTGGTTGATTGCAAAATGGGAGTGTAGACTTGGATGACATTTAACTTGTACCTCTTTGAGAGTTGTATGTTGACGCTGGCTATGCGGTCAGAGATAGCTTTGAAACCTACCACATTGTCTTTGAGGTCCTTATTGATGAGGAAGCCTACTCCACTTTGTTTTATTTCCTCTCATCCATAGTTGTACAGAAGGTGTTTGCTTTTCGGCAAAGGCTTAAATAACTGTTTTAACTTTAAATTCTCATCTTGTTCTTTTCCTCAGTCTACAGCTGCTATATTTGTTTCTTTCAATGCAACAGTTACATATTAAGAATATCTATTAAGATAATCCAACAAAATAATTATAAATTGCGTAATATATAAATATGTATATATATATATATATAAATGTATGTATGTATATGATCAGTTTGTAGATATATCTGACAATATGAATTCAGTTGAAAATATAGAAAGAAAACAATATTTATCCAATACGAAAACAACAACATAGAATATTGATCTATAAATGTGATCATAATCAATCTGAAACAGGTAGACAACCTTCCAATTCCGTCATTCAAAATAAACCACACCCGCATACATACACATACACAATATCTGACCATTTCATAACCCCTAAAAAGTCCACTATTCTTTAACAAATGTTTATAAAATTCTTTATCACCTCTGCACATTGCCCCTAATTTCAATTTTTCATAATATATAAATCCATCCAAACATTACGATTTCTTAAGAATTTCAAAAGACTTGAGTTTGCCGCTGATGCATTGTGAGAATGCAAAGCACTATTACTGAAAGTAACCAGATATTTCAAATATTGTTTCATCTGAACTTACCACTTGGGTAGAGCCAAAACGCAAAACTAGTTTAGTAGAATGAATTTTGATTTGCTTACAATTATTGTTTTCTTCTCAAAAGAAGAAGAAATCAAGCGAAGAATCACACTAGGATGGCAAGCCTTTGGCAGAGCTAGCTCAACCTTCAAAAATAAGAAGATCCCATTAATCCTAAAGAGAAGGGTGTATAACCAATGCATCCTCCCAATAGTCACTTATGGAGCTGAAACATGGAACTTAACCAAAAGACAGACCCGTAAGCTGAGAACCATGCAACATGCACATGAAAGGATAATGCTGGGCCTCACATGGAGAGACCATAAAACAGCACAGTACATCCAGGAAAAGACAAGAGTTAAAGACATCATAGAATCCATAAAAAATCTCAAATGGCGGTGGGCTGGCCATGTTGCAAGAATGGCAGACAATCGATGGACATCATGACTCACAACATGGATTCCCCGAGACCACATGCGCAACCAACTGTCAACTAAATTTGCTTATATATATATATGTATATATAATTACAAACACTTATCAGTATCATCTGAAAAATATAAAATATTCTAAGCCTGTAAACGAAATGATTTTAGATTATTATTAGCAAGAAGCTTTTGAGTTACCTCATGATAAGCAGTCAGAGTTGTTGGTATATCACTGAATGAAATGCCTGGTCGAGCCAAAGCTTTGGAACAAAAGCCTAGACCATCCTTTCAACTAATCACCCCAACCATACCAAGCCCTCCCCTCCTCCTCAGATGACCAACCCACCCTACTTCCAACAAATTACAGCCAAACAATATCTTGATCTTCATCCAAATTTTGGCCATTGTTAAAATGGCCTTCAGTTAAAAGATGACGAGAAAATTGGTCTAGATCTCACAAACACTCAAAACTCAACGCAAATAAAGTCTAGTGAATCATACAACGCACCAAGTTCACTGGAGACTTCTTTCTGTCTTGCTAGACAATAGAACAACACTGAAACGACCCCTCCAGGGCACAAGCCTGGGCAAAGCATACTCTGAGATGCCCTGAACACCCAGCTTGGCTGTAGGAGCTGCCGGGAAGATGCCATCCCATCATCTTCAGGGGGCTCCACTTCTTCCAATGATTGCCTTCTCGATATTAGTAATCCTAGTCTGCCCTGCCTTTTTTACCCATAGATGTAGGGAGAATAGATGGATTCATGCCTTTCAAGAGTATTACTATACAGTGAATGTAACCACCCCCATCACAGATTCTATATTCAATTTACCAGGATGACATTACATCTCTTTATACACTAAGGGAGTCACAAAATGATAAAAGTGCCGACATTTACATAAGGGATATGATAATAATAAAGAAACACTACATTGCTGGCTACTTGTTTTTGGTTGTGTAAGAGAGCATGTTGCAATGGACATCTTTATCATTGAACTTCAGACAAGAATCTTATTCACTGCACACAAAAATAAAAAAGAAATTACAACTTCTTATATCTTCTGAAATATAATCAACGTTCAATCTTAGTTCTACACCAAAAACAAAGAACCCCAAAGATCTTGACCAGCATTTGTGTCCTAATAACAGAACTTTCTACACAAATACAACAGGAAACAGAACATTAGACCTTCATGATTACAATCATATTTTAATTATGAGCTTCAGCCATCAGTGTAAATTATGATTATGAAATTTTAAAAAAGGAACCTAATTAGATAGATACAGAAGTACAAGAACATAAGAAGCGAATAAGCCGACTTTGAATACTTTGTTCTAATGTGTTGGATGCAGCAGTTATGGGCAAACAGAGTGGCATTGATGAGTGTCAAATTTTTATGGCCCGAGGATTTCCAAGGCAGTAAACACTTATTGATGTGTGAAGTGAATGAAGGCTTTTCTATCAAGTATGTGCCACCATAAAGGTAACTGTGGCACAAATTACGGATAGCTTTACAAAAAGCAAAAGAAAGAATGCCTCACAACACATAA
Source organism: Thysanoteuthis rhombus (assembly GCA_963457665.1). NCBI lineage: Eukaryota > Metazoa > Mollusca > Cephalopoda > Oegopsida > Thysanoteuthidae > Thysanoteuthis > Thysanoteuthis major. The sequence continues at coordinate 36,151,727 of OY735222.1, forward strand.
TAAATCGACCTTTGTTGCATATGCAGGCAAGTTAGAGTGCCTATGCTAATAAATTTAATCGGAATTGAACCTTGTATCAATGGATAAAAGTCATCTGGTCCGGTAAGACTGGCTTTCTCCTGAATAATGTGGATGGCAAAGTTAATACGAGTTGTTATCCGAGAGGAGCAATGCCACCAGGGTGTACCTCGGGAAACCAGCTTGTGGAAGCACTTGCGAGATGTGTTGGACTAACAGGTTTGCTCTGCAAGAACCTCCACCAAGTAACTTGCAGCATTTAAAGACCTGCTGTTAAGTGCCAGGCACCAAATCCCAGTGGACACCTTTAGATATCTTAGTCCATGCCTGATTGGGTAAGAGCTGTTCTGTGGGCACAAGGAGGACCAACATCTTATTAAGCAGGTAGTCATAATATTTTGGCTCATCAGTGTACATAGTCGAGTAACAATCATTAAATCAGGTGAGTCGACGTGTAATAAATTTTGGTATCTAACTTTAGTTAGTCTGCAGTCAGAAATTATAAAAATAAAGTTGTTTTCTTAAACAACTTTTTCAAAAGATAAAGAATTAAAATGTAAAAAAATTGAACTTTAAATTAATCAGAGTCTTTCGGGATTTTTTTTAATCAAACAAGTTTTTCTTTTAAGAAAAAACTTTGAAATTAATTTTAAAAGGCTTCAGGGCAGATCATGCCAAAATAAAATAAACTTTGTAGAGATGGATTTTTTTCTCTTTTAACTTCATAATTCGTAAGTTCTGCTTTAAGCAGATTTTTTACAGTGCAGTTTACAATAAATCATCTTGGAGTTTCTGCCAATGAAAATTCTACATAGAACTAAAAGTCTGAGTTTATCTGTTAGTGATCTCTAAGCAGTCGAAATGGTGCATTGTAATCAGAGATATTGAAGTAAAGTACGCTTAAAATATGCTAATTTAAAGAATACAAAAAATCTGAATGATAGCGTGCATTTCACTTTCATGCTCTCTACTACCTCTATTATAATGACCGATTTGTCAAGAGATATAATTATCAAATGCTATTTATAGATTTGTCTCCCTCATTTTTTAAAAATTTATTTGCAAATGCGTAAGATATCAGCTTTTATTTTGCAGTGAGCCATTATAAAGGCAGCAAATACTCTCTTCCTCTCTTCTACACTCCAGTCTTCTGTACTTTCAACCTGATGACTCAGCTTGACATACAATCCTAACCATTTTTCGGGTCTGGGGACACTCAAAAGATTTATCACAATTTTTATGAATTAATGGTAATAGCTGCTTCACTTTACGCCATTTAAAGGAACACTACTCTTGAAAAGCAGAGGTAACCTGTATATTCGTAAAACATTTTCATGGGGGTCAACCAGTATATATATATAAATATTAGCTTTAGTACCAAAGAATTACAAACTTTGTTCTCTGCAAAAAGTTTATTCTTGTCTTGTTATGAGTGTCTAATTCAATCAAATTGTATTACTCCACAAATTTTAAAGAAAGAAACAACAAGGAAATGCACCCGAGAAAGAGTCACGTTTTCACTTAGAATCAAACAATATTTCATCTAATTGAATAAAATCTCTAAAATTTTACAAGTATATTAGCACTTGAAAAAGTCATGGTGACAAAGAGATTGCTCGTGGCAAGTAATTGTCGCTAATGTGGATTTTAATTAAAGAAATTAATAACTAGAAGAATGCGAACAGAAATTTCTTCAGACTTTTCAATTATCAATTTTTGTAGAAATTCGAACCCCAGAAAATCATTTAATAAAAAAAAAAACTCTGTATAAGATTTAAAAAGTGAATTAATCAAAAAAAGTCAAAAAATAAAAAGCAACGATTTTGTTCTTTCCATTTCTACGTCAATGAGCCAACTAAAATAACCTAGAGGGAGAAATTAGTTTTTCATCAAATCTCAAAAATTTGATCAAACTGTTTTTGACTTACAGTAAAAAGGCCAACGGACAGCAAAGTTTTTGCACTGTTAAAACAGTGACTAGTTTCAAATTTTATACATATATATATATATATATATATATATATATACCTATGTGAATGGATGAATAGATAGATGGATGCATATCTGTGCGTGTATCAGGGTTTGCAAACCAGTATTGGAAAAATGGTGAGCAATACCATTACCGAGACACCAATACCAGTTTTCTGAATGTCCCTCATTAACTCTTAAACTTCAAGGCTTAAACTAAAAATGTCTCAACAAAGAGATCCAATTGAAAAGGATGTTTTTGGAAACATCTCAAATATTTTTGAAAATATCAAAAATGAGATTTGACAAATAAAAAGAAAAAAAAAATTGTGAGTAGTGTTTACTACCTTCTTCACCTGACCATGGGCCCCTAATAAAACCATGAAATTAAATTATGCTTATTTTTGTTGTTTGCACTAAATGAACTATTAAGCTTACTTTAAAAATGAGTCATTACAAAGAGAGAGTAAAACATATTTCATTAAAACTGTACAGCATCAATCACCAAGCAAATGGTAGAGAAACCTCTCACACTGAATACCTTCTCTCTACTGCACCCCCCTTTCTTCTTTGGCCACAACTTTCCAATCCATATCTTCTCTCTGCTCTATGGAACATCATCTTTACTGAATTCCGTACCCGACTCAACAATTCCCCAAAACACAAAGCAATCCTCACACATACATTCTTGTTTGTCATCCTTCGGAGTTTGGCTGTGCCCCCGCCCCATTTGCCAGATCGTTGCTAGCTAGATGATCCAGTTGTACCCCCCCCATTGGGGAAATCCTGGGGACACACCTGATCCTATGCCATGCTTCTGCTCATTTTACTAAGCTTTAGCTAAAAGCTTGTAAGGGAAGAAAAACAGTGAATGATATATTGAATGTTGCCAAGTAGGCAACAAGAATTTCTAAAAAGCTTACATGTGAAGGCAATCAGTTTCTACAAAAGGTCCTGTCAATGCAGCATAATGAAGAAAAAAATAAAACTAAAAACCAATATTGAGAATTGTCATCGGTAATTTACCTGTATTGATCAGTGTGAATATATATATATATATATATGTGTGTGTGTGTGTGTGTGTGTTTTTATGAATGCGTAGTATTATTTGAAGCTCTATTTGAAATGACCTCCTGTTGATACATGGAAAATGAATCACTTGGCATAGACAGCATAGATAGAATAAACAATTAAAGAAAAATGGGGCTGTTAATTTTACCTTGCATACTCCTTTCTGAAGCAGCATCTCTCCAGGCAACATCAGGTTTGAAGGAGGTGAGGGCTGACTTTCGGTAAACGACTTCTACCTCTTGTGGGCACTCCTGAAAAAATTTGAAAGAAAATTAATTTTTCTGTTCAAACAAAGAGAGGAAAGAGAAAATGATATATGATGATGATGATGTTAGACCAGCCATTCATTATTATTATTATTATTATTATTATTATCATCATCAGCAGCAGTATTAAACTAAAGAGTTGAAAAGGCAGAGTAGTAGTAGAGGTGATGTTGTGTTATATCAGTGTTTCTTGAACGCGGTGACTGAAATTATTACGAGAGGGGGATAAAACATAAATGGTAAATGACTTGATTCACTCTGATATTTATATCTAAGAAAGAGCATTGCCCTCAGAGTGGTAAGTAAGCTCTTATTTCTATTTGATGGCAATGATGCTGAAAATTTGATGTCTTTCCTCCCTGCCTTTGATTTTTTTTATTTCAAAGTAAAAGGACATTTCCCAAATTCACTCTGATATAACCTTATATGAGAGACCAGACAAACTCATGACACAAAATGAATTAGACAAAGTCATATATAAGAATGAGCAAAAAAAAAAATGAAAAACATGGGAAAATCTAGTCATGGATGAATGGAAATTGGGGATAAAGACCCAAGGTTGAATGACACAGAAATAGTTTTAAAGGGACATTTAGACCAATCAATAGGTGTGGTTGGGGAAATAACCTCGACTTCTCCATTTATGGTGGTTTATAGATCAGAACAATGTAGATTCAGGTTGTAATTTATAACTGTAGAATGAATCTATGCTGTTTGAATCTTCGAAGAATAGTTTTTAAAAAATGTGCGAGCAAAAAAGAGGATTCCAATTTACAACTCTGGGGAGATTACTGGACATGACATACATTTAAAAAAGGCCTGAGAATACAACAACATGAATAAGGACACAACCCTGGATAATTCATGGAATATCAATATTTCATCACAAAACCAGGAAACCCAACCGCACCCTTCCCTCAACTTTAAAACCTTCTTATGTACAGAAACAACATTGTGATTATTTTTCTCTGACAGTTTTGAAAAAAATACTCACTGATTTTCATATTTGTGGGAACAAAATTTTGCCACTGATTATTTTACTTCAAAATTATTTGCATATTTGTAACAGAAGAGATAAGAAGAGCCACAAAAAGAAAATTGGGAATGTTTTTATGGCTTGACATATTTGTTTTCTCTTTAGAAATATGACATGAAATCAACATTAAAATATTCACAGACATCTGGTTTGTGGAGTCAGAATTGATGACAAAAACTTCCCTGTATTCCTTGACTCCAACAGAGTAGTCAAAAATAAATACCTCCTTCTTGAAAAGCCCTACTTCTATTGGGAAATTCCTGAAAAATCTTTTCTCAATTTTAATAACCAATTAAAATTATACTCAACTAGTTCAATTTAGGAGATAACCGTTAACGCTGACTTATGAAGCTGCTGCTACTTCTGAAACACAAATTATACCAATGATTTTAAGCTTTTACAATACTTTCCAGAACTCATTTACATGAGTTTACATGGAATTACACTATTAAACAGAAGGAAAAATTATTACTACTAGTTGTTAATGTGTATTCTTTTTAGTTTTATAAATATGATGAAAATGTTTATTATTTTTTTTGTTGATAATTGCTCTACCAACATTAACCCGAACCCGAACCCAAGATTAGATAAAACAGGTACGTCAAAAGTGAAACGAGAATGCACAGAATAGGTTAGTGTTGGATGGGTCGGTGCTCTGTCTAATCTAAGTAGTAAATTCTTGCTGGGAGACAGACATGAAATATTTAGCAACGAACGATGAAAAATTCAAACTTTTCCAACAGCTAAAACAAAGTCCCCAGACCAACTAAAATTGCTGCAAATTTAGATGAGTATTGTTGAATTTTCTGAATTTATTTATTCATTTCCTCATTGTTTTGTGATATTCTCCAATGGCTTGCCCATTCATCCAACTCTGTATTACCTGATTGTAATGTCCCTTGCCTCAAACCGTTGGTCAAAAAATAGCAAAAAAATCTGAGTGTGCACCAATTCCGTATATTTCAATGAACGCCTAAATACCGCCCCCCCCGAAATTAACCAAAATTTGGACCCCCCCCCCCAAAGCCAGAATAGGTTAGCAGCAACATAAGTCAGTGTTTTCATTAACCTCCCTTTGAAAAATTGAACTCGTTGAATATAATTGAGTATATGAACCTAAAGCAAATATCTACTCTTGAAATGTGATCAATTCCACTTTTATATTCATAATTAATCTGAAAGATAAAAACTTAGAAGCATTCATCAAAATGTGCCCAGAAAAATCATTCTGATATCATTGTTCTCCTTCATAATTATAGATTTTTGGCTACTTACTATTTATATGCCTGAATTTGCTTTATTTTGCAACTTTACTTAATTTACAGCAGTGTGGGTTGGAAATGGAGAATAAGCTTTCAGTGGGAGCCAAACTCGTTGCCCTCATTGCTGGAGGTAGGCCAGGTCAGCTGCTCTCACAAGCTGAGCAACAAAAACTAGTTAGCTTGTAGAAGTCCAAATTACACTTACCTTCAATCCTGATCTCTTACTACCATGTTGGTTTATGAACTGATAGTATTCGTAAAGCAATTATTGTATTACACAAAGTATTTTATTAATCATTGCTACCCACAATAGACAGTTTTAAACACTGTTGTTGGGTTTAGGTTATTCAAGAGTTCTGACATTTATATGTATCTATCTGTATAGCTAGACTTCAACCAACCCTTATTGTTCACAGTAGAAACTTGAAATTTTACCATAGATACCCCTCAATGGTTGGGCGAAATATTTTTAGAAGATTCCTCTCAAACATAGGTTCTTTTTTGAGGGGTTCTATTTAGAATGAAAGAGGTCTTTTTTTTTTCAAGGTTTTTTAATCATCGGTTAATGATTCTAATGATACTGGTCGTATTTCCATCAAAGAGACTTGATTCCACTAGCACCTTAATCACTGCTTAACTCTTTATCATCTATTTTGGATTATTATTTACCTTAATTTTAATCTTCCATCATCATCAGTCTTTTAGCATCCATCATTGGACATAGACTTTCCCCAGGATTTGCCAAACTTCTCTATCATGGGCGTCACGGAGCCAGTACTTCCTGAACTTGTCTAGCTCGTCTCTCCATCTAACATTTTGCCGGCCTCGGTTGCGCATGTGGTCTCGGGGAATCCATGTTGTGAGTCGTGATGTCCATCGATTGTCTGCCATTCTTGCAACATGGCCAGCCCACCGCCATTTGAGATTTTTTATGGATTCTATGATGTCTTTAACTCTTGTCTCTTCCCGGATGTACTGTGCTGTTTTGTGGTCTCTCCATGTGAGGCCCAGCATTATTCTTTCATGTGCACGTTGCATGGTTCTCAATCTACGGGTCTGTCTCTTGGTTAGGTTCCATGTTTCAGCTCCATAAGTGACTATTGGGAGGATGCATTGGTTATACACCCTTCTTCCACTTGCTTTTAATTTATGTAATTTTAAATAGTAGTCAAAAATCAGTAATAATCATACGTAATACTCCAGAGAATACAATAAAAAATAATAAAATGATTGCTGCATTGGTTTTCTCTTCTTCCTTCTGGTTTTACTCAGCATAATCCAAGAAACTTTTTATAAAAACAATTGGACATTTGCCTTTGAGAACAGCTGCTCACAGAATAAAAATGGTAATTCATTTGCTTCCTGTTTTGTTTTTTTATTTAGAGCAAAGATAAATGAGAAATGTTTCTTTGACAGACGTTGGAAAAAAAAAAAAAAAAATTAGGAAGGCTAATGAAAAAGAAAAAACGGAGAATTGTTGCGGCCCAGAAATAGGTTCGAACAAATTACATGCCAACAAAGACCTGCTGCTGTTGCAAATGTCTTCCTTTTATTGAAGAGGAAAGCATTGCAAGGAAAGAAGAATCACAAGACATTAGCTTGCTTTGTAACAAAGATACTGTGATAGGAGGAGGAATTAAATTGGATTTGGAACCAAGAGGAACTACGTGGTATGGAAGGATTATCAGGTAAAATGCTGGCTTCAACAAAACAAACAATGGGATTATATACATATATATATATACAAAAGGATGACTCTCTGTGTGTATTATAGACAAACTAGTAAAATAACCATTGCTCTGCTAACGGTGGGTACCTAGGAGTGGAAACCTGAATTACTGTTGTATCAGAAGAAACCCGTACGTGTTGTCTAAAGCGACCGTCCCAGGCACTTACCCATTTAAATGGGTGTGGAAAAGTAAATGATTCCATTGAAGTCTTGCTATAACTTTTATGCAGGCCAGTTAAAAAAATAAAAACACGAATAGAAGCTTAAGCTGAATGTAAAAAGTGGCCATAAAAATTAATAATGAATTATGATACTTCGGCAAATAAGATTAAATGAAAAAACTCCAGGCAGAAAGGAAAAAAAAGGGTAACCTGCATCGAAATGTATTTAAATGTATATCCGGACTAGATAGGGTAGTAAATACCAATTATATTTTAATCATACAGCAGTTCCTCATCATAACATGGGTGTTGGGGTCCAAGAAAGACAACAGTATTATAACTGAACACTGGATAATCAAAAGTTAATTACGAGTACCAGATAAGTTCTCCAGTGAACATAGGTGTGGTTTACATCACAAAATCAGAAAGGTTATAAGTAAAACACCATGTAATTACATGTTAATTGGCTGCAAATTTGATAAATTTGATATTTTAGTCATGTTAAGTGAGTCTTCTGATGAAATTTTGTTTTTATTCATGGTTTTCTGAACGAGTAAGTGATAACGTTGGCAAAATATTGAGGTACAGCACCTACCTACCCCTTTATAGTGAAGCTATATTAAGGGGCTGAAGCAATATCAACTAACCCAGTCCAATCAACTCATTCAAGTAAGAGAAAAAGATGACAATGACGTCATTATGATGATGATGATGATGATGTCAATAAAATCCCTGATATTAACATGAAAGTGAAAGCAAGAGAACTTAGAAAAAGAAAACAAATATCAATCCCTAACTGAACCTACCCCATCCCAACCCCAAGAAAAAAAAAAAATGTAAATCTGTTATTCCCATTGAGAGAGCAATAGCTAAGCCCTAACCTGATTAAACATTCACTGTTCTGTCTCGATAGACATACAGTCTCGGGTAACCAATACAACCATATGGGACCCAAGAGATGAGCAAGGAATGATTTTTGTACCTCCTCACCCCACTGCCCTGGTTCCAGTTCTAGGGTTTTGTGGTTAAACTCTCAAACAACTTGTAGGCCCCTTCAGTTCAAAGCAAGGATCACTTGTATACACAAGTTGTGGAAGACATTCAACTACCAAAAATCTTTTGCTCCAAGCACTGAACCAGAAAACACTTCACCCCAAGAACTGGCCTCGTTCATCAACTCTCTTTCATCTCCTCCCACCACCAACATCTTCATTATCCACATCTCCTCCTACTCTTTTTTCCCCTGTTAGGATTTTATTCTTCCACTCCCACTCCTTACACCACTCCCCTTTTTATCTTCAAAATAGATTCATAAGCTGAGCACCAACAGAGAAGAAAAAATCAGAATTTTCCAACTTCCATAACGTGTGACTCATTTTATACAGATTCAGTAACACATTTCTCAATTAGAATTTACCTTCATTTTTACAATGAATATTTTATAATCATGTCAAATATTTCCTTACTGAAATATCAAACAGTAAAGTGGGTGTGACAACCATCTATACATATTATATCCATTGTACAAAACTGATATTCGCCAGGTGCATTAGTTAGCATACAAATCAGGGCAATGCGGAGTTTGAGGTTGTCTGGATCAGCTGTTCTTGAGAAATCTGATAGAATAAATACATCTGTACAACACAAGCTTCACGTTGACCACTGAATGAAAACACAAGGAAGCCTAGCCTCTCTTAGCCCCACTGCAGTAATATGTCTCTAAAACCTAATGTCAGCCATTGAACAAAAAAAACAAGGATGCTCTCCAAATGTAACCACAATAACACATCTCTAAAATGCTAGCTTCCAGTCTCAAATTCTAATCGTTGTGAATTCCATTTTGCAAATGAATCAATTTATTTACCCTTCCATTTCTATTTTCACTTCTGAAGTAACTCACAAGATCATATGAACAGGAATCGTGATAAATTTTTTTTATCCAGTTAACAAAGCAATTTTGCATGAAACCCAAATAGTACAACAAAATTTTTTCCACCACTTTTTCATTGCTTTGAAAAAATTAAGTCGAGCCCCTTCGAAACATGCATGGAGCAGGCACTGCACGAGTTTCCATTAACAAAAGGAAGAACAGTAAACATGTAAATGTTCAAATTTTCTTGTCATTTCCATCAAAAAATTTCATTCATATGCAATTTAGCTTTTCTGCCAGCTTCAATGTCATAGTTGCCTTAAACCTATTTGTCAATGAAGAAATCATTATTTCTTTGCTACAATTCATTCAATTTTATGATAAGCAACATCTCCACACATTTCCATCTATCACACTTTGAAAATAAGTGGCATTCCAAGGGCAATTATGAATCACCGTCACCCATATATGATGCTTTTTACCTCGGAAATTAAGCAATAGTGGTAATGAAATAAAGTTACCTCGATGAAATTACTAACAGTATTGTTTGAATCATAAATTTATCATTCAAAATGAAACAAAAACAGGGACACAAACTGAGGGACCGATTTGGCATAAACTTCCATTGTAAATTGATCCCCCCACCTAACTAAAAGCCCATTTAGGGAGGAAATTTCAAAAAACAAGACAACACATGAATAACCTAAACCCCATGATCAAACTAGTCCATTGCGGGTAGCGGGGATTGAGAACTTCATGTTCAAATGGTGAGAGGTAGAGGAGATGTTCTGGGAATGGAATCACAACATAAAGAGAGAAAGAAGAATAAAGACAGAAGTAAGGTTGAGGTATACAAAAACATAGGGGGGGGTGAAATATGAAGACACTCGCAAAAAGAGAACGGTTCAACAATGTAGAAGAGAATAAACTTGACAAAATAAAATTAGATAAAATTGAACTAACTTTAGAGTGTCTTTGAGCGGAAGATTAAGTAACAGCAATGGTTGTTTCAGGTGATGAATATTTTACAAGTCTTCGATCGATTTCTTGGTGTTAATAATCACTGCTACCCACAACAGACAGGTTTAATCACTGTTGCTGGGTTTAGGTTATCCATGTGTTCTGACATTAATACATGTCTATCTAGACAGATTTTGCCCAGCCTTTACAGTTCATAATAGAGACATGAAATTTTGCACACAACCACTCCTCAATGAGTGGCGAAAAAATTCTTTCCTTTTTGGGATTCAATATACTATATTAGTTTATACTAAATTAGTCACAAGTTTGTGCCTGCTCCATTTCTGAAAAATCAGATGATTTTTGATGATCGAAGCCAAAAAAAATAGGAGACAAGAGATTTATTCGTTGATCACCAATTTTTTCAACATTTTAATTGATCACTATCAACACAACATGTATGAAGTCTTCTCAATATTTTCCAATGGATGGAAAAGTCCTGGAATCTGAGAAAAATTTCATCAATTCTTCCTGAACCAATCACTCATCATTCAACGAAATTTAATAACAATTCATCGAGAACTTGAAGAGATATAGTGTGGACAGAGAAACACAAATGAATACGAATCCGCATCCGATTTCCCTGACAATGGATTGGAAACAGAAAAAAAAAATAATTCAAAACATATTCGGAATTCTCATTTCATTTTCTTTCTTTTCCTTTTTGTCACTGCTATTCAGAATAAAAAGATATTAAAAATTCAGATTGAACATATACCTTTGGGACACTGTGTAGACAAATGAGTAAATAATATATGCATAATTTATACAGCGTATGAGTTGCCGCCATGTTCAGTGACAATATATATGTGTGTGTACATGTACCATTATATCTCCATCAATTTGTGTGTGTGTGTCTCTCTCCCTCTCTCAATATATATATATATATATATATATATATATATATATATATATATATATATATATATATATGTATACATATATATATGTTTATAAAAATGTATTGTACATATATATCTAATTTTTCTCTACAGGGCTGCAGCTTTCTTCTTTAATTGTTCCTTCTATTTACAGTGCCTGCTTTGAAGGAAACATTAACCATGAATTATTTCAAAAAAATTTCTATATATTATAGTGCAATTTAAAATCCTTCACTTTGATTATATATATATATATATATATATACGTATAAACACATGTATATATATATATATATATATATATACATATACATATATTCACATGAATATAAATATATAGATACACATGTATGTATAAATATACATAGATACACATGTATATATACATATACGCATATACACAGGTATATACGCATATACGCAAGAATATATAGATATACGCGTATGCACATGTATATATACATATACCCATGTATATATACATATACGCATATACACAAGTATATATACGTATACGCATATACACAGGTATACATAGATATACGTATATACACATGTGTATATACATATGCGTGTATATACATATGTAAATATACATATATACATATAAATATATATACACCAAGATATATATACGCATTAATTTATATATATATAAATACATATATATATATATGTATATATATATACATAGATACATATATATACACATACATAAATACACATATACGTATATATACATATATATACACATATACATAAATATACACATTAATACATATTTATACACATAAATACATATTTATATATATTCATAAATACGTACATATACATAAATACATACATATATACATAAATACTTATATATATATATATATATAT
>OY735222.1:36168890-36188890 GCA_963457665.1 Thysanoteuthis rhombus
TTGTCTTCTTCAAGTATAAAAACTTTCAAATTAATAAAATCAAATCAGTTAACAACAAAAATAACAATCTTCTGTCATAACTGGAGGGAAAAAAAACCGAGATAATTTATAGGACTTGAATGACATTCCAATAGGGACTCGACTCCTACTTGTAGAAGGTGAAAAATCTAAAATAAAATAAAAAGAAATTTAAAAAATTCCAGATGGTGGCCCCTTAAATTCGAACCAATGTCTATCTTTTCTCAAACATAATTAGTTGAACAGAATCCTGTAACAACATGGTTTTTCAGCCATTTTAATTTGCTGACAGTATACTTTAATTTATCCTTGGGGGGAGGGAAGAGATGAATTACTTCTAGCAATAGCAGAAGAGCTTCTGTTTCCTTTTGTTGAACATTGTTCTATGAAACACACCCAAAATCTGAAACCAGTAAGTGAATTTTTTTAACCTTTAATTCCACAAGCAACATTTACAGGACTATCTCAAAGGAACAATATTTTGGTATTGCAATTGTGTATTTCATCTACTACCTTCTGGTTCTAACAGAGTTTTAAAAAAGAAGAGAAAAAAAAGGTACTCAGAACTTTTAATTCTTAATGTCATAGACCACTTGATACCACTCCTAATCAAAAGTGGAACTCTTCAATAACAGATATAAAGTTTTTTTAAATCATTATAACAGAGAGAATAAATAAATTTTGAAAATTCACCTAAAACTGGGAGGGAGACAACTATGATCAGCAGTTATCCCCTGATATTACCATTCAAATTTTCTTTTATGAATTTATAAATTAATTGATTCAAGGCATCTAGCTCTGCTTCCTCTTGCGAATGAATCTCCTAAGGCAAGAATCCAATTCTTAACAATAAAGGTAAATTTATGTTATTGAATCATCGTAGCCCCACCAATTACCCAACCGACCTGCCAAATGGGCCACAGATTTTTTTTCCCTTTGTTCGTCGGTTTCTATGAGTGTGTTCATGTGCTTGGGTGGGAGTCAATTTGGGGGCTACAATCTTGAGAACTTGCATAAGTACACCACTAGGAATGGGTTTTTTTTTTGTTTGTTTTCTAAATAGAACTCTTTGGGATCATTATGGCCATTTTTTGACCAATAATGCCAAATCTTGTGTTGGTACTTTTTAGGGGGGATCAAAGATAATTTCAAATTATTTTCTAGATAATTAGTTCTGGTACATGTACGGGCTACGGTGATTCAATAATGTGAGGCACGGATATTAGTTTTTATCTATCTAAGTATAATGCAAAGCATATGAAGTTGCGATGGCACAGACAGCCTCCAGAAATAATCTTGCAGAATTTAATGAGTTTCTTATCAGCTCTCAACACTGACGATTTACTCTTGGGTATTAACCCTGTCCAGACTGAATTTATTTCTAAATTTTGCCTATTTTAGTCTCTGTTCAACCTGGGGATATTGTTAATAAACTCTAACTCAGTGGATCAGCCTCCAATTCCTTCCATACAGTTTCTCATACCTTACGATGACAAAAAATCTGTTGTTTCCATAATCAAGCATGGCCTTGAAAGAGCAGTTAGAAAATACTTAGCTACGATCAAGGCTCCTGTATCTATATACACTCTATTCAGTATGGATAAATCAGAATTATAAAACAAGTTATAAAACATGGTGGGTGATCCTAATAGGGAAAACATTGAAATAGGGTAAAAGATGAAGAGAGCTAAGACAAAAGTAATGTTCAAAAATAACATCTTAGATGGCCATAACACAAGAAGATGGAAATTTGGCAGAGGTTAAGGAATACATTCAGTAAGGTCAGTTGATAAAGTTGAAGAAATTATGAACATGAATAGAATAGTGCATATCAATTGGCTGAGAAACCTTATCAAACAATGGGACATATTGAAAAGCAACTTGCCAATATGCTTCAAACACAGCGTGTAAAATGAATGTATAATACCAGTTATGGCTTACTGCCGTGGAACATGGAAACTAACAAAATCACTTGAAACAAACTCAGAATCGCACAAAGAGCAATAGAAAGAGCAATGCTAGGAATGACTCTAAGAGATAGAAAAAGATCAACATGGATTGGGGAGCAGACTTGAGATATCATGAAAATAATTAGGTAACAAAAATGGAGATGAGCTGGACAGAAAGAGAGATAACAGAGCAAAAGGTTGGCCGATTGGTATCCAACTGATAGCAAATACAGTAGAAAAAGACCAAGTATAAGATATGCTGGTGAGATAGAAGGGTAGAACAATAAGACATGGCAGAGTTTAGCACAATCACAGTCGGTATGGAACTTGGAAAAGCCTTTGTCCAGCAGTAGATAAATGATGGTTGATGACAATGATATATGCATATAAACACACATGCAACATTTGTACACGGCTACATGTTTATTATATGTATATACATTGGAACACATTCATGTTTGCACATGTAGATTGAGGGTGTGCATCCTAAGTATGTATATATACAGTTTTATCTATTCATAATTTTGGCCTTTGCTCATACTCATCAACTAACAATAAATACAAAATTACTCATAAACATCATAAGATCTAGTAATATTTATCAATATAGACACCTTGATATATATACACTGATTTACCACAGCCCCATAAATGGTCTAACCAACCAGCCAAGTGAGCGACAGATTCTTCTCTTTGAATGTGTGTGTGTGTGTCTCCGGGCATCCTTGGTCACATTTTTGAGACTACAATTTTGAAAATTTGCATGAGTACACCTCTGGGTACCATTTAAAAATGTTTTGTTTTTGCTTCTACAAAAAAGTGCTTCTTTGAGACCCTATGGTCATTTCGGACCAACAACGTCCAAATCTTGTGCTGGTAATTTTTAGATAATTTTCAATGAAAGATCTATTTTAAAAATAATCTTCGATAAAAAATCTATTTTTTAAGATGATCTTTTCAATAATTAGTTCTGATTCACTTATGAAAGATACAGATATTTTCTTCAAGTTTATCTATATGCTTCCATTTTAGTGATGACCGAACAGGTACCTGCAGTCTTAAACTAACATCGATTCCTTCAATCTGCATCAATCTTATAATCACCCTGAAGTTATTCTAGTAAGGCAGAAAAGCTCAACATATATCAAATTTGGAGGATGTGATGAAAGATATATTGGGAACAAATCTGGATATTGGACCATCACAAACTTGCCCCCTGTTGGCCATGGCAGACATTTTACAAAATGGCCACCAGCACTTGGTCAAACTTTCCAATCCCATTGGAACCACATGCAATAACAGACATAATCTAGATCCTAGTAACCCTGGAAGCCAAATAAAGTACTTGCTCACAATTCTATTTGACTTTCACAAAATAATTGATCAGTTCGGTGTATTTTAATTATATAATATAATCTCATGAATCAGTAAAGACAGTTCTTGTTGCATTGTTTGCTTTTTTGGGTTTTTTTTTTACAGCGTGGAACGTTTCTTTGATATATATACATGTGTATATATATATATATATATATATATATATATATATATATATATATGTGTGTGTGTGTGTATATATATATGAATATATATATATATGTGTGTGTGTATATATATGTATATATATATTATATATATATATATATATATATATATATATATATATGTGTGTGTGTATATATATGTATATATATATTATATATATATATATATGTGTGTGTATATATATATATATATATATATATATATATATATATATGTGTGTGTATATATATATATATATATATATATATATATATATATATGTGTGTGTATATATATATATATATATATATATATATATATATGTGTGTGTATATATATATATATATATATATATATATATATATATATATATGTATATATACTAAATAGTGTGTGGGTGCTCTTATCACAAAATGAACAATAATTTAGCTATGCCACACTACTATTCTACAAATCAATATCAAGGAAGAAAAAATCTCAATCATATCACAGATCATTGAAAAGTTTGGATTTCATCTTATTCTGCTCCTATTGTTTTAATATCAAAAAATTATATCTTTTACATTTTCCACAATTTCTTTCCTGTTGGCTACCATTATCTGGAAAAGAACTCCCTGCCCCACCCTTACATTTCAATCCCTGTCTCAATAGACTGTGTACCACAGTTGACATTTGATATTTTTCAAAACAAAAATCAAGTAAATTTGGTACTGAACAGAACTATTTGGTTCCAGAAATTAAGATTAGACACGGGAAGAAAACCATTGGAGATAGGTAATGGTCACAGAAAGCATTCTTCCCTCAGGTCAGAGTAGGTTGGACAACTGTAAATAATAAAGGGGACCACTAAGAATAGAAAAGAAAGAACCTTTCGCACAATTATCCAGCCAAAGGTCACAAAGGGAAATACTTTCAAGAAGAACAAAGTCTCCAAGAAACTTTTCTTCTTCTCTCTCCACAGTTCATAATGTAAATAACATATTTGGAGCAAAACAAGAAGTATTAATACCCACAAATAGAATGAATGGAAAAGCAGGAGTACTACGTTTTTTCTCGGCAAGTTCTACAATCAACTTTTCATATTTAAAGGATCTGAGAAGTAATGTCTGAAAATTAAGGCAGCTCAGCAGACTGTTCCAGGCAGGGAGGAATGTAAGGGGAGATAATTCATAGTCTATGAACATTCAAACAGTTCAGAAGAAAACAAAATTTAGAAAGTGGCAAAAATAATGAATGAAATTTTCAAGAAGAGGCAATGACTAAATGAATTAGAAGAAATAATGAATAATGACAATGAAATGATTAGTTTTCCAAATTGCAGTCACTGGATTCTATGTTGATGGAAGGAGCAGAGAGAAGAGTTTGTCAATATAAAGGAATAAGAATATTGAAGATTCGAAAGAAATCATAGAAAATAACATTGTTTATTTGACAAAGTTGAATAGAAAGAAAAAAAAAAACTCCTATAAAGACAAACAGGAGATTTAAAAAATATGACCATTAAAAATTAATCATATTAAGATTTGAGAAAAAAAATCGATATTTTTGCTTGAAACAGTTACCTCCCATTTTATTGATTCATTAATTGATTCTACAATAAGGAAAATTCCTAACGTTTGTACTAAGTGAAACATGATTTCATCAAAAAGTTCACAAGGTCAAAAAATGATAATAGGAGTTATACATTGTCAGACATTTGGGAACTCACATTATTTGCTTCAAGAAGTAGATAAAACAGGCGAAGTCATTTAAATGATTGATAGTTTAACTATCATTATTGGTATAGTATCATGCTTGTAAATACCTACCAACCTACTCATGGTGCACATAGTATTTTCAGTATTATTTCACTTTGCCTGATTACACTTATTTCATGCCATTAACTTGGCACTTCCAACATTTACTCTCCAGATTCGAGTTTACCTATCTCATAACTAAGCGCAAGGTTGTTGGGACACCACAGATGATTTTGTCATGGGAAAGATGGCCCGACAGAGACCATCCCTCTTCATATTGGTTTGGTATCAGTATTGTCCATCATCTAGATTGGTTGCCAACCATGGCTTGAAGGCTAAGTTTGCCCTACTATTTACCCATAGCTACAGTGAGAAGGGATGGATTCATGCTTTTCCTAAGGGCATTAGTACAAAGTAAAAAAAACATCCCAGCCGGAGTTTGAACCCAGATTGTCGATTCCATACTCCATGCCATTAACTATTAACCATTCAGCCACTTTGAACTTCCCAGGTTTACTCTCCTGATGCCTCAAGGCACCCACACAGGCACCCCCACCCTTATTGGCTGAGAGAGGGTTCATAATGCTTTCACTATTTCTATGGGAAAATAGTCTCTATAGAAAACTAATCTCTTGAGGTTCCACTATTTAAATCCTGATTCTTTTGGGAGACAAACCTTTTTCAGTCAAATTCAGTGACAATAAACAAGGTCAAAGGCCAAACTCCAAAACAATGTACCATGATTTAACCCATCAACTGTGGACGGTGGTAATGACTAATGATTATTGATTGCAAGATAAAAACCCTTGTTCATTGCTAGATAATCCATTGCTATATAAAAGTTTCAACTTTCAGGAAGAACGAAGTTGCAATCAATCATTACAGAATGGAAATTTTATTGAGTCAGTCATAGAAATGCAAATTACGGAAATCCCAGTCATTTGCAGCTAATGGGTGAATGACCATCAAATTTATATCACATAGGGTAGTGACTCATTCTAAATATGCATGTCCCTAGTGCTTGGAATAGCCTACCATAATTGCCAGAAAAAATAATTTTCCATCCATCATACGAAACTAAAGTTTTCAAAGTATTCCAGTTAATTTTCTTTTTGGGGTGGTCAATTTAGATATTTCATATCTGAATTTAGATCTATTAATAAAAAGTGAGGAAATCTACTCTTCTTCATTCCATTGATGAAAAAATTATTTCTCGTACTTTATTTTCTGATGATAATTCCTAAAATTGCTTTTGAAGAAATAAGAAAAATAAGAAAAATTTGTTCAGGATGCCATTAATAGCAACAATCAGAACAGAAATTTTTCAATATTCTGTTACATCATCAAACTGTAATTTCATTCAATCTAGTCCTATAGAAAACTTTAGCAGAAAAAAAATAGCTTGATTTATTCTCTCTCGCCACCAAAACATTCTAATCTATAAAAACATGCTCGTGAACACTGGTGATGTAATCTCGTTGAGCAGAGAAAATAAAAACCCTGATTCTTTTTCTCATGAGAGCTGGTGATGTATTCAGGCAAAGAACTATTTATATGAATGTTTATTGTAAGTCTAACACCTCCTCCTTTCAGAAACTGCAAATCCAAACGACTTCAAACTTGACATTGAAATGTCCAGTTCACAGACCAACGTATCTGGTGAATATCAACTTTATACAATGGCTAGAAGTTGAGTTATCTTGCTGCATGAACACAAACACAGAGATTTCTGAAATAATAGTTAGATGAAGCAGAAGAGGAAAGGCGAGAAGGAAGACTTTGCAAAATAATTGTCGTTTCAGAAGTAGAAAATTAAACCTAATGCTTTTTTTCCCAATGATAATCAAGCACATAGAAATTTGAAAATATATAAACAATTTAAAAGTATAAATGTTTTTTTTTTAAATTCAATGTCAGAGGGATAAAGAAGATTAAATTCCTATAATCTATTAAGAGCCAACAGAGAAAGACAAAGTTTCACTCACAATCAGATGTTAAACATCTCTTTCAGTTTTCAGAGGTTTCTATCCCTATAAATATGATTTGTACTTTCCCTCCAGAGGTATCTGATAGAAGACAGAAGAATGTTACCTCTGTTACTAACTAATTTAATTTTAATAATTTGAAAAGATTACAAACACTAGAAGCCTTACAAGAAAGATTAGCAGCAACTTAATAGAACTAATATGTTTGTATACATATTAACATATTATAATGTGTAGTTGTATAATTATCTATTCTGCACTCTCTTTTCAACACCATTTGGACTGCTTTATCATAAGCCTGTTTGAAGACACAGGTGACACATCTCCCACCCCATCAAACACTAAGAATCATATTTGACTTACACGGTAAACAAACAGTAAAAATGAATTACCCAATAACATTTCAATATTCTATGAACAATGATTTGTTTTTTTTTGGGTTTTTTTTCAAATAAATTTGAGCTTTTCTACTCACATGCTAAAGTGCAGGGTACCTGAGGGTGCAAAGGCTAAAGATTCTAAGGTTCAAGTCATCAATGTAAATACGTACATATTTTTCTAAACACGGAAGTTTGTTATACTTCATACACATGAAATTGTAGTTATATAAGTGGTATTATGTAATGGAAAACATTAAAGAATGCCTTCCATTTTTTTAGTTCCGATATCCCTTAGATTTTATATGGTAGACAATGTTTGCCATTTTTTCACAAATTGCCCACTCTTGAATATGGCCCACACCCATCCAGCAGTTATCGTTGCTCAGTTTCTTTCACAGACCCATACACATGCACTATAATGGTTGACGTCTGTATCATTTTGCTGAATATGTAGATATTTCAAAAGATCCAACAAAATCAATGACTGGCTCTAATTGTTATTGAGTTTGAGATGGTCTGCTCTTCAGCTATCATCAGATGAACACCACACCCAATAACAAACCATTAGAAAAAGACGAGGCTAGATATTTATTTATACTAGGTGGATTTTTTTCATTCTTAAACATATGGATATACTCACAACTATGGGTCAGTCTTCCAAGCAACCTACTTTTGACTAGTTTTGTTGGTAAGCTCACAACCGTTTCAACCAATGAGTCAGCACAAATAAGCAAAGTAGTGTGAGCATGGGGGTAAAGTGGGCATTTACACTCCAGCCCACAATCAAGCCATCTTAACTAAGGCAGGGGGGTTTGAAAGGTAGAATCTTATGGTCCATAAAGGATAATTGTGCAGTACCATTGTTTTATATAAGCATGTAAAAAGATGGTATTATATTTACTGGCAACAGGGTTGCTGCTAAGTATTATTCTGAATATATCCTTTAACAACTTCCCACCCAGGAAATACATATATTAACACCCACCCCTGAAAAAGTGTCAGCAGACACTCATAAATGTGAGATTTGATCTTTTTTTTTTTGCTCATTCTATAAAATTGATTTTTTTTATCTAAAAAAGCTGAAACTATTGTTATTGAATGTCATATCAAAAACTTCAAAAAATGGTTCTCAATGCCTTTTAGCTGAGCATTCAGGAAAAGGGATTGGATGGAAATACAACAATTGAGGGGTCTGTAAAATGTAAGGAAAATACTCATTGCCTGATGAAAATACAGTAGACCTGTTTTATAATGTAAGTGTTGGGGTCCAAGAAAGACGACTGCATTATAAGTGAACAGCAAGTAGAAGTCAATTACTTGTGCCAAAACAAGTTCACCAGAGAAGTTATGCAACCTCCAGCCTGATCAGTACCTAGACAGGTGACTATTGGGAAATACTAGGTGCTGTAAGCAGAACTAAGCTCTGGCACACTATGTCCTCCTAACAAATGCCACATGTACCTAACCTTGCCACACCCTCAATGAGGGTATAAATGAAGAATGATATATATAAATACATACAGGTAATCTTGCCAATTCTCTTGAATGAAAATTACACAAAAATGCTGATATTATTGTTTTTTGAGGTTTTATCTGTGCATTTAATAAAGAAATTGAAATGGTTATTTTATATATATATATATATATATATATATATATATATATATATATATATATATATATATGTTGGAAATGATAATAGTAATAATTGGAAAATAAGGATTGGTCTCCGTGCCAGTGGAGTTTAAAAAACAAGAATGAGAAATATTGATCTAGTTGGAGAAGTTTTTTTCCTTCACCCAAAATTCAAACCACAGCCTTTGTCTTTTTAAATTTTATTTTAAAGAAGATTGTGGTATAGTATGGTGATTAAATACATGTTTTTTGTTATAGGGAAAAAAGGATTTGCATCAGACGCAGCCAAGATTTGGCATGTTGCAGTTGGGGTAGACGAGGGTGAGAAATTATATTTTTTTGTGGGTGTACTGGAAAGGAGAAAGTTTTAATTCTAGGTTTGCTTCTATCATTTGGGCATCTTATTTTCTGTCCCTTTTTATTTACTTGAGAGTATACAAGGCTGATAAATACTTTTACTTATATGAAACTTTTAACTTCTGTTCTGCGACTAGACCATTCCAATAATTACTTTCTTTTCTATTCCTTTTTGTAAATGGTCAATTTCAGAAGTTGGGAAAAAATAATCTCAGACTTTCTTTATTTACTGAAGGTTTTTAGGAGGTTGAGATAGTTTTCTTTTTCTTTTTCATGTAATAAAGAAGATGAAAAAAACCACTAATCTTCTGCCACCATTCTCACATTTTCTATTTCTCTATCTCTTTCTATCATTTCCTTTTTCTCTCACTCTCTCTCTTCCTATTTCAAACCAACCTCATATTCTTTCTGGGGTTTTTCTATTCCATCTCTTGGTACAATATATATATATATATATATATATATATAATTTTATTTCTTCTATAATCTTCCTGAACTGTCATGTGCACTGCAATATATCCGTGTTTGTTTTCCCCTTCCAAAGTTTTCCGCATTCCTATTCTGATCAGAATGTATTTGCTACCAACAGTGAAATAGTATTTTCCACTCCTGTTAGACATTTTGAAACTGACTGGCCTACTGGTGGGGGATAAAAATCCCTCTGCATTCCCCACCAATTAGACCTACCACCTGTGAGTTTATAAAATGCTTTTACTCACCCAAACATTGATAAACAATCAAACCCATATGTCCAAACATACACACACTAACAACACATATCTACACAGAGACACTTATGTTTATATTGAAACTGGGGAGTTTGGGTCTGTAAAATGTAAGGAAAATAGTCATTGCCTGATGAAAATACAGTAGACCTGTTTTATAATGTAAGTGTTGGGGTCCAAGAAAGACGACTGCATTATAAGTGAACAGCAGGTAGAAGTCAATTACTTATGCCAAAACAAGTTCACCAGAGAAGTAAAATACAATGTATCATATTATAAATGATGGATAATGCTTATCACATCAAGTGATAAATTCAGTTTTTATTCATGGTTTTCTAGACAAATGTGCCATTATACAGGTAAAATACCAGAGCTCACAATCTACCAGCCTTGTGTGTTGTTTTATCGAGGCACGACGGTTATAACCATAATAATGACTTAAACTTATACATGGACAGAGTGAAAATTTTATACATGATGAAAGAGCAGAGTTGGTAGTCAAGATTGAATTTTTTGACTTTAATGATATTTGCGAGAGTATCAGATTACACATTGTGATGGTTAACTCGTTCAGGCTAGGAGCACACTGAAGTGAACTCCAAATTTTGCAGTCATTTTGAATATGATGAGTTCACATGACCATTATATTTGTCTTTATTGTATAACCTTCAAAATGATAAATGATTTCCCTAGGAGTTTTAGAAAATGTGATAACTCGACTGCATCCATTGCTGACCTTGCTTTGTAAACCCAGGTATGAAGGAGTTAAAGAACAGGTAATTCAACAGTGCAGTACATTTACCTGGTCATGAAATCCTGAAAAGAAGAAGAAATCAAACGAAGAACCGCTCGAGGTTATCAAGCTTTTGGCAGAGCAAGAACTAAGAGATTGGGCATCTTCCCAAACGTCACCTATAGAGCGGAAAAAATGAAACCTAACCAAAAGAGCGTCTCCCTCAAAATAAGAATCATGCAACATGCACAAGAACGGATCACGCCCAACATAACATTGAGAGATCATATGAAATGTCATAAAATCTCAAGCCATGTTGCAAGAATGTCAGATAACTGCAGGACATCACGACTCATAAAATAGATCCTCACACATCATATGTAAAATTATGGCCAGCAAAAACTGAGAAGCTGTGATGATTTAGACAAGTTCAGAAGATATTGGTGTCGCAGTGCCCAAGATTGAGAGGTTTGGCAAATCTTGGGGAAGGTCTATGTCCAACAACGGACCTTAAAAGGTTATGATGAGATGAATACTTACACAAAGATCATTTGAGTTTCAAATATCGATCTTGACTAAAAACTTGGCTTTTAATCATGACATGAAAATTCTGCTCTATCCAGACATAAATAGATCAAATCATTATTAATGTTATCATCAGGCAATAAATACTAATCACTGTTATCCATAACAGACCAGTTCAATCATAGTTGTTGAGTTTAGGTTATTCATGTGTTCTGTCTGACATTTATATCTATCTCTCTATGTATCTATGCGGACTTCACCCAGCCCTAACCATTCAGAGTAAAAACTTGGACTTTTGCACACACGTACTACTCATAAGTTCTTCTTGAGTTGGTCACTAGTTTGTGCCCACTTGTTTTTGAAAATTCAGACCTTTTTTTCCCCGAGATCACAGCCCTAAAAAAGATGAGAGAAGTAACTTATTCTTTGATTACTTCTTTTCAATTGATCATCCCCAACATACGCTAGTTTCCTCTCTTTTTTTTTACACTACATAATTCCTCAGGTGAATCAAAAATGTCCGAGTGTAAGCATATCTTATAAAAGTGTGTGAGCACGTCTAGACATATAGGTTAGTTTATCAATGTTTGAGTGGGTAATAGCATTTCTTAAACACTCAGGTGGCAGGTTCAACAGGTGAGAAGAGTAGGATGTGGATCCCCATCCAGAGAGCTACCAGCCAGTAATGGTGAGAAAACTGAGTACATGAATACTTTCTCAACGATCAAACTTATTTTTAACCCTTCCCACACAATATAACCAAATATTGTGTCAATGTCTGCAGCCACTATTTTGGTAAACACTTGTTAAACTATAAAAGACGAGAAAGGCTGATGGAAATTACATGCAGCATCTTTGCAACAAGACACTTTTTGATACAGAATGAAAGATATCGTTATTTATCGAAAATGATGCCTGTATGAAATTGATATTTTGTTAAGGGCTTATTATGATTAGATTCCAAAATGCAATGGATATAAGGTAAGTAGGAGTGATGAGTACATCTATCAAGATGTTGATAATAAAGTTTTTTTCATTGGCTATAGAAACATCATATAAAACACATGATTTCAACCCAAAAGAATTCTGAGGGCCACCAATGTGGATAGATGCATGAAACTATTTAACTCATTATTTGTAAGCAGAATGAGATGAAACTTCAAACATCATTAAAAAACTGTTTTTTCTATATGATAAGTAAACAGAGAATAAAGCCATACAATCAATACTTTATCATTTAATACATCATCATCCTCTTAGTGGCCGCTGTCGGACATGGACCTTCCCCAAGATTCGCAGAGCCAATAATTTCTGAACTTGTCTATTTTATCACACCATCTAATATTTTGCCGGCCAAAGTTTTGCATATGATCTTTGGGGATCCATGTTGTGAGTCATGATGTCAAGCGGTTGTCTACCATTCTTACAACATGACCAGCCCATTGCCATTTGAGTTTTCAAATGGATTCTATGTTATTCCTAACTTTTGGTTTTCCTCTAATACAGTGCGCTGTTTTGTGATCTCTCATGAGATGTTCAACTTGATTCTCTTCAGTGCATGTTGCATGGTTCTCAGTTTAAGGGCCAATCTTTTGGTTAGGTTCAATATTTCAGTTCCGAGAGGAAACATCAGTTATAGACCCTTGTTTTTAAAACTAATAAGATTTTCTTGTTCTAAAAGGTTGCTCTGCTGAAAGCTTGCCATCCTTTGCTTGATTTTTTTTTTTGAGGGTTTCATGGAGATTTGTTGTCCAAAGTAGATGCAGTGGTCAACTTTTTTTCAAGTCTACATTTTGTATATTTGTCTTTTTATCTTCGACATGTTTCTTGTACATGACATTTGTTATACTGATGTTCATGTGTAATCCACCTTTCATTTTCTCTTCATTCAATTTGTCTCGCATCATTTGGAAATAGTGAAGGTTTTTTGCAAAAAGGATACTAAATACCGAGTGAATACAGAATAAAAATGAGAGCTGTGGTAGAAAGGACAGTAAAGGAATCTAATCCAATAAAAGTATGAAAAATTGATGAGATTGAAAGATGTGTGTGAGCAAAAAGAGCACCTCTAAAATATGCTGAGATTTTGCTCCCTATCTGATATGGAATATCATGGCACAAGGAAGAAATCTTTAAAAAAAAGGTAAAGTTGAAACTGTTTCTTGAAGTCTACAAACCATTAAAAGAAGCATTGCTAGGTAAGGTTGGGGGATGAGGATTTCAAAATGCAAGTTGGTAAAAATAAGGGTGAATATCTGCACCTCTCATAAATGAATCACCAGGACCTGTGGATGCACCAAAACAATCATCTAAAAAATTTTATCTAAAAAAGATATCTCGATTTGGGGCATTGCTGATCAGTCTGAAATTACCCCAAAAAAGCAATTCTGAAGGGAAAAAAAAAAAGAACAGTTTTTAGATGGTGCCTAATGGTGTACTCATGCAAATCTTTGAGGTTGAAACTCCAAAAATGTGACCATGAGAGCCTAGAGAGACAAGCAAAGCTAAAAAAAATCTGTAGGTTGATCGGGCGGGTCATTTGTGGGGCTACGTTGATTCAACAGAACAAGTTTTCATTCATTTCATTCTGTTGACTATTTGGCCACAATACACAGAACAAGTTTTCATTCATTTCATTCTGTTGACCATTTGACCACAATACACATCCAAACTCTGGTTCAATTCACTTTTCTCTAATGCCTTTGTGAAAAGGCATGAATCTATCTCTTTTAACGCAAGCTATAGGTAAACAGTAGGGCACGTTAGGCTCGGAAGTCTTGGTTGGTAAGTAATCCAGGAAACAAACAATTCTGATTCCAAACAAGCCTGAAGAGGGATGGGCACTGTCATACTGTTTGTGACTTCAAACACCCATGTTGAAATCATCTGTGGTGGCATAATGACCCTGCACTGGATAATGGAATAGGTAAGATAAGTACAAACTACACAGCTTGAGAACTTTTGGAGATATTGTGTGGACATATGGCTATAATTAAAAAAAATTTGTGGATCTGTCTGAAAATTCAATTGATTCTCCCTTAGCTAATGATCCATCCTTCAAAAAATGCCATGGAAATTGGAGAACTCTTGGAGATATTGAGCAGACAAACAAGCAAAGAGACACAGGCAAAAACATATACCTCTTCCAACTTAGTTGGCAAAGCTAAACGAAATGTAAACAAGAAGTTGGGTGAAAATTTTGAAAATCCAGTCCAGCTTTTGAAAAGGAAATAAAAGTATCAAATGAATTAAAGGTGATTCACAAGGCACTGGATGATTGGAAAGTAAGAAATATCCCAACTGTCAACTCTAAAATTAAATAACAGGTCTGGTTAGTCACTCAATAGAATCTGTCATATGATAAACATCTTTTGACAGCATGCTGCACCGAGAGAGATATATTGAAAATTGGAGAAAGGGGTGATCAACTAATAAGTTACTTCTCTTGCCTTTTGTTGGGCAATGATCATTGAAAATTCAGAATTTTCCAAAAACAACTTCAAATAAATGATCAATTTGGCAGAAACTTGCGATTTGAACCCCAAGACTAAACTAAAACCTATTTAGGACATTAGGAGTATTCAAAAGACAAAAGAATATCTTTTATGTTTAGGAGTAAATGTTCAAATTATTAGCCTTATATCTCCATAGTATGCATCATACATACACAGCCGACCAACTTGAAATTTGAAGAAACCTATGTTAATGGTTTGTAACAAGGGCCAGTTATGATTGAAATCCTATGTCAATAATTAAGGAAGGTTTAAAGATCTAGTTGAATGTAATTAAAAAATAAGTGTTTGTTTATCTTGTAATGGATGAGGGCTTTTATCCTGCAAAGTCTTATTGTTAACACATTAACAGTGAATGACGGGAATTTCAGTTATTACTGTTTGATGGTTTTCTAAAAAAAATTGAAAGAAGTGTTTATCAGGATGAATAGTTAAAAGCAAAGCTGAATAAATAAATTATTTTTTTCAAATGAATTCAATGAAACATAAGATTTCTCACTATTAAAATATGTCTAACGCTGAACCCATTAACTGCAGAAGGTGGGAAAAGTAATAGAGATCTATAGCAGGATAAAAGCCCTTGTGCATTGCAAGCAGACCAATTGCAGTATAAAAAAAGATAGAAGTGGGTTGCCATCAATCCTGATAATATTTAATTAAAATAACTGAAATTCCCGTCATACAGAGTTAAGGGGTTAAAAATGAGATTTTGCAGGATAAAAGCTATTGTCCATTACAAGATGAAAGCCCTGACTCACATCATCCGCTGTTGATGCGCTAAATTGCCCCAGTCCTGTGGAAATTTTGAAAAAGCTTATGAAAAATGGGTGATCATGAGAAATAGTGTGTAACATTCTTTATTCTTGGATAAAAAGAGATCAAACTTGGAATATATAATTTGTGATTTGTTTCCATGATAAATGTACTGAGAACAAAGTGCAGTATCATATGTTAAAGAATGTTTAAAGCTAAAACCAAGTCAAGCAGAGTACAACATCTATAAAATAAACAATATTAGCCTGAAGGGAAGCTTTAGAACCTGCGTTCTTTTTCTTTGCTTTCGTATACTTTTGATAAATTGGTAAAAGACCACAAGGCAGGTGGAGGGGGAGCAGATGGGGGTAAGAGTACAAATATTGTGAGGTGTATTATTATTGTGAGTAATAATGGCAGTCCCCCAGGGTAAGTAGCAGAATCAGATATTCAAAAACTACCACACACACACATACCAGATCAGAAACTCTTTTCACATAACAATCCATCACATTCTTCTCGGCCACTAGCACCAAATATTGGTAAATTTTTATAGGAACTGCAAGAAAAGGAACTGTCAAGGTTTTTACTCCCCCTTCCAGTGTTTTTGGAAAGAAGTTTTCACATTTGTTTCAAATGCACTCGAGCAATTTTAATTCATGGTTGTTTCCTTCAGGAACCAACCCCGAAGCATTAAATACCAGCCATACATCATTGTCCCAGATCAAGCTTGCAACGGATCAGAAGAAAGTGTGTTCATGTGCATATATGGATATATACTTGGGTGTAATTATTATGCATATATATATATATATATATATATATATCAGGAAAAGCCCACCAAAATCTTAATCCGAAATACCAAACCAAACCATTCATACACACACAGATATTGATGCAAATCATACGTACACATGAGCATATATGGAAAGCGCACACAGACAATATGAAATATATTTGCTACAATATACATAGATATGTGCAGAGGATTGTCTATGAATATATATGAAAACTTTCATGCTTACCTGCATATATACATACACAGATACACATATATATTTACATACGCACACATATTTACATAGATACGCAAGTATACGTGTATATATATATATATATATATACTCATATGTATTCAAATACGTACATACATACTGTATTCATATATGTACATATATATTTACTTATGTACGCATATAAATATGTATATATTTACATAAGCAGATATATATATTGTCATAAGTACATATATATTTATATATATAAATACAGACACATACATATCTACGTATTCACATATTTGATTATATATACTCACATATATATATATATATATATACACACACACACATTTTTTTTTCATCACCGTTTGGTTTCTTTCAAGTATGCCTTTAAAAAAGAAAGGTGTGGTCTGCTACAAAAAATTTTCAGTGCTCTATGGTTGAATATCAGATGACTTTTCGCCCATCAACCCAGCCACCAATACATACGAGCCAATATGAATGGATAGTTGAAGTGGTAAATATGAAATGATTTTAGATAAAATGAATGAAATGAACTCAACCAGAGAGTGGTGAAGGGGTTACATAACAGATTTTACAAGTAGAAAACATGGACTGTCGGTGGTAAGGTTGGCACCAATTATCAAATTTAAGAAGATCCCACTTTATAAGCAGTGTCTAAAAAACAAAGTCTCCCAAGATCAGCTCACCACAGCACCATGATGAACTTCCCCAAATAAGCTTGTTAGTTTCATCTTCAAGATAACCATTGTGTCAAGCACTATAACAGGATAATTCTACATTTACGAAGCAATCTATTGTTTGTTAGAATATGTGTCTCTGCATGACAAATAATAGAACTGAACATGAATTCTCAAGTAAGTCAAATTGCAAATAAATATTTATGAGCCCAAAATAAGAAAACTTCGTTTCAGAATCTCTGGAAGGTATACTTAACACACATTAGTTGAAATTTACACTTTTTTCAGAATAGCTTTTGTCTTGCATGTACATTTACCAAGTAGACAACTTTTGTGACAAATTTAGAAAAGGACAAAGTAAATTTTAACTCAATTTCGTGTCAACTGTATTTTCATTGTTGATTCAATTATTTCATTTTAATCTATTTATTTGATTATGCAATTATTCTAATTATAAATTAAATGTATTTTTTTGATTTGTACAATTAAGTACATTAAGTTACTATCTTTTTAAATTAGTAATCAAGTTTAAAGACAATTATTTGAGAAGGATGCATACATTAAATAATATAAAGGTTCTTTTTCCTGTTTTTTATATTTTTCATATTTGTTCTCTCCATTGGGACATGCCAAGGAGACATCAGACTCTCAATAGGTTATCTTTTTGTTTCTCTCTTCTTTAACTGTTTAGAAGTGAATATTGTTTTAAAAAGAATTTTTTTTTTCTACTTCACCTTGTTTGGGCTTTTTCCCATTTTTTTTTCATTCTTTCTTTCAATTGAGTTTATCCTCTTGTTGATACTTATATCAACCATCTGTCTACTGAACAGTGTTTTGAAAACCAGCCCTACAGCTTTTTCTTTGAAAAAAGTTCAAGAATGAAAATGAATATGTATGTTTTCACAGATGGCTATCTTGACTCTATTTTCAAATTTAGACAGTTTTTTTTTTCCTTTTTTCATGTGGAAAGTTTAAAGTTGAATACGCTTTATTTTTTTCCATCTATTTTCATTTCCGAAGATGAAATTAAGTTTTCTTTCATAGTCTATACTGCGTTCTTCAAACTTCTCCAAACATGACCAAGTTCAATTTCATACGATAACCCCACAGCCCAACTCTCTCTTATCGAACCCCTGCTCTCATTTTATGACCATGTCAAGACTACTATTACCGTTATGATTGAATAGTTAAATAAATTAATTATTGATGAAAAAGGTAATAATAAGATTATTAGATAAATATATTAGGCATATATTGAGTACTTCATTGCCACCTCAAAGTTTCTCTCTCTTAATTTATTCATTTACTGTGGATCTGCCACTTAATCAGAAGACCTATAAGACCTTCTCATTTAGTCTGTTGACTTATAGTCAATAAAGGATAATGATGCTGTATAATTCTTTTATGTAACTCCAACTTAATTTATCCATATAAGAAGATATTATTCTTTGCTGATAATAGGGTTGCCATTTACATATACTCCATAAATATTCTTCCACCTGGAAAAATAGCAGTGGATGTTTGTAATTTGAAACACCTTGATCTAAAATGATAAATATGGAGTCCAAAGACGGTGCTTTCTCTCGTACAGAATAACTGTAAATTCCCGTCTGAAGTTAGGTTTGTTGAATTATAAGAGGTACATTGGTGAACATCATCACTGGATTTGTTTGGAAAATAACAAGTGAAAGATTTGGATACTATTTTTCTTTTCAAATCAATATAAGCTTTCCTGATTGGAAAAAATATGATCAAATATTTCACAGTGAAGGTTTTCAATAAGATTTCAAAACATGGCTGCAAATATTTTCTAAAAAGATGTTTTGATATAAAGAAATGGGCTGCTGTAACGGATATGTTTTCTTAAACAAGTCTCCCAACTCAGACTACCCCACCATTGCACACAATAATGATAAGAGATTTTTCATTGTCGAATTTTTAATTCAACATTTCTCAATATCTATTTACCCGTCTCTTTCTCTTTCCTCAATGTTTACTTTGTTACTAATTACGTCAAACACTTTGGGAGGCGAGGGAGGGGAAAATGAAAGAAGTTCAAGAGAAAACAAAAAGCACTTTACCCCCATCGAATGAGGGTCTGATGCAGTTGTGAAAAGAGTTTGATAGCAAGCCAAAATCACCTTCAGATATATCGACAAACACATTCACCTTTTATAAGCCACATACAATGTTATTCCAAAACTGACACTCTAGACCAGAGCTGCTTTGTGTTGATACTTTGGTAATGTCATACTGTAAAAGTAATTTTCTTCTCCTTCTTCAAAACAAAACAACTCATCATTTAAAGACTTGGTATGTGGATGTATGTGTGTACACGTACATGTGCCACTTGGTGTTATCAATGTGTTTATTAAGCTTGAAACTTGAGTATGCTAGTAATCTCAAGTGTGTTGAGGTGTATGCATATATATATATATATATATATATATATACACACGCACACAATAC
>OY735222.1:36191390-36321390 GCA_963457665.1 Thysanoteuthis rhombus
GACCCTGAGGAAGGTGGGGAACAACTTTAGTGTTTGAATAACAACCCGTTTCAACCAGGAGCACATTTAGAGAAAGTAAATTACAAGAAATTCGCATAAGTACTGATTTAGGACAAACTGGGTGGAGTTATTCATTTTACCACAATTGTTCTGAAATGTCTAATGTCCTTTCATAAAATGTTCACTTCAATGTTTTCTGATTTGTCATTTTCTCAGAATAAACAATGGAAATCATTACACTTTTTTTGAATCATCTGTATGTTATATATATATATATATATATATATAATAAGTGTAGAGATTTTCTATGCATTGCATATGCTATCCATTTTAATATAAAAATCTCGAGAATGTATCAAGGCTGATATTCGATGTCTGTAGTCTCAAGTACACAAAAATAATAAATAAATGAAAAATCAACCAAGAACCTAAAGTTGTGGTTCTTGAAACAAGACAGGAAGCCTAATGTATGCACTCAATAACAGAGGGTGGTGGGAAGGTGTCTCAGATACACATCTCGAGTTTTCAGGGACCTATTATAATGCGCTCTGTGCATGTGACGACATCAGAGAGGCTGGCAGGCCTGTCCAAGACAGTTATGATGAATTTGGGTGGGAACAATGCTTTTAAAGAGAAAAGAATTCCTCAAACTGCATTAGGCAAAGCAATACTGGTACATGCATGCTGAGGAAATATGATCATTCATATGTATGTAATAGATACACAGAGATACAGGTGTATGTGTGGGGGGTATTCATATCTACATATGTATAAATAAATAAATAAATAAATATATAAAGATATTTGTTCATATATCTACTTATGTAAACATGTATTTTATTCATACAGATTCTATGAATATATGTACACAAATTAGTGAATGTATACATATGCAAACAAGTATATATGTGTGTATATATATATATATATGTATATGTGTGTATATATATATATATATATATATATATATATATATATAATTCTTTGGTTGAATATGTTAGTAAAAAATCAATTCAAAGAAGTTTTTCTATGTAATTAGTATTCTTAGAGATAATATCAGAAGTTGGCTTGCATGTAGACCAAGATTAAAACTGACACATGGATTTAATATTCACATGAGTAAACACTCAATAGAAGTGACACAAAAAATGAATCACATCTGTTGTTATACTTATTGGCCCCTAATCAAATATGTTTTTTGGGTAGCCTACATAAGATGTTGGGAAATAAGTGACTGAAGTTTTTTAATGCATTAATGTTTAAAGCTGTAAAGCTTTATAGACTATATAAATACACAGACACACAATATTCATATATAAAATATCAAGATAAATGTGTATTATACATTTTTCTATAACATTAATCCCTTATGGGCGTATGACGAAACTAATTCACAAAAATAGGAACGAAAAGTAAGATACAGGTGTTGTCAGCCATCTGTCGACACATGTACGTTAGATATATTTTAGAGAGTATTTATATAGCCTCAATAAATTCATTAAAATCTTATGACAATTTACCAATAACTGCAAGACAACAAACAACATGTAAGTTTCCAAAATAATAAATAAAAATCCAAATGATGAAGAAGGGCTTTACAAAATATGCAAGCCTTAAACACTTGCTTCACCACTAATCAAACAAAAATGAAATGAAAATTCATTTCGGAAAAGTTACAAATGTTATATGCCGACGGAATGCCTAGCTTTGCTCACACTTGAAAGTATTTTGATGGGATCCCCTATGAAAAGTTATTTTTCTGTCAGAAATGGCTTCCCCATACATGATGTATTCTTCAAATTAGTGCATCTTAGAGGGATGTTAATTCTAAACCTCCGGCTACTGATTGGGAGGAGAAAATGGACATACACACGTGCAAAATTTCATAGATATATATTAGATAGAGAGAAATCAAATCATTATCATCAGGATGAGAGTGAATGCAGACCCTCCCCCATTATTATTGTTGTTGTTGCTAATCACCAAGATGATTTTTTTATTCTTTATGTTCGCTCATTTTAGGGGGACATTAATTCAATACCTAGAATGCACTATTTGGGAGGAGAAGAGGAACGTATTACCAAACTTTCTCAAATGTATATTAAATATATTAGAATGTTGAAAATGGCCTGAACAGTCATATCATGTACATTAAAAGGCACCCACCAATAAAAACAATGACTGACCTAGGCTGGTAAGAATTTGAAGCTTTTTTTGAATCAAAAGTTTTTAGAAAGACAAGAAAAAAATGAATTATTTTTATTTTCATAATTTCTGAGATATATTCATACATATTTCCAAGCCACAACATGTACATATATGTATATTCATACACATACATTACCATGTGTTGATGTAATTCTATGTAGAACCTGTTTCCCTGTATTCTCAACACTTATTGTCTTGCAAATGGTGTTCTGTTAAGTAATACAGGTGTCATTGTCATTTTTTTGCACAAAATCCTTGTGGAATGGAACAAATTGCCAGATGCAGTCTCTTTTTCCATCAGTTTGAAAGGAAACGAGAAGGAGGTTTTTTGCATTCACCTTTTAAATATATTTTCTGCAGTTTCTTTGGGGGGTGAGTTCTTTTCAAAAAGCTGAAAAAACAGACTTATTTTCTATCTATCAGGTGATGGTTGATTGATAGTAAAAAAACTATGTGCTGTCTACCCTGCAGGTCCATAATTATGTTGTCTTTTGTAGATGCATGCGTGTTTACATATACTGATGCATGTATATATGCGCAAATGATGTACTGCACAAAGGTATATTCATAAAATGATAATGTATATTTATGTATGAAAGGATACATCATTATATACGTATTACATGTGGGTTTCAACTACATACAAGCATAAATAATCACATATCACTCCCAACAAAATGTCCATGGATAACTACCTATTCACCCAATTTGTGTTTTCTTCATTGTCTATAAAAACTTTTACCCTCATGTTGGATATAACCTATCCATCCAATAATCCTATATATAAATATATATATATATATCTCAAGGCACCCACAAAAACAAAGCACCAGCTAACCTCACAAATTAAATTCGCTGATATACTGTTAACCTAGGATATCTTACAAATAACTACCATATACTATTTCTATGGATTTATATGGCAGTCTCTCTCTTTTTCTCTCTCTATATATACTAGCTGAGATGCTCTAAGGGAATGAAGTAATCAGTACTGAAAGGTCATGTAGTAAATTCTATCACAATCCTTCAGGTCAGTCGAAAATGTCCAAATTGACCTGATCTTAAATTGATCACGGGAGGTCAGCAACACCTATCCTATGTTCATCCTGGGTCAAGTTACCAATGTCAACTGATTTGCAGCCCATGGGGGTGCAGCAGTTCCCCTTAGATTTGAAAATGTCTAAATCCACCTGTCGAGGTCAGAAGAGGTCAGTGCCACCTATGCTACGTTCATACTCTAGTCAAGTTACCCTTGTACCCGATTTGGGAGCCCATAGTATGCAGCCATCAGAATTAGATTTGAAAATGTCAAAACTGACCTGATCATAAATAGAACTTCGGAGGACATTGCCATCTATCCCATGTTGATTCAGGAGTCGAGTGACCCGGCGACACCAATTTGCAGTCAGTCTGTTAAGATTTGAAAATGCCAGAATTGACTTGAACCTATTTTGACCTTCATAGGTCAACAGAGATCATTGCCATCTATCCTATGTCCATCCTGGGTTGAACATGTACACATATTTGCAGTTTTTTTTCCCCAATATCATAGGGGCCAATAAGGATTTTGAACAGAAGGGATCCAAATTAATTTACTAGTTTGGCAACTCTTCCATATAGCGATGTGGGTTTGCTTTTTCAATCTCCTTGATCAGTTCTGAACAAGATTTTATAAGGGTAGAATCAAAAAAAATGTTTTTTTATCTAATAACTCAATTCTGTTGAAAAAGACATTTCCAGAAATTTTGCATTCAGACCCACAAAACATGACGAAATGCATGCCTTGTTGTGTTAATTGCAAAAAGAATTAGATTCTATTTGCATGATGTTCACGTTTCAACTCTCAAAACCTAGTGATTAGAAGCAAAATGTGTTTGTTCTAAAACTTATGACAAGTGTGTGTGTGTGTATATATATATATATATATATATATATATATATATATATATATATACACACACATGCACATACACAAGAAAGAAGTAATTCTATCAGTTTGTTCCCTATCTATCCAATAAATAAAAGTCTTATACTGACCCCTAAAACTCTGGGGTGTATTAAAACATCACAAGTTTAAGCCTTGACTGACACAGTAACACAGCATATTCAACTATATGAATGTGTAAACACCTTTTATAAATTTTTCTTTTTTACAATATGTTGAACACTGAAATTTTTGCAATCAGAAACATCTTTTTGTCATAAGTACACTAACATGAAATATACATGAATTAAATGGCACTATTTTGGATAAGATAGTGGCTCCTACTTGCATATGCAGTAATCTTTCTTTGATAATGCCGAAAGAATTTTAGCTTGTCTCTTAGTAAACAAAATGCATTATATGTTTCTCTTTCTCTCATATTTCTCTTAAGTATACGAGAGAGAGTGTGTGTGTGTGTATGTGTGTATATATATGTGTGTGTGTGTGTGTGTGTATGTATATATATATATATATATATATATATATATATATATATATATGTGTGTGTGAGTGTATGTATGTATATATATATACACACATATATGTATGTGTGTGTGTATGTGGATGTGAGATAATCAGACAGAAAAATTTCACCTTCCAATTGTCATTATACCAACACACACACACACATATATATATATATATATACATATATATATATATATATATATATATATATATATATATATATATATATCCACAGGGTTCCAGTCATAAGAACTTGGGCAAACCGAACTTTTGCTTCTAAGGCTTGGTATCAAGAGAGTTTACTTCACACAAGAACCAAACTTCATCGCAATCAGCACAACAAGTTATGTTTTGCAGTTCCGAATGCTAAATTACCGGAAAATATTTTTAAATAGAATTAAATTATTGAATCTATTGAGTGAAGTATTTTTTCTATCTTGCCAAAATCTTGTTCAGAATACATTAAAGACTCAACTAAGATTATTATAATCTTCATCTGCTTCGAATTTTATATTTTAGTTCAAATAAAACTGGTGAAATTACTTACTATATAAGTTTTATACTTTAGTTCAAATAAAACTGGTGAAATTACTTACTATATAAGATAACTTCTTTCCTCGTCTTGACCATGACTTTCAGAGAGTCATCAGATGATATGAGAAGAGAAGGATTACTCTCCACTCTCTGTAAACATTGATTGCTTTGCTAATGGTATACCTAGGGCTGAAAATCCAACACACAGTAGTATCCGAAAAGTGAGTAGCCTGAATCCCCACAATTTATCCAAATCTTCCATTCACAGACACCTGAAAGTGAGTTCAATTCCACCTCATTTTACTTTCGTGCCTTTCTTCTTTTCTTAACAGCTGAGTTCAGTAGTTCTCCATTAGCAAATTATCTCTATTTGCCCCTTACCCTCTTACATAACCCCACCCTGCTTCTCTCTCCCTCTTCATGATCTTTGTATCAGAACTTCAGTGACAGAGCATCCCCTTTACCAATAGCCCTTCCAACGCAAAATCTTATTTTTAAAAATGAGACAGACAGAACAGTGCGGACATATCGCTTATCCTAGAATAGATTACACTTGTTATTCAGTTGGTCCAGCAAAACAGATGATGATGGAAGATTCGATTATTTTCTCAACAAATAATACTTTCTAGTTTTTCTTCAAAAGTTAATTTATTTCATGGGGTGAGGAGAAATAATTATTTGGGCAGGTTTTCCGTAGAATTTTTTTTTTTGCTTCTGTTCCTTCTCTTCTTACAATCAACACAACTGACCACCCCTATTCCATCCGCAACAAATATCCGGTGTTTCAGAAACAAGTTGCATTAATTTTTCAAAAGCTTTATTTTTGGTACATGCCTTAATTGGCTTTGCTATTGAAAGCAACTCTAAATTGGTCTACTGATAGCTAATATTTCACTTCTAGTGTCAGAATCGATGCCATTGGTCACCTGAATATGACTGGAAAAGATGGGTCGGGTGTGGCTTTGAAGAAGATGCTAACTTCCTTCTACCACCCTCCAAACTCAATTGAACAAACTGCCCGATGGACAAATATGTAGATTGCTTTTGTTGTGGAGGCTACAAGTCAATGAGCAGCAATACTTAGATAGTTTCAATCAATACAAGTATTTTCACAAGGAGGAATTCATGAATGAGCAAACAAAGCAAGATAATAACTAATATTGAGATTGAAACACACAAAAATCTGTTGAGTTATCCAGTGTGGCTAAAAAGTTGGAGGCAGTTAATTTTACTACTCCAATGTGGCGTAACCACATATGTAATAGGGACCAGCCTAATATTCTGAACTCAGCAGTTCTCAAACTGAGGGCTGTGACACTTTATATGTATGTAAATGTATACTTTTTCACTCTTTATATCCCTCTCCCTTTGTATATATTTGTTTGTCTCAGATATGACCCTTAGAAAGCAGTGGTCGAATGGTGACTGCAGGGAACAGAAACTCGAGTTCAAAGACTGATGATGAGATAAACTAGGTTCTCCAATTTATTTGTTTTTAATTCTGAGTTTTCTTTCTTTTACTAGGGCTGCAACTAACAATCCTTTCCATTATCAAGGAATCTGTAAATCATTTTCTTGATTGACTAGTTGTTTATAAAATGTGTTCTACATATTCAATTTGACGTCAGAAAATGGTGAAAATTGTCAATCAAAGTTTTCCAAAGCTCAAGAAATCATCCTTAATTGTCCTGAGAGATATTCAATTTACTGTCATACAGGGCTATGTTGGGGACTATTTATTCATCGCTGCAGCTCTACAGATAGGTTTTAAACTAAACTGAAAATTTATCTATTTGAATGGAGCAAAATGAATATAATAATTTATTTCCTCAGCTTTTTAACAATATTTTTATTGAATGAATGAATGGCTTGGCTCCACGAACAAAGACTTTTAGGAGGGATTTCCACAGCAGTAGGACCATAGATGGCAGGGTCTACGTGCCGAATAACCATCCAGCCTGAGCTATAGATTTTTATGGTGAGGATAGCTCGCGCAGGGCCAACATCACCTTTTAAACCATGGATTAGAATCTCAGGGCCCACCAGGGTGGCACAAATAGGAATAAGAATCCAAGGTTGTAAGTTTGACAGGAGTCTCCATTTTTTGGCACATCCCTTGAAAGAGACTCAGGACAGTAGGCCGGTGGAGGGTGTAGGGTATTCAGGTTAGCTTGATTTGATTTTTTATAATTTTGTTTATATTTTGTTCTGGTTCTCTTGAGTTTTTTTCAAAGAATTACTTTTTCCGAAAGGAAACTTGTTGATAGGAAGCAATATTTTCTTTCCGTTATTCAAAACATGGAAAATACAACTTGCTAGTTTAACAATAAGTTGGGAAAATTATTTTGGAAGATTAGTTAAGAAAATCAGTAGTAATACTAGTAATAAAAATCCAAGAAGCCATCTGAGAATGTAAGGCACAGCTCCCTTTGTGGAGAAGCAAATTAACATTTATAAATCATTAAGTCTGGCACAGGGCAATATTCATGGAGTATTCATACACACTTTTAATTAAATGTTGGGCCAGTACATAAACCTATACATACTCAACTGAAAATGGTTAAATTCATAAAGATGATATTTATATGATTATAGCACAGCAGATTCAAAAACTCTCCGGTACTTGACTTTTTACCAGCCCTGCTACACCATCTGGGTCACCTATTTTGGTGTTCCATTCCACAAAAGAGTAAGGGAGGGATGTTTGCAGTGCGATTTCTCCGCGGTTGTTGATATCTTCTCTTCCCAACCCCCATTTCCATTAAAGCAGCCCCAGCAGGTCAACCAAGAATAGCTGTCTCCTGTTCCCTGTACAAAATCACAGACTATACCTTCCTCACACTGAATACACAACTCATCACCTGCTCACACACTGTCAGCCGTTCACTCATTCAAAACTTCACCTGCCCTTTTTTTTCTGGCCTGTTCTTCAGGATTAAAGTGTAGTATTTGTTCCCCAGTATAGACTGAGGAGTCAGTACTGACGCTTGCCTGCCGAATGGGCCGGAGAGGGAGTTAGCCAATGAGGTTTTACTGGGGCTACGCACTGCTAAGCGCATCGGGGACTCGTCCTTTGGCTCTCCTATGATTACTCGGCCCAGCTGCGGGGGGGGGGGTCAGTTTCCCCTGGTGAATGCTTTCATGGCGGAGGTTGCTTTAGCTGCGTCGGCTGGAGCCATTTTTGGAAGGGTGTCTCCTATTTTCCCCACGTTAAGCCCGACCTTGTGTCAAATTCCGCTGTGGTGGGACAGTAGATAAATAGCACACTCATCAAAAACTGATCCTCAACAATCGATCCCCTATGAGGCTTCTGGACCAGGCCGGTTGACACAGGCCAATTCCTTCACTCTTTTCATTTAACCACCAAGTAAAGAGCTGGGACTATCAAGAAGAAGCAGCACAGCAGATTGAGCTGCAGAACTCGTAGCTCCCAGTTGAATGTTCCAACCACTGGTCCTATCACATTGTACTTGATGTTAAATCAGTCCAGAAAAGTTTTTGCAACTTGTTCGATAAGTAAACTGCTTATTGCAGCACCGTCTAGGCATCCAATAAACCCCTTATTTCTTGCTCAATGTCCGCTTTGGAGAAAGAATAAAAATGGACCGATCATAGCTAGTGGCAAATGCAAGTGAATTGGAAAGGAGGTAACAATCAAAATAGAAAGAAGACAGAAATCAATAAAAGAAAAGAAATTCAGAGGCAAGAAACAAAGAATGCACCAATGTACAATGGAGGTTAAGAAGCAGAAAACACCAAACGCAACTGTCTTCAGACGGATAGAGAATCATTCTTGGGAGGTGTAGAGTGGCTGTATGGGATACGGCATGGAAAATGGACTAGGTGTACTGAGTTCAAACTACAGCGGAGACAGTTTGCACTAATGTCCCCGGGAAAGAAATGAATCCATCTTTGCCACTAAGTAAGGGTAAAATAGCATGGTGTGGAGTGAGTGACACTACTCCAGACACTTGTCGCCTCTAAATTTAGTTCACATATTGAATGGGCCAAGGAAGTAACAATGTGATATTTGGATCCCAAGCCGGGACGAATGAAGCTGTAGCCAGCGTAAGGGCACTACTCACTTTTACTAACCATTTTTTTACTTCTTTGTTTTTGATACAATGTTTTAGTTGGTCAAATTATCTTATCGATAGGAGATGGAGGGCCGGAAATTGTGCTACAATAAGAGTGGTTGTTCGGGTGTTAGACCTGTTGTTTGTCATAATAAGAGAGGAAATAAATGGAGAAAGAGAAGGGAAGATACTGCGTAGTATTCAGAAGGATCAGCCACCATTCATTATTATTATTATTATTACAACTACTAGTGCCTGTTACTTTGCTAACAGCATAGTTGAAGCTGTGTCCTATGTCAGTATGTTTACACAGAAAGGTTAATGCCAGATATTGTTAACATGTTGTCATGATTTTATCAATATTTCCTGGCATATTTGGTTGACATACACTGATCCGTTAGGTGAGTTATGTTTGCTGACAGTGTATAATGAACAATAAAGACTAAAAGCTACACAAGTTTTTTTTTTTTTTTACTCCAATAGCTAAGTAGAAGAGCATTAGATAGACGGCTAGGAGGCTAAAGGTTCAAGGGCAAATATTACAGGATAAGCCCCCCTCCCTTCTCACATCTACTTTGGAAGGCTTATGTCCAACAACGGACTTTGAAAGCTGATACAAAAAAAAAAAGAAGAAAAGACCAAAGAAAGAGAGGACAGAGATTCCATTCGGGTTAATTGGTGATCATGGCGCAGGGTGAAAATTCAAATCCGAGTGATGCAGTCGATTCCATCACTTGATAGAAATGAAAGAAAACAATGAGAAAATGGTAATCATGAAAATGAATGGCTTGTAGCAGAATTCTCTCTGTCATTTCTATCCTAAAGATCAGATTTTCATATCATTTTTACTTATCTTTATCTACTCTTTTCTAATTTAGAGAATCCTAACCCTGGGGGATACGAGGGAGAAGATATCACAGAATTGCTTTTCTCTAGAAGCAAGAAGATTAAATCTAGCCAGTTGTATATTTATGTGCATGTGATTATATTTACACGAGTGAATATGACAGTATATGTGTAAGATAGTACATATATATAAGTGCACGTTTATGTAGAACAGGGCAGGTGGGACAGTTGCCATAGGCCAATGATTTTGAGTGGGCCTATGCCCCCAGGTAAAGGCAAATACTATTGCATTTACTGCTTCTTACTCTATTGTCTTATATACATTTTAGATAAAATTGCTTGCCATTACCTTTTTTATATATCATTTTATCGTTCTGTTATTTGTAAGTACATTCTCTATATTACATGGATAAAAACCATACATGAATAATTTTATTTAGCACTGATTATCATAAAATCCATTAAAAATCTCAAATGGCGGTGGGCTGGCCATGTTGCAAGAATGGCAGACAATCGATGGACATCGCGACTCACAACATGGATCCCCCGAGACCACATGCGCAACCGAGGCCGGCAAAACATTAGATGGAGAGACGAGCTAGACAAATTCAGGAAGTACTGGCTCCGTGACGCCGATGATAGGGAAGTGTGGCAAATCCTGGGGAAGGTCTATGTCCAACGACGGACATTAAAAGACTGATGATGATGATGATGATGATGACAAAAATACCTAATGAGTACTTTGAAAGGAGACTAATATTTCCCATCTGGCCTTGGGCCTATTACCAGTTCTATCCAGACCTGTGTGTATGAATATATATGCAAGTTATATATGTGTATGAGCATGACAGAAAGAAAAATGATTATGGAAACCAGGTCAAGGTATTTTTTCATTATTTCAGTTTTCTTTTGGGAGGCATGGAAAGCTGAAATAAACAAGCCCAATCCACACTCTTTTTAAAGATCAATATCATCAAGGCAATAAATCAATAAGTGCAACTTGATAATTACAGAATTTCTTACTTGGGAAACAGATTTCATCTTGACATTAATTTGTGAGTTAGTCTGGACAGGAAGGAACAAACATCATTCCGCTCATGTACAGAGAATCTTAACAGATGTCCTAAGTGGAATGGATATTCATGGCAGTATTGCTGAATCAACCAAAAATGCACCAAAAAAATCAAGCCAGACTCATCTCAATTTGTTTTTATTATTAGATGAAGT
The DNA here is from genome assembly GCA_963457665.1 of Thysanoteuthis rhombus. Lineage (NCBI taxonomy): Eukaryota > Metazoa > Mollusca > Cephalopoda > Oegopsida > Thysanoteuthidae > Thysanoteuthis > Thysanoteuthis major. Next base: position 36,202,734 of record OY735222.1, read on the forward strand.
ATTGTAACCAATTGGTAATCTGATTACTATTTACCGTAGTTTTTTTGTTGTTTTCATAACTCAAATTCACCCATCACTCTTTGGCAGCAAGCAAACAGCAAGGAGTGATAAAGAATAAGCTCCTGATGAGATCTGAACTCACATTCCTCAGACCAAAGGGAAGCCTGTTTTATGCTCAGTTGCTATGACCACTCAGCTATAAGAGCTAACAGTCTTGCAGAAGTTGGGTGTAAACCAACTTCTCTCCAGTAAAAGGGACACAAATTCAAATCTCACTAGGAGCTCATTTTTTTTATTTCTGATTCACACTGACTATTTGCTGCCATAGAGTGATGACCGAATTTTAGTTCTGATAGAAAAAAAAAACTAAAAATATGAATTCAGTTTTTTTCATCTCAATTTAGGTAGATTCGATTATATTTCAGAAAAATAACTAAATATTGACATGGATAACTTATGAGATGTGTTTTTATTCAAACATTTTTTTCAATTTTTTGGGAACCCAGATGATGGGCTCTTTCAGGCAAATATTCAGTTCATTAATGAGGATGACGAGAATTTTAATTATTGCAGTTCTACATCCCAACTGCAGGTGACAGAAATTTCTATCCGCCACAGATATATAACTATAACTCAATGCTAATGACAAAAATCCCCATTTCATTAAGATTGGTGGCAACTCAGTTCTATCTGTCGCTCAAGGCATCAAATGGGCACTCCTTCCTCCAGACTAACAGTGCCTAGAATTAATAGAGTTTGAGTTGATCAATTCAAACTTTTCTTCCTCCATCAAAATGGTAAATATCTTCATGGGGGTGATCAGTAAAGCTTACATTTATTATCTGATAGTGAAAAAGAATTTACTAATGAGTTTACGACTGAGGATTTATTGGATTTAACAAACAGACAAATATAAAAAGTACTTCACAAGCAGAGTGGTCCCTCATCGGAAAAAAGGGAGATCATCTTACTTATACTTTTGACACTTTAGATACGAAATAAACAAAACCAATTGTGATAATGTTTTAAAGATTTTTGAATCAATCCAAGTGCTGAGATGATTTTGAAAATTGTCTCAGTAACTAACGCATATGCTAATGAAATTTGCAAACAGATACTTATCTCAGGATTGTTGAAGATGAGAAATAGACAGCAAAATTTGAAAGACGCAGATGTTGGCAAAATCCATGTAATTGATGCAAGGTTTTCATTGATAGAAACGATAGAAAAAGCCTAATTTCCAGATGTACTTTTCAAAGGATCCGGTACTGGCAACACCTCGGAGAAATAAAACTGAGGTAGATTTCTCTTTTTCTGCTTTGAAAGATTCTTCTAATAAATTATACGAGATTAGAGATCTTCTAACATTATACAGAAGAGTGTTTCAGAGTGCTCATTCCACTGAAAAGTATATTTGCATAGATAAGAGTTTGTGAAACTTGTATTATTCAAATATTTTCATGTGATAGGACGAGCAAAAAAAAGATGTTCTAAATGCATGTCATGTTGGAAGCTAAAACATCAAAAAGTACTGAAGAGTAATAGTAAGAGATTGCAAGGTAAAAGCCCTTGATCAAACAGAACGAGAAGAGTAATGGTAAAAGATTGCAAGGTAAAAGCCCTTGATCAAACAGGACGACTCTCACTGGATGAGTTAATAACACACTTCATCTTTCTGGGAGGATAATTTCTATGGATCCATGAATCAAAATCAAGCATTTATGCTACAATGTTGGAAACAAGACAGGTAAGAAAATACCTTTTTGCACATACACGCACACAAAAGGTTCACTTGTATTTCTGACAATTTTGTAGCTGTTTTCTCAAAACTAGTTCTCCTAAATATATTATTACTAGCTGAAGTACTTGTCTATGTCAGGTAAGACATGTATTCCAACTAGTTATAATGACAGTAAAACGATCTCCCAGCACTGATGGAAAGCTGGTAATTGTTATTTCCATTAGAGTCCAGTTATGCAAAACTGATAGATACATAGACTCTTAGTGAGGATCAATCTCATAATTTTCCATGTATAAACCTTCCTCGAATCCAATAAAATTTTCTCATGATCTACAAGTTGATTTTCAAATAATCCAAAGATTTTAGAAAATATTTTGCCTGACTCTTCAGAAACATTTTTGGCAAACAATATTGTTTTACCGTTGAAATAAAACCTTGCAGTTCAATCAGATCCAGTAAGACTTTGTGTTTGCCTTTGCAGCACCTTACAAATGCTCCAATAGATGAGGATAAGAACTAATGATAAAAACAAAATAAAACTAGAAATTATCAGAGAATAACTCTGCCAACGCCATTGCCACTAAAAACTGGATTAAGATCAGTCCATATATAGCTATGGATCAGGGAAAGTATCTGTAAAAAAAAGATTCCTGGATCTGTCTCAAAATCTGATCACTTCTTCATCAGCCCATGGCCTACTCTTCAACTGAAAGTCATTGAAATTCATACAGAAGTTTTGTAGATATTGTATCAAGAGACAGACAGATATGAGTGAATACATATACCTCTTCCTACACTTGGCAGCGGTAAAGTATATACTCCATTCCTTTTGTAAAATGTTGTTTTTGTTTTTTCCTTAGGTGCACAAAAACTTCTCATTAAGAAATGAATTTAATTTCTGGTTTCAAAGACAAAAGTTCTTTCCACTGAACTATAAGACAAGCAAATAACCTCAATAATTAGAAAGGGAAAAAAAAGCAACCATTACCTTCATTAATTTAAGGGTAGTTCATTTTATCCCGGCTACTCTCTGCAATTTCTAAATTCCACTGGTTTCTTAAACATAAACAAACTACCAGCCACAAGCTAATACGGCTATTCTCAAACATGTTTCATTATTGTTTGAGAACTATCAACACCAAGAAGTGGCTGAGATGGTTTTTGCATCGAAATATTCCATTAATGTGCGACAGGGATGGCTTTTTTAATTCTTACACTACTGAAATGTTTGTGAAATTCACTTCATTTTTACACTTGCTATAGAAAGGACATAAAATATCAATTTCCTACATGCTGGCAGGGGGTACACAAGTACAGCAATAAAGCTGAAGCATTTAACCTTAGCACAAACATGAAACACTTTTTTTATTAAATAAGTAACTTTAATTACTTACCAAAATTCTTTACAGTTGAATATTCATTCTTCTCTTTTTTATCTTCTATCTTTTTTCAATCTGATTTTTTTTTATTATTCCAAAACTAAGTGAAAAGAATCCTTGGCTCTTCTTCCCTTTCATTTATCTCAAAAGCTTGATTCTCAACCAATTCATTTTTTAATTCTGTAGATTTTTTCTTAGTCTTTTTTTGATTTTTTTTTTTCAATTATTTTGAAAAAATATTAAATTTTTCAAATTTGTTGCCCTCAACCACAAGATGCTCTCCCATTTTGCAAGACCATAAAATTTTGCGGTGGCTGGTTCACAGCATTTTCTTGAAATACACTGATGACCTCCCTTTACCACAGGGGCAACAAAGCAGAAAAACATTAAACGATATTAAAAGCCACACAAAGACCACAAAACAGTGGTAAAAGAGAGGGGGATTGGAGAAAGGAATAATGTTGAGTTAGAGAGAGGGGTAGTGTGAAATGAAGAAGGGAGTGTGAAATGAGAGAGAAGGGGAGAATGTGGAGAGAGAAGGGGAGAATGTGGAGAGAGAAGGGGAGAATGTGGAGAGAGAAGGGGAGAATGTGGAGAGAGAAGGGGAGAATGTAGAGAGAGAAGGGGAGAATGTGGAGAGAGAAAGGAGGAGAATGGAAAGAGACAGAGAGGGAGGAGAATGGAAAGAGACAGAGAGGGAGGAGAATGGAAAGAGACAGAGAGGGAGGAGAATGGAAAGAGACAGAGAGGGAGGAGAATGGAAAGAGACAGAGAGGGAGGAGAATGGAAAGAGACAGAGAGGGAGGAGAATGGAAAGAGACAGAGAGGGAGGAGAATGGAAAGAGACAGAGAGGGAGGAGAATGGAAAGAGACAGAGAGGGAGGAGAATGGAAAGAGACAGAGAGGGAGGAGAATGGAAAGAGACAGAGAGGGAGGAGAATGGAAAGAGACAGAGAGGGAGGAGAATGGAAAGAGACAGAGAGGGAGGAGAATGGAAAGAGACAGAGAGGGAGGAGAATGGAAAGAGACAGAGAGGGTGGAGAATGGAAAGAGAGAGAAGGTGGAGTATGGAAAGAGAGAGAGGGTGGAGAATGGAAAGAGAGAGGGGGTGGAGAATGGAAAGAGGGAAAGGGTGGAGAATGGAAAGAGGGAAAGGGTGGAGAATAGAAAGTGGAGAGAAAACTTTACTTTTTGGCAATTCACTTAGAGTTGTTGGAAAATTAAAAGAGAGTTTTTAAAAGTGAGCATTGCATGGCTGCTGCATGAATCATTTGCCTGAAATGTTCAAATCAAATTCTAAAGATTTCATTCAATAAAATAACTTCACAAGGCAGAAAAAGTGGTAGAGTTTGATCTTTGCCTGTTTCCACTATATTTTTTCCTTTATGGCAAGATTTGCATCAATAGAACATCATAGTTCCTAATTTTACTCTCATCTTTTGAACAATATTAACCTAACCAAGTCCAGGGTTTCTTTTAGGGCCAAGATGGTCTCGAGCAGTGATTTGGGATGTACGGTGTACACCCTCCGAGGGGGCAATTTGAATATATTTGAAGGGGATTCAGGGTATGACGGCTCAAAGTTGAGTTGTATTGAAACTTGACTGAATTATTTCCAAATTACATAATTCTATTAATTACTCATTTTACTATAGAGTCCGTAGTAACTAAGGCTTCACTTGAAATTGTTTCTCACTGAATCATACCAGTAGATTTTGGTGAATTTCTGAATTCCACAATATCGTTATAGCTTTTCAACACCAAATTTGTTTTATTATAGTAAGGGGGAATTAATCAAAATTCGAAAGAGCAAGATTTGGCTGAAGGCCAAGAATTTAATTAAAGCAAAGGAGATAAGGTTCTTTTTGTCACATGATATATAACTGAACAACCATAGTGCCTGCTAAAAATGACAACGTTGTCTAAGTGAGAATGAATCATAAAAGTATATATTTTACTATGATTATATTTATTACAAACAAAATGAATATTGTATTTTTTTTATTATAAATAAAGACCAACAAAACTTCACTAAACTTGAAACAAAGACAAATCTGTGAATTTGGGTTGTCAAGAGAAAAGGATTTGTGCTTTTTATTTTGATTGAATTTTTTTTGCTTTTTATTCATTTTAGTAGATGGAGTATTATTATTATAATTCATTTTTGCAACTATTTTACCTTCACTTGAATTGTTGTTGGTTTTTATAGCAACTAAACTATCTTCCTTCATACTCTTTCAAGTTTATCATTAGAAACCGTCAACATAGGTCTCTCCAGTCTTCAAGTCAGTCTCGTGGGTTGGTAAGCTCACCATGTATCTTATCACGCACAGACATAACACTAATGGAATTAGAAGGCTGAAAATTGAAGCATTAACTCTTTATCTTTAGAAAAAAATGATTCAATTTTAGGGAGATTTTTTCCCCCCCAAGGTAAGCTTTTATTGGAAGGTTCAATTTACTATCTAAGCTTACGTTAGATCAATCGCTCATTTTCTACCCAGTAGCATTCACCCTTGGTTTTTTTTTTTAATCCAGACTTTCACAGTGATCACTGCCTAACAAAAGGCAAGAGAAGTAACTTATTCATTGATCACTCCTTTTCCCAATTTTTAAATTGATCACACCCAACATTATATGCTGCCAAAGATGTGATCACATGACAGTCTCTATTGAGTGACCAACCAGACCTGTTTCTTTTCTTTTTTGAATCCCAATCTTTCGACCGGTTTATTCTCCAGTCTTCATCAGGTGTTAAAGATCTTTTTTGTCTCCAATGATTGTAAAGTACGTAATAGTAACTTGACTGGATGAGAAACGTATTTTTCTAAAGAACTCGACTTTAATCTTCATGGACAGTGATCCCCAAAGTGGGAGTTAACGTCCCTTTGGGGATGCTGGAAAACATGAGCAAGGGTCATTAGGAGACAAGGGGTGGTGGGAGAGTTGAAAGGAGAAAGAATGCGAATCAACGCTTCCTACGCATAATGCTGTAAGTCTGTGAAGCTGATTATACAGTAGATCTGTTTGAATTTCAAATATTTTCCATTGTTCTGATTGAAAGAATTGATTAATTATTCTTATCTTAATTATTTAATTAATTTTAGATACTTCTGTACAATCATACTTTTGGTTAAAAAATGAATTTTTTAGATTTAAAAAAAATATCAAAATTTCATTTTTAATGAATCATTTTTTATCAACCTTTCAAACAGATACTGATGACATAGACTCTAAATAGGGGGGTGGATATAAGCCCCCTAAAGGAGGGGGGGCTGACAAGATATAGGCTCTAAAAGGGGCTGCAGTCCAAAAAAGTTTCGGAAAAACTGTTTATGGAGGGAAAAAGTTGTTTTTTTTTCTTAAAAGAAAACATTATAATGAGAGGCAAGAATTTTTCAGTATTCCAAAATGTGTGTATGTATATATAAGAATCAAATAGGCAATTACATGTACAGTGCACACGCACACACAGTGTGTGTTTGTGTATATATATACACACATTTTATAAGTGTATACAAGAGCATATATATATAATACACATAAAAGTACATATATATATATGTAAGTCATAAATACATAATACACAGTGTGTGTGTGTGTGCATATATGCCTTAAGACAAATATGTGACATTTCTTTCAAAACTCATAATTTGTCTTATTCAAATTTTCTGCTCCTTTTGCCTTCTTCATTTTTTGAATGATGAGTAGAAAATATTTCCTTTTTTTATCTTTCCATGATGGTTTTTGCTTGAATAAAAAGAAGCAGAAATATCAAAAGCAGAAAGTGAATCTTGAATATGCTTTGGGACTCAAAAAAGTGCCATAGAATTAAGTAAGTAATAAAAAAGACAAAAAAAAAAAAAGAAGTTCAGCAGAGAGAGTGAGACCTGCATGGGCATATCCCTTTCATAAAGTGGCCATATGAGTACGTAACAGTTCTTAATTTCAAACATTTATATGGGTGTGTATATAAGTTTCTATACACCTGTAGGTGTTTACACATATCAAGAGAGAAGTTTCGGTATGGCTATGATGATGCGTCTATACTCATATATATATATATATCAATATTGCATGTACTTAAAATCATATTTACTTATAATTGTTCTTAGATTAATGTATAAATGATTGTATAGAAGTTTTTGTTTTATATATGTTTGTCTCTATATGTATATAGATACCTTACAGAATCATACAAGTTCATTTACAAACAAGTTAGTTATTTCACTCACAATTATTTCTCACACACACAGAAATGGTAAAGTGTGCCTTTGACAGGATTAATGGCACCCGTCCTAACAGAGAAAGGTATATCCATTGTTAGCAAATGGAAATGTCTCCACAGACTGGAAACGTGAAGGTTTGAATACAAATGAGGAAGCCGATTTAAGGTTTGCATTAAAAATATTTTCTACATCGTGAAAGAAAGGCATCTATTTTTCCAAAGTCCAACAATGGAGAATTTCTAAAGAGTGTGGAACAGTAATAATTATTTTTTTTCACAGTTACAATCAACATCATCTGATTACCAAAGGATCAGGTAAAAGAATCAAACAAGGTGATTAGGTTCAAACTAGCTTTTTAATAAATGAAATAAACCAGGGAGCACTCAGGGAGTGCACACCTCTGCCAGATTGCAGATTACGTTGTGACAAAAGGTTGTAATAATTCAATGCCTAACAAGGAAGAAAACAGATATTCAGTTGTATCACCTATACAGTTAATTCTGATGTCTTGATCTTCTGATCTCATGAACTGTTCTCTGCTGCAGAATAACAAAAATATCTTCCAATTGAAGACACATTCCTAGATCCACCCCAAAATTCAACCAATTCTTCTCTAGTCTATGACCTACCACTTCCATTGAAATTCATTGAGAACTACTGAAGATATTGTGTTGGAGAAACCAACAGATGGACAAACATATGTGGATACATATACCTCTGCCAACTTCATTGCCAGAGGTAAAAAAAAATATCATGTGAAATCAGAAGCAACACTTGGTGTTAAAAACTCAGATGAACATATTGGGAAATTATAACAACTGGTTCTTGAAAGTTGAGCTTGCTCTGTCGAAGGCTTGCCATCCAAGAGTGATTCGTCGTTTGATTTCCTCTTCATTTGAGGATCTCATGGAGATTCGTTGTCCTAGGTAGATGTAGTGGTCTACCTTCCCCAGTTTTGCTTCTTCGATCTTGACAGTTATGTTCTTATTCTCAATGTTTGTACACTTGGGAAATACTCGTGGCACTCGAAAGTGGTGAAGCACACAGTTTGAGAACCATAGCAGTGCTGTAACACAGATGACATCCCAAATTACAATGAGAAGGAAAGTCTTTATCAAACTTTCATGTTGAATTTGGTTGGTTTGCATTCATTTTCTTTCAAGATAAACACTTACAAAAAGAACAAAATCTCTCTTCTTTATTCTTGAGAAGAAGCCAAAAGGTTACAATGACTTACCTGGTCATCTAACGAACTTGTATCAAGACAGGGAGTGGTGATCAGAAGATGATTAATGCAGTATATGATGATATCCAACCAAGCCATGTTTTCTGCAGTAGGCAAGCAGCCTTCTTGGCCAAATTCCAATAGACATGCCTCACTGAATCGAGTTTCTGTTCGCACCAACAAATTCCTCACCCTAGAGAAGAAATAAATAAGACTTGTTTTCAATTTGTTTCTTTTCTATTCAGGAAATTTATACAGAAAATTTGAAAAACAAGATGCTAAATAAGAGAAAGAGTAAAGAAAAAAAGTATAAAAACAAGGACAATACAAGTGATACGTATAGTGTGCTCCAGATATGTTTTGAAAAAAGAAAGCACTGAATAAAACAGCACTTATATAGGGTCATTATAACATAGTATAGATAATATGATGTCTTCGATGGAATGGATAAGTGCACTGTACTCATCTGGTAGCCACTTTTCAGAGCTGCTGAATTATTGTTCATTTGGAACATGATAAATTGTGAGACAAAATGTACAGAGTACAGTATGGTACATTGACTAAAATTTGCTGTTATTCCAGTCAAATTTCACCGAAAAACAACAAAATTTTGTACCTAACAAAGGAGAATGAAAGAAAAAAACCAAAAAAAACAAAAATTCTTATAAGCACAAATGTAAAGGGTGATATTTTAAAGAAACTGTGTAGTCATTCTTAATTCAGAATGATCGACCACAAAGCTAAGAGTGGAGAAAGAATTTGAAGTGATATCCAATTTTACGGGGGTTAATTCATACAACCTTTTGGTTGGTTATTAAATGGCTATATAATAAATATCCAGATTTTTTGAGCAAATTACATGATTGAAAAAGATATTGTTTTCATTTTATGATGAATTTTTGTTCTTTTATGATAAATGAGTAAATCATTATAAAAATACACAGAGTGTCTATAGCTATATACTGTTGTAGACAAACAAGTCAATCTAGAAGTGAACCATATCAGTGTCTGGCACATTTTCTGAGTTATCTTCTTTTCTTCTTTGTAACATTTTGAAATTCAACAGGAAGACTATGAACGTATCTTTCTTCCAATAATCACCAAGTCATAGTGAATAGATCTATCCCAAAATTCAATCACTTCTCTCATGGCCTATTGCCCATCCTTCCACAAAATTTCCTTTGGGTTTTTGAGATATTGTGTGGACAAGCAGGAATGAATACTTATGGAGATTAGGCACGGAGAGAACTTATGGAGATTAGGCATGAATAACCGCAAAATTCCTCAATGATTTTTTTCTGTAATTTCGTGTAACGGTAGGCCACAGGGTAAGGGAGAAGTGATTCAATTTTGAGGTGGATGGAGAAAATCACTTTTGATCAAAATATATTTCTCACTTTTGATATTTTAAACGATTTCGTCTTTGCTCCTGTCTATCCACATAGTATCTCCAAAAGTTCTCAATGAATTTTAATGGAATTTTGTGGAAGGGTGCACCACATTGTATGGAAGAATTGATTAAATTCTGTGATTAAATTTAAAAGTAGATTCAGGTAATTGTTTTCGATCAAGAGATAATTTTTAAGTTTTTTTTTCTCTAATACAAATTTCCGCATTCGCTCCTGGCTGTCCACATGATATCTCCAGAAGTTCCCATTGAGTTTCATGGAAGGGTGAGACACATAAGATGTAATTATATTTTGGAGCATATCTAAAGATTCACTTTGAGTTTGAGATATTTTTACATTTTTCTCCTTCCTGCATTTCTGGTTCACCCTGTCTGTCCATATGATATCCCTAAAAGTTTTCAATGAATGTCAACAAAATTTCATGGAAAGATGGACAACAGGATTAGGAAGAAGAGATAAAATCAAGGAATTAGTTTTTCATGAAAAGATATTTTTCCATGAAATTCCATACATTTCCACCCCCTGCACAATATCTCCAAAAGTTCTCAATAGACTCTGAAAGGTGAACCACATTGAAAGAAAGAAGTATTTAAATTTTGGGCTTGATCCAGGAATTCATTTTTGATTGAGAGATATTTTTGCATTTTTATTCATATATTTCTATATTTGAACATGTCTATCCGCACAATATCTCTAAAAGTTCTCTATAAGTTTCAATGAAATTTTCGGGAGAGTAGGCAATAGGCCATGGGAGAAGTGAGTAAATTTTGGAATGGATCCATTCATAATGAATTAGTCATAATAAGAAGAAATATACACACACATTCATTTATATAGGATTTCAAAAAGGCTACCCTCCTTAGAAAAACTTGCAACATTTTTCCTAATTTACATGCATTATAGATATGATTTAACCCAGTGGCTGAGATTCTACACACAAAAAAATGTCATTTTCCACATCCCGATGTTACAGTTTTTAGAATTTTTCAATTTAGCCTTATATGATCCTCAAATTGTGATTTTTGACCATGAAATATCTACAAAGAATCATTCAATATAAAATATTCATTGAAGTCTGCTAATATCAAATTGGTGAAGTTGAAGCACTTCAGTAGCAATATTGAAGTCATTACTGACAATCTTTTTTTTTTTTTTTTGCAAAAACATACTAAAAATACTGGGGTATATTGACCGCACTCCCCTCTTAGCGTTAGTAGTATTGTTATATTGTCTCACACTAGGATCGAACCTAGAACCATCAGATTACTTTACAGTAATTTGTCTGATGCTGTAACCACTGTGCTATGTGTCTAAGAGGGGAGTATGGTCAATATACCCCCGTCGGATAAATAAAGGGTTCGGTTCGTTACTTCCCCAAATCTACCAGATACCTGACGAAGGCCGTAGAGTGCAACGGCCGAAACGTTGTATGAAAAACAACAAAGATGAGGATGGTCCGAATATCAATAGAAATAATAATAATACCTCATCTCAAAAATTCCGAGATATATATTGTAAAATGTTTCCCCAAACATTTAAGTCTTGTTTTTTTTTTTTCAATCATTCTACCTAAGATGGAACATCTTTTCATGCAAAAAATGCAAATGGTGTATTTACTTCCGGGTCTAATTTGACTGGACTAAGTGTACAGTAAGGCGCATTAACCAAAATGTACAGTTATTTCAGAAACTGTCCATGTTGCTGCTTTTTATAATAAATTTTGGAAACTTAACACCATCAAAAATCTGTTATGCAAAATATTTAAAAAAGAGTGCTATAGAGGACCAGTACTTAACAGAGATGTGCAAATCAGGATATAACTTTATTAATACCAGTGTTACTTGATAGATTTTGCCACACAATATCAAATCTGTACAGTATCAAAGATCAGACTTGCAAGAAAAATGGATTGAAATATGTTTTTTTCAAAATTTATTGTTCATTCACGTTTATATCATATGATGAAATTTGTGTGTAAGGATGGTTATTTTTTGTGAATTTCCCTTCAGTACCAAATCATTATTTTTGGAACTAAATAGTTATGTCCAGTACTGAAGTTTGATCTTTAAAAGTACCAAATGACAACCCTGATTAATACTGGTGAGTGCCATTTACTCTGCTGGAAGAAATAGAAATAAAAAGGAAGCAGACTCTTGCTAACCTCGTCAAGAAAAATGTTTCAAACTTAACATAGTTTCCTTTCTTCCAGAATGACTTGCATATAAATACAAAGAAAAACTAAAGAATATTGAGAGAAAAAATTGACAACTTGATAAAGTGGCAGACGTATTTCAAGACCTTCTAATTTCTAGCCCCCAAACGAGTCTCAAAGAAGCAGGTGTGGCTCATTAATCTCAAAAAAACACCTGTGCGAACATCGAGGTGAGTTTTGAAGAAAATTAAATGTAACTTACCAACAGTGGAAAACTAATTACCTAACTCCGTAAAACATGTTAAGGAAAATAAAGCAGGTAAGTAAATAAGACAGAAGGTAAAACTCAGGTGAGAAAATACTTTCATCATCAAAATGCCTCTCATTATGATAGCTAATGAATGTAGCCACACACACACACATACAGTATATGTGAAATGTGTTCATCATGCAGGAAGAAGAAGAAGAAGAAATAATAGGACTTAGAGAATACCAAAATAACCAAGTTACTATCGTGGTGAAAAGAATAATGTATTTACATACTTCTATAACTCAAAAAATATGAATACTGAAAGGATATTCATACAAAAGCACTTGTGCACGACATTATTATTTTCATAAGACATTTGTATCAAGGAAGTAAACATTATGAAGAAGTCAGAGTTCAAGTGCACATTGAGAAGAATGTAGAGGTAATGCTTATGGAAACATTTCAAGAGGCAAAGATGACACTGGTATATGACCCAGGATTTAGCACCATCAAGAAGGGTAGACAGCATGATGGCTTAGTAGACTCTTTATTCTATATCTTTTCCCAGATGCTCTTTCTCCAGACACATTTGTGCAGTCTGGCATTGGAGGATGTTTACACCTCAGTCAGGCCGATGTACATTAAAGGCTAATACTCCTGTTTAGATGCAGATTGAGGGAGGCTGATCGTTTTCTTCAAGCTCTTTTAAGCCAAGGAGTTCTATAGCCTTTAAATAGCAGGACATCACCCACTGAAGTACAGACTCTGAGTGAGCAACTAAAGCCCTATGACAAGTTGCTCTACAGTGTTGGTATGGTCTCAGATTTGCCTCAGACTGGACAGATTGCCAGTTATACAGATGCACACATGACTGTTTCGCCATCTTTTTCCTCTGGAGTTGTTTCAACATCATGGGAAAAAAAACTGAAAACAGTGGTAGAGCTAGTAAACAATCTTGCTTGACAATATCTCCAGCTGACAAAGAAAGGCAGTGCCACAGAAGAGATACAGGGAGTCCTTAAAAAGGATTAGATTATCTGGAATCAACTATTGCAAATAGACAACATATGATACTAACATAAAATTGAAAAATTACAAAATATATATATATATAAATATATATATATATATATATATATATATATATATATATATATATAGAGAGAGAGAGAGAGAGAGAGAGAGAGATTTAATATAAATTACACTGAAAAAATGGAAAGGAAAATGATCTAATAGAACATCAAAACATCTATAGTCCATCATTTTATACAAAGCATAAAATATTGATTTGCATATTCCTATAATTCAAACAACACACGCTTATGGACATATATTAGTTAAAAGCCCATTTTTACCTACTCAGACACACTTTCATTTATTCATGGACCTATACCAAATTATTTGACTCATGAATACATGTATAAAATACCAAGTATATATATATATATATATATATATATATATATATATATATATATATATATATATATGTACAGAGATGTGATTGTAGGTCAGTAGAAGATTTATAAGTACATGTAACTATACAAATACATACATAAATTTATCAACTTGTCAATCATAATAGTCACTTTTACAGCACAGTTATTCTCTGTACTTGGCTACAATGTCAGTTCAACAAAGGGACCTGTGCCAGATTTTCTGAACTGCTAGGGTGTTGCTTGTGTGTGTGCATAAACACACACAGGCACACATCTACTATAATAATATGCCGAATGTATTTGAACATTTTTGATCTGTAATACCCCATAAGAAAAGTAAAAGGAATGATGAGCATTTTTCTCAGTAGGCTAAAATAAAAGTCTTGTTCATTGATCAGTGAAATGCTTTTGTCTAATTCAATTTATCTTTACAGTTGGTACGATAAGAACTAAAAATAATAATATATCTCGGAATTTTTGAGATGAGGTGTTATTATTATTATTATTATCCACATGGACACATAGCGCAGTGGTTACAGCATCAGACAAATTACTGTTAAGTAATCTGATGGTTCTAGGTTCGATCCTAGTGTGAGACAATATAACAATACTACTAACGCTAAGAGGGGAGTACGGTCAATATACCCCCGTCGGATAAATAAAGGGTTCGGTTCGTTACTTCCCCAAATCTACCAGATGATACCTGACAAAGGCCGTAGAGTGCAACGGCCGAAACGTTGTATGAAAAACAACAAAGATGAGGATGGTCCGAATATCAATAGAAATAATAATTTCATATAGGCTGTCATTTTTTATGGCGAGGGGTACACTAGAGTGTGTGTGCATATATATACATATATATATATATATATATATATATATACACATACATACATATATATATATATATATATATATATATATATATATATATATAGAGAGAGAGAGAGAGAGAGTGATATGTGTGTACATATTACACATTGAAGAGATATGTTTATATAAGTATAATTCAATCAACAAGATCAAGTCAACTTATATGAATTTCTTTATGATAATGTTTGTGCTTATTTACAATAGCGTATGACTGTGTGCCTGTTTGTGCCAAGCAAAGTGTGCTTCTGACAGGATAAATGGCACCCATCTTAACAGGGAAGGGTATTTCCTTTGTTAACCAATGGAAATGTCTCCATGAACTGGAAACGTGAACGTTTGAATACAAATCAGGAAGTCTGATTTAATGTTTGCATTAAAAATGCTTTTCACAATGTATGAACATTACACTTATGGATACAGTTATCCACATTGTTCGAATAAAAACCAAATATACACACATCATACGCTTTGCAGTTCTCTTTCTAGATGTATATATAATATAAGTGTGTGTGTCTGTGTACATCTTTAAAACTAATTATTTTGCATTAACTAAATTATCAAACCACTGTAGCCCCACAGATGACCCGCCCGACTAACTAGCCGAGTGGCCTAAGATTCTTTCTGTTTTGCACATCTACATGTGTCCCCAAGTGCGCCTAGACACATTTTGAGGGCTACAACCTTGAAAATTTGCATTTTGGGGTCCCTAAGATCATTTTAGACCAAATCTTTAGCTATGATATTTTTAGATGATTAGTTCTGATACACATGCGGACTCCAATGATTCATCTGTAGGAGGTGAAGTAGTCATTTGACCAACTCCCCACAAGGGTGGAATATGACAAGGTCTGTTCAAAGTGTGTGGGGGGGTCCTGCATGCATACACGAGGACAAGCCAAAACTTGCCCAGTTCCTGCAACCAGTTTTATAAAGACACCAGAATTGTCCTTCAGACTCTCCCCTTATAAATGCAGTGGATGGAGGTTGCTGCCTTCGGGATGGGCCCCCAGAACTGCCTTCACTGTCCCATGGGCACCAATTGGTTAAACCTTTGTTCCATCAATTATCATTTCTTCTTACAAAGTGTCCAGCCAATTTCCATTTTTGTTGTTTAATTATTTGTATAATATCCTTCACCCTAGTCCTCCATCAGATCCACATTGACCTTTTTCTATCACTTAAAGTTATCCCCAGCATTGCTCTTTCCAAGGCTCTCTGTGCGATTTTTGAGTTGGTTCTCAGTTTCTTCCGTTAATTTTGCATGTGTGCATCATGGTTGGTATTATGCATTTAGTATATACTTTACACTCCGAGTGATTTAGCAAGGTGCTTCTTGATATGTCTCTATTCATACCAAACACTTTCCGGCTAATTCATAATGCGTCAATCTTTGCAAAAGCCTCTCCCTCTATTATTATTTTTTTTTCTCGCAAGCACTTTATCGTTGGATATCATGTTTGTCTTAGTTCTTACACCTTCAACCCTACCCTTTTACTTTCCTTATTTTGATCACATGACATATTTTGAAATTTTCCGATGCTTCTGATGTCATGAAAATGTCATCAGCTAATGTCAAGGGGTTTAAAAATTGTTTATCTATGTTTATTCCTATTCCCTCCCAGTCAATTTTCAAAAAGATGCTTTCAAGGCTCATTTTTTCATATTTTAGGCGATATTGTATTTCCTTTTCTTACTTCTCTTCCTTTTGAATCTTGTTTTCATCTGTCTGTATTCTGATCATTGCCATGCTATTTTCATACGTGTTCTGAATGACTCGTACGTAATTTTCATTAACATATTGTTCTTGCATTGAATTAAGGATTGCTGTGAATTCTATAACCCATGAGTCGGATGCTTTTTTTCATTAATATACAATAGCCAAACAAAGCGGTTCATCGTATATCAATGATTTTTTCACTTAGCTGATTCATTGCATGTAGCTGGTCAATTGTTGAATAGTCACTTTTGAAACCTGCCTATTTGTGTGGTTGACTTCCATCTAGAACACCTGTTGGTCTTTAATTATTTTTGTGAATAGTATAAAACAAGTAGTGTGATAGGACACTAGATATCGAAGCCTCAATTATCTCCTTTCTTGTACGATTACTATTCCTGGATTGAAATATTCAGAGTTGATGCATTCATTCAATTAAAAAATGTCAACATACGTTTTTTTCAGTTTGTAAACATTGAAAGCAAAGGCTGCACCTGTAGAGCTAGAGGGCTGACATTTTCAACATCTACACCATTTTTTCATACCTCTCCCTGAATTGGTTTTCAGTAGGGGGTTCAATTCGCAAAATGTTCTTTCTAAACTAGTCCCTTATTTTGTGTCAAGCAGCATTCATGCTTGTTTGTTTTTTTTTCAAATTTGGATATTTTTAGTGATCACTGTCCAACAAATGGTGAAAGAAGTAAACCATTCCTTGATCATCCATTTTTCCAATTTCATCCCCAACATGGCATGCTGCCTAAGGACATTGGTCACGATGGTTCCTATTGAGTAACTAATTAGATCTGTATTCATAAGTAGAGAAATGAGTCAGAAAATGCCAATATTTCACCCATAGAAGAGCTGATATCAAATATCTATTTATGAGCCAGCAATTAGTATAGATTTACAATATAGTCAAAGTGACTGAAAACATTTGCATGGTATTATTTAAATATATATTATATGTATATAAGAATAAACAGTGCTACCAATAGAATGTTTTGAAAATGCTCCAAGGAGATGTTTGAGAGTCAAAAGAGAAAGAACATATTAGAAATCATGAGTCTTTTAAATCTAATAAAATGCACACAAGCATATTTTTTCAAATTTGTTCATTGAAATGCATAAATATTTTTCCTCAAGAGAGTTTCATACCAAAGTGTGCAAACTAATTATCCACAGAGTATACAATGTTTGATATGTTTCTCTTTTACTCATCTATGATTTATAATTGTTTTACAAAGAATTCCTACATACTATAACTTTCTACAAGCATTTAAATCTTGGGCTACGTGGAGATATTCTTTAGTTTTCTTGTTTATATTAGAATCTCCAGTCAATTACCATAAAACTGAATTCGATAATCACAAATGATTTCCTCGCAAAATTTACAGGCAACCCAGTCTGGAAAATAAATACGATAAACATTTTTTGAAATCTTAATGTATGAAATATTTTTTGTTTTTCTTCATTTCCAATTTTCAGTATAAATTGGGAGGATGTTTTTCTTTCCTTCCTATCTTATGATTTTTTTCTTCTGTTCCCCGACCTGCCACTATAAAATGTCTGTATTTCTCAACAACGTCTTTGAAAACAACATGGTGCTCTAATGAGATCTGAAGAATTTTGCTTTAGCAGAATATAATGGTTTTATCGTGTCGCAGGAAGCAGTAGCTTGTAAGTAAAATGTTGAAATGTCTGTGTATGGCTTCTTTAAAAACTTTCATTGGTTCTTTCTCATATTTGCTTCCTCTAAACCAAAAAAAAAAACACAGCAAGAATTTCAGAACATTATCAAAGAGCTTCCAGACAATATTTGTATGTTTATATGCATTAAATATACCTATATATATATATATATATATATATATAAATGTATGTATAATGTGATGGATAATACTAAATAATATAAAATAATTAACAATAAATCAAATACATATATATGCACTCATAAGCACAGGTGAAAAGCATTATATGTCATTATGAGATATAAAGAGAATAATGAATTAATGTACTTAAGATGTAAATATCAAATAAAAATGACAAGAAGATTCCTAAATTGGCTTGTGTGCGTTTATATATATATATATATATATATATATATATACACACACACACATATATATATATATATATTGCAGTGTCATTGTCTTATATATTCTATGATTTATGTTACGTTCTCATATTGAACAAAGTTTAAATGAGAATATATACAAAAATGGCATTGCAATGCTTCATAAGAAGATAAAGATTGGAGAATGAGTAAAAGATGAGGATAAATTATCATCAAAACTCTTTACAGCTAACCCTGAAAGCACCATTCAGAAAACGGATAGGGAAAACGTGAATAAATATACAAGTGTTCTAAATAGAGAAAGCCAAAAAATTTGGGTTAAAGATGAACAGAATGAAGACAAAAGTAATGTTCAATAAAAGAATTTAAGAATAAGAATCCTGGAAAAGACCATAAGAAGCCTTAGAAAAAGACAAAGAATGCATGTACATAGGTCAGGCTATAAAACTAGAGAAAGTCAATGGGAATGAGAGACGGTGCAAAATGATTGACTGGAAGGCATTTTGTATTATGACAGACTAAAAAGCAAATTGCCAACATGTCTAAAGTACAAAGTATGCAATCAATGCATAATACCAGCTATGATGTTCGGGTGCAAAACCTGGGAACTTACAAAACCACTGGAAAATAAACTCAGATCCATACAGAGGCCAATGGAAAGAGCAATGTTAGGAATGTCTCTTAGCAATAAAAAAAGATCAACATAGATTCAACAGAGGACCAGGGTGAGAGATATTGTGCAAATAATTAAGCAACAAAAATGTAGATGGGCAAGGCACATACTGAGAAGAATGATGATGCCCATGGAACAGTGGACACAGTAGGAAAATACCAGACACATGATGCAGAGATGCAATAGATCAGTTGGCCAGTAAGACATGGAAGACGGTAGCGCAATCATACTCAACACAGAAGGAGATGGGAAAGACCTTTGTCCAGCAGTTGACTTACAACTTATATATGATTATAAATTGTGTTATCTTTCATTGGGAATAATCTCCTGTCATTACATAGTTAATGTATCACTCATACAAGACAACATAAAGAGAATAAACAATGAAAGAAAATGGGGCTGCTGAAGGAATCAAACCTGCCACTGATTAGGTAAACACTTCAATGTGGTGATGCTCTTACCATTGAGCTAAACAGCTGCCGGTAATGCAAAGGACAGATAACTGTTTTCAACCCAAATTATCATCTCGTTTATTCTCAGTCTTCTTCCATCCGACAGTTATGCTTTGAGAAATGGATATATAATTTCTATATAATATAACGCAATTTATAATCATTCTGCTGGATCTATTTATACATATATATATATATATATATATATATATATATATATATATATATATATATATATGTACATATATATAAAGAGATAGTGAGAGAGAGATGGGTTAGAGTAAGAGAGAAATACAGATACACACATACAAAGACCCATGTCTATTATTCTTGTTTATTTACCATCTAAATATGTCCGCATACAAGATGTAGGTTTAAGACATGAACAATTATTTATGCACACATACAATATAAATACATATAAGCAGAAAATATAAGGAGAATCTCCTTGTCGGAAGGGAATAGACAGGAAAAAAGTTTTTGATATACTCAAAACTTATTCGCCTACAGGTGCTCTCAACTCCACATGTAAGCTGCAAGGTTCTCATTCAACCATTTTGGCAGATAAAAAAAGTTTTATACGCCATTAAATACACTGTATGAACCAGTTTGAGTGGCTATGTACATGTGTGTATTCATATATATATATATATACACATGTGTATATACATCTGTATATGCATACAGACAATACATGCAAATATATCTATATATACACGTGTGTATAATGTGAAATGGTGAATACCTCTGCTTTCCTTACCACTGATTTTGAGTGGAGGTATCTCGTCTTTTTTTGATCCCAACAGAGAAAAGAGCAAACTTTCCATGATGTAATCATAGATGCCATCATTTTATCTTATGATTCGCTAAACGTCTGTTTGTCTGTCATTACATAACTCAAGAGCAGCTAGAACTATGGTCACCAAAATTACTTTGGTTACAAATCGTACCCCAGAGTATGTTTTTAGCCTCTCAAATTTTGAAAATTACAAAATTCATCAAGTTTTTAGTGAGGAGTTCAAACTACAATAAAAGTATAATGCTAAACTTGACTCTTACATTATGTGTATCAGATCTACTGAACTGAAGCATTTTGCCTAATTGTATAGACATCTAGCTGAAAACCCATCCATAGAGCAATTCTCAGCTAGTTATTGTAAATATGACAAGCAATTCCAGTCCAGTAACTGTATTCGTTGCCTTATAGAAAAAAATGTGCCTCAAATCATTTTTTGAAACTTCCTCAAAAAAAAAAAAAAAAAAAGATTGCTTAGATTATTTTTCTTATACTCAAAAAGCTTAAATTGTTTCTCTAAAACGTTTTAAACAGATTTTAAGAAAACTTTAAATATCAGCAAATGATAACTCCCACCAGCAGCATCTAATAAGGTTTCCAACATTTTTCTTCAACAAAATCTTTCATTCATAGACATTCATAGCATCATTATTCAATCATCAGAGTATTTTCCCTGGCTTTGAGAAATTTTTTTCCAATATCTTAAACTTTTTAGAACCATTAATCAGACAAATCATGCTGCCTGGAACTAAATAATTGATAGTTTGAAGGAGGCAGATCTGGGAAATGTGACTATTCCTATGATTTTACACCAACTTTTAACTAAATAATGTATTCTATCATAATGATGTAAAGGTTGCCAGCATTCTTTTGCCATAACATGTTATATTATTCAGTCATTAAAGTATTTTTCGCAATTTTCAATTACTTCAGGTCATCTTTTATTGTAAATTGTATAGTCAATCATAAAAAAGCAATTCCAGTTTTGATCAATTTAACTATTCAAATAATTTCTTAACATCTTGGATATTTTGGAACTACTCACCAGACAAGGAGTATCATACAGAGGGAAACAAGTGAGAGTCTGAAGTTGACATGTCTGGAGAATATGCTGCATGTGGAAGAACTTGCTATCCCAGCTCCATGATCATTTGTGGCAATGGACATAGTCATGAAGTAAAATTGATCGTCAATTTCCTTTCCCAGAAAAATATCTTTTCTATTGCAAAGTGTCTTTCAAACAAGCCAATTGCTCATGATGATATTGTGCAGCGACAGTTTGTTCAGCTTCCAGCGATTAGAACTCTTCAAGTCCAACCAATCCCTGAGAAGTACTTCTTTCCCCAGTAGATTTCATTTAGATTGAGATGTTGAAGTCTTTACAAGTTTGTCCAAAAAGAACTTTTCGGCGTCAAGCAAGAAAAGAAAGTCAGGAGGTTCAAAGGCTGACCAATACACCTTTTTATAAGTTCATGTAGAATCCATTTTTTCCTAAGGCTTAAAAAATGATGTACCTATAGTTGTCAGATTTACTTTCAGTTTTTTTGTATTTTCCTTCAGAATCTCTTCCAGAGAATTCTTTGATCTTGGACCAAAAATACAACTTAGCAAACCATTTCCAAGACATGAATGCACCTACAGCATAATTATCATAAGCTTCAGCAATCCTTGTCTAGCTGCCACGGCACTTTTGCAAAAATTAAACATGTACAGTGAACAATGTTGAATATGCATTTTATATTTAACCATCATTTTCATGAAAATAAAATCATTACTTTTCTACAGACAATTCGTAAAGAATATGTGCACACAAGCAAATAAATAGCTGAGTAAACTTCAAAGACACACGTAAGCTTTCCTTAACAAACTTTCACACCAACCTTTTATGTACATACATATGCAGACACATTGATGAAAATGTAAATGCTAATAACTCTAAGTAGAAATTTATGTTTTCTGCACAAGACATTAAATGTCCTTAGTAATTTTGCTTGATATTTTTTAATGCAAGATAATTTTTAAAAAGTTTATGAAGCTTTTAAGTGTTTCTTGTAAAGGTTCTATTATTGTTTCAGTTCTGAGTTATGTTCCAGTTGTCTGCAACCTTTTGAGGATGGTTACATTTTGGGAAATAACTTCTGCTCAAACTGTTACGAGAATTTGACATTAAAACTAACTCAGCAAGCAAATGCAAGGTATAAAAAAGAAGACCAATTAGACTGAATGATATAGATATATTTATTGCTTTGTGAAAAGTCACAGAGACAGAAGGAAGTGTGACAAGAAACAAGGGAGAGAAAATAAGGTGTGACAATATACAGACAGAGAAAAGGTGTTACAAGAGAGAGATAGGGAGAGGAACTGTGACAAGAAAGAGAGAGAGAGAGAAAGAGGTAACGAGCTGTGACCACAAACGGGGAGGTACAGGCTGTGACCACAAAGGGGGGGGAACAAGCTGTGACCACAAGAGACAAGAGAGTAAGAGGGGAGGAGGTCAGACGAGAGTGTAAGAGGGGAGGAGGTCAGACGAGAGTGTAAGAGGGGAGGAGGTCAGACGAGAGTGTAAGAGGGGAGGAGGTCAGACGAGAGTGTAAGAGGGGAGGAGGTAAGACGAGAGAGAGGGGAGGAGGTGAGACGAGAGAAAGGGGAGGAGGTAAGACGAGAGAGAGAGGGGAGGAGGTAAGACGAGAGAGAGAGGGGAGGAGGTAAGACGAGAGAGAGAGGGGAGGAGGTAAGACGAGAGAGAGAGGGGAGGAGGTAAGACGAGAGAGAGAGGGGAGGAGGTAAGACGAGAGAGAGAGGGGAGGAGGTAAGACGAGAGAGAGAGGGGAGGAGGTAAGACGAGAGAGAGAGGGGAGGAGGTAAGACGAGAGAGAGAGGGGAGGAGGTAAGACGAGAGAGAGAGAGGGGAGGAGGTAAGATGAGAGAGAGGGGAGGAGGTCAGACAAGAGAGAGGGGAGGAGGTCAGACGAGAGAGAGGGGAGGAGGTCAGACGAGAGAGAGGGGAGGAGGTCAAACGACAGAGAGAGGGGAGGAGGTCAGACGACAGAGAGAGGGAAGGAGGTCAGATGACAGAGAGAGGGAAGGAGGTCAGACGACAGAGAGGAGGAGTAGGTAAGAAAACAGAGAGAGGAGGAGGAGGTAAGAAAACAGAGAGAGGAGGAGGAGGTAAGACAACAGAGAGAGAGGAGGAGGTAAGACAACAGAGAGAGAGAGGAGGGGGTAAGACAACAGAGAGAGGGGAGGGGGTAAGACAACAGAGAGAGGGGAGGGGGTAAGACAACAGAGACAGGGGAGGGGGTAAGACAACAGAGAGATAGAAAGATAAGCAGCCTGAGATCCTTAAAAAACAGAATAGGTAAATACGGAGCAAAAGAGAAGAGAAAGTGATTGAAAGATGTGGTTTTTTGGAATGAAGTCAGATATGTATATAAAAGATGGGTTGGTGATGAAGAGATGGAAATACAGTGACGTGTAAGCAAAATGGGATGGGGACAGAAGCAACTGTCTGAAATTTGTTCAAACTGATGGGCATGGGATATGAAATAAGCATTTGCATTGATCATTTTCATTTTGCGCAGTAATGGAATGACACCATTCCAGCGGTTTTGTCAAGCGTGGATTCTTAATCATTGGGGACAGACCATACGATCCTCATATTGCACAGTGATCAATCTTTTCTATGTTATACTCTGTGGACGGGTGGTGAATATGAATTGGCTGTTGGATAAAACCAAATAAGATGTCTCAAACAGATAGACATAGACGTATACAGATACTAATAGAGAATCTTTCTCTTTTTCTTCTGTCTGGTACTATTACCAGATTCTTTTAGCTCTAAAAGGAATAAAGAAAATTAGAAAATCAAAACATACTTCATTAAATTCAATGTATAACCATTCTACATGCCTTTTTCTTCCTTTCATTCAATACTATCAAACTCCAATCCAAGTTGTCTCTCAATCGTAACAGCAAGAACAATCCTCACTTAATTTAGGTGATGCAACTCTTCACTGTTGGTTCATCTTTTCATGTTAATTGACACTGATATAAAGATTTAACAATTCCCTACCATGATTTGAAATCATGACAAATTGCTTGAGAGGTGGCCTTCTTGCCAACAGAGGCAAGCTGAAAAGTTTTACATATCTATTTATTCATGTTACAAAGACGCAGGGACTTATTCCATTCTAATAAATAAATACATTTATACTAAAATATATATATATATACATTTCTATAAGATTGTAGATAAATGATGGAAAGTAAGTAAAAATGTTTAATTCCTATCATTCATAAATCAATTTACTTACATCAACATGGTAGCCCCTTTAACTAGACAGTAGGAATTATGGCACTCCAAAAAAGCACTAACTTACAGAATTGGAAAAAAATCCAGGCAGATTTACAACATTCTAAAGGTTTTACAGGTGGAGGGGTTCTATTTACTTCAAGACTATAATGTGATGTCAGAATAGAACCTTTTTTTTTTGACCACATTTATTTTCGGAAAGATTCTTTTTCTAAATACTTGCATATCCTGACAGCACTAATTTTTTTCATAATTTTTTTAACCGTGTTAATCATTCTTCCAAAACACAAAAAAGTGGGAGAGGATCATCTTAATGATATAACTATACAGCTCAACAAGACCCTCTCTTCCTGACCACAACTCCTCAGTATTTTCACTTCAGTGAGAAAACATTTTTCTAGAGCACAAAATTTAGATTTTGAATTAAGATACCCCCAAAGTGCACTAACTTAAGAATGCAGAAAAAGTCTTGAAAATTTGCAACAGAAAAATGATATTGTGGGGCCATTTGTGCTCACATGGATCAATGATCCGATGGATTTCAGGATTGTCACGTATGATTGACATTTGCATACATGCAAGGTTCTAGTGATTCTAAGTTCATAAGTACTTTACAGGCAGCCAATTCCTTCAAAAGCAGGCTTCATTAGATGTAACTGACAAGGACTTACAAACAATAGTGATTTTCTTCACCTTGTAATTTTAAATAGCTCTCCAAAGGTCATAAGCAAGAGAATCTCTGCTAAATATAGAGCACTTTCAACAGTCTCTACTGCCAATTTCAACTCCAGAGAAAAGTACATTTTTCTGGTTTTTGTTTTTTTTTTAAATTTTTATCAGATGAAGTATTATAAAACATCATTATTTCTAAATTTTCATGACTATTTTTTGCCTTCAACTTAATTTTATTAGTTGTTTTCTATCGCAACCTTCGTTCAAGTCGATTTCCCTCCAATAATGAATAAATAATGTTGATCAGAAAAGAAAAAAAAAATAAGAATAAGGTGAGATTTGAACCCACATCCTCAAAGAAGCATCGTTTAGCCCAGCCTGCTTCACCAATTCAGCTACCAAGATTAAACTGGAAACAGAACTCCTAATAACATCCTTAAACTCATCCTTCATTTCAAATTGGCAGCCATATTTATTTACATTCTAGTAGTTTAAGAATTTTCAGACATTTCTCCATTTTTTTAAAATTTGATAAATATAGTATTATAAATCATTAATATTTTCTTCATTTTTATGATTACTTTTTACCTCTGTCTCAATTTTAATACCTGGCTTTTTATCGCAACTTTTTGATCAGGCTGATTACTCTCCAGTAGGGAGTGAATAGTTTGCCGGAGAGTAAACAGCATCGGCAATAGTCGCGATAAAAAGCAACCATTAAATCAAAATGAACATAAAAGCGTAGTCATAAAAATTTTAAAATAATGGTAGAAAAAAATAGTTTGAAGAATTAGTAGTAAGAATATAATCGAGCAAAAAGTTTCATAAGGTGCAGTTTTTTTTCATGTTAGATAAGTTTGGGGTCCGAAATCTTTCCATTTATTATTTTCTTTTTAAGGAGGTAAGACATGTTACACACTATAAAAAGTTTACTTAAGAGTATGATCCCAGTAAGGAGTAAATATGTTTTCAGCCCCTCCAGTGCCATTGGTGCAGTCCGTACGTGTAAGAGATAGATAGCCAGCCAGATGAACTTGAAAACTGAAGAAACCCATGTCAATGTTGACAATTCAAGGGAGTTAACTCTGCTTAACCAAGAACAAATTGCACAATAATCATTAAGAATATTTTACCACTATTCTCCTCTTTAGGATTAATGGGATCTTATTATTTTTGAAGGGTGTATAACCAATGCATCCTCCCAATAGTCACTTATGGAGCTGAAACATGGAACCTAACCAAGAGACAGACCCGAAAATTGAGAACCATGCAACGTGTCCATCAAAGAATAATGCTGGGTCTCACATGGAGAGACCACAAGACAGCACAGTACACCATGTTACGAGAATGGCAGACAATCGATCCCCCGAGACCACATACGCAACCGAGGCCCGCAAAGTGTTAGATGGAGAGACAAACTAGACAAGTTCAGGAAATACTGGCTCCATGACGCCCATGATAGAGAAGTGTGGCAAATCCTGGGATGCTAAAAGACTGATGATGATGATGATGATGATGATGATTCTCCTCTATCTCAATTTTTCAGTTTCTTTTCATCATAACCTAACTCTGATTTGATCTTCTGAAAAGCCGTCCAGTTCTCATAACTCAGGTGATCTGGGCATCTTTAAGGGAATATCTACCAGGCCTTCCAAGATGAAGAGGGAGTGAGTTTGAATCGTACCGAGAGCTTATTCTTCATTTTTGATCTGTGCCGTTCACTCACAACAGCAGGTCGATGGCCTGCATTAAGTTAGGATAAAAAGCAACAAAATAAAAAAGATGATAATAATGCGTTACATTACTTCATCTAATAAGTAAATGGTTAAATTATAGTTGATATATCATATTCAGACATCCAGATTAAACTGTGCATAGAGATTCTTATAGGTATATATTTGTATCAATTCATGATAACTACAAGTGCGAGTTAGATGTGGCCATCTGAAATCTTGAAAGAACGTATATTATCGTTCATAAACGAGGGTTTACAATACGTCAACTCCTGCACAGAGACAATATAGTACTTGATAAGCTTAGTAAGTGCATCTCCTGAGCTGTTAATATTCAAGGTTTTGAAGACAATTTTCCCATAAACACGCACACATATACATAAATAAGTAGTTGTATACAATCATATTAGATAGGAATATATATATATATATATATATACACACACACATATATAAATTTCTTAGTAGTGTCTATGTAGATAACTGTCAGCACATACATATATGGAGAGAGGTTCACAGCATTGTATGCCTAATACTTTGGTACGTATAAATGCATGACTAATTTCACAGCACAAAGTCTCTAAACAATTCAGACAATCCATCTGCCCAGTAACTAACCAACCAATTAATTTGGCCACCCAGCTGACAGATGCAAGTCATATAAGAATTCACTCATGCTGCCTTCTATCTTTTTCCTAAACGATAATAAAAACATGACAGTGTCTAGCTTTGTACATGAGATGGTGTCACTTGATTAATATCTGAACAGAAGTTCTTAGGAAGATTTCTTTGGTATCCAATAGTGCTCGAATATCATTTCACATCTGTTTTCTCACCCAAGAGTGGAGATACGAATGCAACTATCGATAGAAAAAGCGTAGGAAATGGTAAACTCATATCTGACTACCCTAAACACTAGAAACTTTTTGGTTGATCAATAACATGACAAGAGATATTTCTTTTCCAGTTTGTGATAGTCATAATATACCATTGTTAGGACTAAATACATATGTAGTATGAATCAAACAAATGCTGTATTCACTAGTGTATAACATGCATGATAATCTGCCAAAGAATATTCAGAAAAGAATTAAATTATTTGCTTCTGGTTTCTGGCTATTTTTTTTTTTTTGTCTTGTTTCTTTTTAAATATAGTATTTTTATATTTCAATATCATTTACGATTTGTAATTTTAACTTAATCATTTTCTGGAGGCATCAGGGCACTAGTGTGTCGAAGAGAGGCATAAGATGCATAGTGATATATAACAAAATGTACAAGTTCACATTATTGTATTTAAAATATTTACAATTCTTATCTAAAATAATACTCTCGGAATATTTCCATATTGAAATATTTTACAATTATGAAAATCAATTGACTCAAAGAAAAACTACTTGCTTTTCTTCCTCATCCCGGGTGGTAGACGCATTGTTGAACTTATGGTTCTTGATTTTTTTAAGTGTGCCTTAAATAGCGGAAAATATGGTAATTTTCTTCTGGGAGGGGGACTCTCTTTCTTATTTATTCTGACACAACATTTTCAACTCTTTTCTTCATCCGTCATATGGAAACACAAGGGTCTAGAACTCTGATGATGTTATTTGAAAGTGGTTGTCTGGTTCAATTCCTTCTTTTAAGCTTTTGATTGGTGTTATTGGATTCTTCTTATTAAATCTAATTCACAATCAAATTTGTTTCTTCCTATTTTCTTATTCGTTCATCTGCTATGGTCTCTTTATTTTTCTCTTATCTTCTCAAGTCTCTTTCCATTTTTTATTATTCCTTTTATCATATTTTTCTACAAAATATCTTTTATATCATTTCATTTGTTTATTTATTATTATTGTCATATCTTTTTCTATTTCTTTCCATATTCTTATTTGCATTTTTTATATTTGATTCTTCTCTTACTTCATTCTTTCTTTTCTTTTTTATTATACATTTATTATTTACTCAATTATCATTTTTTTGATATTATATATTTTACGTACTCTATTTATCATTTCCATTTATTATTTCATTCATTCATTTTATTATTGTGAATTGTTTTTTATTCCTTTTCATAACCTCTTTCTCCCAACTACACCATCCATTATAAACTTGTCAGCCATTTTGTGTGCCAATTTTTCCTATTAGAAATCAACTGCTGCCTCTTTTGTGTTTTATATTTTGCATTTGTGTTCCAGGAAATTGTAATTATTTGTACAAGTGTGAAAGCCAGTCGTGAATAGTCGAGGATAATTTTACTGTCTGACCTTATTTCAACTGATCTTTCCCATTCCTGATATACATACGAAGTTTAGTAATCAAGAAATCTCTTGTGGTCAGAAGAGAAATGAAAACCTAGGTTTTTCCTTACCAGACACTCAAAACCATCGTAGCCCTAAATACACAAACTCACTTTTCATATATTGAATAGAATAAAAACTAATAAGACTCAACAAAGAATAAATGAAACATAGATTTCTAGTTATTGGGCACAGAACACCCGAGTGAACAAGAGTGCAATATACATTATCATGTTTCTTCATCAACGTATTTCACATAGGATGTAACCCTAAGGATAAGAGGGTAAAATTCATACACATGTAAATATCATACTACAATAATAGTCATGTGGCAATCAGAGACAACAGTATTTAGCAGTTAAAAGGATTGTATCATGCACTAACCTTATTCAAGCATCAATTCCTTCATTTTGTAATATTTTTGTAATTGGTGTTTTGTTTTTTTTTCAAGTTTTTGTTTTGAAATAGTTCTAATAAAAAAAACCCAGCTGCATCCTGTTTCAAACATCTTGTAACAGACTCTAATTAACCAGAAGCCAAATGAACAAATAACTTACACTCAATTTTCAACTGAGAACAGAGCAGTAGTCAAGACTAAATATCAGCATATAACAGACATTCATTTTCATTTATCTTTATTTTACTTTGTAATGCTAAAATGGTCATGCTCTATTTTTTTCATATTCAAGAGTTAAGAACAGCTACAATGTTCATCTTTTGCAAAATCTATTTGAATAAATAGGTCTATAAAAGGAAAAGAAAAATGCATATTCAAAGCATGTTTTATTCTGTTTTTGAAATCTCTGTACATGAAGTAAGATGTGATCAGTACCCTTATCATTCTTAGTATATAAGCATTCGTGATTTTGTAGGGCTCAAAATATGTCAGGCAACATTTTTGTTCATACCTTAGAGAGTAGACTGGATATACCTTCCATATTTTGCATACAAGACCTCAAGTTATGTTTGAATGACGAAAAGAGGAAAATGACTTTTGTATAATTCAATTTTCAGACTACTTTTATAGACACTCTACACGAAATGTGAGATTTAGACAGTGGGTGATCTTTTTTTCAATTGCAATTAAGAAACTGATCACAGACATTTTAATGAAAATTTTTAAATGCTTTGCAATAATTTGTATATCTTTGAAGTTTCATTACTGGTGTATCTAGGATTTTTTTTCAATATATCTCTGGGCACAGACAATTCCTCAATCAGCCACATCTTACGGTATGAAATTAATAATCAATTTGTAAAGTAATTGAATGCCCTAATTGCAAATAAGTTCCATTTCAGTAAAATTCTTTTCCAATAGTCAGAATCCGTACTATCTTGAGACCTATCAACAGAGGAAAACTTGACTATCAAGAGGAAGAAAAAAAAAACAACAGAGAGCCAATGATAGACTTTCTTCTATGATAGATTCAGAAGAGAACTCTTAATCCATCAAAAGGAAGAAAGAATTGCTGAACATGTACGAAGATATAGAGCGAAGGAAAGCCATGGAGAAACAAACGAAAGAGAAACTGAGAGGTTCAGAAATATTAATTACACTGTAGACACATTTTAACACAGTTTGAGCGTGCATCTTAATTTTCAAAACATTTGGTTCTCAATATAATAGCCAAGTCTAAGAATAGAAAGTCCCCAACTGAATCAGGTTACACCAATTGTAAAAAGGAAATGTAACAAACAAAAGCATTTCAGAAGTCAATGAGCAAAACTTATCACCCCTTTCCCTTTCATCTGTCACTAAAAAGTTTACTAGCATATTTTCAAACTCCTTCTCTAGACACTCATTACATATATATGTGAGGTTTGTCAAAATGTAACCCTCTGGTAAGGAGTCACAATCCTAAAATTTTCTTATATTCATTTCTGTCCTGGTTAGCCTCACCCAACATTTGTTTCTTCATTTTTGTACAAATTACAAGGGTCAGTCTTGAGGAAGTTGGTGGGGGAGGTCTGGACTTGGATTAAAGTTTGTAAAAATGGAAAATTTAGAACAACCAAGACTCAGATAATTAGGGACCTTAAGTAGAGTGCAACGGCCGAAACGTTGTATGAAAAACAACCAAGATGAGGATGGTCCGAATATCAATAGAAATAATAATAATACCTCATCTCAAAAATTCAGAGATATACTAAGGACCTTAACTTCTGCATTAAAACTAATCTACAGTTAATCCACAAGGTTTATCACAAGCAAAAACTGATATTATCCACAGTGGCTAGCATATAGGTCCAGCATTAAAAAACCATTACAGGTAATATTCTAGTAATTGTAAGGTGCATATGATTTTTTGTCATTAGATTTTCAAGGGGAAAGTGTATAATATATGCCATTATAAAGAGGCCCTCCTTCTAAAGCCAGATGGAGTTACATTTTGCCAAAGGTTACCTGCAATTTTCAGAAGTACTCATACAATAGGTTATCTTCCTTTTTTTTTTTAAAACAAAATTCCTAACAGTCATATATATTTGGACCTAATCGAGGAAAAATTATACATAGAAAAACAATATTTCCATCAGTGAAATTCCTATCCATCAGTTATTACCCTTTTAAAGCAAAGAGATTTATTTACTGGGATTCCCTCAAGTCCACTCAACTTGCATGTTATTGAGCTGTCAGCAATGAATAATGCAGAAGACTTTGAAACTGACTAGAGAGCATTCAGACCGCACACCTTTGTCAACACCAAACACTAAAAACTGAATGAAAATCAGTTTATATATTGCAACAGTCCGAGGAAAGTAACTCAAGTTTTGAATTGTCTCAATATATGAGAAAATATCTCTCAATCAAAGAATTATTCCTGTATCCTTTCGAAAATTTAATCAATTCTCCCTTACACCATGGCACAGATTTATAGACATTCTCAGAGAAAATTATAGAGAAGTTTTGGAGTTATTGAATAGACTAACAGACACATATACAACTTTGTTGGCTGAAGAGAATAAATGCTGGTAGTTTTTGGAAAGCTACATTCTTTCCAGAGTGTACAGTAATTATCATGTCAGGTTGAGCGTTAACAAGTAACCCATGTCAGGAAAAACGGTCTCTTCCATGTTTCTCCCAGACTTTCAGGTGTCTGTGTTGCAGGAAGAACCCTAACTTGTTACAAGTAATCCAATTTAACTCAGCAAGTTTATGGCTGTTGGTCTGCCATGTCAGATGTGCAGTTTTAAACAGTGGCAAGCCTTGGCACTTACTTGGAACCATTTCTGCAGTATTAATGTCCCAGAATTACTGTTTTGACATGAACAAGACTTTGAGGCTAACATTAAGAACACAGAGGCGGATCCAGGATTTCTAGTGAGGGGTGGGGGGGAGGAATTGGGAGAAAATAATTTTTACAAATAAATACATAAAAAAAAGAAAAATTTCAAACCTTAAAAAAAAAAAGGAAGTAAAGCATTTGAGTTGTAGCTTTTAAACACTAGAATTGACAAAAGAGTACGAAAATCAGTCGAAGAAATTTACCACAGAAGTAATAAATAGAAGATTAATAAAGAATAAGATGGAAGACATTTTACTTATACTCGAATGAAAAATAGAATAATAAATGTTTATTTCTAAGGTTAATTTCTGATTACTTGGGATTTACTGGATTTTTTATTGATAAAATTTCTTCAAGCAGATATTTGAAAAAAAAAAATTCATTGTTTTTGTGAGTATGAAGTCATCGTATCTGCATCTGAAGGGGGAATACAGAATGTTTTTAAGGCTTACGGTTGATTTTGTGAGTAATGAACTTGAAATAACTTCTTCCATCTACAATTGAAAACCATACACTAAGCAGCAGCAGCATCAGGCATGATGAACGATTCGAAGTAAAAGACAAGTAAATGAAAATCTAAATTCAAATAAAAGCCAGTTTTACTTCACCCAAACAAGTAAGTTATAAATTTTACAATGGTTTTGGTTGTAAATAGAACCAATATCATGACCCTGTACGAAAACATATTGACTTTTTAAGAGTGTGATGTTGCAAATCTATGAGACTTACAGTATTATCTGATTAGCAGAAGTTAGATATATCAAAACCAAAATAAAAACATTGATGACATTGAAAATTTTCATCTTTCAAAATCCTCCCTTTCATCGTTGTTGTTTTGATCTCAACATTTGTTTATTTCTGCCGATGAATAAGGCATCTTGTGATTAATCATAAATATTGGTTTAAATTATGCAAGGAAGAATCTCATTTAATATTCCATTTGTAGCATGAAGAGAAAGTTTAGCGAATACTTGGAAAAGGTCATATGTTAGGTGTCAATAATTGGTAAAAGAAACATTTTGCAGAACAGTATTCAGTGTGAAGTGTTTGCCTCTGTCAGGTGAGAAGAGACTGGACTGTGTTAGACAAAACATTGCCATATCATACACTATTTCGGAATGTGACACGACAAATAGACTGATTAGGCATTTCTCAAAAAGTTTGATCAAACTTATACAGCATGTTCCAAACTATTATTTTTAAAAACTTCCAATGCAACTGTACAATGTGCAGACGAGAGAATCATGCTCAACATCATATGGGCAGACCATAAAACATCACAGTATATTAGAGGAAAAATAGATATCATAGAATTCATCAGAAAAATCAAATGGCAATGGGCTGGTCATGTAGCAAGAATGTCAGACACCTGATGGACATCATAACTCACAACATGGATTTCCAGAGATCATATCTGAATTGTGGCTCGCAAAACATAAGATGGCATGATAAACAAGACAAGTTCAGAAAGTACTGGTTCCATGATGCCCACAATAGAGAAGTTAAGCAAATCTGGGTGAACATCTATGTCCAATAAGAGATGTTGGAAGGCTGATGATGATGTACCTATTTGTAAATCTGTCACATTTTCTTCAAACATCCATGTGTACGATACAATTAAAGATATTAAAACTACACTTCTCATTTGCTAATCAAATTAAGATTACTTACACACCAATTTTTTTATAGTTTCTTCTATCCTTTATCTTTCAGAATAATCCGAACTTTCGTTATCAGATGTATTGGCAAGGTAAACTACATAAATTTAATTTACATCTGGACAGGGATTTTTGTGGCACCTTGTATTGGGAAAAAAAGACAAATTTACCAGTTTAAAAAAAAGAAGTTTCAAGAAATTTTTTTGTTTAACTATCTGAAGTTTCTGCCAAGATAATATTTACCAGAAGCTATAGAAATAGAAAATGACAAACAAAACACATGCTTTATATTGGATTTTTAACACGTGTCACGATTTCAGTAAAAAGAACGAGGCATGTCATGCATGGATTAAATAAGTTAATTAAAACTGTAATGAAACATCAACTGATTAAAAAAATTCTTTAAAAAAAACAAAAAAAAAACAAGTTACCTTACATGTCAGTAAATCAAAATATGCGAAATTCTATAAGTATTTTTTGTTTTTTATGTTTACATGAATGTAAATACAACTTGATGATTATAATTAGAGCAAAAGAAAGCATCACCAACAAAGATTAGAAAGCATCTGGAGAGCAAATATATCAGCCAACAACATACACAATCTAAAAACTGAATAAAAATCATATGTACCTACAATGAAGGGGAGTTGATTATTTTTTTTCGGACTATTTCAATGTATAAAAAATATCTCCCAATCAAAAAATAATTCCTGGACTGGTCTTAAATTTTAATCAATTCTTCTGTACTCCATGACCCACCCTTCTTCATTAAAATCTAGAACTTTTGGAAATACTGTGTGTACAGACAAAGTTTGAGTGGTAAATAATTGTTAAGCAAGTGATTGAAAGAGCACTGATCGTTGAAAGCTTCTGGAGTGCGTGGGGAAAATCCATTTAGGAAAAATCTCTCATCATTCCGGGGGATGAAATTCTAATATTCCTTGATGGTCAAAATCAAGACTAAAACAGCACCCTTCCCATAGAGGGTGTGGCTCTATGCTATGCAGCAAAAAGTATCAAGGATAGCATCCCTAAAGATATTAAGCTACTTTCATGTCCATATCAGTCTCTTTACATTGATCTATATCGGGAGTGACCAATTTTTTTAGACCAACTCCTTCATGGAGTTCTAAATCCTTCATCAACCCCCAGGCAGGGATGCCAAAAGATATTTGTCGAAAATATTAATACAAAAACTCCTTAAGACATACCATATATATATATATATATATATATATATATCAACCAATACCATAATTATAATAAGTCAGAAAAAGATTAATTATATACAAATCAGAAATATGTTATCAAAATGTTGTATCTTATGTTTTTTTTTCCATTTTCAATATGAATGTCAGCTTTTGAACCAAAAAGGTCAACAGACCTCCCATGGTGTTTATCGACACCTTTTTAACCCCTGGGCATTGGATTTTCCAATCAACCCTCTAGGGTTGATATTAACCACTTTGGTCGAGATGAACATTTTGGATTGTTAAGTAAGGAAAATGTGCTGAAAGCCTACAAACTATTTTATTTATGTTTTCAAAACAGCCTCAATGGATAAAACTTAAAAGATAGCAGATCTAATAAATTTGATGTCGGAAAGGGTAAAAATTTTAAAATCTCCAAATGGAAATTTTCGAAATTTTAATCTGCATAATATTCTTGGCTAAAGGTTCTGTTTGAAAAGAGATGCTCATTTAATTTTCTCATCTCTCTCTCTCTCTCTATATATATATATATATACATATAGATATAGATATATAGAGTGAGAAAGACTTGACAAAAGTAGTTAGATACCTACTTTTAAACAAGAGCTCAACTAAACCACAGGTCAGCAAAATACAGCTCACCCAATTCAATGAATATATCGTGTTGCATACAAAAATTCTCCACAAATGAATCAAATGTTTTACAACTAAAAATATTTCAACACCATGCAAAGCTGTTTCAATAGCCTTGTGAGATCATTGTTTCAATTTTTATTCACCTTGGCCCACAAGACATAAAAACATTCAAAAATCTGGCCTCCCACCAAAAATCTCGCTGACCATTATTCCAAACTATTCAGGAAGAGATATACATTTTTTTAAATATCTTTCAATGAAAAATGTACATATCATCATGCATATATGTGCATTTATCTATGCCGACAAATTGGAAGGTAAAATCCATATTTAAATTGGGAAATACAATTGATAAATTCTAATTAGTAGTAAGAATGAAAATCATAAATGACCAGAATCCGTTTCCTCTAGGGAATCAATGCTAATTAGTTCCAATCGCTGCTGCTCCAATTACAAATACTTCAGAAATCCCATTACCATTTAATTAATAACTTTACAATATGGAGCCTCGAGGATAACACTTTGGAATATTTCTCCCCTTACTATACCCTCGACCCTGCATTGTATTTACACCTTTGTTTCTAGAGTAAAATCGAACTACATCGGATTTCCTCCACTTTCTACAGTCAATATCAGATTAATTATAGTTTTCAATATTGTTTATTGATCTTTGTCCAATTAAGTACGGTAGTACCTCAGTTAACACTCAAGAAAATGTAGGGCTAATTGAAACAGTACTACCCAGGGTCACTGTAACATAGCGTGAATAGCGTGTCCAGGACACCTCTCTTTGCATTGCTGCTAGGTTACCAGTCAGGCTCATTTGCATTATTCTAGAATATGTTGTTGCTGAAAGGATTAGTGCAGTGTATCTAATCTGATAGCTATTTCCTTGAGCCAGTATAATATCAGTAGGTGTCGACATATATCAATACATGATAAATTATGGGCTTATTCTCATACAGATGCCACACCAATCCAAGCATACAGAATACAGTTATTCCAGAGACAGTCCATGACGCTGTCTTTTATCATTATTTTTGGGAAGATAACGTTAATAAATTTTTTCCGAATGATGTTTGCGAATCAGCGGTAAGCGAAATCTCAGCGTAATCCAAGTTGAAGATTGCTCCTCCTCCTCCACAATATACAACGGGTCCACCTCACACTTCACCGTTTGTTATAAATGAACAGATTTTTGTTCTACAGGCTTGTGATTTGTTTTAAAAGAGGAGGATTTAACGGAAACAGGAAATTCATTAAAAATAAACCACAAAAGGATATTATTCCCAATTTGAATTCCATCAACTTCTTTTTACCCTTTATTCCTACATTGATGTTCATGCTTCTCCTCTTTTGAAACTAAATTTATAATAAGGGAAAATTCAGAACATAAATTATTCCTTGATGCTAAATAAGTATTCCTTTCATGTGCCGGAAACCAGTCTAAACACAGTGAGAGAGAACAATATATTTAGACACTGGAAAAATATTTATTTAATACTCCATAGTTTAGATTTGCGTGAAATTAACACAGCTAATGCATTTTAATATAAAAGTTGAGAATTATAAAATATGGTTGGAAATATGAAAATCTACATAAGAGATAAAAAAAATAAAGTAACAACAAGTAAAAATATGATTAACAACATCAATATTTAGTTGTAAAACATTTGCAATTATTGCTCAGAAATGTTCTCCATAAAATTTAACCAACTCATCAGTGCATTATTGTGCAATTCTACCCACTATCCTTCAGAAACAACGTTCAAGTTTCCAACACTTGGAGATTCTATTGTCTATAACCTTGAGAAGAGTCATTAACACATCGACGTCTAATTTCTTCTTTCCATCTTTGATGTTAACACAGAGTCTCGGCAATTCATTCCACGGCCTACTTCCAGTATAATATGTTATATCCATGAGAAAAAAGTTTTTTTTCTCCAGTAGTGCAAAGCAAAAAAACAGTATCAAACAAAAAAATTCTAATAGGTGTTAGACAACTCCAATGTGTATAGTTTTTTTAATTTTCCTGAGTGCTTTGTTAATTGTAGGATTAAGTCTCTACACCTAGCACTGCCAAAAGAAGAAAAAAAAATGGATTGTTGGTATATTAATGACCATAATTAGTTCCTTCTCTGCTCAACAGAGACACAAGACAAGAATTCTTTGTTTAACCAAGAAAGAAAATGAGAACTTTCCTGTATTCAAATCACGGAACCAGCTGTACTGCATGTATTGTTGAAATAAAATAACTTATTTACAAGCATTGCAATTAAAGTTTAAATTTTCTGTTTGATACTATTTTTTTTTGTTTTGTACTACTGGAGAAAAACATTGATAAAGGAGACTCTCTTTCCTTATGTATATTATGTATTAGCAGGGATAACTGACATTGCCAGTAGAAAAAGGTCATCAACACTGTTTGTTTTCTAATATGTGCTGCCTTGTAGTTTCTCCATATGATGTTGAGAATGATTGTCTCCTATGCATGTTGCATGAGTCTCAGTTTGAGGACTGATCTTTTGGTTAGGTTCCATGTTTCTGCTCAATAAGTGACATGTGTTGCAGGACATGTAGTGAAATCTAACATAGTCCTCCTCAAAGTTGCCACTTGGAGGTGGGTGAAAAATGCCCAAACTGACTTGACCTTCAATTGACTTTTAGACTATCATAAGTTCAAATTTTCAGCTTGTAGGGCGTAACCGTTGAGGGTTTTTTTTATAAAAAAAACATAGTGAGAAAAAAACATTCTTCATCTCCAGAGTATTAAATTACACCTGAAGAAGGCCATAGAATAAAACAGCTGAAACACTGTGTCAACATCAAAGCTGGGAAGAACATATTAGATTGTTTGAACAAAAGTTGGTATTTCTTTATACTTGAGCAAAAAAATTTCAATTGGATCAAAATCCACATCTAGAATCACCTCTTTATTATTCCTTGTGAACCATTCTCAAGCTGTTTTCCCGACATGTTTACTGCTTCTCAAACTAACCAAGAGTCATTCAGCTGAAAATCTTCATGCCAATACTTCATTCACCTAAATTTTACAACTGAACAGCGATAAAATCTGTCATTTTGGAGCTAGATTAATATTTTGAGGTCCACAATTTATCTATGTTATAAGCAGACTGCACTATAATGTACCACATTATAACGGGAGATACCTGTATTACAATAATTGCAGAAATTTCCTGCATCTTTGAAATTCAAAAACCAATAAAGAAAGAAACCCACAATCCTCTAGCACTACTGCCATTAAAAAACATGAAAAACTTACAAAACCAATTTTTATGGTAATGCCTGTTTAAATGAAGAAAAACATAAATATCTGAGAAAATCAAGTCATCCATCCTTCATGTTTCATTCACCCTTGGGTGAATCATCACCCGATTATGAAACACTGTTTGAGATCATCATATGAAGATTTGTACAGTGTCCCCCAGGTTTCGCTTTCCGCGGTTCCGGTTACCTACAATTGATCTAAAAGAACCAATGTCCGCCTTTTATTACTAGTTATTGTTTTTAATCTCTTCCTAATTCATAAATCAAATGTTGTCATATGTACGCGTAATCCCGAATCAGTGAAATTGTTTCATTTGAACTTTTTTACAAAAAATAAATACATAGTTTTAATTCAATCAAACGTTCCTTCAACCAAAACTAGGATATAAACAGCTATTCCAGAAAAATCAAAACAAAGATACAAAACAACTATTTTTCATAATCAAAAGTTCATGTAATTGAAAGTGAAATCAAACTCAAAATAAGTTAATTTCACCAATTGTGCAAACTGACCAATTTAGCATAACTTATGTGCAGGAAAAAGCAGTATATAAGGGCCATTTTTTTGTGAAAAAAAAAAAAATCTCCCTAAATCAGATTTTTCTCCACATTCTCAAATTTCATATAAAAATAAACTATCAATTTCAAATGTAAGTAAAAGACCTGCTTGTTGGTTGAAATAGTTTTGAGTTTTCCACTATCAACGGGCAGATTCATTTGACCCCTTTATTTATATTTCAAATACCGATTTTCGATGCAGGCAGGTACTCCTGACTTGCAAGACTGGCACTGCATAATCTTCGAACCTCAAGTAGGATGTTTTGTTTTTCTTGCCTCCACAGTCTTTCTTTTTAATTGTTCAGAAAACAAATCTTGTTAGCATTT
Source organism: Thysanoteuthis rhombus (assembly GCA_963457665.1). Lineage (NCBI taxonomy): Eukaryota > Metazoa > Mollusca > Cephalopoda > Oegopsida > Thysanoteuthidae > Thysanoteuthis > Thysanoteuthis major. The sequence goes on from OY735222.1 coordinate 36,243,110, forward strand.
CCCATTCATGCAAGTTTGAGCTTGCTGAAATGCACAAAACTGATGGGAGAAGTTCTAACCAATTTCAAACTCTGCCTAAAGAGTTTTAGATTCAGACATTATTTTCCTTGTTAGTGTTTTGGATCCAATTAACCTTTAGATAATTCAGGTTAATTAATTAGGAATTAGTCGGCAATAGACTAGGATCACTTTTCATTCATCAGTTGTAAATGATGTTGGTTGTGAGGGGGCTGTTGATAACTTGGTTTTAGCCTCTCAGTGCTTTGAATTAAAGCAACTGAATCTCTCTTGCTCTCTCTCTCTATCTCTCTCTCCTTCAACTCTTATCTCTTAACCTTCTCTCTTAGCCCTTTCCTCTTTTTGACTCTCTCTCTCCTAGCTTTTACTTCTCTCTTTTTCCACCTCTCTCTCTCTCTCTGCTCCTTCCTCTCTCGCCTTTTGCTCCTTTCTCTTTCTCCCTATCTAATCACTCAAGCCAAACAATTCTCCTCCCCCCCTCTAATGTCTTTAGTTCAATTCTTCCAACAATCCAGACTTTCCAACTCCCTTTCAGCAAGATCATTTACTTTTGCTTCTTTGTCTCTCTTGATTCTCTCTCTCTCTCTTGCACATTCCTCCCCTTCCCACAGCTTAGTTCATCTCCATCTCTCTCCCAATCCTTCATCTTCTTCATTTTCTTCTCTTTTCGTGATCCCTTTTTCTAATCCTAGAATCCCGTCAAACTGTGTGCTACAACTCCCCAGTGTGCAGCATAAATTTTTCCAAATACACAAACATATATTTTGAGCCTTGAATGGGTCTAGTACTAGCATTATGTCTGCCCTGCACCCACCAAAGAGTTCCCAATCGAATGCTTTTATCACCAGGTTTTGCAGGATCAGAATATCATTAGTAACAGATGAAAGGAAAAAGGGGTGATAATAAATATATGTCTCACAGAAGTTCTATTCATTGACTACTGAAATGTTTTTGTCAAAGAAATTTTATTCTTAGTAAGTTGAATATATTTCTTAGAGTGCTATCATATAATAAAGTTTAAATGTCATTTACTAAGAACATCTTGAGGAGGAAAAGACAACAATTAAAATCAAAAAATGCACAGCTGAAGGAAGTAGACCACTACATCCACCTAGGACAATGGATCTCCATGATATCCTCAAAAGATGAAACCAGGCAAAGAATCATTCTGGAATGGCAAACTTTCAGCAGAGAAAGCTCAACCTTCAAGAATAAGGAAAATCCCATTAATCCTCAAAATAAGAGTCTGCAACACATGTCACTTATTGAGCAGAAACATGGAACCTAACCAAAAGATCAGCCCTCAAATTGAAACCCATGCAACATGCATAGGAGACAATCATTCTCAACATCATATAGAGAAACCACAAAACAGCACATGTTAGAAAACAAACAAGAGTCAGAGATATCAACAGAACAATTAGAAGATTCAAATAGCCAAGTTGCAAGAATGGCAGACAACTGCTGGATATCAAGATTCACACTGTGGGTCCCCAGAGATCATATGCAGAACTGCGGCTGGTAAAAAAAAAATGGCGTGACAAACTAGACAAGTTCAGACAGTATTTACTCCACAGCTCCCATAGGAGAGAGATCTGTCGAACCTTGGGGAAGGTCTATGTCCATCAACAGATGCTAAAGGGATGCTGCTGCTGATGATGATGAATCAGTTCTTCTCTAAACATTCTTTCTCTTATTCCTCTTCTCTCTCTTTCTGCTTTACTACAATCCTTCAATACTTTTTTTTAGAAACAGTCTGCTTCAATAGAGCAAGAGGGCTGAAAATTTCATTTACACTTGATTATGTCTAGAAAAGGCGTCATTTTGTTTTTTTGAAAATCCGCTCCTCTAAATAGGTTTTTTAGTGGGAGTTCAATATACAATGTAAGTTTTTGCAAAACTGATCCCTTAGTTTGTGTCTGGCAGCATTTTTTGGAAAATTCAGACTTTTCAGTGATCACTACCTAACCAAAGGAGAGGTTTGATGAAATTTGTTGAAAGAATTGAATGAATGCACCACTTTGCTATGATTGACAATTTGACATTTTCACAAATAACTGAACACCACCCACATGGTCGGTGTTCAGCTAATTGTCTACTTTATGTATGGGTAAAATAGATAAAGATTCTGTTTAGCTAACCGGATGAACACAAAGCCAGGGTCCAGTTGAGCATCATACTTACGCTGTAAATTGAACCACTAACTAAAATCTTTTCAAATAAAAACATGCTCCAAGACATCATTGGTAACCGAAAATTTGCTGTTTGTCCTTGAGTTACACAATGACAGGCATTTGGTGAAATAAAGTGAGATATTCCAAAATATCCCATCCATGAGTTGGTCAAATGAAGGCCACAATATTTGTTAAAAATATTTGTCAAAACCAAACGTGTGACCTTCATCTGTCATGGCTGATAATAGATATAGCAGTCAATTACTGCTATTGCTCGATGAAACAATTATGGTAATAATGATTTAGTCATATCTGTTCCCATGTTCCAATATGAGAAAGGTTAACTATCAAAATGACTAGCAATGGGACATAACATCAGAAAGAATATCATTTAAGTCATGACCAATTGCATCACTTCACACCATATTTAGAACTTTCCTCAAAATACCAGCAGAAACAAATACGCTTCACATGGTTCAAGTCAAAAGTGGCCAAGCCACATGTGGCTACTTTTCTCATCACAGTTAATATAAAAGTGAATAAAAGATTTTATAAATATTTACCAGATATAAGCTGAAACCCACTAGATCAAAACACAAAGTTAATGTTCATTGTTAGTGAAAAATATTTAAGAATTTATACCCCATTTTAATACTAGATTGGAGAGACGCTTTGTTTTCCAGGTCTGAGGGAAGAAATGGTGCAAGAGAAAGGGATTAGAGAAATTTCTGATATATATATTCAGTACAGTACTTTATAATCACTGAAACTAATACAAATTAACAGTTTAAAAAGATCGATACATGATTTTTGCATACATGAATTTGTTAATAGTTGTATTGAATTTTTGAAACAAAAAGTGTCTGTAACAATAAAAATGTGTAAATTTTGTTTGACTTTCAGCTCTCAATTAATCATACGTGGCCCTTGCATTAAACGAGTTTGGCCACCTATGGTCTATGTTTTGAAATTTCTATTCTAAGAGCGTTCGCTGACCAACCACTACAACAGACTACTTCATCAATAATGCCAAGTTATCAATCTTGGAGTAGATTATAAATTCTATAACTGAGCAGACAATTATGTATTTTTCAATTTCAAATACATCTAAATTATGATTGGCCAAATTTTGGAGAAAAAAATAAACAAATGAAGCTAAATCACTCCTAATGGCCTACCAAGACATTTCGTGTTTCTAAGTAACTTATACAAATCCTCTTGTTACTCTGATGATAATGTTTGAGATGGAAAAAAAAAAAAAAAAAAAGGAACAGAGGTCTGGGCCTCTGAGCTCTGCAAGACACGGAGTGAATTTTGACAGTTATTTTGAGGGGAAAAAATGGAATTTTAGATGAAAGGAAATTCAGTAAATTAAAGTTAAAGCAAAACAAATTTTGGTAACAGAGAAACTGCAACTTAATAAAGATGAAGAGAGAGACAAGAAACCAGACACCCATTGCCTGGAGCAACCAGCGGCTGGCTTCTCTGAGATTTCCAGACGGACACATATTATTCAATGAAAATCTAAGGCTAACAAATAGATGTCTATATATGTATGTTAACACTCAAAAATATGCATTTCAATATGTATATGAAACTACATACATACATATTATAGTGATATAATACTGGCCTCAAAACATCTTTCAATAGTCAACATCAATAGAAAAGTTAGATAATTTGCATATCCAGATGGTCATAGGAATTGAAATTTTCACAGAAGATGCAATCATATTGAATATGTATTTGAAAATGTCTGTCTGTTTGTCTATGTTCTCCTCCCCAATGGCTCAATGTAGCCAGGAATATTGAATTAGAGCACTCCTCAAATGTGCTAATCTAAAGTATACAAAAAATCCAAGTGATCTGCAACTAAATAATATTACAGTAAGGCTAGCATTTGTGGTCATGCCATAATAATCATCTGATTTCTATCTATCTATCTATATAATTAATATACCATTGCACTTAAAGGAGCAGGTCCCCTGGTGGATGCTTTTGCGGGTGACGTTGTCAAGCCATTACGATGAGCTTTTCAACGGTAACTGCGTCGGCTGGAGCCATTTTTGGAAGGGTTGCTCCTATTTCTTCCCACGTTAAGCCTGGCCTTGTGTCACATATTGCTGTGGTGGGACAGTGATTAAATAGATACTCTCGAAGTCAGAAGTATTAAATAAAGTTACCCCTCAAATGCACTAACTCAAAGAATGCACAAAACACTAAACCGTGATAAACGTAGTGGAAATAACTTTTCATGGGAAATACAATTGTGTTCTATTATACTGAATACACCTTCATCAACAACAATTCTGAGCTGTTTATAGCTACTTTTCAGCCTGAGCAACACCAGGCATTCTGTTAGTAGTAGATAAATTACAGATTTATTTTTCATTCAATCTCATACTGCAGTGTTTTCAGCCATTTTATGAGAAATAAACATTGCTTTTTTTGTTTCCTTTTTATTTGATTCTTTTTTTTTTTTTCAAGTTAAAATTAGAATCTATGTTTGATTCTGTGTTAGGGATTGCAAAGAACCTTGTTCATCAATACTTTTATCCATACAATAACAAAATGAAAAGTTGAAAGTTTAACAAAATTAATACAAGTTGTCAAGGAGATAGTTGTGATGGGAATCCCCCCCCCCAAAAAAAACCCCGCTCTTTTTCTAATCTATTGCCCACTTTTCCACAAAATTTCAATGGAATTCATTGAGAACTTTGGAGATATCATATGGATAGACAGAACACTTTTTGGTATATTTTGTAGTTTTGGACAGTCAGCTAGGACATGGAAGAGATAATTGTACATAGATTTGCTCCAAAATTTCCAGAATACATTCGTAGAAATTCCATTGAATGATAAGCAAATAGGCCATGAAAGTGATCAGGAAATTTTCAAGCAGATCTGTGCATGATTATCTCCTTAAATAATTTTCTGCAAACTCAAAATATCTCCAAAAGTTCTCAGTCTGACTACATATCTCCTAAAGTTTTCAATGGATTCAAATGAAATTTTGTCAAATGATGAACCATAGGCTACAAAAGAAATGGTGAAATATTGAAGTGGATCCATGCACAATTATCTCTCAACATACAAGCTATCTGCCTGCCCTACAGAATAGCTCCAAAAGTCCTCTGTCTGTCCACACGGTATCTCCAAAAGTTCTTTATGGATTTCAATGTAATCCTTTGAAGTGAGCAATAAGCCACAGAATAATTTTGGAGCAGATCCATACACAATTACTTAGTTATCAGTCCACACAGGTGTTTAATCTTTCAAAACAAGGTTATTAATACCTAAATTTTCTAATATGAAAGTAAGAATTAAAATTTGAAATGGTTTCGGCAAAATCAGCAGATAAGCTCCACAGAACTTATTTCAGGAATGTGCTGATTGTTTTATTCAAATCAAACTTTCTTTTTCTATGTTATCACAAACAATTCTGAATAAAAGAAAAAAATAATCAATCAATTTTCTATGAATCATTTCAGAAAAAACATTTAAGAATGAGAAATATAATTTCCAAGACTAAGAAAATTTCTGATGAAAAAAATAGGGAAGACATGATGGTTGATAAAATGCAAAATAAATAATTTCTCTAAAACATATACTCAAACTTATATACGTACATCATAAGACAAGTATATGCATGCTTAGTATATATATATATATATATATATATATATATATATATATATATACACATACACTAGTATAGAACCTATAAAAGATGAGGGAATCATTTATGTATGAATTGGCACTTCTACATAGAGTCAGAGTACCAGTACAGTCTGTCAAAATTTGATGAGTCAACAGAAACTAATTCTTTATTCAGGTTCTTCTCGTTAATCTATTCACTCCCAACTGAAGTTTAGTTGCAATAAAAAGCAACAACAATTGAGATCAAGGTGAATTGTAGCAAAAAATGATGATGAGTGAATAGATATAAATATATGAAAAAAAAAATACCACTCAATCAAAAATGTATCTGCCCCAAAATTTAGTCAGTCCTTCCTTAGTCCTTGGTCCACATTCCACAAAATGTCACTGAAATCCATTGAGAAATCTTAGAGATATCATGTGGACAGATTGACAAACAAATATTGGTGATTATATACAGTATACCTCTGCCAGCAAAATTGAAAGAGGTAAAAATGTACGTAAAGAATGAGAGAGGGAGAGAGAACATCGAAATGAACCTGAGTATGAGTGTGTGTGTGGGGGGGGGGTAGACTGCAACTAGTTGTATAAATGAGAAAGCTGTCCAAAACAAGAGACACAGATGCACACAAGGGTGGATCAATAATTCTGTAGACTGACAGTTATTAGCTGAATTTAGATCTGAAATTTTCACTTATTAATGTTTGGTCTTCATGACTAATATTCATCACAGAATAAAGTGCACTGACAAGAAAGGAGAACATGTTGAAAAATAAATACTTGTATAAAATAAATGCCTTTTTTTTTTCATAACTTCATAGATAGATTAATAAATATAAGGGTGGATCGATAATTCTGACACATAAGCCTGACACATAGTTATAAGCTGATTTTTTACCTAAACTGTTCACTGTTTAATGTTCAGTCTATGTGATTAATATTCACCACTGAATTGAGTGCATTGACAAGGAAGGAGACAATAAATATTAGTTGTGTCGACATATCCTTTTTTTCATCATTATCGATTTCATCATCATTAGCCTTTTATGGTCTGGCATTGGATATAGACCTCCCTCAAGATTCTCTAGACTTCCCTTTCATGGGCGTTATGAAGCCAGTACTTTCTCAACTTGTCTCAACTATATTTTGTTGGCCCTAGTTGCGCATGTGATCTTTGGGGACCTAAGTTGTGAGTAATGATGTCCGGCAGTTGTCGACCATTCCATGACCATACCATTGTCAATCAAGTTCTCTTATGGATTCTATGATATCTCAGACTCCTGTCTTACCTCTAATATACTGTGCTGTCTTGTGATCTCTCCATGTTATGTTGAGCATGAATCTCTCTTGTGCATGTTGTGTGGTTCTTAATTTAGGGGGGGGGCAATCTTTTGGTTAGGTTCCATGTTTCAGCTCAATAAGTGACTGGAGGGTGCACTGACTTCATACCCTTCTTTTTAGCCTTAGCAAAATATTCTTATTCTTGAAGGTTGAGCTTTCCCTGCCAAAAGCTTGCCAACCTCGTGTGATTCTTTGCTTGATTTCTTCTTCTTTTGAGGATTTCATGAAGATTCATTGTCCTACGTAGATATAGTGGTCTTCTCTCTCCAGATATAGATGACATTTATCTCTGTGTAAATTAGTAGATAGGATGAATACAGAACTGAGTGAATTCACTAAGGCTATGACAACCTTCATAATAAAAGCCATGTTCTCAGGAGTAATTCTTTTTAGCAATATTCGTACTGACACCCGCTGTTAATATGACATAGAGATAGATAATTACAAAATAAGAAATGGATATTCATCCCCCAAAATCTGCCTCAAATTCTCTAGCTGCATGTGGGCAATGACAATGTTAGACCAGATAGAAGATGAGAATAAGAACATCGTCACTTCAGATAAATGAAACATATCCTACTGGCTGAAGCCATCAAAATTCCATGGATGTTGACAAAATTACCTTATTATTTCCTGCTTTTGCTCTTCTCTCGCCCTTTGCCAGTGTTTTCACATTCTTTCCCTTATCTTCTCCAAACTTCATTGCCCCTCCATGTTTTCATCTAAAGCTTATGCAAACATGGGTTAATTTTATATGCAAAAATCTTCATACCCCATCTGTAAACTAACTTCCTTTTCTCCCACCCCTTCCCTATTTTCTCATTAAACTACCTTTCTTCAAAGTCCTCTCCCATATTACCCTCATGTACCTTAAGATAATTTTTTTTCAAAATTCTATTCATGGAAGAATTCCAATCTCAATGAGGAGTAGTTTCAAGAAGTTTATGACATTAAGAGTAATACTACTAAACTTTCTTTCCTGTCCTCTCTCACACTACCTGCTTGATAAACTACCTAACTTTTCTTTTCTATGATTACTGAAAATGTAATAATCAACACAGGCAGAAACAATCAGAATAGCTCCAAAGTCTACACATTTATGCTGTGCTTGTGCCAAAAAAAAAAAAGAAAGAAAAAAAAAGAAAAAAAAAAGAAAAAATCATTCAAACAAAATGGAAGAAAAAAAATATTTCTAATATTCCAATCTGATCCTCAAAATTACTCGGAAGGTATTACTACGAAAAACAAAATTGAATTTCTTTGTGAGTTTCAATAAAATAATAATGATAAAACAGAAGCTAAACTAATTTTGTTCAGATGTGCAATTTCTGCTTGCAGCGTATGATAACACAAAAAAAATTGACTGCATCTTTTCTCAAGACTCGCATTTCCCAAGAGATCAAGCCCACATCATTAATGCCCTCCTGAAATTAAATTCATTACATGAAGCCTCATAAATCATGTATATATTAAGATATGTCAAAATGGAAAAAATAAAATATAGAAACTTGAACATACCAACACCAGCTTCAAATGAGAATTTTCAAATTCAAGAATTTTCTAAACTTTCTATCATAGACTGTTGCTTTTAATATGTTGCATCCTACCAGAATTTAATCTTCTCAGAGTCATATTTTTATAAAACTGTTACTGAAAATGATATATTGAAATAGGTTAAACAAATTTTAGAATTTGTTTTACTTTTAATATGAATGCAGGATATTGAAAACATTTATACATTTCTCTATTCATTTGGTGTATGGAGGCAAGGTGATCCGACAAATAATGCTCCCTCTAAACCTGACATAGCAAATCTTATGGCAGTGAAATAACATCATTCATCGCATAATATAATAATTTTACAGGGACCTGTACTTTATATTAGAATACATGATTTTTTAAAGGTCAAAAATTGTTTATCACCATAGTTCATTGATTACAATTCAAAAACTAAATGCTTGAAATGGGGTGCCCTAGAATCTTTTTTTATATAAGGGGGCCCTCGAGTTTTCAAAGTTTTAAAACTACAGGTTTGCATAAATGTATGTGAGTGGCCAGGTTTTAAAATCTCAAAGCTATTTCATCTTTCTCACAGCCTCAAATTTAACCAAATTTCTTCTTTTTCATTTATAGTGTTTTTTATTCTCTCGTAAGTTGTCTTCAAAATGCTATTCATTAATTTTCTGAATTCAATCTTCTGTGGATAATATTCATTTTTGTAAGGTTATTTCTGAGGAAAATACTTATATAATTAAAATGTGACAAATTTCTGAATCAGCTTTTAATTTTACATTAGATAAAAGAGAATGCATACCTCTACCAACACCACATTCATTTATGATGGCATCACCATGATGACGACATTACTATGTTATCATATCTCAAAAATTGTTCTATCTCACAAAAAAAGAATAATCCAGGATCCAACCCAAGATTTAATCAGTTGTTCCTTGGCCTATGGCTAACCATTTTGAAGAATGTAATTGAAATTCACAGATAACTTTAGGAGATGGTGTAAACAAACATGGGTGTGTAGATAAACCCTGTCCAGATTCATTGGCAAAGGTGGAAAATATACATCTGAATTTTCCTAAAATGATGATGCAATGTTTCACTCCTCTAAAAATCTGTGGCAAAAAAGAAATACAATCAAATTTTTTCCAATACTAAATACTTTAACAAAGGCCGAAGAACATATACTAACATATATGTATGCTTTATACAGTCATTACTAAGTGGAAGCTTGACTTTCCAGGATATTAACCAAAAGAGGACAGCACTGTAAGCCTTTTAACTTCACAGTGTAAAGAGGTGAAGTGAGAATATAGAAGTCTCAAAGAGAGAGATGGAGAGACAATAAAAGGTGAACAAGACAAAGAAGAATTCCCAGAACTAATTACTCAAAGACCAAAAAATAAACAAACCATCAGTCATTGATAGCAAAATATGATAGATGAGAAATTGATGTTTTCATGACATTTTGGGACAAACATTTGTCTAAAATGTCACAGAAATTCACCACAACATTTACTGGACATGGGTAACATAGTAGGAGTAAAATGGAAAGACTGAGTGAGTGAAACTTGCTTATGATGACTTTTTCATGACGCAAAAAAGCCAAACCCAAGACTTGAACTGAATGGAGTCAATTTCTAGGAATAACCACTTGGCTACTGCACACTTAAAATATTTCACCTCCTGACATGATAGATACCAGTAATAACTTATTCAAATACCAATAACTTTGATGATGTGTTTATCTCTATTACTGCTGGAGGTTTATTTAGAAGCTTTTGCTTCTCACAGTTGTGAGCGAACATCATTAAAGGTAGTTAACTGAGGAGGCTTTTATATACATATATTAATCACTTTTTGAAATGTTCAATGTGTGTACCAATTCAATTTTGATAGTTTGGGTGCTACGAAGTGACCAGTCTATAAATTAGAATGGGAATATATTTACAGATTGGAACCTGCAAATATCATATCCAAAGACAGAGCCAAAAATGTCATCCAATTTAACTGTAAAAAGTTTCACAAAAAGTGAAATCAAAAAACAAACAACTACTGGATGCCAGTGTATGTCAAGGACTTTCCCTTTATTGAAAGAGAACATTTTTTCTGCATTCATTCTGAGGCCATCAATGATCATTTCAAATGATTTGCCCAATTTTTTAAACATTCTCAACGTAACTTGACATGCATGGACATCCACAACATTCATCATCTTTCCTATCTTCTTGACTTTCACAAAATCTCTCCTGTCACTTGAACACACATGCAAGAGACATGCATTCTTCACGAGAAACTTTAGTCAGCTTACAAAAACATTTGGCAGTTGTTTCGTTGTTCAATTTCATTAAAAAAATTTCACACTGATGCATTGTTCAATTTTTGAAACGATCTTTTTCAAAATATGCGAGAAAAACACGTCCATTCAAGGTGACGCGTAATTGCAAACTGAAGACCGGACCGAAACTTTCACAAGTTGTTGTTTAGTCCTGTTATTTAATAGCCACACCTCGTATCGGTAACCCAAATTGAAAACGCTCTTGCCCCAAACAGGAAGAGGTTTGGATAATGTTCACTGAATAAAGGAACTAATAAACATTGTTTTTGACACAGCAATAGAAAAGAATACAATAATATCCCAATTAGCTCTCTACATATGTTCAAAAAAAAAAATGCAGCACTAAGCAAAACAGTGCCATTAAAAATATACCATCATCGTAAATAGCATGTCCACTTCTCTTTGTTTTACTGTCGCACTCCTAGTCAAGGTCTTTGTCATTTTAAAATACATGATATCCCTAGAGCTGGTGAATTATCACTGGGTGCACATAATGAATTATCGTGTATGAGTTTCCTCACACACATATATTTATAGCACATTAACCAAAGTGCAGAGTTTACAGTTATTTCAGAGACTGTCCATGAAGTTATCTTTCATCATTCGTTTCAGAAAGTTAACGTTACAAAATTAATTATAAAAAATATTTGGAAAAGAAAACTATAGCAAATCAGCATGAAACAGGCCACAGCTAATCAGGCTATTTTTGTATGAAGCAACTGAGAAATACTATCTCCATAATTCACTTTCTGTAAGGATCTCCCATAACGGGAAATAATGCAAATAATGAAAAAGGTAAGGGGAAAAATCAAGTGAAATATTCCATGACACTGTGGAAAAACAAATTTTCTAAAAGGAAGCTAATGTGGTTAGCAGTACATGTGACCTATCCTCTTGATCTTTTTCGGGGCTTATTATTCCTTATAGAATGACTTAACATTATCTACTTTGGTATCCACCTCTTTTTCTATCATCTCTCCTCCATTCATCCATTTTCCTTCAAACGAATCAAAGGCATTGCGATCTCTTTGCTTACTTGCCTGCCTCTTTAGCTATTATCTTGTATTCCATAGGTTAAAGTTAAAAGAGGAGAAAATTTATTTTTCTCTTTTTTGTTTTAAGGTCTCTGTTTTGACATTTAGTCTCAGTAGCAAAGAATGTTTTCATTGCTTTCTTCAACAGACAGTAACCAAGAAATGCCAAATCTTCAAGTTTGTTGGGTATCCAACACTTACTCGGACACAAAATCATGACAAGATCCCAGGAATATTGGATGGCCAATATTTACAAAAGAAACAAAAGGAGGAGGGAGATGCCTATAGCCAACCTATAACATCTGGTCTCGGTTGAGAATACCACTCCTATCTTTTGATTCAGGAGAAATTGCAAACTCATCGCCTCAGCTGAAGTAAAATACTGCTTAGGATTATACACAAGAATATAGTTTCAATGCAAACATACTATTTTTGGTGACAAGTAGCAGGTGTTTTGCATTGTCCGAGTCATTAAATTGTCATCAGTTAATCTACTTGTTATAATAACAGCTCACTTGGAGATGATGAGTTTTGGTGATAAAACAATGTGGGGACAACAAGATTTAGTCCGGTGTTGGCTCACATTATTTGCAGATACACCCCAATAAGGGTTTTAAATCAATTAACTGCAGATGACAGGAAATTCAGCTATTGTAGTTCTATGGCTCAAATATGAATGCCGAAAATTTCTGTCATGTTATTGTTAGTTTGCTAAAGAGAACTGAGAGTATCCATCATGTTTGTCTCAATTTCTCCAGACAGAGAAGAAGAGAAGGTAAAAGAGCAGACATCTTGCTTGGTTGACCTATGTCTCAGCAAAAGAAATATAATGGATGACATTTGATCTTTTCTCTTCAGGAATGCAAAGAAGACATGTGTATAAGATAGAGGTTTAGGTGAGTATCTATGTGTCATCGTATCTTATGTTGGGTAGTGCGTATGTATTTCACTTCATCCTACAGTGATCAATTCACGCCCAGATCAAGTTGCATCTATACTTCCGGAATGTAACCAGGGACACAAGGCGATACATGACTGCATTGCTTTTGGCTAATGGTTTCTATACATACAGGTATGCTGAATACTTTTTCCTTATCTAAAATTATGTCAAAATCAAAAGAAGTCATAATTAAAGCCATCCACTCAGACTCATCTCGACAATTGGGAACACCTTTCAATCTTTTCTCAAGATAACTTTTTATTGAAGAAAATCTCGAATTGTTAAACTCCATTCCAAGTCTGGAGTTGACTTCCTTTTTCTAACATAACTAGAATAATCTTCAAAATAGTAAAAATCAACATTCCCATGGTGATTTTGTTAATCGAGTCTCTAACTTTCTATTTAATCACTGTCCCACCACAGCAATATGTGACACAAGGTCGGGCTTAACGTGGGAAAAAATACTTACTTACTGAGCTAAATTGACAAGTCTTATATACCTACTATAATTAATGTTAGAAATTCACTAGAGCTGATTTCATTCTAATAAACAAATACATTTATAAAATCAATATTTCCCATTATGAGATTTGATATCACAACCAAGTGAGAGGTAGCCAGCTCTTTTACCAACTGAGCCAAACTGACAAGTATTACATATCTATAAAATTCAACTTAGATACTTGTGTATTTATTTCATTCTAATAAATACATTCATACTGAAAAAATAAATTTTTATAATTTTTCAATTATTACGTATACAATACAAGGGTCACAGTAATCATCTTTGGTCGCGATAGAAGTAGGAGAGGAGTTTAACCCTGCAGCGGACTGGTTCGTTCCCATTTGGAATTGTTCAGTTTTCAGCATATGAGAAAGCTGGCATTTTGTTTTGACATTCAATATTGAAACGAACTAAACTTCCTCAACTTCTTTTCCTTATATGGAGTTGCATTCAACTGTGCTAACCACTGATGACATCACAGGGAACAAAAAAGAGAAAAAGAACAAAAAAAAAAACACAGGCTGAAACAAGAAAAACAGAGGCAGTAATGAAAACGGATTCAACATCTCTTCCTGTTGTTTTATGATCTACAACAAGTCCCCGACTGAGTGACTGACACCTGAAACCAAAACAACTCGGTGTGACATTAAGTACCAAGAAAACTACAATGATTGCACAGAGCTGTACATCTTTATAGCAAGGTTGCTGTTTCGTATTTTTCACAACAAAAATCAAGCAAATCTGGTACAGAAAAAAGCTATTTGGTTCCAAAAATCATGATTTGGTACCGAGGAAAAATTTACCAAGTATAACAATCCCTTACACACAAATGATATTATTATCATCATCAGTCTTTTAACATCGGTCATTGGACATAGACCTTGATACGACATAAATATATACAAACAATAGATCCAAAATGTATTTTAGTTCATTTTTCCAGCAAGGTGATGATGAATTTCAAGTTATTTAATTATTTTGGTACTGAAGCCACTCCATTAAGTCCTTAAGACCATTTTTTATTATATATTTTCATATCAATTGTCTTTTAGCTCTTTTTTTTTAGGGTTTAAATTTTTTTTTCTTAAGAATAATCAAGTTTTAGTCTTATGCATACAGGGGGGGGCTTTTAAAAATATTAATGATTCTTCAAAATTTAAACCAATCCTAACCCTAACTGAAAAATAGTGAAGAAAATGGAGAATATGAAATTAAATAACACTGATATTCAATCTGGAAATTTGAAAAAAAAAAATGATTTATTTAAACAGAAATAGGTAATGACAAAAATTTACCTATCTATAGTTTAAATAGCAACTTTCACAAAGGATAGACTCCATGATGGTAATAAACAAAGTAACTTAATACTTCATGTGTGCAGTTTTGTCTGACAGAGAGTAAGGTTCCAGTTTAGTATAAGAGTCACATTAAATAGCCCCCACCCTAAAAAAAAACACTTAAAAAATTATTTCTCCTCAAAACTGATATATTTCTTTTAAGAAACAAAGTTCTCGTTGATTGGAAGCACACAAAATTACTTTCAAAACTATGGTAACTAGAAGCAAAAGAATATTTTCTTTACACTGCGAAGACACTTATAAAATATACCCAGAAATCGCAAGAGAAGCAATCTAACTGACTATTGTGTTTAGTAGGCACATGTAGAGAAAGCAATCTTGATACACAATTATTTCCCCTTTGCAGTCTCCAACAATAAGGAGAAATTTAGGGGCTGAATGTACTCTTCATGGCTCTTATATGTTTGCTGGAAATTTTGAATGCAGATGCCACACAAAAAAGCCAAGAAATGAATTTTTAAAAAACACCAGACTATCTTGACTTCAAATGTATTTAAAACTAGTAAATACCAACTGCTTTACTAATAGTTTACCTAAAACTGTGTGTTGTGTCAGTATGATTACCCAGTAATTTTAAAGCTTAACACAGTATTGTTAACTAAAATTCTTTAGGGGTAAAGAACAAAAATTGACACATCATTAACAGTAGCATCGAAATTATCAACAACCAGCAAATAAACACAAACACAGAGAAGAACAGTCAAATTTGGATGTTCGCATTACCCCCCTTCCTTTCATTCTGTTTATGTCACAGACTGAGAGTAAACAAATTATGATAAAGATTTAAATAAAAAAAGATGGAGGGGGGGGGGTAATATTTTGTGATTTTGAGGGGACAAAACGTGTCTAAATTCCTGTGTGGACTCTTTACCTGGCCAGAATGTCCATGTCCGGGCATTCAGGCTCTATTGACACCGTTAGAACCCAAGATTCTTGTGTTTTGTATGGTTGATTAATTTGAGGTGAATGAATACTTAAACCATCCATTAAAAATCTTTTTAGGGGCAGATTTTAAAAATGAAACAAAAAAAAGTTTTTTCTAGATATAATAGAGAGTAAGTACTGAAATTTTCAACCCTCTGGCTGAATTTCTGGGGCCTCTATGCATCATACGTACCCAGTCGGACTGACTTGAAAACTGAAGAAACCTGTACGAACAGTATTGGTTGACAGTTTCTAACACTCAAAGGTCAAGATAATAAACACCACAACTTTGGATTCGCATTGGACCCTGTAAACTTTATCTTCATTCTAAGGACAATTTTTCTTCCTTTTATTCTTCTTGAAATATTTTTCTGTCTTTCTCCTCTAAATGTGTGTGTGTGTGTGTGTGCATTGTTCATTTTAGTTTTCATTCATTCCTGATTTTTTCGCTTTTGATTCAGATCTTCATTTAGTTTCTAGGTATGCATGTTTGTAAAAATAACTCAGAGAGTTAAATACCCCCACCTTGCACACTTCCAAGTTACCCGGGCCAAGGTGTAGCACCTGCTTGCTTTCCTTCCTCTCACATCCAAGGGGGTAATAACACAAAAGTGCTCAAATGGGGGATGTCATCAACTGGTTGATCGTGCTAGTTATCAGAGTTGCACTGCTAGAAATATCCCCCACTCACCATTGAGAACAAACAAAACATCAAAATTAGTTGCCCAGCCCTCGTCAGATAGCGTGGCAGGGTCAGCATAAAGTCTATCCCGAGAGCGAGACTCCGGACCAGGTTGGCGCACAGAGCTGGTTACCTTTGCTCCATTGGCTTGGAGCTACCAAGATGATTTAGTTTCTTTCAATTCTGATTTTCTACACTTTTCTCTTTGATTCATTGCCAATATTCATTGTCTTCCCCGTCTTTTCCTTTGAAATATTCATTGAACTATTTCATTCATCCCCTTCCCATACTTAGACCTTTCTCCTTTGGTCACTTCCCACGATTGAAACCTTTTTCCTTGATTTACTTCCTATTCTCAAACCTTTCTCCTTCATTTACTTCTCATGCACTTTCTCTTTCATTCATAAATATCCTTTCTTTTTCAACTGTTCAAGATTTTCAGTTGAACACGTTCAGAATTCTACACAAACCATCCATCCAAATATCAAAGACATTCAAAGTGACACTGATAAGAAGAGACCAAAGTGAAAGAAAAAACAGGAGATAAAAAGACAAAAATATTCTCCTCCCCTGATCCGGCACCACACCCTACTAAATGCATGGCTGCCTCTATTCTTAACAATTTAACCACAGAAAATACTTCATCAAGAAATGCCCTAATCTTTCTCTCCTTCTCTTTTCAATTCTCTTCAATACTGAACTAAGAGCAGGCTGAAATCTTTATTGACCAAATAAAGTTTCAAAAAGGTCATTTATGCTTATCTAAAAGGGACACACTACAAAAAGAAAAAAATGACTGATCCCATGGGCTGTACTTTACTAAGTAAATATTTATGAACAATTAGACTAGAGTGCACTAGTTGGCTTTGCTGTTTGAGGAAAAGACTGATGAATGAGAGGCTCGCGGCTGAGTCTCAAGAGTCAAAACAACATTTTCTATTCTGAAATTCTCATTTTTCCCGAAATAAATAATTCAGTTTTTTTTTTTACACGACAAAATTCATCATCTTCAGCAGCAGCCTTTCAAAGTCTATTGTAGGACACCCCCCTTCCCTGACCAGCAGATAACAATGACAATCATATACAGAGAAAGGTGGAGAACTAAGATGAGTAAAACCAGAAAGGTTGGAAATAACCACATTGGAAGAAAAGATGATGATAAATATTGTTACTGAATCGAAAGCTTGACTGTAACAACAAAAATGAATCGAGAGTGTCTGAGGAACTCTTTGAATTTTAATTCTTTGGTTCTCTCATTCCCACTGCAAACTAAGTTCAAGAGGTACATCTATTTAGTAGCATATGTCTGTCTGTTCACATGATACCTCTGAAAGTACCAGATAGATTAATAAGGAGCAAGTGATTAAATTTGTGGGCGGATCCAGGAGTTGTTTTTTGATTGAGAGATATTTTCCTGCTTTTTTTTCATGCATTTATGTATCTGCCCCTGTCTGTCTGCAAAATATCTCCAAATTGATTTCAATGGAATTTCATGGAAAGGTGGGCAATAGGTTACAGAATAAGTGATTACACTTTGCGGCAGATCCCAGTACAATTACTCCCCCCCCCCACAATGGCATTTGCGGAGGTATTCACTCTGAGTGCTTTCTAGTTTTTTCAAGTTTTCAAACTACTTATAAAGCCTTCCATTCAGTAACAATATTTGCTGTTTTACTGAGTTCATCTCTTCTCACAATATTATTTCCAACCTTTCTGATTTTCTTAATTTTGTCTAACTCCAGTTTCCTCATTTTTACCACTTCTCTTGATACTTAATTATTATTAATGAAATTCTCCGCCACCTTTTCATTTCCAATTGATCTTTGTCTCACAATGTTGTTCTTTCACTCCTTTTTTTTTCATCATTTTTCCTCGTAATCCTTATCTGTCACTATTCCTCTTTTTTCACAATACTAATCTATCAGCTCCCTCCTCCTTTCTTCTTTCCCCTATTCTCCACCATATTGTTTTGTATTAATCTTTTTACTCTAACAGGCCAAACAAAGGAATCTTCTAATATTTCCTCCTTGAAAAAGAAAATCTCTACAGTTTTCCAATTGTTTATTATCTAAGTTAACAGATAATCAAGTGAAATACCATTTTGAAAGCAACAAAGAAATCCAACACACTGCTTTTACAAATGGCAAAGATATTAAATTGTGATTGAAGACATTTTTGATCAAGATAAAAAGCAACAAAAATTCAACATCTTTTTCCTACCCATTTGCTTCAATCGCAAGAGGAAATTAAACTTCAAAAGAATTTCACTAAAATGAGTCGAGACTTATTTATCAAAAACGTTCATCCAACTTCTACAACATCAATTGATTAAAGAAAAGAAAGATGAACAGTCAATATTTTTTACTATTTTTCATGATTAAAAGGAAACAGCATTTGGTAATATTAATGGTAGCATATCTTTTAATTGTTATTTTTTTTTTTAGAACACTTACAGATCTATCATGTTATTCTAACTAGTTTACAATGGAATCTCAAAAGATGAGGAATGCTGTACTGAATTCTCTAAGACAGTAGTCCTCAAACTGTGAGCCATGACTCTCTCCTAAGTGTGCAGCATGAATTTCTCAAGACATGTATTTTGTACCAATAACATGTCCAGTACAGGTATCATGTCAGTTCTGCTTCCATCACGGAGTTGCCAATCAAATAGTTTTATCACTAGATTTCATGAGATCTCAAAAAAAGAAAAAGTGGTGATAAATATTTATATATGTATCAATGTGCCAATATAAAATGTTTATTTATTGACTACCAAAATGCTTTTGTCTAATTCATATCATTTTTACACTTGGCGCCCTGCTGAGTCAAACACATTTTATGGGATGCCATCATATGATGAAGATTGAGAAGCATTGATCCGAGATTAGCCTTACTTCCACATCACAAAAAATATAGCCAGGGATATCATCAATTTACTATTTTAGGATTTAACACAAATGCTAACTGATCTTGGAAAGAATACTTTTTTTTTGAATCAATGTTTGACGAGGTGAAGCAGCACTGGAACAGGCAGGATGCCAGACAAATGATTTTGCCAGATTATGTTTGAATTGAAACAATTCTTCATTCTTTCTCTTTCTTCAAGTCATTCCCCGTGAAAGAGCTTAGTCACACATTTTACAAACATATCACTATCATTATTTTAAGAAGTTTAACCTTGTGTTATTCATTAATATATACAAACAGAGGATGAATTGTAAGTTTTCACCAACAACCAATGCAAGATCTCCAGAAGTTTGGTGGTAGACCAACTGAAATTATATAGGTTGAGTACGACTTATCCAAAATGCATAGGACTAGATTTTGGAATATTTGCAAATACGTAATTATACATCTTGACATTTGAAGTTCATGTAAAGACGTACTTTCTTGCAGACCACAATTTCTACCTAGGACATAAATCTCCATGAAGAAGAAATCAAGCAAAGAATCAACCCAAGATGGCAAACCTTTGGTAGAAGCTCAACATTCAAGAACAAGAAAATCCCATCAGTTCTAAAAAGAAGGGTATACAACCAATGCATCGTTCTGATAGTCACCTATGGAGCAGAAATATGAAACCTTACCAAAAGACTGACTCTTAAACTGAGAAACATGATAGATACACCTGAGAGAATAATGCTCACCATAACATGGAGAGATTCCAAGACAGCACAATATATTAGAGAGAAAATAAGGGCTCAAGATATCAGAGAATCCATCGAAAAATCAAATCAAATGAGCTGTCAGACAACAGCTGGCCATCATGATTCACAAACATGGATCCCCGGAGATCATATGCAAAACAGTGACTGGCAGAATATAAGATGGTGAGACAAACTACGATGCCCATAATAGAGAAGATTGAAAAATCTTGGGGAAGGTCTCTGTCCAATGATGTACCCTAAAAGACTGAAGAGGACAATGAAGATTGGGCCTGTAATGTAAGGGAAGCAATCTTGGTGTTTGTTATGTCCCTTCTAATTAGGTTATTTTGAAAAGAAAAAAAATGGTCTTTTCTGTAGTGTATAAGCAATAAATTTTTAAAATCCATTTTATTTTATTTTTATTCTTTACTGGAATTTTTTTTGGTCCCAAAAGAAAAGTATCATTGAATTAGAAATGAAAATGTGACAGTAACAAAATGGATAAATAGAAAAATATTTAAATGAATACAGTACGTTTGGTGGCGACTATAATTTATTTTGATTGGGACTTGTTTCGTCCTTCACAGTTTGTGATTTAAAAATAGTTTTATATTTATAAAGAGTTAAATAACGATAACCAAGCAATTATTGTTATCAGACTTAGATAAATACCTCAGAGATTGACCTGGTCTTTGAGTTATGTGACAGTCAGGTCAGGTTGCCTTTTCAAAACTTTAAAATCTAAGAACATTGTACCTGCATCTAGATTTACATGTGTAATTGACTGCACTAGCCATAGTCAACCATTTCAAGATATTACCTCAATTTTGGTCTGAGGTTTCATCTCGAGTAAGATGTTCAACAAGAGGCAATAGATGAATCCAAAGATCAGATTCATAGTGCAGCGGGAAGACAATTTTCGGAACGAATCTTTCATCAGAAAAGGCGAAGAGTAAAGAATTTTGATGCAAAAGATTATGAAAAAGTTAAAAAAACACAAACTTCTTGATGAAAATAACAGCATTTCTGTTACATTCGACCTATATAACTGTCTGCTGCAACATGATTTATCTATTTCTGTTATTTATATCCGTTGTTTGTTTCACCATTGGAAATAGATAAATAAAACTCTTAAAAATACATAAATGTTAAATCAAGATCAAAGACTGAATATAAAGTTTATTTTTGATTACAGGGGTGGTTCCTTTCTCCAATCCTTGTATTTTTACTACTGTTGATGTTGATGGAAATCTTGCATTTTCAAAATATAAAAATGATGAACCATATAATTTTGCCACACTTTTTTTTAAATTGGATGAAAAATAACTGTCTGTCCTTTGATCAGGTTATCAAGGGGACAAAACTGATATTTTCACAATTTAGTACCACCGAAGGTGACCAAACAATCTTCATATTTTTGTCTTTCTACATATTTATAGTTCATATATTCTTATTATTACCCTGTTTATCTTGTAGATTTATGATAACAACCACTCTGTAAACAAACTGAGTCCCATATAAAACTAAAAAGCACTGAGAGAGTGCATACCTATGCCAATCCAGGTGACTCTGCATGGATCCGTCCAAAAATTGAATTACTTCTTGCGTAGATTGTTGTCCGTCAATAAAAATACACCAGAATTTATCAAGATTTTTTTTTTTGAGATGTTGAATGAACAGTCATGAGCGTACGTATGAATATGAAAAATAAAAAAATGGAACACCTCTCAGTCGAGAAGAAATCCCAGGAAAATTAACTCACTTTTTCCGTACCTTATGGCCAATACTTAGATAACATATTCAAAATCATTGAGAACTTTCAGAGATATTCTGTGGACAGATAAGTAACTTTTGGAGATTTTGTAGTTGAAGACATTTACCTAGGACGTAGGGGAGATAATTGTGCATGGATCCGCAACAAATTTCCATGATTTCTTTCGGAGCATATTGCCCACTCTTCCAAAAAATTGAAAAAGAACCCCAAAACAACCAAAAGTAAATAAAACACTCCAAAATTCAAGACTGTACTTTATCTGTTTGTCTGTCCACATGATATCTCCAAAAGTTCTCAACGAATTTTATTGAAATTTTGTGGAAGGGTGGGCAATAGGCTACAAAAGCAGTTATGAAATTTTAAAGCAGATCCATGCATCATTATCTCCCCAGGTCCAATCCATATGCGCATGCACAATTATTTCCTCTAGACCCTACCCGTAACCAACAAATAGCAGCAAGAGTTCTCTATGTCCTCGAAATATCAGATTAATTTTAATGAAATTTTGTTGAAGGGTGAGCAACAAGAGTTTTGAGTGGATACATGCGCAATTACCTCCCTCACATCATACAATCTGACCACATAGAGTTGAGGATATTTGATTGTAATTAAGAATTGCTCTGGGGCATATGATTCTCATGGAAATTTGACTCAGCATGAAATTTCCTCACCAACCAACACAACATGTTCATAAATGATAGAAAAGCAATCTTCAGAGACACCACAGCAAAAATCTGCCAATTTGAATTTTCCATTAAAAAGTAATTAAGCTAGAAGGCCAAGGAGGTAGCACACAGCAATGTTTGCATATTGACCCTATTTTGGCACCACAAATGTTTGGCCACCTTAGGTGGTACCAAAATCTGGATTGGTCCCTAGTAGACCACAGTGATCACAGTGGGCCTCAACTGGACACACCTTGTTTTTTTAACCCAACGTTTCATCTCAAAATTTGATTTTAAATGTAAAATATTTATGACATTTGCAAATGAGCTCAGACAAAAATTTATTGAATGCCACAAATTTCCATTTTGTCACAAACCAAATTTCAAACCAAATTTTTCAAGTAGAATTGATTTTTGCTTCTGCTTTAATAAATTCTGGTATACATCTGACTTTCATCAACTCCAATGACACCATTATCAATAGAACATTATTCCAGTTATCACTGACACTCAGCAAAATCATCTTAGATCTCCCAGAATTCATCAAGTCTGGTTCTTTTTAATTAAAGCATTCATTTATTTATTCAAAGATCAAAGAAGAGGAAGGCTACAAATAGGAAAATTGAGAGCCCACCTCATCATTATTAGACGTTTGTTGAATTAACATCAGTCAATAAAAGATCTTTATCCCTATTGCTAATGACAAAATACTTGTTGCTTTGTTAACTGTATACCTAAAGGTGGAAAATTGAAGCACCATAGTGTCTGAAGTAACTAATAGAGGTTGCCTGAAGCAACCGTCCACCACATGTAGCCAAATCTTCCAATCACTTGAAAACAAGTTCAATTCCACCTCATTTTAATTTGTCACCTTTCTTCTTTTCTTGACCTTCAGCTATTCTCTCTTTGCAGATATCTTGAAGCTTCAATTCCATTTTCCCAACCCCTACCCTACTAGCATAAAATCTTCTTTATAAATGCAGATGGAAGGATGAAGATAAATAGAAGGGGCTAATATTGTAAATTTCCGATACTATTAAAAGTATGTTGACTGAAAAAATACACTGTTCCCTTCCACGTTTGTACAAGTGTTCTAAGATTTGTTCTCCTATGTTTCTGGCTGTTTCTCCAACATAGAAGCCATCTTTATACTCTTTCTCAATGCACCCCAGATATTTCATTTCTTATATCATACCTCTGCTGTTACAATTTATTTTCAAACCTGTCTTGCTGATCTTACATTGGCTTTCGTTGTCGATTTGGCTAAAGATTTCTGAACTGGTCATACTGCCTTTACGACGACTTGGATTTTCAATTCTGATTCTTCCAGGGCTTTCTCGCATTCTTTTGCTAACTCTTCATTTGGCATTGTTTCTTTGTAACTGTTTCATGCCTTCTTTTTTCGAACCACATATTTTTCTTTCCAAGTTTTCCCTCCTCGTCTCTTTTTTCTCCTTTGCCAGGACTTTCCTCTGTACATCGGACATTATCCAGTTCCTGCCAGCTTCCTTTGCTTTCTTGTAGATGGGAATCCAGTCTTTTTTTTTTTTTTTTGAGGATATCCTGAGAACTGCATCCTGTGAATGTAGAGTTGCACATATTAGGATCTTTCATTTTGGGTGCAATGTTCCGATACATTTCTCATCACTCTCACTAAATCTGGCACTAATACATTTATTGAGCCTATTCTTTGCTGATGACTTTTTGGCTGGCATTCTCTTTCGTGTTGTCAGAATGAAGAATGAAGGATCTGGTATCTCTTTCAGCCACTTATTTCCATCCATTCCATCCATTGCTCTTTCGGATTGATTTCATTCTTGTTTCATTCATTTCTTCTCCTTATGCCCTTCATCCAATTACTCTATGTTCATGTCATCAACATATCCAGAGTACAGTTTGTGTTCTATCCCTTCTTGGAGTTACTTCTTTAATTGTTGATCCCACCGTCCATAAAGAGGTTGGCAACATCACCTGCCATCCCAATGTCCAACAGGTGATGTTGCTCAAGGAAAAACTCGAAAATAAAAAAAATAGGTGGTTTGAGAAAAGGGCACAAAACAGATACTGTGTCATCGAAAAGGCAGAAAGATCAATTCAGGAAACTTTAACTAAATCAGACTCATTCAGGAGAACAATGTGAGACAAAATCAAATGCAAAATTCAAAAGATAGGTTCGAAAATAAATTGTGAGAACAGAGGTGTGATATGTGACATGTCAGGGGATGCATTAAGTGTCATTTTGCGGTAATGATGCTATGGTAAGACAGGTGAGAGAGACCATAATAATCAAAGAACTCAACTTCGAACTAAAAAACATCTAAGGAGAATGGGGAAATTTGAAAGCCCAATACGATGAATGAATGAATCAATCAATCAACACATTACATTAAAAAAATTATTAAAACCTGGACTGATAGAGCCAGAATTCATTCCTAATGATTTTCCAACCAGTAGAAATGAACTTCCTTGACATCAACGGTTATTTCCACCTTTCACGTCACCAACGAAGCAACCGCAAGGTTGGGAATATGTTGGGAACAAAAGAAATAAAAGTGTAAGTGTGATACAAAATTATATTTTACTACATTTTAGAAATCAAGTTATTCATGACTCCCCCATACACACATACCGTGTCAGTTTTAAAATAATTAGACAGTACAGCTTCACTCTGCCATGTGTCACACAAGAGAGTTTTGATTCAAGCGGTTCTTTTACCCCAAATCTACAATATGGACCCTAAAGTGCAGAAGAATGAAAAAGGGAAATCTCTCAACAAAATGATAATTTTTTTCTAATCAAACCATGAAATCATCATCATCATCAGTCTTTTAGCGTCCGTCGTTGGACATAGACCTTCCCCAGGATTTGCCACACTTCTCTATCATGGGCGTCACGGAGCCAGTACTTCCTGAACTTGTCTAGCTCGTCTCTCCATCTAACATTTTGCCGGCCTCGGTTGCGCATGTAGTCTCGGGGAATCCATGTTGTGAGTCGTGATGTCCATCGATTGTCTGCCATTCTTGCAACATGGCCAGCCCACCGCCATTTGAGATTTTTTATGGATCCTACGATGTCTCTAACTCTTGTCTTTTCCCGGATGTACTGTGCTGTTTTGTGGTCTCTCCATGTGAGGCCCAGCATTATTTTTTCATGTGCATGTTGCATGGTTCTCAGCTTACGGGTCTGTCTCTTGGTTAAGTTCCATGTTTCAGCTCCATAAGTGACTATTGGGAGGATGCATTGGTTATACACCCTTCTCTTTTGGATTAATGGGATCTTATTATTTTTGAAGGTTGAGCTAGCTCTGCCAAAGGCTTGCCATCCTAGTGTCATTCTTCAAATATGAATTTCCTGATTTAGATTAGTTATTATACCAATTGATTACTCAATCTGGATAAGTTATTATACTAACTACTTCTTTGATTGGATTTGTTTATAAACTTTTTTATTTGGATAATATACTACCAAATATACAGATTAATTTCCCGATCTGGATTTGTTAATAAACTAATTACTTCTTGAATTGAATTTGTTAATATACTAATCAATTTCTTCATTTGGATGACTTGATATTCTAATTAATTTCTCAATCTGGATTAGTTGATACATGAAGCTAATTTATCAATTTGGACTAGCTAATAAACGAATTGATTTCTTACTTTTCATCAGTTAATAAACTAATTAATCAATTAATTTGCATTAGGTAATAAGCCAATTAACTTCTTAATCTTGATTAATTCATGAACTGAATTTTTTATACAAACTAATAGAAAGTTGTCTTTGATTTCAATCTGTTTAAATTGTTAAAAATCTACTTATGATACTACACCACAGTGATTGTCAATATTTTGGTCTGTCAAGGGAGATAACTATTAGATACTGATTATAGAGTGATCTTCCTTAAGAATTTATTCCTTTTGCCAATATGTAAAGTAGGTTTAGGTGAATCTAAACAAGAAAATGCAGAGCAAAATGATGTTTGGGGATTTTTCCAAGTACAATGCAATAGCAAAATTATTTGAATACTGACGTCGTTTTTTTAGGGCAATTGTAAATCAGTGAGAAAACAAGCTCTTTATACAACATGAAAATGTCAAATTTTCTCTTAACAATGACTTGGATCCTAGACAAGGGGAGGGAGAAAGACTGGACAGAAAGGAGAGGGGAAAGGGGAAGAGAGAAGGGGAAAGGGGAAGAGAGAAGGGGAAAGGGGAAGAGAGAAGGGGAAAGGGGAACAGAGAGAGGGTAAAGGGGGGAGGGGTAAAGGTGGAGGGAGGGGGAAGAGAGGGGGAGAGGAGAAGAGAGGGGGAAGGGGAAGAGAGGGGGAGAGGAGAAGAGAGGGGGAAAGGGAAAGAGAGGGGGAAGAAAGAGGGAGAGGGGAAGAGAGTGGGTGAGAGAGAGTGGGCGTGAGAATGGTGAGAGAGAGTGGGAGAGAGAGGAGAAAGAGTGAGTGAGAGAGAGTGGGAGAGAAAAGAGAAAGAGTGGGTGAGAGAGAGTGGGAGAGAGAGGAGAAAGAGTGAGTGAGAGAGAGTGGGAGAGAAAAGAGAAAGAGTGGGTGAGAGAGAGTGGGAGAGAGAGGAGAAAAAGTGGGTGAGAGAGAGAAGGAGACTTGGGTTAAAAATGATAGTCAATTCTGTGCACTTTATTTTCATTTACCTTTTAGATCATTCAAACAAACAAAGCGAGTTGATATCCCATTTCACATCCTGGAAATTTAGGAAAAGAGCAACAACTAATAGGAAATCTTTGCAATAACGCACTCAGAGGAGCAGCCAATTTGAATGGTTAAAAGGGGCTAGATTCGTTGAAGAAATGATTAAATTTCGGTAGATGTAATTCCAGATAACTGTTTATATGACAAAAACTTGCACAAAGGCTCCAAAAAGTATAAATACACGATGTATTGATCAGATATTATCATTCAAATAATGTTATTCTCCATCTAAAGATCTAAATGTTCAGATAATGTTATTTTTTTTCACTAAAAGTACCATTGTTTGTATTTATATAGAAATATTCATTTTATTTACATTTAGACTTTTTGGGAGTTTCTCTAGGAGCTTTTGGTGTGTGTATACAGTTACCTGGAAATCTACTCAATTTCAGTGATTTTTTTTACAAATTTAGCCTTTTTTAGCCTTTTGTATGTATGTTTTTACAAAGATTGCCTTCATATTTTTCAAAAGAACAAGGGTGAACACTACCATGTACATACTAAGGGATGAATTCAGCAAGAACTCACATTGCAAATTAGACCACCCACTGAAAATCTGTTTCTCTAGACACGATAAGGAATAAATGTTTCAATTTTCAGCTCCGTTGGTACAACAGCACATCAAATACATACACAACCAGCCAGACCAACTTGAAAACTGAAGAAATCTATGGTGACAGTTTCTGAATATAACGTGTCTCGAATCCATCTCAGAAAAAAAAAAAGTAATTTTTTCAGTAAATTTCGGAAAGAGTTTACATGGTTGAATGAATGGTTCCTTTTGAGGGAAATATCAATTGGATACATCAGCCTGAACTTGAAAAAGATCAGTAAGAGCAATGTCTAAGACATGGCTGAACAATCGAGGAATTTCCTATCAGAGTTGAAAGCCAAAAGTTTTATTGCCAATCCTACATCAGCATACCTGAGTAAATTCGGATTGGCATTATAAGAAAAAGGAAATATATCAAGAGGCTCCAAGATCGGGCATAGGCTGCATCAGCATGGATCAGGCACTCCTCTTTGCGACAGAGAACCAACAAAACTTGGTGGTATCATGAGGTATGGCTGGGGCTCTCTGGATTTAATGATGTTTTGGTCCAAAACCATTGTTGATTCCAGATTTATCATGTGATGAAGGTTTCGTGGGAGACAAGGCTACAATTTTCTTCTAAGAAAATTAAGTGGAATAGGGAGAAAAAGAATTCTTTGCAGGAATGTAAGAGATAGAAAAAGATCGATGTAGATAAAACGATATCATAGCAATGATTAACCAACAACAATGGAGATGGGCTGGTCACATAACAAGGAAAGAAGGCTAACATATAGCACAAAAGGTAAGATGATGGGTCTGAAGGGATAGCAAAAAGTGGGAGAAGGCAAGACATGAGGAGGAGAGATGAGATAGTAAATGTCAGCCGGTAAGACTTAGCAAAGGTTAGCATGTAAAGAGCGAGGAAAGGCTTGTGTCCAGCAGTGGACTTGAGATGGCTGATGATGATTTTCATATTTTCTGACATTCCCTCATATATGATAAAATAATATAGATTTCTGTGTGCTCTTTAAGTAATGGAAAATTGCCTTGAGTGGTTGAAGCAATTTTTCTCACAGAAAATTGTTCCACCTAAAGAAAAGGATTCTATGCCGAACATTTGTCACTGGGGAAGGTTCCAATTAAACAATATTTCCAAAGATGTTCAGTGAATCTTGAAACAATCAGAGACATTTTCTAGTCCGCCCAAAAACTAACATCCATAATTTCAAAGTAAAGAAGCCTAAAAAGGAAGAGTAACTGCTTTTTTCAATTGGCTCAGCCGTAACCTAGCAACAATGACCTACTTCTTTCCCTGTTTACCTGTTTACATTTATAAGAAGCCTGAAAAAAAGATTGAGTTGCATTTTCTTTTTCTCACAGACAAGAAACTCAATTCATGATTTATTTCTCTTTGCAATAAATACATCTGTACTAAAAGATATAAATCTAGCTGTTTAAATAATTTTTCATTTTCTGAATGAATATTGGTAGGTCAAATTTTGGCCTTCTGGAGGAATTAACAGAAAACCTGCGTCATTGGGAAACAATAACTTACCCCCCAAATATGGCTCAAAGCAAAGAAAGGACTAAGAGAAGTTAGCAAAGAGCAATTCTAAAGGAAATGCTTCTGATTACTCTCACATGCAGTGGCAAAAGCAGATGATCAGCCAACTGCAAAATCATTTTCTTCAACTCAAGAATACCTTTTTATTGTTACCTTTCCAGCATCCAGTTCTTTGTTTACCCAAGATGAAGAATATACACAAAGGCAATAACATCATAATCTCAACAACAAAAAAATCTAGGATAACCTCAAGAATCAGAAGGTTTGGGGAAAGGTGGCAAGTAAGCATCAGACAGCTGGAAACATTCACTAGAAATGACTTTCTTCACATTTTTCCCCTTCTTCCAAAAGCCATTTATCATGCTCACACACACACACAAATATATACATATATATATGCATGCAAACACACCCATATGAGTTAGTGCTATGTACAACAATTTTTATTTCTGTGTATTGTTTAATCCCTTGCCAAACCAAAAATAAACAATCATTCCACAGGAGAAGGAAAGATTTATAGCATTTAAAAAATTAGGAACTCATGGAAAGTCTCAGTTTATTTTTTTCATTCCAAGTTCAAAAAAACACGTCTAAAACAGAAATTTCCAATGAGTTGAAATTCAAGCATTCTTCCTGAAATTCATCAAGGATAGGGTTTCTCAACTCTCCCTCTTATCAATGAAATTGAAATGACACTTCACTTACGACGTTTTTTTTTCAATGCGTCCCTCACACTTGAAATTTTATGGCTGAATTCTCAATATTTGGATTGATATTTGTGAGTTTTAATCTTTATGTCTCATTGCGTACCTGGATCAGTTTTACTTCTTCCCTTTGTCAATATTTCATTTGAGTGCACCAAAGACACATTCAATAAAACCAGAAGTTGGAAAATGCAGCAGTGATTTAGCCATTTCGGGCCCCCATGTTTGGTTGAGCCGTTGTATTCCACGATTCAGTCTTTCTACATGGTTCAAATTTGTATTCATCACTACATTCCAGTTCAATAAGTTCCTCTCCAATGTTTTCACGGACTAATCTTACATCACAGTCAGGAAAATATATGTAACCATCAGTCCTCAGCTCTACTTTGCCGATAGTCCTCCCCTCCTGTTGAGAATGACTGATCAAGACTAAAACATCTAAAACGTCCCAAAAAAATCTAGATAGAAACAAGGCAGAAGGTTAACAAGTTACATTCTATGTTAATATTCGAACTGTTTTGGGAATCGACATTGACATCCCAATTCCACCCACCAATCGACAGTCACCCTTGCTTATCTAAATTAGCTGTTTTTACTCATAATAGCTACTTATTTCCTAAACGAGCCACATTAGCCTCAATTCGATAACTGCGCAAGTGAAGAACTTTCTCAGCTTCCTCTGCCTGTTCTCAGAAAAATCAGTTACATACAAAACAGCAAGGTTTTCTAATGTTGCCCAGGTGAAAATGGATTTGTGTTCATGTGCGTGCCTGAAGTAACTTATCTTCTTCTCCCTCTTGTTTTTTTTTTTTTTTTTTTTACTCTTCTCATGAAAAAATGTCAAATTTTATAACAGGTTTGGAAATCTTTTGATAACTCTCTCTCCTTATATATATATATATATATATATATATATATATACACACACACACTTGCTAAGAGTATTTAGGCAGCAGTTTTTTGATTAAACATGTTTTACTGAATTTGATTGAAAAGGATTATCTACTTATTTTCTTAATCAGTTTTTTCCAGTTAGCAAGTAAGTTGCTCCCAAACTTGATCCAGATTATATGAGAACTGTCCAAAGTATATATATGTATATATATATATATATATATATATATATATATATATATATATATATATATATGTACCTATCCTAAATCTTTCACACCCTTTACTCCTCTTCTCTTCAATAAACTTTTTACCATCCATTCTCTCTCTCTTGCTCTCAAACTCTCTTTCTTCACTTGTCTGTCTATGTTCTTGTATCACACTGTCACAATATCACTTTCCTTATCTCAGTTACTTTCTTTCATAATAACCTCATTTATCTCTAAGTAACAGCCACGTTTTTTCAAGACCTTACAATCGAGTTCTTCAAGGGGACAGGTGGCTGAGCCGGTAACAACATGGAGAATGGACTCAGAGAGCAGAGTTCAAACTTAGGTTGGAACAGTGTGTGCGTATGTATGTTCACTCGGCACTAGCGACTATCAGCTATAGGTAAAATAGTACGGGCTGACGTTGGTGACGACACTTTGGGTGCTAGTTGCCTCCAAGTCTATTTCATTCATATATTGCGGACAGGTTGAAGAAGTAGTAATGTAGTACATGTTACACAAGCATGGATAGCTGAAGCTGTAGCCAATATAAGAGTATCACTTACTTACCTTATCAGCAATTTTACTCTAATTTTACAATATTCCCCTCTCCTTACCCACTCTCTACCATCTTTTGTTTTAATTGCCATCTCTCTTTATCTCACTTAATAACTCTCCTCCTTCTCTTCCCATCTCCTTCCCTCTGACTTTTTCTTCAAATTACTATCTTTATCTTGCACTCTCTCCCCTACATGCTCTCTGTATCTTCTTACAAGTCTTTCTATCAATCACAATCCTTCTCTTTCAAGCCTTAACACTCTCCTTATAGCTATGAATTTCACTTGGTTTTGTTCATTTACTCGACTGTCTTCCATACACCCTTTCATCCCCACCCACCTATCTCAGACTTTCTAGTCAGAGAAAACCAAAAAGATAGAAAATGTCATTCATATATCAGCCCATTATTACAACTTCTACCTTTATCCAATTTCCCCGACTGTTGGTATCAGACGTTTTTTTTTCTTTCCTCAAGTTCCCCGAAAAGATTATTGCAAAAAGTGTGTGTCAAGAATTCAAAGAGTTAATAATTCTTATGGAAAATCAGTCGATAAATAATAAAACGAATCTGGTTATTCATTCAATAGAGACCGTCATAAAACTAACATCTTTTGGTCACATGCAGTGTAGGGGTGATCAATTGAAGAAAAAATGTGACCAATCAATGAGTTACTTCTCTCACCATTTGTTGAGCAACAATCACTAAAAAAATCAGAATTTTCAGGAAAAACACGCATGAACACTGCTGGACACAAACTAGTGGTCAATTTAGCATAAACTTACATTGCAAAATAACCCCCCTATAAGAACCCTATTTCAGCAGATGAGGGGGGTTTGAAAAAAAGTTTTTCCAGGACATGATAAAGGATAAATGTTCGAATTCTCAGCCCTCTAGCTTTATTGATGCAGGCTGTATGTATGATACATAACAAGCCAGCCAGACCAACTTGAAAACTGAAGAAACTTAGGTTTACAGTTTCTTACAATGAAGAAGTCAGAAGAGAATTCAAGGAGGAGGAGGGATAAGCAAAAGAGTAATGAGGCTAGTATTCAAAAATCATCATTTAAATCAATTGAGATACTTATGCATCTATCCAGATAAGAAAAATAAATATTATCATTCAGGTCTGATCAGTCACCCAGTAGAAACCTTCACGTGACGAGCATAATTTGGCAGCATGCCATATTGGGGGCAATTAATCAAAAAATTGGAAAAAGGTGATCAATAGAAGAGGTAATTCTCTCATCTTTTATGGGCCAATTTTTTGGTGGTCACCACAAAAAAAAGTAAATCTCGAAAAATAAGTATGAACACACCCAGAGACAAAATAGGGACCAACTTAGCATAAACTTAGATTACAAATTGACCTACCTCCCTCTTCTAACTTCATTGGTGAGGCCCATATGCAATATGTATATAGCTAGACCAACTTAAATATCCAAGAAACCAATGTTGACGGTTTTAGTTGAAGGTTTTCTGATATCTTAATGCTTATAAAAAAGTCTTTGAATATATATCTACAAGTGTGAGTCAGATTGCTTAGTTATGCATATATCCAGATAAGAAAGATAAATAGTAAATGACTAAGCAATCTCACACAAGCAGAGATAAGCAAAAAGACCGATTTGGGTTTTTTTTTTTCATACGCATTGATACATCATACTCAGTCATGAGATATCAACAGAGACAATTCAGGCAACAAGGAAAGATATATAGCACTGGGCAGATTCATAGCTACTTTGACCATTTCAATTGTCAACAAAAAGCTGAGGTTATGATGTTTTTGAAGGCAACTCTGGTAAGGCTTGTGCAGACATCCCCATCAACACCACAGTACAGTGCTATGTCATGGCAACAGAGATGAGCAAGCAAAGAAACCATGATACAAATATAATATCACTGACCAACAGTCAGTAGACATAGAGTGTTGTATAATGAAAGAAAATATTTTTTTAAAAAGCATGAAAAAAAAAAGAAAAGAAAGCTTGATCAGACGAAGACGTTGAATGTCACTCCAATCTATATTATGATAAGGAACCTGTCAGCTACACTTCTCAAATAAATATTTTACATCGAAACGGGGTGAGGTAAAGGAGAGGTTCTGAGAATAGGAACAAGACTGCAAAGAGGGGAGGAGCACATTAGGAGAACATAAGAGAGTAGATGATGGAATGCAAACATATTTGCTAAAGGAAAAGGGCTGAACTTGGCTTCAAGAAAAGAAAGCAAGAAGGTAAAATGGGGTTGAATTGAACTCACTTTCAAGTGTTTGTGAGTAGAATATTTGGTTGAGTGCCCGAGATGGTCACTTCAGGCAACTCCCATGAGTTTTTTTAAGATACTACAGAGCTTTAGATTTCCACTCCGAGGTATTAGTAAGCAATGGGTATTTTACTATATTTTATTATAGTTTATAGACCAACACAGTTCTGTACTTGGTCTTAAATAGAGAGACTGGAAAAAGCAGGTCCTATAAAACAGCAGCTTATTTCAAAATGTGTGCCTTTGCGCGCTTGACACATTTTTATCGTAGAATATGGGAATTTTTTCATACCACCATCTTATCATCAAGTATTGACTCTTACCTCTCACACACATACAAAATAGGAATTTCATGATATTACATAGAAACACACATGTATTCATACAAGTATCTACTTAGTTATTGGAGTAAATGTATACATGCATACCTATATAAATTTGTATACAAAGGACAAATCACAATTCTTCTTCAATATTGATTACCTACGAACATTTTTTAGTTAACTTCATCACTGATGCTTTACCATTGTTTGAAAGGCAAGGTTTAGGGGAAAAATTACATATAATTCAAACAGAATTATACCTTGACACATATGCACATACACCCACCATTATAATATACATCAACAGAAGAATATAAATATCAGCAAATTGTATGTACCAATATGCTCACAAATGGTATACAGTTATATTCATATAAAGCATTATCATATCTATAGCCCAGTTACTATACACAGAATATAAAATGTGCATGCATGCATATATATATATATATACATATATAGATAGATAGATGGATAGATAAGAAAGTAGATGGATAAATTCCACTGTAAAGGTTAAATAAACTTGAAAAAAAAAAAAGAATCAAATATATATATATATATATATATATATATATATACCTAGAGAGAGAGAGACATACATATGTGCATATATATATACATGAGATTCATTGTAATGAGATAAGATTTAGTTAGTACAGTATTGGATGCAAGTTACATCTACAGCATATGTCAATGAAATGTGTCTTTGTGTTCAAAACTGGTTTTGCATTTGTAAATCTTTTTTCCCAGAGCCAAAAAGTGGCATGAAGCAAACCTTCTAAAAGCAGAGTGTATATATATATATATATATATATATGTGTGTGTGTGTATGTGAGTGTGTGCATAATATACGACCATGTATGTGCATATATCTTAATATATATTTGTGTGTTTGGCTATGGTTACTATAATCTTCAAACAGAATCAATTATCCAGTAAGAGATATTATCAAAAATGGCACTTGGAATTAAAAAAAAGACTTAAAATGCAAAAGGAATTCCATTAGAAAGACATGGACAACCAGAATATGAAGCCCAAGATGTAAAAGTCCCTTACACTAATATTAAGAAGGAAGAGAAGGAAATAACAGAACCGATGAAGAAAGGTAATAAATTTCAGAAAAATAAATAATCTTCTTAGATCAAGATGTCAAGAGTAAAATCAGGCCATATTTACTTGTGCAATTCCATTTCTTTCACACAATAAACCATGCATAAAAGAGAATTCAAAATATGTATTTCTCGAGAATATTTACTGATCTAAACAGATACTTTTAGAAACATGATGTCAACTATTGTTTTTTTTCTTTCTTGGTATCTGCGCACATTATTTCTAAAATTCCTACCTTCCATAACACACAAATATATATATATATATATATATCCACTTATTTCTTTTGGGTTATATTATTTTATTGGAAAAGTTATGTCTTACCATTTACGAAGATACATGCATGTGCATCATTGCTTAAAATTTTATTTGTGATTTATGACCATATAATATAGATATATTGCTTATCGTTTCAGTTTATGAAGTTCAATTGCACAAATAACTAATACAAGAAAGCATTTTTATTATTCATACAGTAAATTAGGTTTTTAAAAATATAGAAACAACACACCAACTTATAAATAGGCATACACAGAGAATGTGTTTAAATATTTCATATACATGGTGTTTGTGCGTATGTATGTGTATACGTGCAAAAACTGCAGGTGTACAAAAATCTTTGTTGTTCATTGAAATGTCATCTGTAAACTATGCTGATTAAAGCTGAAGTTTGATACCTTCTCTTTGGTCCAGTTTTCCTTTTGCTCTGAGCTCTTCTTATCTTCTACCAGGTAAAAACGGCACAACAATCTTTGGATAATGTTATCTTGATGAAGTCACAGACAATAATTATTCAGAAAGGTAACTTGATGTCATCATTTTCACATCATGAAACAGACCCTGTCTGTACAAAGTGTAATCAGAAATAGCCCCCCAAAATCAGTGATCACAGCTTCGGGCTGAAAATTAAAGGATATTATCAGAGCAGCCATAAAGTCAATCATTTCTGTTTGCTTATGGATGAATGCAAATATAACAAAAAATGGTTTTACTATGCTTTTTTTTCCCCTCTAATATAACTGTATAAATAAAACACCTCTGAATGCATAAGAAGGTATAGATAGGTATCTGGACTAAACTTAGCATAGTAAAAAATACAGGGTCAAATGGAAAATAGAAAGACTGAGTTATACCAATCTTTCAAATGAGGTAGGCCAGCTTATATTGAAAATAAGCACTTTACCTGAGCTTGATAAGTAGAGGCTGGAATTTCCACAGATACACACTTATTTATAGAAACTATCATTTTCGTCAATGGAAGTATGAATATATATATATATATATATATATATATATATATATATATATATATATATATGAACAATGTATAGACCCACATTTTCCTTCTTATATATATATATATATATATATATATATGCTGACATTGTTTATATATAAATTTCCTAGCTTATATTGATGGAATATAATAGTTTCCATAAATAAATATGTGTATCTATGGAAATATCAACGTATTTAAATGTGTCCGGGAGTATATCCCTGTGGTTACACCAGACACACCACCACCACCACCTGCTGCAGCAAAGTCCATCACAAAAGCACAAAACTCATTTTTTTTTTTTCATTACTTTTTTTTACCACAACAATACAAAAATGGAAATTCTATTTTTGGCTTGATCACAGAAGAATGTGCCTGCAGTATGAGAGTATGGTAAAACATTCTAATAATACGAAATATGGTAGAATCCTTTTGTAAAAATCTCTGCAAATACATAAGAGCATTGGGTGGGGGTAAAGGGGATTAAAACTAAGGCATATACTGAAGGTAATAAAATGCCGAACGAAAAAGTACTCAGCAAGTACACATCCCTGTCAATGCAGTTGTCACTAAAAAAAACTCCCAATGCAGGAGAGTTAGCAGTAAAAATATTCCCCGATCCAACCAATAATTTAATCAATTCTTCATTTGCTCATGGGCCATTCTTTAAAAGAAAATGTCATTGAAATTCATTGAGAAATTTTGGAGATATTGTGTTGAAAAAAAGTCACAAGTGAATACATATATTTCTTTCAAGTTGGTTTGGCAGAAGTAAATTGGAAGAAATGATTTATAATTTTTCTTTGAATCAGAAAATCAACCAATCGTTGGTTTTTGAGTGTATAATTTGTAGGATTTCCACTGAAAGTCTATGAATGAATCTGAGTGTGAAATTAAAGAGACTTTTTATAGCCCAACACAGCCATAGTGGACAAAAGATTTTAATCACTCTAAGGCAATGGTGCATAAATTTTTCCAAGCAAAAATGTATTTCAGCCATGAAAATGCTTGGTACAGGTATTATATCTATCCCAATACCAGCGCAAAGTTGTCAATCTTGTTATTTTATCAAGATATTTTTTGTGAGATCTCAACCTTTTTAGTGACTAATAAAAGGGAAAAGGGGTATGTATACTAGTACTTCGGTATAAAAGTTTTGTACATTGACTACGGCAATGTTTTTGTCTAATTCATTTCATCTCTACAGTCTGTGTTCAGCATGAGTCCGATACATTTCTTAGTGGGTCAACCACTGCTTTGGGGCTATGCAATAAGATATTCATAAATGTATGAAGGAGAGATATGATAAGAGATCAAATTATACAATCAACTGGTATGAAAATTTACCAGACCCTCATCTTGACATGGATGCTGTTGATGTCTACCAGGTTGGATTTTGGAGCCATACCATTATCTTCGGCCAAATAAAATGAAGAATCAGCAAACAAAGATGTTTGCCAATGTTTGGGAAATTAAGTATCTCAGCAATATACTTGAATGTTAACTACGATTAATCGACTGAATTTCTACAGCATTTCAGCACGTGTGATTGTGCTTTTTCTATAGATATCAGAGTTGTGCACTATTCATGTGACCCAGATCATGTCTCAAGAGTTTGATCCATTATAAAAACAAATATATTATGCTGCCTCTCCTGAAACTAATCTCAGTAAAATAGATCTGTTCAGATTTGATTTCCAGTAAATTGATTAAGTCATAATTTGTTTCAATTCAAAATATTCAAAGTTAGTAATCCTCCGACACCATTTCAAATTTGAAAATTATCTTTCTCTAAAACAACTGATTAGATTTAGCTATCCAATTAATCGTTCTGATAAGACACTAATGAAATTCCACGCAAAGATTAAGAGGTCAATGTTAGTGCAAAAAATGATGTAATTGAGGTCTATATAAAGAAAAAAGGTATCTGTTTGTCCTTCCATACAAATCATCTTGGAATTCTCTCTAAATTTCTCTGTATTACAGGATGGTATGCAAGAGAGGCAATAATGTGATACAGATTATTTCTTTTGGTTAACATATGAATACAGAAAATATAACCTGTCACCTCCATTGCACACTGTTGCCATAAACTAGATAAATCAACATTACAATGTGGTGATCACTTCAGCAACAAATTGAATCCCATACGATTTCTATATCATATACATAACGGTCAGATGACCTCCCTGATGACAAATATTTTAGATTTTGAAATTGGTATTTCCAAAAGAACCACCTGAAATAAAATAATCCTCCTGCTATTTCTTGACCCTTTATCAGCAAATAGCTGGAATTATAGTCTTTCGAGTCTATGGTATAACTACATACATATCATTAAAGGTACCACTGCATTCAGAACATGGCAATTGAGCTGCTCCTGCTGCAGTTAATGGGTTAAATCAACCTGTCTATGCCAAAGTGAATTACTGTGCCTTTACAATAAGTTGAGATTATCTTGCTCCAAGGTTTATAAATCCAACATTTTTGTTCTTTTGAATTTGGTTAGTCATAGATTGAGTGGATACTTCACTTAACAACAAGAACACAAAGCAAAATTTAAGCAACTTAGCAGAAGCTTTATAATGATACCAAGTTTTTGACAAAACCAGTAAAGGAAATTTTCCAGAATTCAATTTTCATTAAAAATCAAAATAGGTTTATAATAAGAGGGGCACAAAAAAACCCTCTTCTTCCCTAGGCATGCAACAATGCAATACACAAATTCCAAATCTGAAATAGAAAAATTCCAAATGGATAGAAAAGAGCCTACAACCATTTCAAAATTACCTGATGTATTATTTCCCTAACTGGACCACTTCAAAAGCACGTTACCTAAAGACAATTTTAAATATTATACTTTTATAACATTACTAGCTTTGTAGTGCCCAAAGCTCAGCATCAGTATCATTTCATCGTTCCAGAGCAGGTAGAAAATAAAATATTTACTCATATGGATGTGTTTGGCTCAACTAACAATATACAAAATTGCTATGCACATTAGGAATTAAAAGTAAAGTGTAAAAATTTAAATCACAAAATGATCCTGCCTTGAATGCAAAAAGGTGTCATTTGGTTGTACTAAGGTCTATAGCACTGAAGCCACAAACTGACCAACATTTGAATCCAACTATAGAAAACATGATTTCCTTATCTTCTGCTAAGACTGGTTCTCAAACAGGAGTACACATACCTCTAGTCGTACGCAGAATAAATTATGGCGATATGCAAGGTTTCTAAAAACACCGGAATATTTAAGTAATCACAACTAAATAATGATAATGAACAAGGTTTTTCAAAATGGGTACAAAAGAAAAAAAAAATTCATGCAAAATAGTCAATTCATAATAACTTACAAATACTACATCCATTGTCTATTTTATGGTATCCAAACATTTTAAACTATGTTCTTCATAAGGGTACATTATCACGGCTGGACAGGATGAACAGGTAGGCTGGAAGGGAAGATTAGACAACTCGTATATGCCCACCCATTCTGACATTGACTAAATCTAACAGATCGAAATGGTCAGTCTGGTCTGAAGTCCTTGACAATCAATCCAAGTCTGATGAAAAATGCAACAAACGAATAAAATATCATTACTTAACCAAAGCTGAAACCTCTCTCAGTTTTCAATGAACTAAGATAAGGATAATTACAATTAGATTAAGTTATTCAAATGAATTTCCAATAACTTACTGGCTATCATAAAAATATCTGTACTTCACAGAAGTGAATCACCGCAGTCTGCACATGTACCAGAACTAAAAATCTTTTAAAAAATTAGATCTTTAATCTAAAATTATCTAATATAATGCCAGCACAAAATTTTCACATTATTGGTTCAAAAATTAGACCCCAAAAAGTACTTTTTTGAACAAAAAAATTTTTTTCAAGTTTATAACAACAAATACATGAGAAAAAGTGCCCAGATACAAAGAAACACAGAAACAAAACACTCAAAGAGAGAAGAATCTGTAGCCCTCTTGGCTAGTTGGTTGGGCTATTTGTGGGGCAATGCTGACTCAATTATTTCTTTATTTTGTCTGATATGCACCTTATAATACTTGAAGGGTACAATGGATTAATCAGTCACCAGTAACATACAACTGTTTCCAACAAATGGCCGACTTCATAAGATGGAAACTAAAATCAATACCAATGGCCCTAATTTGATGAAAATCTACTGTATTTCCAATGTGCTAAGACACACCCAATAATTAGCCAGAGGATTGAATGGCTTATTGTGTTGGAGTTTGTGAGAGTTGTCAAACTGTTCCCTACAACTTGACCTTCAAATGTATGAGACACACACATTTTTTTCAGGGAGAGAAAAAAAAACCAAACCAACACGTCTTATCAGTGAGGAAATGCGGTATTCAAAATCTTAGGGAAATCTGGTGCCAAGAGTCGAAATCATGAAATGTGGCAGACATCTCAACAATCTCAAAATTGGAAATATAAAAATATAAAAAGCTGAAATAAAATGATAAACAAACCATGATGAAGTGGAGAATTCAATTTGAAAAAATGTTCTTGAGTGTGAAAAACATAAATAGAATGAAAGGGGAAAAAAGCAAGGAAAAACAAAAATGAATCTTGTTTTTAATAGATGAAAATAAAATTAGGAGAAGGAAAAAAAAAAAAGATCTTAAGTAAATCAATAAAAAAAAAAAAAAAGGAAAATATGAAGTTCATATTTTCTTTTTAAGTGTATTACAATTTAATCTTGAGATTTTATCAGTAAAGGAAAAAAGACAAAATAAAAGATAGAAACCCAAGGAAAGAAAAATGAAAAGAAAGAAATATTCAGGGAGAAACCTATAAGCAAAATACCAATACCGAATAACTCGTGAGGACTCAGAGAGCGCATACCTCTGCCAACGCCATACATTAAAAACTCATAGTCCATACATAACAATGATGAATGAAAGGACAGTGTTTCAATTTCCCATATTGCGGACTAACGTTTACCTTTTCTTAAAATGTAAAAATATCCTTCTCAATTGAAAAAAAAAAAAAATCATTATTTCCCTTTCTCTTTGGTTTACCCTTCAAGAAAATTTCATTGATCTCCACTGAGAACTTTCAGAGTTATTGTGTGGACCGACACTTACGATGCAGGGGAGGTAACTGTGAAAAGAATTCCTAGATCTGACCAAAAATTTAATTAACTCCTCCTTAGTCAACAACCCACATTTCTAAATAATGTCATTGAAATTCATTGGAAAAATTTTTGTGTGGATGGCCAGGTAGACAGATAGACACAAGTGAATATATATATATATATATATATATATATATATATATATATATATATATATATATATATATATATATATATTCATACATCTTTCAACATTGTTGAAAGATGTAAATAAAGATAATAGTTTTGTTATTCCCAGTGGAGAGCTTGGGCCAAACTGTCCAAGTAGCGAGAGTATCAAGAAGTTATAATCCTCGGACAATCACAAAAAGTTCAAGCTCAGGGATTTTGTGAGAATAAAAATTTCAAGGTCTTGAACTTTGATTTCAAAATACTTGAGGATATAAATACAGGTAATTATCCAAGTAAGGCTTACCTTGATGGCAGGGGTTTGCTTCTCTTAGTTTTGTTGATTTTGATACTAAAGGTTTATATCTCAAAGTTTGTTTACCATGATTTTATTAAACCAGCCAGGCAGTAAACCTGAAACTTTTCAACCTTTTGTCCTCTGGTCGTCACTCTTAACAACTAATTAACCTCCAAAATCCCAGCGGATAGCATTCTGCCACTAGTTGGTAGAAATATCCCAGCAGCCAGTTCACTGGCTGACGCATGTTGCTATTTACAAACTGATCGCAAGACAACTTCTCTGCCAATAAGTGACTGGTGCATCTGATCTTGAGCCTCCACAAACAAAGGAAGTGTTTCTTGGGGATTCAAGAATGTCTGTCTCTTTCCTCCAGAGCTATGATGAAGACGAGGAAATTAAGCACTCTAGGTTGGTAAACTTACCGAAGAGCAAGCTGAACATTCAAAGACAGGAATATCCTATTAGCGCTAAAAAGAAGTGCATACAACCAATACATCTTCCCGATAGTCACCTATGGAGCTGAAACATGGAACCTAACCAAAAGATTGACCTTCAAACTGAGAACCATGCTACATGCACAGGAAATTATTATGCTCAACATTATATCGAGAGATCATAAGACAGCATGGTATATTGTAGGAAAAACCTGAGTGAGAGATATCATAGAATCCATTAGGAAATTCAAATGACAATGCTATGGAATAGCAAATATAAGATAACAATTTAGACAAGTTCAAAAAGTCCTGGCTCTGTGATGCCCCTGATTGAGTGGTCTGATGAATCATGGGAAAAAAATGTCTAATGACAGACGCTAAAAGGATGCCTGTGCCGGGCACAAAAGCTGTGAAGGAATACAATGTCAAAATAGGCAGTACTAATGAAAATCTTGAAATGAATAAATTCCGAAAATATCTAAGGGGATCCGGGGTGGAGGTGCCAAAGACAGAGTACCTGGGGGTTTAAAAGTGTTAATAAAGAAATAATATTGATTCAACAATCGTTCTACTAGCAATATCTCTTTCTCACATATGAATCTTCTGTTCCTAATGATTTGCTAGCTAGTTC
Source organism: Thysanoteuthis rhombus (assembly GCA_963457665.1). NCBI lineage: Eukaryota > Metazoa > Mollusca > Cephalopoda > Oegopsida > Thysanoteuthidae > Thysanoteuthis > Thysanoteuthis major. The sequence goes on from OY735222.1 coordinate 36,286,474, forward strand.
AAATGAATTTTAGCATCATTCAATGATTTCTTATGACTATCGTACAACTAGCAAAGTACCCATCAAAAATGATGGTATCATTCAAGCACGGGAAAAATATGCAAATATATGTTTTTGTTGAAATGTATTCAATTTTTTGCGGACAACATCTTTCATAAAGAAATCTGATTCCACATTCTACTCAGAAATACCTACATTCATAGACAAATATATTTATTTATATAAGTTATCCATACATAAATGATCTTGTCTATTTTTTAATCGCATAATTCCATGTGGTGCGTAATTAATATTTTACACCCATCAAAAGATTTTTTTTTATTTAGATTTTTAACTGCATTAAGCAATAAGAAAATTAGATTTACTTTTCAAACAAACATTTTGCTTTCCTTTTCCACCTTCAACTCTTTCTCCAGTGTGCCACTGTTATACATCGTCCCCCTCCTTACCAGTACTGTTACTCCCTAAGCCACCCAATGTATGCATGCAGGTGTATTATGTAGGAGGCAACATACGTCAGCAGAAAAGTGACAACATAACAGCTGGAGAGAGGCAAAACTGAACACACAGAATATATGGGGAGACCCAAAAAAATATGATGTAAAAATCATTCTCCCATTTCCTTCGTGACTAAACAGACAAATAAACCAATAAATTTTGAAACAATGGTCTTTATATGTAGATTTCCCCTCTTCTTCACGAAAGATAAAAACAGTCCCCAAATATCACTGGATGCTGTTCAAAGCTTTTGTTGAATAATCAGATCTATATTTCAGTCCTATTCAATTTCATGCAAGTTTATACTTGCAATACTGATAGAAAATGACACTACTTAAAAGTGAGAGAGAGAAAGATGAAGGATGAGAGAGAGAGAGAAAGATGAAGGATGAGAGAGAGAGAGAAAGATGAAGGATGAGAGAGAGAGAGAAAGATGAAGGACAGGAGAGAGAGAGAAAGATGAAGGACAGGAGAGAGAGAGAAAGATGAAGGACAGGAGAGAGAGAGAAAGATGAAGGACAGGAGAGAAAGAGAAAGATGAAGGACAGGAGAGAGAGAGAAAGATGAAGGACAGGAGAGAGAGAGAAAGATGAAGGACAGGAGAGAGAGAGAAAGATGAAGGACAGGAGAGAGAGAGAAAGATGAAGGACAGGAGAGAGAGAAAGATGAAGGACAGGAGAGAGAGAGAGAGATGAAGGACAGGAGAGAGAGAGAGATGAAGGACAGGAGAGAGAGATATGAAGGACAAGGTAGGAGAGAGAGAAAGGGTAAGAGAGACAGAGAGAAAAGGTAAGAGAGACAGAAAAGGTAAGAGAGACAGAGAGAAAAGGTAAGAGACACACAGAGAAAGGGTAAAAGAGATAGAGAGAAAGGGTAAAAGAGATAGAGAAAAAAGGTAAGAGAAACAGACAGTAAGGGTAAGAGGGACAGAGAGAAAGGGTAAGAGGGACAGAGAGAAAGGGTAAGAGGGACAGAGAGATAGGGTAAGAGGGACAGAGAGATAGGGTAAGAGGGACAGAGAGATAGGGTAAGAGGGACAGAGAGATAGGGTAAGAGGGACAGAGAGATAGGGTAAGAGGGACAGAGAGAAAGGGTAAGAGGGACAGAGAGATAGGGTAAGAGGGACAGAGAGATAGGGTAAGAGGGACAGAGAGATAGGGTAAGAGGGACAGAGAGATAGGGTAAGAGGGACAGAGAGATAGGGTAAGAGGGACAGAGAGAAAGGGTAAGAGGGACAGAGAGAAAGGGTAAGAGGGACAGAGAGATAGGGTAAGAGGGACAGAGAGAAAGGGTAAGAGGGACAGAGAGAAAGGGTAAGAGGGACAGAGAGAAAGGGTAAGAGGGATAGAGATAAAGGGTAAGAGGGATAGAGAGAAAGGGGAGGAGAGAGTGAGTAAGAGAAAGAGTGAGAAAAAGCGAAACAGAAACAGAGACAGAGAGAGAAAGAGAGAGAAAGAAAGAGAGAAAAAAAAACTTACTTGGATACAAGTTCCACTGCTTGTTTGTGAGGACCTTCTCCAATAATAACCTTAATATAGTTCCATACATCTTCAATGGCCTTTGACCATTCTTCATTCCACTCATTAACTGGTTGGAATTCAGGCAACTTCAACATAAACAACTGATTACCAATTCCAATAAGATGTTCTTCGGAGTTCCAATAAGCAGAAGGTAAATCTACAAAAGAAAAAAAAGGACAAAATCTAAATAACTGCTGAAAAATGCAAAAAATTAAAAGCACTCAGAGAGCGCATACCTTTGCCAATGCTATTGTCATTAAAATTTTAATCAAAATCAGTTCCCAAATAGTTACGATGCATGGGAGGTAACAGTAAAAGTTTTCTGGATTCGTCTCAAAATTTATTTCAACCGTCCTTAGCCCATTGCCCACCTTTCAAACAAATTTTATTGAAATCCGTTGAGAACTTATATAGATATCACACGGGCAAATAGACAGATGGGCGGAAAGACTCAAGTAAATATATACACCTGTTCCAACATTGTTGGCTGAAAATCGTCATTACTACCCCAAACAAAGAATGAATACATGCTGAGAAATTAACTCAAAAATTCATTCGGATCAAAGTTTGCAACTTTTCAAAATGGATGAGGTTTGATATTTTATAAATAACATTTGTCAAGCCCAGAGATATTTCTAGCCATCATCTATCTATAAAAAAAAGCCATATATGCAAATCAGTATATGTTTAATTGTATAATTTTCTGCCTGATTGGAGTCCAGTTATGACCTTATACTTATAATGGATTGGTCCATGTGAAATACATTAACAGAGCCAATGAAACTGGACAACGGTTGTAAAATATGATATTCTTTGTTGTTATGACAACTGACTATGTCACGGAAACATTGATCATTTGAAACTAAAATGAAAGGAAAAATTGAGAGTGACAGAAGGAAATGTTTGATGTTTGTTTAATGTTAGACTTGAGACGTTGTCTGATCACCCTTTCAAACGGTTGGGTTGGGTGGAGGCTTTGAAAAAAATTCAAAACTAGGATATTTGTATTGTTTAAATAAATTAACCACAAAATATCTTTGGTTTTTACAATAATATTAACATATTGTACAGGAACATACAGTTCCTATTGGTCCTGTTCTCTTTGATACCAATCAACCATAACTATTATTGCTATTGTTAAAAAAAACACACAAAGGAAAAAGTAGTTCCAAAGTGAATTCAAGCCATCAATATCTCAAAAACAAAATGTACTCACTAACTAACAGTGACGCGAATTCACTTTTGTGTATAAATCATTTGTGCCAGACTTTCAAAATATTTCTCATTTCCAACACTAAATCTGTTGTCATATGTTTACAAATTTGAGAATCCTTGTTTTGTTTTTTGTTTTTTTAGAAAAATAAATGCAAGGTCAAATTAAGTGTCTATGAAAAGTTTGGTATAAACCACTTCTATGATTTAGGTATGCATTACATTAAAATCCAACTGATATCATGAGTAGAGTATTTAAACATGCCTGCTGATTAAGAAAGAACGAGCAAAAGATGAAACTCAAATTCATGTTTTCCTTAAATTAATCCATTTCTTCCTTCATTTCCGTTCAGATTATATTACAATGATATTAACCATTCAGATTATCTTACAATATCATCTACCAGATTATCTTACAATATCATTTACCATTCAGATGACAGGCTTCCAAACAAAGTCAGATTTTTCAACCAATTTTGGTATGTTTAGGAATATGGGGTAAATGGAAGTATATTTGCATACTAATGCAAATTTATTGGTAAAAAAACTGAAAGCTTTTTCTTATCAACTTGTGAGTGTTCATTTGATCTGCTTTCTATGATATATTTTCTATCAGTCTTTTCAAAGGGACAGGATCTTTTGAAAGGATCTTTTTTTAATGATGAAATATTCACACCTCAAAATCTCAGACTAAAAAAGACTAATGTTTACTCTGGTCTGAGAACAGAGTGTTTCTTTTCTAAGGTAAACAAAAATAGAGTAATCTTTTAAAAGCATTGGTTGCTCTAATACAATTGAAAACCTAAGTAAAAAACGGGTCTAATACTTAGATTAAAATGAGTTTTTGTGCATGAACAAGTGTATTCTTTTGAATGTTTTGAAAATCAGACTTTACAGCATTGAACCCGAATTCCTGAATAGTGGGCTATAACCCATAATTCAGCAGAACATTAGATTAGATTAATTCACAAACCTTTAATCATCTCTATTAATTCCATTTGGCAATAGCATTGTCCCATGTCCATAAAAGCACAGTACTCATCATCATCAACCCTTTAAAGTTCATTGTTCGATATAAACCTTCCCCAAGATCAACGTTGCATAAAGAGGCAATTTGAATGAGAGGGAAGAGCACACTAATTACATTAACTAAAGATAGATGGATTAGATTGGATTATACTGCTAAAAGCTAATTAGATTTTACATGGGTTACATTCAGGTACAGGTAATGTCCATCTCGCAGTGAGTACTATTAGGTCATTATCATCGACTCTTGAATTCATATAAAAAAAAAATTCAAATTTTTTATCACAGGGATTATCTTCTGATCAGAGTTACTTCCTTATACTTTTAGGCAATTTTTTCTATTTTTTATTAATGTCCTAATTCACAAAAAAGTTCCATCTTTTTTTAAAATTCTATTCATTGAGGATTTATACTATTTTGTTACAAACTTTTGTCCCTATCTTGGTTCAATTCTTGAACATGTTTCAGTTGTTGGACCCAATGGCTGTCGTCAGGTGATGAATACGTGTAACATACACATTCCAATGTCTAATTTTGGATGGGGTTAAGTTTTGGTCCCAAAAACTGTTGGTTGTAAATGGTTTCAAAAATCTGTTATTGTCTGGAGTTGGGGGTGGCTTTTATAAAGATAAAAAACATCTATATCAGACATGATAACTTCATAATTATCGCCATTTTGGTTTGAAATTACTGTAAGAGAAATGGTACTAGGGGAATTAATTAAGTGAAGAAGTCAATGTTTTGAGCGTTCTTTTTTACTCATGGGAGGTAATTTGTAAAATCTTCCATTAATCTGATTTAATTTTCAAATTATTTTTGTATATTCTATATAGCGCCAAAATGTGTCAAAAAGGATTTACTTTATCTACACAAAACTGGCAAGATTATGCCACTTCAATGTATATTAACACAAAATCTTTATCTAATTTTCTCTACCCTTTCTTTCATACCTCTTCTAGTATAAGAATAAATGAAAGAAAAATAATGCAAGGTTTCTGAATGTTTACTGGAAAGGCCAAATGCTTCAGTCATTACTGGTATTATGATTATTCTCAGCTTCCATATATTTTTCTTTATAATCATCAGTTTCATTTTTCCTTTTTTACACTTCACTAGTTTTCCTATAATTTTAAAAGTAAAATTACCAAAACAGACAGCGTCATTAAAATAGCGATGGTTTGCAATTATTATAGTTCAAGTGATAAGAGGATCGATAGAAAGTAGGAAATAAACAAAAGAGTAAAGGAGTATTTTGATGAAACAAACAATGTGAAGGAAGGAGGTTGAGAAAAACAAGTAACGAAAAAAAAGTAACTTTTCTCATTCCCAAATTTCTTCCTCAAACTAGGACTTCCATCTGACAACCAAAAACCAACAGAAAATGAAATCAGATACTGCATTCAGAAAAAGAAAAATAATCCTTGCTTATTCATTTATTAGAAAACTTTGAGATGTCTAATCATTGTGTGTTTGTCCAGACTCGTCTTTGTTTTTTCACTATGTTCAAGACAGAAAAACAAATTTCTAACACGTACAAAATGAAAAAGAAAAGAAGCAAAGAAAGTAAGTGGTTCCTCAGTAAAAATCAATGAATCTCTCTTCTGTAAAGTTTATAATTACAAAAAATCTATAAGAAAAAAAATGAAACATTCAATCAGAAAGAGAACAAAACACGAGAATAATGATATAAAGCAGAAGGTGAAATACAATTTTCCCATTTCACACTGTCCTACACAATTACTTGATGCAAATAATTGCCCTATTGGTATTTCATTAGCCAGCATTTATCAATTTTGGAGTGGATATTAGAAGCCTCAGTGAAAAAAACAAACAAAAAACAATAGCACATACAACCATTTTCTTTCTCTAAACCAAAGAACATTAAGTTACACTTGAATAACATATAAATATAGAAAATATACGTCATATAGAGATTTAGAGTTATGTATGCTTATATGTAGATATCAACATTTACACTGTCAGGTTTTATATGTATATAAGGAAGTAAACCCAAACAAAAAACTATAAAAGAAGAGCCCCTAAGGGAGCTGGATGCAAACTTTGCCTTCCTTCCAACAGCTTTTGAAGCCAAGCTGATGCCAAACATATGGCTCTGCTTTCTTTTGGATTATATCAGCAAGGTCAAGAAGTCAATTCTGTTGACTGGACATCCCATGATCTCCATACACTTCGCCCGAGCTTGTGCCCCAGAGAGGTCACTTCAGTGCCACTATTGAGCTGTACAATTACAATGTTCATTGCAACTCAACCACAGACTAATACTTGGCACATACTCCATTGTCTTCTAAGACAGGAGGCAGCAGACTATGTATGAGTATATATATATATATATATATATGTATACGAGATAAAGTGACGATTCAACTTACTGTGTATGCATACACACAAATTATGAATAAAGATATGTTTGTATTAGTGCTAAAATCATTCATATGCAAGCATGTATATTTGTATATTTTGAGATTATATATGTAATGACAAAATATATACACCTATATCTATCTATATATATATATATGTACACATACTTATATATAAAACATAATATACATTCACCCACACTGACACAGGGACTAAGGCCATAAGAAAATAAAAGTCTAACTTTTCAGAAGTGATCATTTGCTATTATCACCAACTCTACCTCCACCTTCCCCTTTCCCTCCTATTTAAGCAAACCAAGAACTAAAAATGTGATATTGCAGAAGAAAAATACAATTAAATAGAAAACACAGAAAGTTGAAGTGGAAATTATTACCAAAGTTTACAGCTGATTATTCTCCGGCTAGGAAAATAAAAATAAACGACAGACATCGGTGTTTGCAGCGAACAGTCAACAAATTTATGTACCTTCACACAACAACTAATGTAGGTAGTACAATTACACGGTGCCGTTAAGTAGCTGATTTCAAACCTTGTAAAATATATTCAAGATTTTTTCCAGCTCTGTGTAAGAATTTGATCTGGAGTCTATTTTATTGGAATAAAAAAAAAAAAAGAATTCTGTCTCCATTTTTACAGCTGGAATAAGGTTTTTCCTCTTTTTTTTTTTTTTTTTTTCACCCTTTTCACTTGTGCACCTGACAAGGGCTGAAGAATGGAATCCAAAAAAAAAAAAAAGGTTGTATCAACAATATCAAGAACACAAAGAAGGGGTTTAATGGTTCAAACAAAGTTTGGAATTTTAACGACCAATATCTATGAAATAATGGACAAGCTTATATCTATCTATATAACTAGCTACCTCCTGTATGTGTAACTCTTTCCAATATGCAAAATCTATTGTCATAAATCAGCCTGTTTACCAAGGATTGAACAAATTAAAAAGTTCTTTCCAACTATTTTAGTTTATGGTCAGAGATAAAGGGAATGGGACTGAAGGACTGTCAGCATGGCAAATATCTACGTACTCTAAGAATTGCTCATGACATCGTCCTCAATGGCAAGAACCTTCATGAATTCTAGATGATATTAGACAAACTGAATGGAGAAAACATGTCTTCACATGAATTTCAGTAAAACTAATGTCATGTGCAACATATACGTTGAGGACAAAGACATTGGTCAAAACTGCAAACGCAGGACTAAAGAAAATAGATAACTACATCTACCTGGGACAAAGAATCTCCATGGAATCCTAAAAAGAAGAAGAAATCAAACAAAAATCACCCTAGACTGGCAAGCTTCCAGCAAAGCAAAACCAATATTCAAGAACAAAAAGTTCCCATTAGTTTTGAAAAGGAGGGTCTACAACCTATGTGTTCGCCCGGTAGTTATCTACCGTACCGAGATGAAACATGGATCCTAATGAAAAGATCGGTTCTCAAACTAAAAACCATGGAACGTGCACAAGAGAGAACCATACTTAACATCACAGTATATTAGAGAAAAAACAGGTGTCAGAGATGGGCAGGCCAAGTTGCAAGAATGTCGGACAACTCACAACATACCACCGTCAGAGATCATATGCAAAATTTTGACCGGCAAAAAACATGATGGTATAACAATTTAGACAGGTTCAGGAGATATCGTGGCCATGATGCCCATAATAGAGATCTATCAAATCTTGGAGAAGGTCTTTGTCTAATGACAGACTTTAAAAGGCTGATGATTATTCAGTCATAAGCAACACTTCTTCCAAACGGAGAAGATCACACGTAACTAATGAAATAGTGCATCTCAATACGGTAAAACATTACAATCCCTCTATTTTTTAGACTTTCTCAGAATAAGTAATGATTTTCAATCCTAAATGATATCATTCCTTAAGTGTCATAACAATTTCAAGATACTGGGATGACTTCTACTGATTTGTCAGTAATAATCAGTTTCAGAGCATTTTCCCAATCCAAGACAAAATGAACCACTAAAGATATTATCTACTTACTTCAATTCAGTTCAACAGTGTCTTTATTTTGGTGATAAGATGACAAATGAACATATCATTACTAAACATTGGTAATGGAACTTGCCGTCTTTTAGGCAGACTGAAGCTCTACTAGAAATAAGAATGCTAAGAAGGTAAAACAAACATGTCCTATAACTTTATGGATATTAAGCTTTATTGATTATCTATAACTTTTAAAAGAGTCATTAAAATTCTGAACTTTTTTTTTTAGACAATTGAACCCCTTCCCTGTGTTCCTGAGGTTAAAGAAAGAATTAAAGAAGCGGTTCTCAAACTGTATGCCACTGCACAGCAGTAAGTCACAAATTTTTCAAAATAAGCAAACATGTATTTTGAGTCTTGAACGTGTCCAGTATACGTATCAATGTCCATCCCACTTGGTTAACAGCATTTGTAAGGATTCAAGCAACCCCGAAAAATGATTGGTAAAAGAAAAATAGATAGTGTTCATTTTTTTAATTTGCTCATGGTGTTTGTTAAGATAGAAAGTTATGATATAGAGTGCGGACAAAGAAAGAGGAGTATTCTTTTTCTTTATTACATCCCACTACATCATATCCTTCTTTTTTAGATCAATCTGGTTATCACAAGATTTCCAGATCTCAACCTTTCATTTGGGATAACTTGGGTTATCAGCACTTACCAAAAGAGCAAGAAAAATTAGTGACACCGTACATATTTAAAAACAAATTTTAAAATTTGTCGTGAAATGAAAGTTACCCTCCCTTTGAAGAACTGTCAGCTTTCTTCACAGTTACAAACTAAAAAATGGTCAAGATCGCTTGATGTTGGAGGAGAAATGAAAGTGTGCTCTTTGAAATACAGCAGATATGCAAATCCAGTCAAGCATGTGTCCAACGAAACAGGTACGTGTTTTTTTTTAATACAGTGATATAATTTAAATATGGGGATAATATATATCATTGGAGAAGAAATTTCATGCTGAGTGAAGCTCACAAAGGGACCATATCCCTTAGAGCAAGTCATTCAAAGCTAATATACCCTGGTTTTGAAATGAAAAAACTGTGTGGACTGATTGCTATAACATCATGGAGATTTGTTGGGGGATCCATTCCAAAACTGAATCAATTCTTTTGTAGCCTAAGTCTGTGAGCAATTGAAGAAATTGAGTTTTTTTACTTTCAGGACAATCAATGATTTTTTATTAGAAGGTCATGAAACAAAAGTCAGTTATTTATAACTAAAAGTGTATAATAAAAGTAAAGATTTATTCAATGCATTGATTTTTCTCTATCATTTATTCATTATTATTTGATATTATATTTTCAGTCTCCATTACATGAATTTCAAACATATTGCACCAACAATGATTTTTGTATTAACCTGTAATACCATGATTCTACTCATCAGATTGAGGGCAATATGATGATTGCATCTTCTGCCACATGGTTTTATCTTCTATTATTTTTTCTATCTGAAACTTTCAGAATTCGTATGCAACATTAGAATTTAACAGCGCTGTAAAAATTTTCTTGTGCGTGGCTGCATAGCTTAAAGGGAACACGGCTGATGTCAGCTTACAAAGACTTGGAGGCTCAACAGTAAGACCAGACTTTGATGAAGTGTTAATGATGTATATAAGAAACGATAATATTCAAAAAAAGAAAAAAATCTGCTAAGATTCAGGCAATAGCCAATCAAGACCAATATATGAGTGCAGTTGGGGAAGGGGTGATCAAATAAATGCAACTTGATTAGATCGACCGGAGAGAGTGGGGATAATCAAAATGCTATAATGAGCTGAAAAAGAGAAAGAAAAAAAGAGAAAGGAAAAAAGAATAGAAAGAAAAAGAGTATGTGGGTGAAAGAGCCTGAAAAAAAAAAAAAAAAAAAAAAAGGTAAATCGGAGAAGATTCGAGAAAAGAGAGAGTGGAAAGAATGAGAAGGAGAAAGGAAGGAAGAGGGAAGCAACAACAATTCAAAGAGAATGAATGGGAGGAAAGAAACATAACAAAAGGGGGAGGAAAGAAACATAGCGGAAGGGGGAGGAAAGAAACATAGTAGAAGGGGAGGAAAGAAACATAGCAAGAGGGGGAGGAAAGAAACATAGCAAGAGGGGGAGGAAAGAAACATAGCAGAAGGGGGAGGAAAGAAACATAGCAGGAGGGGGAGGAAAGAAACATAGCAAAAGGGGGAGGAAAGAAACAAAGCAAGAGGGGGAGGAAAGAAACATAGCAAGAGGGGGAGGAAAGAAATATAGCAGAGAGGGGGAGGAAAGAAACATAGCAGAGAGGGGGAGGAAAGAAACATAGCAGAAGGGGGAGGAAAGAAACATAGCAGAAGGGGGAGGAAAGAAACATAGCAGAAGGGGGAGGAAAGAAACATAGCAGAAGGGGGAGGAAAGAAACATAGCAGAAGGGGGAGGAAAAAAACATAGCAAAAGGGGGAGGAAAGAAACATAGCTGAGAGGGGAGGAAAGAAAAATAATAGAGTAAGAGAAAAGAAGGTTCATCATTGCCAGATCTGTGCCCCCTCCCCTCTTTTGGTTGGGTGTCAACAGTAATGCTACTTGCTTCCTTTAACCCCTTTTTTTTCCTCACCTTTCTTTCTCTCTCCATCTCTCCTTCTCATCTTGAAGAAAAAGAAGTGAAAAAGATAGAGAAATAATTTTTTTTTTGATAACTTGAAGAACTTTGGAATTTCATGATTACCTCATGCAAAGTATATAAAAAGATTAAAAGCAACCCTTCCCTACAAGGAAAAAAATAATTATTACCACAATAGACTTAATAATTACGCTATGTGGAACATAGAATTTGTTGGAGGCAAAACTGAAATGCAGTCTAATTAATGTCTACCTAATCTGAATTTCAAGATACGGCGGGGGTTGATGTGGAGGAACCCATATAAATTTGAAAAAGTCGACAACAAACACACTCGGCAGAAGACTAATTTCCACCTCTTCATTAAATTAACGGAAGTTCCTTTCAAAAAGTTATTAAAAATCAGAATCAAAAATAGAAAGTAAAACAAAATTCTGTTGAAAGTCAAATTCATTATTTAATATCAGATTTTTTTTGGATATTCTAAGATGGCACTGGATGATGCACTTTTAGTTTCATAACTCCTACTCCTGATTTTTGTTCATAACTCGTCAATGTTCCATCTTGCTTCAAGAGTTTTCAGATTCTTGTATTTGTTGTTTTGATAGAAATCTTTGCTCCAAATTCTATCAATTCCGAAGATGTGTGAATATGCTGAAATGAACTTTTTACAAAGTATCAGATACTTTTCGCATCCACTGTATTTAAACAAGACGATTCATTGTTTCTTAACTAAAAAAAATGGCGAAGTGAAAACTTATCATTTTTCTGCAAACCAAGAAAGACCAAACTTTTCTGAAGTTTTCAACTAAATTGCATTATCTACATCAAAGTACCAAAGTCTGTGTACGCTTGTAATTCAAGAAGTCGAGAATTATGCATCACAGAACAGAAACAAAGGCATTTCTGAAATTGGCAGGTCTCTAATTACTTATAGCACAAAATTTTTTTACAAATTTTACAAAAAGAAATTTATTCCTATAAACTTTTTTTTACAAATTTTACAAAAAGAAATTTATTCCTATAAACTTTTTTTTACAAATTTTGCAAAAAGAAATTTATTCCAATAGGGTCACCATTTGCGCTCTCAGAAAACAAGTCTGTCGAAAAATGTATTTTTCATCTAGAATTTTCAGAAAAACTATCAAAGTCAGATTTATGAAAGCAAACTATATCATTTTCAATCAGCCGGGATAATGGTTTCATCGTACATTTGAACCTTCTCACATGGGGGGGGTGCAGGGGGGGGCAATATTATTTTTCAAATTTCCTTTTGAGAAGAAATTCTTTGGTTCAAAGTCATGTGGTCCAATAGCCAAGTGGTCAGAGCATTTGTTCCTTTTGAATTTTATATTCTTTCAAACTAATTTGACCTTTTAACTTTGCCAGTTTTAAGAAGATAACTTCTTCAAAGTTTCGGGGAAGGGGTTCTATTTTCCAATAAAGTTATAATGCTAAACTAGAACTTCACTTTGGGTATATCTAAAATCAGCAGCTCACAATTTGCCTACAGGCTGAATTCAAAGAAACCAAAAAAAAAGATTTCTATAAAGTCTGCATTCGTGCTCAGAAAACTATTCCGCAGAGAAAATATTTTTTCTTTGTGTTTTTTCAACTCGAATTTCCACAAAAACAATTAGAGTTAGATCTATAAAATCAAAATCTACGTATATTTCGATGAGCATCATCTGAGGAGTTTATTTCCATTATTCATTTGAACATACTTACATGTGAGTGAAAGTTGAAAAAAGGGGGGGGGGGAATTCAAGAGCTGAAAGGTTAAAACCCGGGAAAAAAACCTATACAAAATCAGCTGATCACTATTTGTTTGAAGCACACATTTTAAGGTTGAATTTTACAGAAGTAAATTGGGCACCTTCTATGGGGCCACAGTTCACTCCCTCAGAAAACAAGTGCATACTCGTATGTTTGGGGTTTTTTTTTTTTTTCAATTTTTTTTCAGATGGGAGCTGTAATTTACAGTTTCAAAGTCATGTCAGTTGACTGGCCGAGTGGGTAAAGCCTTGCAAAATATAATTAGCATACTGAGTTCAACAGAGAGTGAAAGTTTTTTTTTTCCTTTCTCAGTGTTAATGTAATTTTAAGTGTAATATATTATTACTAAATTTTAATTTGTTTCCATCATATTTCATGTGCTTTCAATTATTAGACCATCCAACCTTCTGGGAATTCGGCAGGTTTGAGAAAAGGAAATATTTCAAGTTTTTATACACTTTATACATTCATACTATAGCAATAATGCCAAACTGCCACCTTAATTTCCATTTGTTAAAAGTGACTGTGTGTGTAAATTTATTTTCCTCCTAGTACTCATGCTAATTTGTCCCCAAAGCTGCATGCTGGTCTGCCTTGGCAAGTGTGCTGGCCCAATCAATGACATTATCACAGAAGAAAAACAAAGGCATATCCGAAAACAGTACATCACAATTTACATACAACGCACATATTAAGGTCAGATTTTATGAAAAATATATTGTTGATTTGGTGGGGGGGAGGGTGTCTGTGTTTGTGCTCGCACAATAAAAACTAATTTCGGCAGTTTCTTCTAGTTTTATATGCTTTCAATTTATTAGACTTTCAAATTTTACGGAAATCTGGCAGTTTTGAGAAAAGATATATTGTAATACTTTATAAGATGGGGTTCTATTTACAATGTAGCTATGATACTGGAATGCACCATGACTTTTCCTCTATCTTAGATGACCATGGATGTGAATTCCTTCCCCTATCAGTGCTAATACCATTTAGGGAGAATCTTTTCAAGAATCTAATGCTTAACTGACCATCAAGCATGTTTTTCTGAAGCCATAATCTGACCCCAATCCAAATCCAAACATTATAAAACATGGGCACAGTTTAAATCTTGTAGTCCACTATGACATGCAAACTATTAACACCAAAAGTGATTAAATGAATTCTCAATTTTCAGAGAAATTAATGATCAAGGTTCAAAGAAGAGCTAACCTACACTTTTATGAAATCTCTAAAAAAAATCATTTGCTTCCCATTATTGTCATTGAGAACCATGCAACGTGCACATGAAAGAATAATGCTGGGCCTCACATGGAGAGACCACAAGACAGCACAGTACATCCGAGAAAAGACAAGACTTAGGGACATCATAGAATCCATTAAAAATCTCAAATGGCGGTGGGTTGGCCATGTTGCAAGAATGGCAGACAACCGATGGACATCGCAACTCACAACATGGATCCGCCGAGACCACATGCACAACCGAGGCCGGCAAAGTGTTAGATGGAGAGATGAACTAGACAAGTTCAGGAAATACTGGCTCCGTGACGCCCATGATAGGGAAGTGTGGCAAATCCTGGGGAAGGTCTATGTCCAACGACGGACACTAAAAGACTGATGATGATGATGATTGTCATATTTAGAGATTTTTACCCTGGGCAACACCAGGTATCTGAGCAAGTTCCTAATAGAATGAAGACATTATTTTTGATGGACCCGATCATTTAATGAAGACTAATTCTTGAGTGTGAGACTGGAGACAGCACTTATCTCAGCAATCAGCAAATCAAACTTCGAGCTGCATAAAAAACGCATCAAGCATCAGAATGAAACTAACAAGATGAAGAACAAAGACCTTGAGTTTGAAACCCTCCCAACCCTCGGAAAATAACAACAAATTCCTAATTAGCTTATTTGTTTACTAATCAGACTGTTTTGGAGGCGATCAATCAGAACAACAGATTAATCAAGTTAATAAGATCAGCAGAAAAGACAAATTATTTGCAGCTCATTAATTTATTGAATTATAACGAAACGCTTGAGTTACGTGCCCCTGATTTGTCCTACCCCTATATCGGAGGATATGGAATTACCTCCCCTTGCCAACCAAGGAGCTGGCATCAAAGCAAACAGACCCATTGGGAATTTTGATTTGATTTTGAGATGAACACAAAAAAGCAGTTTAAGAGTTAATCAGTGATAATGCTTTTTCCAATAGAAAGAGAGGAAGAAAAAAATATAATAGATCATAGATTTTCTGTACCACCAAAACACAAATCAAATACTTGCAGATATAGATTAATGGTGGAGGAGAGAGCTAGTGCTGCTGCTTAGACAAACAGGGTACGATAACTGATTAAGTATACGTTTTCCATACATGAACAAAGAATTGTTCTGTATTCTATATAAGTCATGTCAGTCCAAACCTCAAGCATGGTGTACAGGCCTGATCACTGTACTTCGAAAAATCTTCTAGGAAGAGTCTGGAGATGAGCAACTAAGTTAGTGCCAGAATTGAAAAGTATAAGTTTTGCGGATAGGTTAAAAGAGTAAGGGTTAACATCATGAGGAGATAAGAGGGATAGAAGTTTTGAAGATTATGCTTGGTTTAGAATTAGACCACTCTGTATTTTTTTACTAGAAGCAGGTACAAGAGACAGAGAGGCCAGACATACACAATATAAGTAAATAGAAGTAGATTAAATATTAGAATATTCTTTTTTAGCAATAGATTGGTGGGACTATAGAATAGATTGCCAGAATATGTGGTGCTATCAACTGATCTAAATAATTTTTTAAAGAATTCTGATGTTTATCACATCATGGCAAATGTTTAAGGCCCTAAATACTGGTCAGATATTAGTGTTATGATGTGTGCTTCTTCATACAATTCTTTTTTTTTTTTTTTCACAAAATAAATTTTCTAAGGGCTAAGTTCTATTTCTACCAGTAAAGTACTTATTGCTCTGCTATCAGGGTACCAGGAGCTGGGTTCTGCATTCTTATGTTTATACAGTTATTTGAAACACTAATGCAAGGTTTTGTTAACTGAAATTCTTGTATTCATTTTCGGGTAAAAAACGAAATTGACGCAGCAGTGATAATAGCAGTTACATCATCAGCAGCTAGCGAATGAACACACATACACACCCAGCAGAACATCCAATTTTGTGTTTCTGTGTTGGCATTACCCATTATCCACTCCCTCTCTTTCAGCTTGTTGTCACAGACAAACTGACAGCTAGCAAATATGGATATCCACAGGGGGAGACAAACAGGGCATCCCCCACACCCCCATAGACAATAATCAATAAATGGTACAGTACAATCATTTTATGTAATTCAAAGTTAATAGTCCCATATTAAAAGACTATTATTATTTGCAGGTCACCCTGGGCTCAGGTCATGTGTCTCTGTCAAAGGTCAAGTGCACCATCTGACACGTGGATCACATAGTGAGTCATACTTACTTACACTACAAATGGCGGATAGAATGCTAACATGGTAGCGGGCATCCATACCAACAAATGATATTAAAGATTGTGAAATTGGCATTAGTTATGACCATAAATTTGAGAGAAAAAAAAATTTCTGATTTCAAGCCAAAGCTTTATAAAATTAGTCACACAAATACGAATTCTTGATAAAACGGGAGATTGAGTATTGATTAGATCATGAATGTATAATACTATTGAATGTCTTGTCTGTGTGCGCATTAATCATTCCCAAGTATTTATAGAGAATGGAGACAGAAAGATCAAGTTCATGCCTTCCAGAGAAAGACAAACAAGTAACAGCGAATACAAAGAATCATAGCTCCTTCGATAGTTATTCTTTGTTCTTATCTTCTACTTGTATATTGAACAGTATGGTTCTCTGTCTGTACTATCGACTCTTGCACTTAAAGGTAACAAGTTGGCTGATCAAACTATCTCCTATCCACCATTTAGAACAATGGATTCTCCCATCAAAACAGGTTTTTTTGATTCTCTTCTACAAAAGGAATCATCCGAGAGAATTCAAATAAAGGAGGCGCTCACTTTTTGTTAGTTTGCTCCATACCATTTTTTTGCTTTTCCAAAGGTGGAATACGAAAATAGTGTTCGGCTTTTGTTTTGCAGCAAGCAAGCATAATAGAGACAGGGCACACACTATCAGAAAATAGATGCACAAAGCCAATAACAATTCTGTTTTTGTTGTGCAATGTTTATGTAATCAAAATAATTTTGATTTGTTTAAAATGTGAAAGTGCATCAGTAAAGAGTAAAACATCTGATAGTTTTATATCAGGAACGATTGAAATTCAAAAAAAAAGGCAAACACCTTTATCCCCAGCCAATTATGGCAACGAAAAAAAGTAGTCATTAATACATAAACCAGATTAATCCATTTCAGCAATGCTATGTACACTACTGCCCACCAACTATCATCAGTTAGAGGGGAAAATGGTTTGTCTCTTTGCAAATCTTACAACTGACAATGGCTGAAGAATGAATCAGCAGAAACATTGTAATGACAACATCAACGACGCAGAGTAAAGATTCAATTATCAGAACAAAATTTTGAATGACTTACCATCATAGTTAATAATTGAACAAAGAATAATTATAGAGAAAATAAATTCTATTTATGACATTAACTGGCTATTCCCACTGGAAAACATCTAAAATATAGTAAAAAGACATATATATTATAGATATTATTAAACTCATCAGAATAAGGTAAAAAAAAGCTTCTTCTCCAAAAATTTAAAAAGATACATTTTCAGAAAGAGTCTAATGGAGTACTAATGCCAATTTCTACATTGGTAGACAAAATGGTATAGCCAGGAGCATTGGAGCAAACAAACATACACACATATAAAGAAACATCCTCCATTTTTGATGGCTAGGGTTGTTTAACAATCATTAGTTCTGAGGCTTGTCTTTATGATAAATGTATTAGAAACCTACCATATACAGATTTTGGATTTTAGCCAGTTTAGTTTATAGACTGAGCAATCTCTTTACTGAGATGCATGTTTTTAGTAATATGTTATGAATTCACCTGTAAGAGAAACAAGGAAAGTCAACTGTAATGAAAACCAACCAATGTACCAAATAATCAGAGCAGTATTTCAACTTTGGTACTTGTCAATTGATGTATTTAACTAATTGATTAAAGCAACAATCAACTCAAGAAGAAAAACCCTAGAAGTAATCTAATTAAATAAATGGAGGAGCAGGACCACGGATTTCATCCTTCATTTGCAAATGTCTCCAGGTGGAAGTGTATGTTACGCAACTGATTTCAGGACATTCTGACCCAAATGCACGTAGAGTCTCATCTCCACTGAGATCTCGTTACATCACAGCTTTTCAAGCTGTGCGTTCTTGATAATCTCAATCTTCTCGCAAAATTAAGTACGATTTTGTATTTCTTTCAAAGAATACTTTTTCCTCCAAGTCAAATTAACTTCAGGGATGACATCATATATCCGACTTGATAAACAAGATTTATATAATGTATTACAAAAACTGTCTTTTTAAAAAGTGTGTTGTTAATGCCAGAAGTTTGTATAACTTGGCTGTACAAGTTATATCTCTTTAAGACATGGGTGATCATGGCTCTGCACAGCTTTAAACATTATATTGCCTTGACTGTACTTGGAAGTGATAGTGATACAGTTTCCGTTTTCCTTCTCCCACACTAGTTGCTTCCCAAGGCTAGAGATCTATACAGCTATTTTACCCATAGCCAGAGATAAATTCACAGCTTCCCCTACAGCAGGAGTGGAGAACCCGCAGCCTTCTGGACATAATTCTGAATTTCTTTTATAAAAATGAATAATTCGCAACCGCCAATTATGAATGAAAAATAGTCATTAACTAATGTTTATGCATAAATTTACATTGGAATAAAATTTTGTACCAAGTAAAATCATTATTATTAGTTATTATCAGGCAGTACCTGATCCACCCACGTGTAACACATGTTTGTGTTTCCATCAATTGATACTTACTATTTAGTTTTTATATTCTCATCTCCATCATGTTAAGAAGACAGAATGAACAGTAAAAGGAGAAAATCAAGTTTTTAATGATGGATGAGAATTGCAAGATTATTTTCTTTCAAGAGATAAAATGGTTTGTTTGTTCAATAATACTGTAATTTCAACAATTAAGTTCAAGACTCATTAGCATTATATAACTCAACAGGAATATAATTATGATATATATTATAACAGGTCCAATCAGCATAGTGTTGATTTGCCCCGTCACTCCTGAGTTTGCTGGTTATCGTAGGGACTGGTATTAGTAGAAAAAAATATATCTTCACAAGAAGAAATAGCTAAGGTTTTTCGAGAAAGGAATGAGCATTGTGAATTATCTCATGAAGATTTCCACAGAAATATTACATTTTTATATGATGGGATTATAAAGCAAAATGACAAGAACATTTTCTTGCAAAATAATGCAAGCATTCAGAAATTTTTTTTTTAGATTCCTTTTTGCTTCATTGAAACTTTCCAAATAACATTTTCTTGAACTAAAAAAAAAAAAAAAGTAATTAAGGAAGATGAGGAGTATTCCAATAAATTTTCTGAGGAATACAAATCAGTAATGGACACATAAAACAAAAAATACAAAAAAAAAAGATTCACAGATTTTGAAAGGCACGATACGATTCTGAAATCAGCTTTTCAAACCTTCGTAGTTGATGTACCTGAGGCACAAGAAAAGTTGCAAATAGAGTTGATTGAGCCCTCCGGAGATTACATTTTGAAATCTACATTTGATAGCAAGAAAGATCCAATTGAAATTGGAAAACTGCATTTGAATACCCCCGCCTCCGGGAACAGGCGCAACGAATTATTTCTTGTTTTTCCACAACTTATCATTGTGAATCCACTTTGACATATCTCACCAAAACTTAAACTTCTTATAGAGCCCAAATAATAGATATGTTCCTGGAGGACCAATTAAAATTTTGCACCTTTACTTTAGAACCTGATAAGCTAATACTTTCTCAGAAAAAGCTCAAACTGGAGAGCAACCAAAGCATACATACATCCACCAACGCCATTCTTAGGAGAAGATAATTCTATATTGATCCATCCTAAAAATTTAATGACTTCTTCCATGTCCTATTGCTCACCCTCCCACAAAATGTCATTGGAATTCATAGAGAACTTTAGGAAATATTGTGTGGACAGACATGGTATCAGTTTTGGTAAAGACATATGACTAGAATACATAGGAGACAATTTTACAAGGACCTGCCCCAGAATATAACAATGTCTTCCATAGGCTGTGGCCTAATTTTTTAATATAATTAAAACTTTTGGAAATATTGAGTGGGTAATCATGGGTATATACATAGATGTATGGAAAAACCAGATAATGTCTCTCAATCCCCACCCCAATATCCTTGATCCATCCCCAATTATAACAACTTCTCCCAAACCTCATTGCCTATCTCTCCACAAATTTTCATTGATATTTATGGAGATTACTTTTAAAGACAATCAGACAGACAGACAAATCAAAGATGCAACCAAATACATATTCCTTCCCAACTTTGTTGGCAGAGGTAAAAAGTCCAGAAAAAGGTTAGCAAAGTTTTTAATTTCTTTCAAGTTATATATATTAATTGAATTAGGACAAAGGTTATCAATCCAATATTTAGAACTTTTGCTGTAAACATCCAAAATATTTCTGGGGTGCAGCCTTATTAGAAGACAATAAACTTCAATGTAGCCTTTGAACATGAAAAGGTTCCCTGTCTCTGAGCTAGGGTATTAATGCAAAGTGAATGTAAACAGTCTTAGGCAGAGTTTGAACTCTCCAATTCCAAAGTCCATACTGTTACACAAGTAACACTTCTACGCAAGTGAGATACACAAATCTAAACAATCCTATTCAGAAAACTGATTACAATTTCCAGATGTCATTGCAAAATAGGCTTAATGGTCAGAGCAGAGGCTGACACTTCAATCCTAAAGAGTATCATAGATTTATTGAGCAAATTCATGGTCCTCAGTGTTTAATTCCTCTTTAACTAGCCATTAACCACCATTATCATAAGACGAAAATTTCTGTCATTGAAGTTCTCTGGCTAACACAATAAAATTTCTATTTTATTGTGATTGATGGCAGCAGAATTCCATTGGTGAATTAGGGCTTTTATCTCGCAATTACTCTCAACTACTATACTTTTCCACCTATAGCAGTTAATGAGATAACAAAAGATATAGATGGACAGACCAAAGAATAATACAAAGACACATAAATAGTATGTAAGGAAAATGAAACAGAAGCAGAAGCTAGCAGTCCAAAGGAAATCATGAATCAAGCCACCCACATACGCTACTTTTTACCGTGTAAATCAAGCAGTGATGGTCATAAAATTAAGGACAAAAACTAAGGGACCAATTCAGCATAAACTTTCATCGTAAATTGAACACCCAATATAAACCTATTATGTTTTCGTTTCTTTCCAGAAAGACATTTTCTCCAACTCACTGAGAGGGCGAGAGCAATATTTCAAGTTTCTACCATAGACTGTTAGGGCGGGGCGGGGCGAAGTTTGGATACATAGATACATATGAATGTCAGACCAGCATGAAAGCATACATGGATGAACACACAGACAATTATTATATATTAGATCATCAAAAAACTACCACAAAACTACAACAAATAATAAAGCATGATTATATTTCATGATGAATTTATCTGAGGTTGCAAGTTCATTAGTCAGAAAATTAATCATTCAATGGAAGACATTTTTATCAATGTTATCTGTCCAAAAACAGACAAAAAGTCTGAGATAAGGAAAGACAATTCATTTTTATGTCAGAAAAAACATTTTTATTGATGATGATGATGATGATGATGATGATGATAGTGTCTTCAAAACTGAGGTGATCATTTCTTCAGACAAAACCAAAGAGAACACTTAATAGAAACTGTCAAATGACCAATGTATTCCTTCTGGCAGCGTGGTGATCAATTAAGAGATCAGAAAATGGGGTAATCTGTAGATCAGTAACTTCTTTCACCTTTTGTTCTCTTAAGAAGTCTGAATTTTCAAAGAACAAATGTGAATGCTGCTGGACACACACTATGCATAATTCAGCAAAAATTTACATTTCAAATTGAACCTATTAAGCAGTAGAAATTTTTTTTTTAATGCTTCTTATAGACATAAGGAGTAAATGTTGAAAATGTGAGCTCTCTAGCTCTATTGGTGTGGCCACCTAGACCAGCTTGAAAACTGAAGAAACCTATTTTGAAAGTTTTGGTTGACGGTTTCCAACAATACTTGGACATTCTAGTTTTTTCCTCTCTCCTATTGGACAAATCTATTCCCGTGGTAAAGGTCAGAAAAGAAAAGAAGTTGTCAGTTTATGTTTTGGCACTACAGAGAGACTGGACATGAAAAGTGGTAAGTCTGGGAAATAGGAAGAGAAGGTATATATTTTTGACCTGTACAAACACATGCAGCTCTTATCTGCCCCAGGGCAGAGGGTAGAATGCAATTATATCCAACAGGATAGGAAAAAACCCAGACCAGGTGAAAACAACAATTCGATACAATGCAGCACAAAGTATGAGCAAATGTCGAAAGCAAACTGTTTTTTTCTTTTAAAATAAGAGAAAGGATCTACTGGAAAATCAGTTAAAGTGTTCATCGATAGGAAATAAGTGAAACATTGCCATCTATTTAGGGAGGTGCCAGTGGCCCAGTGGTTAACAGCTTGGAAAATGGGATTATCAGTTAGAGTTCAAGCTCCAGCTGAGGCTATATGTATTCACTTCATACTAATGTCCTAGGGAATGGCATGTATTCATCTTCGTCCTACCACCAATACATCAGCCAGTATGGCAGGATGAAGCCCTATGTTTTAAACTTAGGGAAGGCCCATGTCAAACAATGGACACTAAAATATAACAATGCCATCAACAGTCATTCAGCCATATATGTATATGATAAGTGCCCAACAAACCATTCTTGAAAATTTGATATTTTTGTCTCAGTACAATGTTGTTGTTTTTTTTTTTCATTTTGAAGCTTGAAGACTCTGACACTCTGCACTACGATTCCAATATGCGGTAACTGATTTGATTATGATCGCAAATGATGGAGAAAGAAAGATTGAAATAGTGCTATCCAACATAAAAGCATTTTCATAATGGGTGACACGTTGGGCACGTATCATTCATCGCCACAAATGCATACAGGCAAAACCTGGCCATGAGATCAGCAAGGAGTAAATGAAATCAGAAGGAGTTTCCCCAATACTTTTTATCACTAGGGAGAGTGTAAAGAGTTGACATCATGAGTTAAGGAGTTATTTGATTCCTTGAGAGAGAACTGTCTACAGCACAAGCCAGACATCATACTAAGAAAAAGTTGCCATCACAGTCAATAATTGAACAAACGTTGCGTCAAAATTTGAAGTCATGTGAAAAATTTCCATCAAAGAATAAATATAGTCAGAAATAATTTACGACATTGCTGGAAAACATTCAAAGTAAACTAAAAGACACATCAAGATTCAAGAGAATCTAGATGGTATTTCTATTAATATTCGGACTATCCTCATCTTGGTTGTTTTTCATACAACATTTCAGCCGTTACACTCTACGGCCTTCATCAGGTATCATCCGGTAGGTGTGGGGAAGTAACGAACCGAACCCTTTATTTATCCGACGGGGTATATTGACCGCACTCTCCTCTTAGCATTAGTAGTATAATTATTGTCTAGGATTGAACCTAGAACCATCAGATTACTTTGCAGTAATTTGTCTGATGCTGTAACCGCTATGCTATGTGTCCATGTGGACACATAGCATAGTGGTTACAGCATCAGACAAAGTAATCTGATGGTTCTAGGTTCAATCCTACTTAATTCAGTGAACCACATAGATCATACAGAGAAAATTTCACAAAAGGATTCAGCTAATAATAACACCTCAGACATATTGATACTCCCCGTACATAAGTGAATACTTTTACTTTTGGGTTTCACAGATTTTCAACATATTTGCCAAAAGCTTAAATCTTTGGTGAGAGATTTAAACCAGTTATAAGAATAGAACATTCACAAATTCTTTGAGAGCACAGATCTTACAAGAACAAACAAGGCTTGAAATATCTTCTTGGTAGCCTCAGCTTCAATTCCTGGCAAAGACAGAAGAGTAAAGGTATTTGGCTGCGTCAGTCAGAACCATCTAGAGACCTAAAAAAAACAAAAACGAAATAATACACAGTCCAAGATGAGTAATAGCTCCAAGCGTTCAGAGTCTCTAAGGACCAACTTTGCAAGCCATCTGTTCCACCCTTCCACGGTGAGTGAGGTCATTTTAGCAGTGCAACTCCTTTAGAAGTAGGGCCGACAGATCGATCTGGTGAGACAGCCCTACCCAATCACTTGTGTTGTAATCCCCTGGAATGTCAGAGGGAGGTTAGCAGGTGCTACAGCTCCCTGAGGTAATTTTACATACAAGCATACCGAAATTTGAAAAGTGAAAAGTATAGATATTTATTCAGTCTAAAACACGAACAAACTATATCTATACCAACATTAGCGTGGAGTGTCCAGGGACTGAGCTTTAATCTGTTGGAATACTCCCTCAAAGGGGCAGCAGCTCTTTAAAGCAGACTCAAACACCTGCCTAGGAAAAAGAAAACCTACCTGAGATGTTGTTCCTATCATACCACCTCAGAGGGTCATGTCATGCAAACCCTTGGTTTAGGCCTGGGGGCTATTCACATACAAATCCCATCTGCACCTGAGGCCTTTCAAGAAATGGAAAACCTGCTCAAATTGTTGGCAAAGCCAAGCCTTGATATGTAAAGAATTGATGCCTTAAGTAACTCAGCAATAACACCAACATTTTCAATAGATTCCAATAACCATTTACCAACTGAGCAATGACACCAACATTTTTGATAAATTCCAATAACCATTTACCAACTGAGCAATGACACCAACATTTTCAATAGATTCCAACAACCATTTACCAACTGAGCAATGACACCAACATTTTCAATAGATTCCAATATCTATTTACCAACTGAGCAATGACACCAACATTTTCAATAGATTCCAATAACCATTTACCAACTGAGCAATGACACCAACATTTTCAATAGATTCCAATGTCAATTTACCAACTGAGCAATGACACCAACATTTTCAATCGATTCCAATGTCAATTTACCAACTGAGCAATGACACCAACATTTTTGATAGATTCCAATAACCATTTACCTACTGAGCAATGACACCAACATTTTCAATAGATTCCAATAACCATTTACCTACTGAGCAATGACACCAACATTTTTGATAAATTCCAATAACCATTTACCTACTGAGCAATGACACCAACATTTTTGATAAATTCCAATAACCATTTACCAACTGAGCAATGACACCAACATTTTCAATAAATTCCAATAACCATTTACCTACTGAGCAATGACACCAACATTTTCAATAGATTCCAATAACCATTTACCTACTGAGCAATGACACCAACATTTTTGATAAATTCCAATAACCATTTACCAACTGAGCAATGACACCAACATTTTCAATAGATTCCAATATCTATTTACCAACTGAGCAATGACACCAACATTTTTGATAAATTCCAATAACCATTTACCTACTGAGCAATGACACCAACATTTTTGATAGATTCCAATAACCATTTACCAACTGAGCAATGACACCAACATTTTCAATAGATTCCAATATCTATTTACCAACTGAGCAATGACACCAACATTTTTGATAGATTCCAATAACCATTTACCAACTGAGCAATGACACCAACATTTTCAATAGATTCCAATATCTATTTACCAACTGAGCAATGACACCAACATTTTTGATAGATTCCAATAACCATTTACCTACTGAGCAATGACACCAACATTTTTGATAAATTCCAATAACCATTTACCTACTGAGCAATGACACCAACATTTTTGATAAATTCCAATAACCATTTACCAACTGAGCAATGACACCAACATTTTCAATTGATTCAAATAACCATTTACCTACTGAGCAATGACACCAACATTTTTGATAAATTCCAATAACCATTTACCAACTGAGCAATGACACCAACATTTTCAATAGATTCCAATATCTATTTACCAACTGAGCAATGACACCAACATTTTTGATAAATTCCAATAACCATTTACCTACTGAGCAATGACACCAACATTTTTGATAAATTCCAATAACCATTTACCAACTGAGCAATGACACCAACATTTTCGATAGATTCCAATATCTATTTACCAACTGAGCAATGACACCAACATTTTTGATAAATTCCAATAACCATTTACCAACTGAGCAATGACACCAACATTTTTGATAAATTCCAATAACCATTTACCAACTGAGCAATGACACCAACATTTTCAATAGATTCCAATATCTATTTACCAACTGAGCAATGACACCAACATTTTTGATAAATTCCAATAACCATTTACCTACTGAGCAATGACACCAACATTTTTGATAAATTCCAATAACCATTTACCTACTGAGCAATGACACCAACATTTTCAATAGATTCCAATGTCAATTTACCGACTGAGCAATGACACCAACATTTTCAATCGATTCCAATGTCAATTTACCAACTGAGCAATGACACCAACATTTTTGATAGATTCCAATAACCATTTACCTACTGAGCAATGACACCAACATTTTCAATAGATTCCAATAACCATTTACCAACTGAGCAATGACACCAACATTTTTGATAAATTCCAATAACCATTTACCTACTGAGCAATGACACCAACATTTTTAATAAATTCCAATAACCATTTACCTACTGAGCAATGACACCAACATTTTCAATAGATTCCAATAACCATTTACCAACTGAGCAATGACACCAACATTTTCAATAGATTCCAATATCTATTTACCAACTGAGCAATGACACCAACATTTTTGATAGATTCCAATAACCATTTACCTACTGAGCAATGACACCAACATTTTCAATAGATTCCAATAACCATTTACCAACTGAGCAATGACACCAACATTTTTGATAAATTCCAATAACCATTTACCTACTGAGCAATGACACCAACATTTTCAATAGATTCCAATGTCAATTTACCAACTGAGCAATGACACCAACATTTTTGATAAATTCCAATAACCATTTACCTACTGAGCAATGACACCAACATTTTTGATAGATTCCAATAACCATTTACCTACTGAGCAATGACACCAACATTTTCAATAGATTCCAATAACCATTTACCAACTGAGCAATGACACCAACATTTTTGATAAATTCCAATAACCATTTACCTACTGAGCAATGACACCAACATTTTTAATAAATTCCAATAACCATTTACCTACTGAGCAATGACACCAACATTTTCAATAGATTCCAATAACCATTTACCAACTGAGCAATGACACCAACATTTTCAATAGATTCCAATATCTATTTACCAACTGAGCAATGACACCAACATTTTTGATAGATTCCAATAACCATTTACCTACTGAGCAATGACACCAACATTTTTGATAAATTCCAATAACCATTTACCTATTGAGCAATGACACCAACATTTTTGATAAATTCCAATAACCATTTACCTACTGAGCAATGACACCAACATTTTTGATAAATTCCAATAACCATTTACCAACTGAGCAATGACACCAACATTTTCAATAGATTCCAATATCTATTTACCAACTGAGCAATGACACCAACATTTTTGATAAATTCCAATAACCATTTACCTACTGAGCAATGACACCAACATTTTTGATAAATTCCAATAACCATTTACCAACTGAGCAATGACACCAACATTTTCAATAGATTCCAATATCTATTTACCAACTGAGCAATGACACCAACATTTTTGATAAATTCCAATAACCATTTACCTACTGAGCAATGACACCAACATTTTCAATCGATTCCAATGTCAATTTACCAACTGAGCAATGACACCAACATTTTTGATAGATTCCAATAACCATTTACCTACTGAGCAATGACACCAACATTTTCAATAGATTCCAATAACCATTTACCTACTGAGCAATGACACCAACATTTTTGATAAATTCCAATAACCATTTACCTACTGAGCAATGACACCAACATTTTTAATAAATTCCAATAACCATTTACCTACTGAGCAATGACACCAACATTTTCAATAGATTCCAATAACCATTTACCAACTGAGCAATGACACCAACATTTTCAATAGATTCCAATATCTATTTACCAACTGAGCAATGACACCAACATTTTTGATAGATTCCAATAACCATTTACCTACTGAGCAATGACACCAACATTTTTGATAAATTCCAATAACCATTTACCTACTGAGCAATGACACCAACATTTTTGATAAATTCCAATAACCATTTACCAACTGAGCAATGACACCAACATTTTTGATAAATTCCAATAACCATTTACCAACTGAGCAATGACACCAACATTTTCAATAGATTCCAATATCTATTTACCAACTGAGCAATGACACCAACATTTTTGATAAATTCCAATAACCATTTACCTACTGAGCAATGACACCAACATTTTTGATAAATTCCAATAACCATTTACCAACTGAGCAATGACACCAACATTTTTGATAAATTCCAATAACCATTTACCTACTGAGCAATGACACCAACATTTTTGATAAATTCCAATAACCATTTACCTACTGAGCAATGACACCAACATTTTCAATAGATTCCAATAACCATTTACCAACTGAGCAATGACACCAACATTTTTGATAAATTCCAATAACCATTTACCAACTGAGCAATGACACCAACATTTTTGATAAATTCCAATAACCATTTACCAACTGAGCAATGACACCAACATTTTCAATAGATTCCAATATCTATTTACCAACTGAGCAATGACACCAACATTTTTGATAAATTCCAATAACCATTTACCTACTGAGCAATGACACCAACATTTTTGATAAATTCCAATAACCATTTACCTACTGAGCAATGACACCAACATTTTCAATAGATTCCAATAACCATTTACCAACTGAGCAATGACACCAACATTTTCAATAGATTCCAATAACCATTTACCTACTGAGCAATGACACCAACATTTTTGATAAATTCCAATAACCATTTACCTACTGAGCAATGACACCAACATTTTTGATAAATTCCAATAACCATTTACCAACTGAGCAATGACACCAACATTTTTGATAAATTCCAATAACCATTTACCAACTGAGCAATGACACCAACATTTTCAATAGATTCCAATATCTATTTACCAACTGAGCAATGACACCAACATTTTTGATAAATTCCAATAACCATTTACCTACTGAGCAATGACACCAACATTTTTGATAAATTCCAATAACCATTTACCAACTGAGCAATGACACCAACATTTTCAATAGATTCCAATATCTATTTACCAACTGAGCAATGACACCAACATTTTTGATAAATTCCAATAACCATTTACCTACTGAGCAATGACACCAACATTTTCAATAGATTCCAATAACCATTCACCAACTGAGCAATGACACCAACATTCTCAATAGATTCCAATATCTATTTACCAACTGAGCAATGACACCAACATTTTTGATAAATTCCAATAACCATTTACCTACTGAGCAATGACACCAACATTTTCAATAGATTCCAATAACCATTGATAAGTCCATGGAACTAAAAATTGTTCCAATTACAAAATTGTCAGGCAAGCCATACTTAATTGAATTTTCCTTGAATAATCAAGATGATGCCACAAAAATAGCTGGTTTTTGCAAAGCAAAAAACAAATAGGCTAGAATTTTTTGGGGAAAAACGCTTTTCGGGAACCTCTCACAAAAATATCGAGCAAAACAGAAATTAGGACACGTCTACATCAATTAATTAGATGTTATTCCATGAACAATGAATTGAAAAGGGGGGGTGTACAAGAAAGAAGCGGAACATGGCAGCACTTTTTCTGGGAAATCAATCAAGCGGGAGAAATGAAGGAACAAAAAAATAATCATATATGCAAGAAGGACAAAAGATCAGGTACCCAAAATCATTTTCCAGGTAAGAAAATACACCAAAATAATTCTTTCAACAAAAAAGAGTAACAATATACAATACACATAAATTAACAGGTAAATATTCCTTTTCGTTTTTTTTTGTATAACATCTCTTCTATATTATGTTACTCATCTTTTTTTCAAGTATTATTTTGGTATATTTTCTTGCCCGGAAAATCATTATGGTACCTACATTTTGTTTTATGAGTTTTTTTTGTGTGTGTGTCTGTGAGAATACACAAACGGATATTTTTTGGCATGATGATTTAGACAAGTTCAGAACATATTGGCACCGTGCCGTTCAAAAGGGAGAGAATCGGCAGATATTGGGGAAGAGCTATGTATAACAACAGATATTAAAAGGTTACTGATGACGATGAGATGTTCTTTTAAAAGCTTAGAAAATAAAAAAAGCAAGAGAAGTATGAAAAAAGGCAGTGGATAATTTGTCATTCACTGAACCAAGAAAGAACACATAAGTATGAACTAGCAACATACGATTAAAAAAATATGAATTACGAAAATAAATAATGAAAACTGACTGCTGCAGGGTCTAACACCAACTTATATTCTGACTGAAGATGATTCCTATAACTTTTGTCTGGTATTTATGATGAATAAAAAAAATTTACAAAAATATAGATTTTTTTATATAAATATATCCATAAATTAGAATGATATAAGCTTGTGCATATCTGTACAATAAATTTTCCTAAACATCTGACAGTTGTGAATTTAGTTCAGTCGGTGAGACAGCCTTCTGGCAATCAGATGGACAGGAAGGGAATGTAAATTTTACATCCCTAATATTAGGATTGTTGTCATGGTAGAAAAATAAAGTCAACTCCAGTTTTGAAGTTTCACAATAATTAACGATCCAGTTTTATCCTCATAAATCATTGAGTCAGCAAAAAAGTATTCGCAAAAAGAATTTAGCGATCAACCTTTCATACAATGACTGCAATCCTACAAGAACCAACATTAAGTAAATATTGTATTTCCAATAATTATTTTTTCTGGTTTATTCAGATTAATTTCCTCATCTTCCTTGTTTACTTTTCATCAAGTTTCAGCAGCGCACTCAGTGGCCTTCAACATATATCTGTCGTATTCTGGAATGTTGAACCTAATTCCATGCGAGCATGGATTTCCCTTCGCATAATTAATCAAAAATTCACCTTTTATTTGCTCTTCTGAAAATCTAAAATTAGAAGCTTATCTTCCACCAAATTTTCAGTTTAGACTTATATACATGTTACACTACCTTTGGATGTAAACTAAGCCAAAGTATATATACACACACACACACACAAGATACATGTACATATGCATGGGTTGTACATATACTTTCTCAGTCTAAAAAAAAAAGAGTATACAACCAATACATCTTCCCAGTAGTCACCTACGGACTTGAAACATGGAACCTAACTAAGAGACTGACCCTCAAATTGTGAACCATGCAACATGCACATGAGAGAATCATGCTCAAGATCACGTGGAGAGATCATGAGACAGTACAGCATATTAGAGAAAAGACAAGACATCATAGAAACTATGAACAAACTCAAATGGCATTGGGCTGGTCATGTTACAAGAATGGCAGATAACCGATGGACATCACAAGTCATCGATCATGGATCCCAAGAGATCAAATGCAAAACTGAAGCCAGCAGAATATGCGACGGCAATACAAACTGGATAGGTCCAGAAAGTATTGGCTCCATGACATCCATAATGGGGAAGGTTTATGTTAAACAACGGATGATAAAAAACTGATGATTTTATATATATGTGTGTGTGTTTGCATGTAAGTATACATACACACATGCAACAACATTAGCTGTGTATCAATTACAGGAAAGAGAGGCATCAGAGCATTAGACAACCAGAATAAAAACAAAGTTTACAGCAAACCCATTTCTAGAAGATAAAAAAAATCATGAGATTTCTAATGTCTTTGATAAATTAACATATAAACCATATTTATTTTCTTTGCACAATTATCCACGGGACTTTCAATCAAATTAATTTCCCAGGTGTAAATTTGAAGGTTGAGCTTATCTCCTGGGTGGAAAATAAAAGACCTTGCCTTTCATGCAACAGTGTAAGCTACCTTTTGCTCTATTTTACTGTCTTTTATTCATCATTCTATGACCCTTTTTTTTCACTATAATCTTTCAGATTTGTTACACATTGGAAATACTATAAAATACAGGGGTAGCAAAAAAGTTTGTTCAGTTGATTAAATATCTTTTTTTTCAACCAACTTTATTTACCATTTTGTTACCAATCTTCTGACATTTTTTAGTCAACTCTTTATCTTTTTCAGCAAAGGGCTGCTCTAGATACCTTTTGCAGTCTCCCAGGGAATTGAAATTGAAAGAATTTTATAAAGAACAGATCAAATGCTAATCAAAAGACACAATCTCTGCCAAATATGGCACATGAGTGAAAACTTTCCAGACAGCATATAAAAATTTTTGCCTGGTCACCAGAGGAAGATGCTGTTGAGTATTATCCTGATTTACAAACTTTCCTGGTTGTGGTAAGTAAATAATTCCTGAGCGAAATGCCGCAGTTTCAATTAGAAATTGTCATCATTGGTTTCTTCAGTTTCCAAGTTGGTTTGGCTGGCTATTCACATATCACATGTTGAGGCTATACCAATAGAGCAAGAAGGCGAAAACCTTTATACATTCGGTCTTTATTATGTCTACATAAAACAAATTTTTGCTATTTGATAATTCACACTCTTTCTTCAATTTACAATGTTAATTTATGCTGAATTGATCCCTTGGTTTGAGTCTGACAGCATCCACACTTGATTTTATGAATATTCAGACTTATTTAATAATCACTGCCCAACAAAAGATAAGAGAAATTATGCATTCATTGATTACCCTTTTTTACAATTGATCAACCTCAACAAGGCATGCTGCCAAATGATGTTTGTCACATGACGGTTTCAATTGAATGACTCACTAGACTCGTATCATTTTAAATCATTTCTATAGACAATATCTTATACGTACATAAAATAATGCTTGAAGGAGTTGTTTGCGTGTGTCCATTCAACAACAAAGAAATCTATCAAATAACCCCAATGAACATCAAAACAAGCAATTTTTATATTTCTATTCACACTCATAACAAATTAAAAGAAAAATTAATTATATAATTATCTTTAATCAATCATGGAAGTTCTTGTAATGTTTGAAAACCCGTTTAAAAAAACCAATCTTTAAAATTTTACTCTGATGAGTAAACTACACAAGTTTATAAAACATTAGTGAAAATTTATGAACACGCCCTAATTTTTATAAAAGACAGATTTTGACCCAAATATGTTCGTTCTTGGGGGGAAAAATGCTGAAAACACTTTGCAGGCATATCAGTATAGAAAAAGAAAAGCACATCTAACTATAAAATCTACCTTTGTAAGAGATTTTCAAGTCGGAATAGCACTAGAGAAACACTGCCATAATAATAACATATTTTATGCCTCAAGTATGGGCAGAGCAAATTTACATTTAAATTTACATTTAAATCCCTCTTTATTTCCTTCTGACCAGAAAATTTTAACTAACTTCATTTACATCGATAATTTTTCTTCATTTCTTTTTTCATCCTTTTTACCTTCAATATATCTTTCAACTTTAAGGAATAATTCAGTCTTTCGTTTTTTTATGAATTCTTCCCCCCCCCCTTCTATTATCCTTTATTTCACTAATTCTTTCTTGTCAAAAATAATAATTCTTTCTTGTTGCCTGGTTCCATTAAAACTGTGTTGGTTCACCCAGGTCCAACATGAAGTATGATAAAGCTGTCAATCTTAGGAGCCTTATGGCCTCCTGCTAAGGACTCTGGTACATTTGAAGAGAGCCATAGACTGAAATGATAAATGAATTTCTGTCTACCTGCGCCTGTTGTATCCCAGGTACTTAAAAAATGCTCTCAAGGGGGGCCATGGCCAAGAAGAAGTTTCAAATAGCAGTGATATTGCATCATGAAATATGCTATGCACATTTATGCCCCCTTCCCCAAAGAGACCCCTTGGCGCTAATTTCTCATATTTAGGCACTCATAATTTTTCTCCAGATTTTTTTTTCTCAATCCTCATTTCCTATACCCTATCATTTTGGGGGGATTCTTTTTCTTTTTTTAACTTTATTTTTCTTTCATCTAACCTGTAAAACCCAAGCAGCCAGTATTTTGTCTTGGGAATAAGCGGACAGAATTTCATCTGCTAACTAAAAGTATACATAACCCAGGCAGCCAATATTTCAGCTGGGTAATGAGAGTTGGGGATTGCCTGGCCTTTATATCGACCACACGGTTATATATACTTCTTGGTAGTATAAACAACAAGAGTCAAGGGAGAAAGTGAGCTAAGGCAGACTTTTATGTCCAAATAACATTTATCTCGATTATAATTACTAGCAAA
This sequence comes from Thysanoteuthis rhombus, assembly GCA_963457665.1. Lineage (NCBI taxonomy): Eukaryota > Metazoa > Mollusca > Cephalopoda > Oegopsida > Thysanoteuthidae > Thysanoteuthis > Thysanoteuthis major. The sequence continues at coordinate 36,321,085 of OY735222.1, forward strand.
CATATTTTTGAGGCTGTTTTATAACAGCTAACAACATTTTCAGCAATATTTCTGTCAGGAGTGCTCAGGGTTAAAAAGATTAATATTTTTTCCCTTCTTTTCTTCATTGTACAACTTCATTCTTTTTCTTTCATTATTGAAAATTTTCCGGGTTTTTTTTCATCTTTTTCCTCTCTTCCAATTCATTCTCATTTTTTAAGTGCTTTCCATTGTTTTTCCAATTTCTTTTCCTTCATTTTATTCCTTCAACCAATTTTTCACAATTTTTCATCTTTCTTCTTTCACAAACTTTTTTACTTTCTTCCT
>OY735222.1:36326390-36338890 GCA_963457665.1 Thysanoteuthis rhombus
ATTCATGCGTGTCCCCGTCTGTCAGTCCATACAATATCTCCAAAAGTTCTCAAATTTTAACAACATTTTGTGGAAAGATGGACCATGGGCTACTGAGGAATTGGTCCAATTTACAGGCCGATCCAGGTATTTCTTTTCAATTTGAAGGTATTTTCATTATCCTGGAGCAGAGGACAGCATAAAAAGATGAAGTTCCAATAGAAATACTAGAATTGGATTTTAAGAGACTCAATATTTGTACGCTAAAAGATTTTTCCTTGAAATATATTTAATTTTTTTGATGCAACCAAGACATCTCTATGAGACACTTTTCAGTCAGTCACTCAGTTCCTAAAATCATCAATTTTTCAAGACATATCATGCTGGATTGATTTGAATCTTGGTCCAGACCTTTGGGTAAGGCATCCTTATCTTCCTCCTCCTACTGCTGCTACTTCTACCACAGAGAGTGAATGCATCTTTGGAGTAATGGTTCTTGTTTTCATTCTTTTATCCACTCATATTTGTCCACACAATATCTTCCGAAGTTCTCAATGAATTCTAATGATATTTGGCCGACAGGTGGACAAAAGGCGACGGATGAAGTGATTACATCAGAGGCTTGGACAGAGTTATGCACTTTCTGAGTCATTTATAGCTTGCATATAATCTTGTTTAAAAAATGGAATTAAGCATAACATTTTTTTTCTTTCATAACACTTATTAAAATTATAAAAATAGAACCATGGTTTATGCAGGTTTGAACTCTCAACTTCTGAAAGGCCAGATTAGCTGGCAAGGTACACAGGCAAATATCAGGTTAAATGAATAACCAAAGAAGTACAGAAAATCACTTTATTCTCTAAATTAGAACATTTAGATGGTATTGTGCTAAGAAAAAACTTGTTGCAATGAGCCATTTTAACTGGGCTGTGGTAACAAACCCACTGTCAGACAGAAATCAGAACATCTTAATATAGATGGAAAAACAAAACAATTTTTAGAAGAAAACCCAAAGAAGTAGAACGAAAGATTATCAAACAACAATGAAGGGTATTGTCAAAAACTTCGAGAAGAGTTGTTACCATACCAACTCTGTTTTGCACAATTTGATCTCTTCTTCATTGTACTCACTACGTTTCAGCTGATTTCTTTAACCTTCTTCAAGTGTGAAGTGCAATATCTGTAAGTACTGATAGAGACTCTCTTTCCTTACAGATATTACAGTTTACACCTGAAGAGGGTTGTGACTTCCTGAATACATCAAAGAAGGGAAAAGATGTCAAAATGTCTTGAACAATGTTGGTATATCAAAGTATGGTTTTGTAAGGTGTGCGTATAAGTACTGAAATATCATGTACACTTCTGTATTGACACATGCATTTTGATTTGTCTACAATCATGTACAATGGCAGACGTTGAACTCTTCTGTTATTCATCTAATAGAAATGAGTATAAACACATATTTATTTGATTTTATATGACATGGGAAAACTTTAATGTCGGTGGAAAATAATAATCAAATTCTTCGGTCGAATATGTGGTTAGAGAATCAACTCAATGTTTTTTCTGTGTTATCAGTATTCTTAAAGATGATATCATAAGTTGGTTTGCATGCAGTCTGAAATTAAAACCGACAACGGATTTAATATTCACAAGGGGGAACATCAAAAGAAGTGACACAAAGAGTGAGTCACGTCTTTTGTAATATTTACTGATACCTAATCGTTAACGTTTTTAGGGTGACCTACATAAGATAAGCGTTGTTCTGAAAAAATTGATACGAAGTATGGAATGATATCAATATCCAATATGCTTAAAACCTGATGCAGAATGACAAACTATACATATGGTAAAAACTATATAATGAAGGGAGGTGGTGTTTGATCAACACTGCTCGAGTGCCATGTTGATATAATTGTTTTGTTTTTAAAATCCCCGAAACAGTTATATGGCAAACAACTAATGATCCCAGCAAGAGACAATTTATACATTGTACAAAATAACAAAGTATAGGGGAAACTAACAAAAAAACACTTTTGAAGAATACATAAATTGCATTGACAGGTATTGGGAAATGGATGACTGAAGTGACACAAAATAATCTATTGGAAAAGTTTTTTTTAATGTTTAGTGTTTAGAGCTGTAAAGCTTTCTAGACTCTCTGTCTCTCTCTCTCTCTATATATATATATATAATGATAATACAAGATTATAAGTTACATTAGATTTATTTCATGAATTATATATATATATATATATATATATATATATATATATATATATATATATATATATATATAATGATAATACAAGATTATAAGTTACATTAGATTTATTTCATGAATTTATATATATATATATATATATATATATATATATATAATGATAATACAAGATTATAAGTTACATTAGATTTATTTCATGAATTTATATATATATATATATATATATATATATATATATACACATATATATATATATATATAATGATAATACAAGATTATAAGTTACATTAGATTTATTTCATGAATCTATATATATATATATATAATGATAATACAAGATTATAAGTTACATTAGATTTATTTCATGAATTTATATATATATATATATATATATATATATATATATATATATATATATGTATGTATGTACTTATGGATTTCTCACAACAAATTTGTTCAACTTCAATCCTAAAGAAGCACGAAACGAATTGTTAGAAGAAACCATAAGTATATCATTTTACTATATCCTTATTTCTATTATCAGAATCCATGTGTGTGTGCATGTATATATAATGATAGCATTATACAAAAGGACACCGTCACAAAGTGAAAAATCAATTGAATAAAACTGAAAAAAAGAAAAAGATTTTTTTGATCAATTACCAATGGTTATGGTTCAAGGGTTAGCAAAGCTTGTTTCCCCCTCACATGAATTCCCCAACTCCAAATTAGACAATATGTTTGCTTTCTTTTATTCAACCAATGCTTTCTCTTCTCCTTCACTTGGATTTGGTAGTGATTTCCATTTCCTTTTTACTTAGATGATTTGAACAAAAATTAGAAGCAGAAAGTTATATGATTTTATTTCCTGCTTACACATTTAAGAAAAAGAATTTTCATTTTGTGTCAGGTTTTTTACACTAGTTTGTGTTGAAAATTGCAAATGTGGAATCGTGTAAACTTATATTTTTAATGTATATCAGGAATCTATGTTTACATGAGTAAGTATACATACTCATACATACATGCATAAATATCCATATATATATAGAGAGAGAGATAAGACAAAATTTGTATCCATATATTTTTTTGCATGTGAGTGTGTAAAACTTTTCAATTAGCCAAAAATATACTATAATATTGTCTTAGACTGAAGTTCTCAGGAGTGATACTTTGATCCTGGAGAGATTGTACAGATATTACACTTTTATCCTGGGAAGGTGGGTGTCATTTTGATCCATGACAGAACACACATATTTTGACCCAAGACAGAAATGCCAATCCATATATAATTAACATTATTCCTTAGAGGCACTATACAAGTATTATAACATCTATGAGAGTATATATACATGTCAAATTTATGACGTACAAGTGGCATGGGCAAAAATTTTGATCTAGTGGGCCACATAGAACATTTTTCATCTTTATTCCGGCCATACATTCACTTAAAACAATGTCAATGGTATTTCAGAAAGCGTACTTAATTTCTATTTTTAGAAAAATATATGAATTACAAATGAACCAATATAGCTATCAAAGATGGCAAAGGTTCCGATCTTTTTTTTAATGTTTGCATATGTTTCTGTGACCCAGTGCTTATGGCCATATTGTTTTGTCTACAGACGAGAAAAAAGTTTTTTTATTTCTCATTTTTGGAGAAAAGCTTTTCTAACCTTTTCTGGCCCTATTCTCTCAGGTTTAATAATAACATCTAGATTCTCAAAAATCTAGGTTTGTTTATTCTATTTTAGATGTTTTCCCAATGAAAACAGCAGTCATGTTATAAATAGAATTTATACTGACTATATTTATTCTGTGATGGAATTTTTGTACATGAATTCAAATTTTAGTCTTTCAGTTTTTCAATTATTGCTGTGATGATAAGTTATAAGAGTATTGATTTGTTAAGTCAAAATAATTGTAAACTTACAATATAGATTATAACATCGACTTTCCAAGAGAAATGTTATGTGATTTTGAATAAATGCTTAGATTGGCCATTGGCCACAAAAAATATTGTTGCTCATATATGGCCTGCAAGATGCATTTTGGGGGAAAAAAAACAAAACCTACACTGCACATCCAGCCCAATGCAATTGGTATTATGAATAGGAAGAGACAATTAAGAAGTTATTTCACCTTTATAAAACGTATACCTTATAGACCAACAAATACATATCTGTACCATATATTTTGTATTTCACGGATAGATATGCTACACGGCAACACAAAAATATATATAGTATTTCCTACACTCCTACCATATTTTTATAGAAAGTTAATTTTCTTCTGATCCAAACATTAAAAAAGTTTTCATTTTTTCTTAGTGGATCATTATAAAATTGAAACAGATATCTTATAGACCAGCAAATATCAAGGTGTTCAGATAGTAATTACATATTTCACTGTTATAAATAAGTCAACCAACAAAGGCAAAACCCAAGTTAAATGGTATGAAACAATGGCCGGATTTAGTTGATTATCTCTCTTATCTGGCAGTGTGACATTTATAGCTTATAGTAAAGTTTAACCCCATGGAGGATGAAAACTTTGAAGAGTAAAAAAAACGCAGGATTAAAAAAAATCTTCAAAAACATAGATGTTTCGACAAAAATTTGCCTTTCCGTTGGGCAGCTGTCATTGATAATGATCTTGATTACATCATTGATGAATAGAATTTATTTAAACTTCACTGGGTCTTTTTCATCTCCTATTAGAAAATATGTAATTTTTTAAAAACGAAAATACCTAATTACTTTCTGAACACTATGATATATGGTATCAGTAAGTATTTCAAACGCACATTATATATATATATATATATATATATATATATATATATATATATATATATATGTGTGTGTGTATATATTTATATATAGTGTCTCTCATAAATGAATACACTACTCTCACTTTTTATATAATGATGATTTTCTTCTAAACAAAGCGTTATTTCTAGTGGAACGTTACACGATCAAAACGGATATCGTCAGGTATTATTTATAACCAAACTCTACAGCACTGAAACTCTGTTGCCAAAAATATGAATTTGATGCCATTCAATGAGTACAGCCCAGAGAAAAGGTCCTCTGAACTAAATAGTTTGGCCCTTAATAATACTTGGTAATATCCTGTTATGTTGGGTTTGGAGGAAAATTAAATTTCTATTTTTTTTAAAAAGATGGTAAAGGTGTACTCATTTATGGATGATTATATACAATTTAGTACTCGTGAAACAAGGCTTTGTTAAAACAGCTGACGAACTCCATAATAAAGGTAAAAATTACAAATACAGAGAGAACTGAATTACATGTACCAAAAGCCTAAAATTGAACAATAAAATAATTATAAGAAAATACGTTGGAATAATACTGGTATAGTCCCAAAGTATCCATGACCATGTGCCACACAAGCCACTTTTAATTCAATCAGTATAATTCAAATGTATTATAATAATAATAATAATATATGAATAATAGTGATTTTCATGGCACATGGTTGTGGATATTTTGGGACTACATATGAAGTTGTTTTTTTTTCTTTTTCAGCATTACAAGACGAAACATTTACATGATTATAAGTGTTACAAATGGAATTACAAATAGAACCAAATCATATACACCAAGCACAAAAATTTATATAATAAAATACATTGGAATAAAACTAATTGAATTAATAGTGGCTTGCATGGCACATGGTTGTAGATACTCTGGGATTATATATGAAAATTGATTAAAGATATTTTTCTATTTCAGCATTATGAGATGAAAATTTTGCATAATTATATATATATATATATATATATATATATACTTGGGGTTAAAATTCAAAAAGTATATATATTTAAATTTAAAAGTATATATATACTTGAGGTTGAAATTTAATCTCTCCAAGAATTTTAAGTATATCTTCTCTATATTATTTGACTAAATGAAAATAATTAATTTATATATATATATATATATGTATATATATATATATATATATATGTATGTATATATTCAAACTATATTTTCAATTTATTGTGGTTAGTGTGGTTTGTGTAAGGGTTCACTAAACTTGACCTAATCAGACTGAATCACAATGGTTGGGCACCCAGTGAGGGTTCTGATTATAAGCAATGCTATTATAATATAGGCTCTATGGTAGATGCCCATTATATATGTGTATAGGTGAATATATGTGCAACAATCGCATTGGAAATGAGAACACAAAGATCAAAATTAAAGACATCCAAACTAGACAAAGTAGACCATTACTTTACCTGTTTGGGTTTTGTTTGGGTGGTCGCTGTTGGGACACATCACTCCGTCCAACAGCGACCAGCCGAACAGAATCCTTAAATCCAAACAAAACCCCAAAACCTTCAACAAGAGGACATTGTTATACATCAGCACCTACAACATCAGGACACTCTCAACAGACTCATACCTGACCCATCTAGACAATGAAATCAAAGACATCAAATGGGACATCATAGGTTTTAGCGAAATGAGAAGACCGGGAGAAGAACCAATAAAATTGAAAAGCCAACATCTTCTCAACATTTATAGAAGAGAGAAGGTGAAACAAAGTGGAGTAGGCTTTCTCATCAATAAATACCTCAAAGACAACGTGGTAGGCTTTAAAGCTATCTCAGATTGCATGGCTAGAGATACCATACAGCTCTCGAAGAGGTACAAGCTAAATGTCATCCAAGTCTATACTCCCATTTCGCAATTAACAGAAGAAGAAATAAACAACTTCTATGATGACTTGAACTTCTTACTACAAGATACCAAAAGATACTTTAATGTCATCATGGGAGATTTCAACGCACAAGTAAGACAAGGAAACGAAAGCTGCATCGGAGAATTCAGATACAAAAGACGAAATGAGAGAGGTGAAGATCTGGTAAATTTTGCAATGGCAAACAACTTCAAAATTATGAATACATTCTTCAAAAGGAAACCCAATAGAAAATGAACTTGGAAGAGCCCCAACCATGAAACAAAAAATGAGATAGACTACATTTTAACGGACAAAAGCCACACTATCAAAGACATCCAAATCCTAAACCAAGTAAACGTAGGGAGCGACTATAGAATGGTAAGATGTAAGCTACAAATAAACACAAACAAAGAATGCAGGAAAATGTTCCACACTAGACCGCAGCCACTAAACATACCAAATGAACTCGCCCCAGCCTTCAAGCTAGAATTGAAAAACAGATTTGATATCCTTATCGACAAAAACGACACCAATGTCAACAAACTCCACAACAAAATAACAACCTCTCTATTAGAAGCAGCCAATATATTCAAACCAAGAAACACAGTGACCATTAGCAAAATCTCAGATGAAACCAGGAAACTGATTGAAAAGTGCAGAAACTTCAAACCACCAACAACCACAAGGGAAAAAATAGAAGAAATCGCACTGAACAAAACAATAAAGACGAAACTAAGAGAAGACAAAAGAAGGTATACAGCAGCCTTCATTGAGACCAACCTTGAAAAACGTTGATGATTTAAAGCAATAAACAAAGCTCCCAGTACAGGAAAGAAACAGATTACTAGCATTCTCGAAGCAAATGGAGACATAACAACAGTTAGAGACAGAACAGTTAAACACACCCAAGAATTTTATCAGGAACTCTACTATTCAAAACACGGACAATACAACAACGACCAGAATACACAGGATGTCGACAATCAGTTTGAAGACTTCCCCGAAGTTACACCATGGGAAGTAAAGCAAGCCATCAAACAAACAAAAAAAGGAAAAGCCCCTGGACCAGATAACATCACCATCGATCTACTCAAAAAAGCTGGTAAAAGAGTCAACAGAAAGCTAGCTATTCTATTCAACTTGTGTCTGAAACAGAGTAAAGTCCCAAAAGACTCAAACACTGCTATTATAATGCTTCTACATAAAAAAAGGTAACCCCCAAGACCTCAAAAACTACAGACCTATAAGCCTGCTCAACTGCATATACAAACTTTTCACAAAAATCATCACCAACCGGAGAATCAACCACGAGAACAGGCTGGATTTAGAAGAAATTACTCAACCATCGACCATCTTCATACAATAAATCAGCTGAAAGAGAAGGCAGCAGAATACAAAATGCCACTCGCAGTAGCATTTATAGACTTCAAGAAGGCATTCAACTCTGTAGAAATTCCCCTGGTCATGAAGGCCATCACCCTTCAAGGTGTACACCCTGTATACGTTAAAGTATTGCAACACATATACAACCACAGCAACTCATTCATTAGGCTGCATAAGGACTCTGAACCATTTCAGCTCCAAAAAGGAGTAAGACAAGCTGATACCAGCTCACCCAAACTCTTTACAGCCTGCCTTGAGATGATCTTCCGGAACATGGACTGGGAAAATAGAGGAATCAAAATAGACGGCGAATACTTGAGCAACCTTAGATTTGCAGACGACATCGTCCTTTTCGCAGAGAACCTACACGACCTCCAACTAATGCTAGATGATATAAACAAAGAAAGCAAAAATGTTGGCCTACACATGAATTTCAGTAAAACGAAAATCATGTGCAATAATCATGTTGAGAATAAGAACATAACTGTCAAGATAGAGAACGCAAAACTCAGCAAGGTAGACCACTACATCTACCTAGGACAACAAATCTCCATGAGACCCTCAAAAGTGGAGGAAATCAAGCAAAGAATATCTTTGAGATGGCAAGCCTTTGGCAGAGCAAGCTCAACTTTGAAGAACCAGATGATTCCAATAATCCTAAAAAGAAGAGTATACAACCAATGCATTCTCCCAATAGTCACTCATGGAGCTGAAACATGGAACCTAACCAAGAGACAGACCTGCAAACTGAGAAGTATGCAACATGCATATGAGAGAATCATGCTCAACCTTACATGGAGAGATCACAAGACAGTACAGTATTTATGGAAGAAAACGGGTGTCTGTGACATCATAGAAATTATCAAAAAACTCAAATAGCAATGGGCAGGCCATGTTGTAAAAATGAAAAGCGGATGGACATCACATCTCACAACATGGATCCCCAGAGATCACATAAGAAACCGAGGCCGACAGAACACAAGATGGAGAGATGAACTGGACAGATTCAGGAAATACTGGCTCCGCGACGCCCATGATAGAGAATTGTGGCAAATCCTGGGGAAGGTCCATGTCCAACGACAGACGTTAAAAGACCGATGAAGATGACATCTACCTAGAACAACGAACCTCCATAAGACCCTCAGAAGAAGAAGAAATCAAACAAAGATTCACTTTGACAGAGCAAGCTCGACTTTCAAAACGAAGGAGATCCCACTTATCCTAAAAAGAAGGGTATACAACTAATGCATCCTTTCAATAATCACTTATGGAGCTGATATATAGAACCTAACAAAGAGACAGACCCACAAACTGAGAACCATGCAACGTGCACGTGAAATAATAATGCTCAATCTCACATGGAGAGACCACAAAACAGCAAAATATATCTGGAAGAAAACAGGCGTCCAAGACATCAGAGAATCCATTAAAAAACACAGACGGCAATGGGCAGGCCACGTTGCAAGAATGACAGACAACCAATGGACATCATGATTCACAACATGGACCCCCAGAGACCACATGTGCAACTGAGGCGAGTAGAGTACTAGATAGAGAGATAAACTAAACAAATTCAGAAAGTACTGGCTCCTTAATGCACATGAAAGAGAAGTTCGGCAAATCCTGGGAAGGTCTATGTCTTACAACGGACATCAAAAGACTGATGAAGACAATGATGAATATATATCATAAGTGAATTCAGGATCATGGGATTTCATTTGCTAGACTTTTTAATTGATCTGAAGCAAATGGAAAAATAGTGTGATGTTCATAGCCTCTCACTGAATGAGTAGAGCCTACCAGGGGTGAAATGTTACGGATGGATTGGGTTCAAGAACTCTTAGAGAAAGGTGTGGTTCTGCAAGGAAATAATAATTCTTTGTATACCCTTTTTTTTTTAACAAAATACAAAATACATTCTCTATAAACATTAATTTTTTTTCCTTCTCAAGATAAAACTGAAGATTTTTATTTATTTTGTATATTTACACATTATGTAAGTCTTTAGTGCATATGAATATAGCTTTCTTTGCATCATATATATATATATATATACATATGTGTGTGTGTGTGAAGAATATATTAAGTATATGTGCTTTTGTGTTCCAGGAAGTTGTGATACTTATATGCATGATTGCTGTTTTATGTATACATGTCTGTACGTACATATTTTTCATGTCTTTGAATTTGACAGCATAGATGTAGGAGATTTGATCATTTATAGACTGTTTACGAACCAAAAAAGTCATTTCAATTCAAAATGTAGTTTACATCTTCCAAATAAATATTTGATATGATTTCTTCACTTGTCTCCGTCTTCTCACCAGCAGTCACGGCATAATATCCTCTCAACAAACCAATGCCAGAAAAAAATAATCGAATAATTGAAGGGTGGACATTTATACCTCCAGTTAAATTCGTTTTGTTTTTTTCAATTCGTGTATTTTCTAACAAGGATGGAATCGTCTGTTCTTCCCCTTTTCTTTATTTCTATTTATTATCATCGTCATTGACAAATCAACCACTCATCAGAAATACGCTCCGTTGGTAGAGCACATGACCCAAGGACAACACACGAACCAACGTGATCATTATTTAAACTTACTGTACCAGAACAAGCTTTAACCTTCAATACAGCAAGTCACTTTGCAGAGAAAAAGGTTTGTCCCGCCACTGCAGGCGACTGATTGCCAAACAATGTTTTGGGATTTCATGCCTGTGTTGTCATGCCAATTTTAGTCATACATGAATAGACGCAAAAGTTACAGGCTTTCAGAATTACCAACTGCACAAAACTAAAAAAAAATGCAAAGTGCTCAAGGTTGAGACAAAAAAAATATCTAAAATAAAAAAAATCAATTAAATGAAAAAAAAAATATAAACTCTTTAATTCACGGACCACTTGTAATGAAAGTGAAACTCTTTAATGAATAAAATTCAAAATAATGGAACGCTTCTGTGAATTGGATAAAAAAAATTTTCAATTCACTTTGGGTCTGAAGGGGAATAATCAGGAGTTATTTCCCTTGAAAATGACACAGATCTTTTTTTTCAATGAATTAAAGAGTTAAAAAGCTGTGTGATTAAACATGTCTATATATTTATTACCATTTCAAATCATTACTAATCAATCAAAATTAGGTCAAAAAGAAGTAAGTTCTCTTGACTGGGTAAATACATGGACCATCAACAATATTTTCACAAAGGTTTCATTATGAAACTGCTTTCACAGTCCCAGATCCTTACATAATATCATTCCTATAAGTACATCACAGACTAAATTAAATTTTGAATCAAGCAATTTTTTAGCAATGATAATTCCCTCATCCTGTTGGTCATTTAAGCACAGTAGTTTTTATTCTTTATTTTTTTACACCATCAAGAAGGTCAATGTCCCAGTACTGGTTTCTGTAGTTGCACTGCAAAAATGTCCCCTGCTCATCATTGCTGTAGTTTAGTTCTTTTCAGATGGTACAAAATTGATCCATAGAGCCTGATTGTCAGGACTCCACTCATCATAGACTAACCCACAACATTTATTCCTTATAAGTCTTTGAACCAAACCAGCTCATGCAAACAGATACCTTTGCTCTGTGAGCTTTGCCAAGAGGTAAAACACAGGCAACCAGTGAATAAGGAAGAAGACAACAACTTTAACAGGTAGAAGTCAAAACAAATAGAAATGATTTGAAGCAATTCCCATTTGTCTAACAAGCAGAACTCCTGGAGATTGACTAGTATTCTCAATGCACATGAAACATCAAATTTTGACAATAAAATCTCGAGTGTTGCATTATTGGAACTAAAAGTGAATTTCTTAAAAAAACTGTCCAGTAATTGATAAACAGTAATTCTATAATATATCTCGGAATTTTTGAGATGAGGTATTATTATTTCTATTGATATTCGGACCATCCTCATCTTGGTTGTTTTTCATACAACGTTCCAGCCGTTGCACTCTACGGCCTTCGTCAGGTATCATCTGGTAGACGTGGGGAAGTAACAAACCGAACCCATCGGATAAATAAAGGGTTCGGTTCGTTACTTCCCCAAATCTACTAGATGATACCTGACGAAGGCCGCAGAGTGCAACGGCCGAAACGTTGTATGAAAAACAGCCAAGACGAGGATGGTCTGAATATCAATAGAAATAATAACTCCATACTGTTTAGTAAACAAGTAATTACTTGGATTAACT
>OY735222.1:36353890-36381390 GCA_963457665.1 Thysanoteuthis rhombus
ATATTTGCTTGTAACTATCTGGAGATATTCTGGTGAGAAGCCAAATGACGAACAGAGGAAAAAGAATATGTATAATAAACATACACACACACACATATATATATATATATATATATATATATTTATATAGTGAAACTTACATCAAATTGTCAGCTTGAAAGATGTGACATCACCAAAGGCTGTTATGACCTAATCCCATCTTTTGTACTAATATTGTCAAACCCCAGAATTGACATTGTTTTTCAAGAACAAGAAAAATCCTCGCCAAATTTAGTGGAATAAACTCTTCACTCTTCATAAGTCACATCGTGTTAAACAAAACTGACGCATAAAATTACCATTTCCCTTACTGAGCCAAACTGACGAGGCTAAAAAGAAAAATTTATCTTACTGATACGTAAGGACTTTTTTCATTCTAATGAATAAATACACTCATAGAACAAAATATATATTCTTATAATTTTTCCCTTTAAATAAATACAAAACAAAAGTTGCAGTAATCATCTTCAGTCGGATTAGAAATAAGAGTGGAGTTCGACCCTTCAGCAGCCAGGCTCATGAACTCAAAAATGTAAAAGACTTGGGAAACAATGAAATGTTGACAACTACTCATTTGACGATGGTAGGGGTTTTGTTTGGCACATCACCACAGTGAGCCGGCCCTCAACTTCTATCAGTAACATGATCATAAATGCAGTATTTTATCATAATCATTATCATGATTACCCTTTCCCAGTCTCATCCATGCTGACTGTGACAGTGCTAATTTCAGCTATGTCTTACCGCCAAACCTATCTATGTCTGGTCTCTTCCTACCGTATTTGCTATCCGTTGGTCACCAACCAATTTACCTTTAGCACCATCTGTTACCACTCTTTCTTACTATACCTCCAGCACATCTCTATTTTGGTTGGTCAATTACTTTTATGATATTGTTCACTTTTCATCTTTTTCTACCTCTCAGAATTATCCTAGCAATGCTCTTTCTATCACTCTTGGTGTGATCCTGAGTTTGTTTCCAAGTGGTTCTGTTAATTTCCCCAGATATAGAGGCCCTTCAACTATATCCACGGCACCAACATAAAAGCTCACCAGAAAATAGTAGCAATAAGTGAGTTCAACTAGCCACAATCTGGCAAGTACCAATGTGACTATATATATATATATATATATATATATATATATATATATATATATATATATATATATATATGAAATAAACCAATGAACAAAATAAGCATTCCAAGGGAAATTATGAATCATCACCACCCATATAGGTCCATTTTTACCACATAAATTCAACATAAACTTGAATTATGAATTAAACCTTTCACTGAAAACTTGGGGGAGATATTTTTTATAAATAGTATTTGTGTGTAGATTTCAAAGTTTCTACTTTGAATGATCAGAGCTTGGCAAAGTTTAGTTACATAGATAAATACATATATGTATAATTGTCAGAACACATGACTTACTTAAACTAAAGCCAAAGTGTTTAAACCTATTAGTTGTGGATAATGGTGATCAATAACAACAATAACAATAACAGTTACATGCATAACAGATGGGATATATGTAAAAAAGTGTTTTAATCTCAGCCTAACATGACCAATGTCTTTTCATAGAATGTTGAGTCGGGATGATCAATTGAAAAATTGGGAAAAGGGAGTGTTCAATAAATAAGTTACTTCTCTTGCTTTTTGTTGCACACTAAAATATCGAAATTTTCAAGAAACAAGGGTGGACACGAACTAAGGGACCAATTTAGCAGAAACTTACATTGGAGAGGAATGGAAAAAAAAAAATTCCCTTACTTATTTCAAGTTTCAACTATGAATTTAGATGATACCCAAAAATTAAACACGTTTCGAACAATCATTCTGACCTTCAGTAATAAATATAGTTACAGCATACACATGACCTAATATGTTATAAGTGACAAGAACAAAACTATGTGTGCTTTATCTTGCATATTGTTTGAGTGAAAAGCTTTGTAAGTGGGCATTGTCATTTTACGTTTGAGATTTTTAGCCATTTTTAGAGCCTTGACAGAGGGAAAGATACACTCGATCTGATTACATTTTTGAATCCTGCAAATAAAGTTAGCTCTAGTCACAAAGTATTAAAGCTGTTCATGTCATATCAAAGGAGCTATTAATGTCAGAGTTTGGACAGAAAGTCTTGTATGGCAAAATGCATAAAATTGAGTGAAATTTCAAAGATTATCCATTTCAAAACTAATACTGATACAGATATAATATAGCGGATATCTCTGTAAGTTTGGTATAGGAGCACCTGTGATTTTTTTCAGCAGAATCTGAGAGAGTGAACAGGGAAGCACAAGGTGATTCAATAAGGAATAACTCAATTATATTCTCTGGTCTTTTTTATAAGACACGCATAAGCAACCAATGGCCCATGGGTCAGATCCAGTCTGTGAAGGGATTTTGACAGACAAACAAAGAAATTATGGGATAGTAGGCTTATTTTTTATGTTCTAAAGATTCTTGGTGTTTTTTTCAATAGATTCAAAAGATGTCTGGTTTGAAATAAATTGTGACCTATTTTTATTACAGAAAGGCATTCAAATAATTTTTTACCATATATTATTGAAGGCAAAATAAAAATTTAAACAAATAATTCCCATGTTTCAAGTTTTTTTGAGAAAGAGAGGAAGAGGGTAATGCGAACACAAAATTGGCTGCGTGGGTATGCATGTGTTTGCTAACTGCTGGAAATATATTGCTGATATGTAAATTTGTTTACTTTATTTTAATTTCATTGTGTACACAAATGAAGACAATGCTCCAGGCTTGGTATTACTGACCATGGAAATAAGGATATTTTCATTCTATCAAATACAGCTCCATTATCCCTTACAGTCCCATGAGATTTTCCAGATACTGCACTGCTTTAGATTGCCATCCCTAAATATATCGTTAGCAAAGCAACCAGTATTTTACTAGTCTGAATAAAAGAATAAAAAATATTACAACAAATGAATCAAGAGATGCAAAAAAAAAACTATCTTTTAAAAACACGCAAACGGTACAGTGTTAAAAAAAGAGAATAAAGAAGAGGAAAAAAAATGAAACTGCAAAATACATCACAGAAAGAAAATGATATTCAAATACGAGAGAAAAAATTGGAAGAAAGTATTGAATGAAGAAAGTATAAAAAGCTGAAAAAAGAACTAAAAAAAAACAAAAAAAAAACAAGAAGCCATCAAAGAGAAATGGAGAACAAAAAAAGAAAAACCCCATTTGAATGGTAAGAAGACACGAGTGTCACTAGAAAATCGGAGAATTTCTAAACGCTTTGCAAATTGTGTGAAACCCTAGAATTTGAGAGTGTTCCTAGCAGAATTCAAATCTTCCAGGAATCTGCTTGTACCATTCACTTCCTTCTGCTACAGCTCTACCATTGACGATTGACGTGCAAAGTTTGCTGCACAATCAGAAAAGTTTGAAGCCTTGCCTCTTATTTCATTTTTTTTTTTTTTTTTGCTTTTTTTGCTTTTTCTATATGAGAACGCTGATAAATATGGAAGTCCTCCAACATCCACCCTCTGCCATTATTCGCAACATCCATCCCATCCGGTGATCGCTTTTGCAAGAACTGTTCATGTGAATAAAATCGAGAGGAATAAAATTTGCGGGGTGTGGGACAAGGTGATTGGTGGGGGTGGGGGGATGCAACACAGATGCCAAATAAAGATGAACACAAAGGGAGTGAGAAATGAAAATAAAATAGCTAAAGCACTTATCGATATGAAAAAGACGAGGCAAGAGAGGAAGGAAGGAGAAAAAATGAGGAATGATTATGCAGGACAAAGTGCTAAGATGCCAGCAATATCGGAAGCCACTGGAATACGGATCTGGAATTGGATTCAGAAAAGAAGAAGATTCGGGAGATCTGGAGAGTAAAAGAAGAAATTCTTTGCGGCAAACGTATAAAAACAAAGTGAGGGATTTGTTTCAAAATTTTCTTTGGTCAGACATTCCTTCTATAATACCAGGCTATCAAAAACAATCTGATCTTAACCTTTACACAGAGATCAGGGTCACACACAAATATTACAGATACATCATGATCAGTGCGGTTAATTCATTCGCAGGATTTCTGTACTGTTCAAAACCACACTGTTCAAGGTCCTATTATAATATAAGGTGTTTTCTTTTCAGCTTGTACTTAGTTACATCAATTTGTACAACAATACCTGTACCGTATTACATCGAAAACTACACTCTTCAAGGTGTTGCTGTATTTATCTCTGCAAAAACAGTTGAAAGTGATAAACGTAATCACTTGTTCTCTCTGTCCATCAATCCGTCTGTCTGTTAATCCACACTTGAGGTTTTAATGAATTTCCATCAAATTTTCAAGAAGATACAGGTCATGGGCCAGAGAAGAATTGATTACATTTTGGAACAGATCCAGGAATCTATTTCCAATTCAGAGATATTTTGAATATTTAGAAGGAAAAGAGATTAAAAACAATCAGTTAATGAATACATCAGTTTTAGATTTTAATGGAAGTAACAAAAAATTTGCATAATTAAAGGTCTCTCCCTTGTTTCAATTTTTTTCGATCAGTTTTTTACTTAATGTACGGCATCAGTAGAAGCATGTGCTCTCCAGTGCTTTCTTTTTCTAGTTTCTCCAGGTTCCCTTCTTCAGCCTGAACAGAAATATATTGAAAAAAAAATACTCTTCAATAGAGGCTTCCCAAAAACATTCTTCTTTTCCTCATATCATTTGGTGTAGCTCTGTTGGGAAATCCAAAATGGGTGTTCCTTGCACATGAGAGTTTGTCCCTGGTACATTAAGATTCTCTGAATAAACAGGCATAAAAAGGATAGTTCACCTAGCTTATTGTATGTAATGGCCTTTTTATATTCAAAAGATTTGCATTTTCATTGTTCATGGTTTATAAAAGAGATGAGCAGCCTCTCTAACATTGTGTGAAAAAGTTTTTCAATTGGAATCAAACACAATACTTTGAAAATTCTGCAAACACAAGTAAGCACTCACATCCATTTTGCCATGAAAATTTTACCAAATAATCTTAAACAGATAAAGTCCAATATTCATATATATATATACATATATATATATAAAAATTTGGATGTCTGTTCCTATTGATATAGATGAATAAAATTGCAAAGAAAACCCACTTCAGGCCTCCCTATGGGTTATTTTCCAGTGAACCTCACATGTATTTCTGTGTAGATGAGAGTGAAAGAATCAAGTGAGATAATTTTTTTCTCATCTAGAATTATGCAATCTTTAATTGGTGTGGTTCGAACAATGACCTTTGAATAGAAATGGTCAAACAGATTATCATATGATTGCTGTGAATGCTACCCATGTGCTACTCCATCGAATCTTTTCTAACATTATCACATCCTACTCACAGATTTGCTTTATTGTATCCTAATCAATCATGTTTCTTTTTCAATACTGAAACCGATAAAGTATGTCTTTCAAGTTCAATCTTTTCCTTAGTCCCGTGCTTATACTTTTTTTTTTTTTCTTCTATAGACAAGTTTAACTTTTTTGACTCAATTCTACATACAAAAAAAAAACAAAAACATGTACAATAATTCAAAATTTCACAGACAATGCCAGTTCTTTACAATTAGACATTTAGATTTCTCTTCAATTATATTTTTATACCTACACATCAAATATTGGTATTTAGGTTTCTTTGACACAGTTTTACAAGTTCACATCTATATATTGGATATTGCTGTGGGTTTCATTATTTAGATAATATTTTTTCTATGTTTTTAGATTTTTTCTTTCATTCAATTTTATAAATGAAAAGCAACCCAGGTAAGTCTACTAATTCAGTTGTTTTAGTTCAATGAATAAACGCTTCCAAAAAATCGATACCCCAAAAATGCCAGGTACTTTCGTTAGTATTAAATATATGGATATACACATTGCATTTTAAATACATGAATAATAGAAATTTGCATTGCAGTGTGTTTGGAGTATAGCGATCCATTGACCACAAAGAAGTTAATTTTTGTTTTTGATTTTTTATTACTTTTTCTATTTTTATATTATTCTTTAAATTCAGCATCTTTATTACGTCATTAGAACATCAATGAAATTTTATTTTTCAATGTCAGTTGCAAGAATGCAATTCTTTTTTACAACACCATCAGAACATGAATGGAATTCTATTTTATGTCATTAAAATATGAATGGAATTCTATTTTATGTCATTAAAATATGAATGGAATTCTATTTTATGTCATTAAAATATGAATGGAATTCTATTTTATGTCATTAAAATATGAATGGAATTCTATTTTATGTCATTAAAATATGAATGGAATTCTATTTTATGTCATTAAAATATGAATGGAATTCTATTTTATGTCATTAAAATATGAATGGAATTCTATTTTATGTCATTAAAATATGAATGGAATTCTATTTTACTTCAATTGCATCTCTTAACATGATAGGAGACACCAGAACATTAGTAATTATCATATGATTTGATACTTAACACAAATTGACTTAATACTGTTAACAGAAAGCATGCTCATTAAGTAAATTATAGTGAGTTTAATACTTGTTCAATGAACTTCGAATTTGTTCATATATATATATATATATATAAGAAAAAAAATATCAGACATCCACTTGACCCAAAATTAGAGAGTACTAACCACTGTCACTCAGAACTGAATAAAAATAAGTTCATATATAGCTATAATGCAAAGGATGTAACAGTAAATTCCTGGATCCACCCCAACTAATTCTTCCTTTCCCTATGACCCACCTTCCCACAATCTTTGGAATACACTGAGAATTTCTAGAGATACTACGAGAACAAATATGAGTGAATAGATAAATCTATGAAAACAAAATAAAATCAAGAATATCTATTAAGAAAAAGTAATTCCTTGATCGATCTAAAAATTTACTCAACTTTTCCTTACTCCATGGCTTATCCTTTCAGTAAATGTCATTGAAATCCATCACGAATTTTTGGATGTATCGTTAGGACATGTAACTAAGATGCAGACGAGGTAACAGTGAGAAAAAATTCCTGGATCAGCCCTATAATTTAATCGATTCTTCTTTAGCCAATGTTACACCTTTCTACATTGAAATTCATTGAGAACTTTAGGAAATATTGTGTGGACATATACGATGCAGGGGAGATAAGTATGACAGAAATTCCTGAATCTGCCACAAAATTGAATCAATTTTCCTTAGCCCATGGCCCACCCTTCTACAAGATGTCGAAATTCATCAAGAACTTTTGGAGATATTGTAAAGACACTTTCAAGACAGGCAGACACAGCTGACTCAGTGTTTCCAATAAAGCTCCTTTTTTTTCCTCTACATTGAAAGTTGACAGTTCTATGAATGCCAAAAAGATTTTTGTTCAGACCAAATTTGAATTGGTTCATTGCATTGATAAGAAAAGATAGAGTGGGCATAGAAAAAGGAATATTCTTTTTCTCTTTTTACTGCGTCATATTTTTCCTCTTTTTTAGATCAATTCTTGAGCTAAAAAAATTGAAAGTACAAAGAAAAAAAGAAAGACTATACAGTGTATATAACTAATGTATACACTTCATGTGTACATTTTTGATCTTTTGTTTCTTGATGAATTATATTGAATTTCGGATGATATTTTTCGTATCATTTTGTTTGCAAAGATTATTCATTCTCATTTGGACGGGATTAACAGGGATCAACTTTTTTTTCCTTTTTATTATTGAAACATTATTGCCAAATGCTGCCAAAAACTGTATATGCATTGCAAGTTTTGAACATAATCCAGTTAAGTTTTTTTTGTTAATTTTCCTAATTTTGGAGTCCAGTATTACTAATTCAGATATTTGCTTTGTTTCTTTTTTTTTGTTTTTTCAAATTTTCAAATTTGGGATTCGAAGAATTGAAAAAAAAAAAGGAGCAGAATTGGCAACACTGGAGTGAATACATACACCTCTTCCAACTTAGCTGGCAGCGATAAAGAAATTGTTCAGAAAAGGAAAGGAAAGAGAAAAAGATCAAATACTTTGATCATTTGCCATGAAAAACTGTGCCGATTTTGTAAACTGTTGATAGCAAATTTGATCATAGCTCGGCACACCAAAAGGATGGCCTTTAAAAGATCTGATGTGAGCCTTCTTACTTTCATTTTCAACATGTGTGAAAGCCAAACAACTATTAGCCAATACAAAATAAACAAGAAAGAGAAAAGAAGAGAGTGGATAGTGATTTCTGGCTTATTGCCAACAGGGGCCACACAGAGACCTCACAACTCTGGTACAGAAGAGGAACTTGTCCATTTGAAAACAGCTGACGGAGAGAGATATCCAATGTAGATATGCTCAATCTTTTCTCTTGGTAAACATACAGACTTCCCAAACACATAGCTCTCTCTTCTCTCTCTCTCTCTCTCTCCTTCATTGATTCATTCCAGTGTTGCCAAGAGTGGTTAGTTATTTATAGCAAAAGCTGTCTTAAAAATGGCTAAATCTTTCTATTTCCAGCTTATTTCATACCAGGAATGTTTTGATTACTGCCGGTTTTGGTGTAGTATGGTTAAGGTATCACTGTACAAATTAATGTAACTAAGTATAAACTAAAAAAAAATAGACACATTTAATTACAAGACCTTGAACAGTGCCGTTTTGAACAGTACAGAAAATTTTTGAACAAGTTTTTGCACTTTTCAAGGTATAACTGCACTCATTTAAAGCCCATTTTTTCAAATTAAAAAAAAAACTATACACCAAGACTCTAAAACAAATTATTGATTGATTATTGATAGTAAATTTACTTTCATTAAAGTAAATAATTATTTTTTTAATGGCCAGATTTTCTATCATGGATTATTTTTATCAGCTTGATTGAAAAAAAAAAAATCAGCCGGATCTAGCCAAAAAATGGCTAATTTGTCCACCCTGCTTCATAAACACTAATATGAACCACCACTAAACCGTATACATATGCCGCTGTCACACATGTAACATTTTCCCTGTCAAGAAATACCTTGAGATATCTTGAATATATTTCTTCTTATATTCCTGCCTCTTCCTCTCAGGAAGATTCTGATATTTCTATTTCTTTTGATCAAAAAAGAATCTTGGCTTCACAAAGTCCTCATGTGGCTTCAATCCCATGAGCCTCCATTTCTATGATGGATCAAAATAAATAAATTGTCTCACTCATCATCTTCCACCATCTTTTTTTTTTTTCCTTCTGACGCAAGAAGTAATACTTTTTCTAGTTTTCTTCCACTGATGGAAAAGAGAAGGAAAGGTTTTCTGTTGTTTCTTCCTTATTCAAACAAATGATTTGTTTTTCTTTGGCTTTTTGGTTCTTCAGGCATGAATCGTAGATGTTCATCATTTTATTTACTTATTGATATCTTTGAAGAGCAAATGGTTATGTTTCCTTCTGATATTTGCTAGGAATTGGAAGAGTAAAGGGTAAACATCCCCCACCCCCTGTCATCCCCACTGTGGGATTGAAGCGCCTCTTCCTCTTTTATTGGCAAGTGGAATGAGACATCATAAACAAGAAAATAAACAAATAAATTCCTTCTTCAAGTTAAATATCAGTTGACACAGAACAAGAAAACCTTATCTCACAAAAGGACATTTGGAGAAGTGTCACATCATATCAGTTGGGCAGCCAAGTTATCTTTGATTCCCATCTTAACCAAAATAAATGTGCAGGTGCGTATGTGTGTGTGTGAGAGAGAGAGAGTAAATGCCATAACAACACGAGGCAACAATTGCAGAAATGAAGAACTCCAAAGATTGGGATTTCACAAAACAAATATAAACTGTCAATTCATTTTGATGTACTGCCATGTATCTACTTGCGGCCAGGTTATATCATGGTAGTATGAATACAGGTCGACCATTATAAGGGGAAATGGAGTATATAAACTACACAACATAGGATACGTGACACATACACATTTATTTAAATTTCTGTATTGCACATATGTCCACCCCCCCCCCCCGTGCCTATCACTGATTATAGAAAGGAGAGAATAAAAATACTTGCAGGAAGTTTCTCACATTCTCTATCACGAGAACTCGAAACGAACATGACGGAGCAATCTCTGGAGCAAACTAACAATAAGAGGACAGAAATTTCCATCTTTCGCATTGAGTTATAGTTTAAGATATAACAGAACTGCAAAGACTGAATTTTCCATCATTCATAGTTGATGGATTTTAAGCTCTTATGTGGGTGTATATGCGATCAGAAATTAGTGTAGGTTGACATGATTGTATATTGTGAAGTGGTTAGTGAGCTGGCCTAGCCAACTAATATCCTTTTCAGAGCTCTCAAAATATGGCCTTGAACTCTTTTTAAAATATGTGTATAGACATTTCCTAGGCTAGGCTTAGTCTGGCACAAGGCCACAAGAGTTTGTCATCCAATATAATCCCTCATTACATGTGCAATTATGTGTACGTCAGAGAAATGTAGATATGAAAAAATAAAAACTAACAAAACAGGGAGAAATGAGAAGGAGATTAAAGGCCACGGTTTCTTACTACAAAAAAAAAAACCTTTGTTATTGTCACATTTCTAATCATATACAGTTGAAAGAAAAAATGTACATCATACCTCACATAAATGAATAACCATAGCCCACATTTGAACCAGAACTAAATCATCAAAAATCATCTAAAAAATAGATCTTTTATCTAAAATTATCTTTAAGAAAATACCAGTACAAGATTAGGACATTGTTGGTCCAAAACCACCGTAAAGACCTAAAAAGACAATTTGGGGGCGGGGGGAATTATTAGATGATGCCTAGAGGGGTACACATGCTAATCATGATGATTTCTTCTTTGGATGAAACTTGAATAAAGACTGAAATGCTTAGGTTGAATCCGAAAGCAAGAATGTGTACATGAGTGAGCAATTACATATTTGTTGCCAGAGAAGACCCTGGAAAACAATCAGCACAGGTTCTGGAAAATTATGAAGGCTGCACAAATATATATATATATATATATATATATATATATACAGAGAGAGAGAGAGAGATAAGTGAGCATTGATAAATATACAGGTGTATATGTATCAAATAGATCTTTATTCAAAATAGTGCTTGATACCATCGATAGAGCAGTTTATAACATGAGTAAAGATTTTTTTCCAACGGTTCATTACAGATTGTAAATTCAGTTTCACTTAAAAAAGATTTTCAAATGAACAATAAAGATTTCTACCCTTTCAGAAATTCCCACACTGCTCAACTTTTGGGAGAGACTGACCAACAATGTCAAGTCATTGATCAGTCTAGCTTGGCTGCCTTGTAGCATGCTATCGAATGAAGACAAGCCAAAAGTTACATATTCTCATGAAAATACTTTGTGTTTCACTACTTTGTTATGCCTTAAAGGCCACTCACATAATCAAATGGCAGTTGGCAGGCCATGTTGCAAGGATATCAGACAATCGCTGAACCTCTAGAGACTATGAAAGGAACTGTCTGGCAAAGCGTAAGATGGCATGATGATCTGGACAAGTTCGGAATATTTTGGTACAGTGATGCTTAAAAAGGTTAAAAAAATGGAGGTCTATGGGAAAAGCCTACGTCCATCAACAAACTTCAAGTAGCTGATGATGATGCTTTTATAATGTGTTCACCAAAACAGATTAATCAAGAAATAAGCTTTTGATACTGTTTTATGGGGGAAATGCTAAACCAACCAAAGGTTATGGGGATATATTGACATTATATGTATTCTTTCTGATAAAGATGGAGTAGGTTTTTATAAAATATTGGTTAATATGGAGAAGCAAGAAAGAAAAAAAATACTTTTCTCCTAATTTATTATCCAGAAAAAAAATTCTGGACTCTTTTTTTTCTTTTTTGTTTCAAAACAATAATTAATGGATGGTGGCCAAAATGATTTAGAATTATGGAGCTAAAAAATGCAATAAAGAATGCAAAAGAAAGAAAATAAAAAGATGATTTAAGGCATTTGGGCGAGAGGAGAGAAAGGAAAGAACAAAAAAAAAAATATGGAGAGAAATGAAATTTTTTTTCTTACTGAAGGGGAAAAACAGAGAACAAATTAAAAGTAACAAAACTAGAAAGCACACATCTCTGCCAAAGCCACTAACCAAAAACTTGATGAAAATCAGTTAATATACGACTCAATATAATGCGGAATCACTTTTAACGCATGGTTCCAAATTTTCAAAAGGTTAAATTCGGCTCTCAAAAAAATAGCAAGATGCAAAAATAGAAAGACCCTTGATGAATCAGGTTACACTAACTGTAAAAAGGAGATGAATTAGACAAAAACATTTCAGAAGTCAATAAAGAAAACTCATTGCCCCTTTCCCTTTCATCTGGTGCTAAAAAGATTACAAATGTATATCAAACTTTAGACGCAAAGTAAGTTTTGTCAAAATTAAACCTTATTAAGGTGGCACAATTCTAATTTTCTTTTATTTCCGTCTTCCTGTCTCACCCTACCCCAAACCCCACAGTTTTCTCTTCAGTTCTGCATGAATCATAAGGGTTGGTCCTGAAGAAGTTGGGGGGGGGCCTGAACTTGGATCAAGGTTTGTAAAAATGGAAAATTTGTTACAACGCAGAGCAAGGGATACTACAGGAGAAAATTATGGACCCTGACTTACACGTTACAATGGGTCTATAATGTATATAGCTATAATTAAGGAAAAGGAATGATTTTCCAATTTTCAGACTATTGTTTACCTTTTCTTAAAACGTGAAAAATATGTCTCCATCGAAAACAAGTTCCTGTATCCATTCCAAAGTTTCATTAATTCTTCCTCAGCCCATGGCTAATCTCTCCACAAAATTTAATTGAAATTAATTGTGAGAACTTTCGGTGATAGTGTGAACAGATATGAGTAAATTCATAAATATTACTCAAAAAAGAATGATGGAATTAGTACACTTAGAGGACGTTCACCCAGCTTTTTTTTACTAAGCAGAAAACAAGCAAATTACATATGATTCAAAACAATTTTGGTCTAACTTGATATTCTGGCTTCATAAAATATGCCCCAAATAAATTAAATCAAAGTATTTATATAATTGGCATATTGTTTTCCAGATCAAGTAGAGGAAAAAATTACAGATGAACATCCACTATTTTCAACAGGAGGAGTATATCAAGATAATGAAAATATCTCGGTGAAAAAACAAATTTCTGGATCCACCCACCAAATTTAATCAATTATTTATTAACCCATGACCCTACCTTCCACAATATGTCATTGGAATTTATTGACGACTTTTGGAGATATTGTGTGGGCAGACAGAAAGAACACAAATGAATATATATACCTCTCCCAAGCTCATTGGCAGAGGCAAAATATGAAGTAGAAAGAGAAAAAAGGGATCAATAAATAAAGACTTTCGGGTCATAAGTGTTGAAAATGGATAGGCAATGTGAATGAATTGAAAGCCCTTTGATTGGCTGATTGGAGGGACAGAATAGCCAATGGCATAATTCAAGTTAACTGTATCATTAATCACTCCAACAAAGGTGTTTATTTTAAATTCAAACAAAGAAAAAAATGTAATGTAAGAAAGATACTTCTATTTTTTTCTACAACTCAGATTGAGATAAGATGGAAACTAATAAATTCATGAAACATAATTGCTCAAAATTTTTTTCTTTTTCACTTTTTCTTTTGAAAGTTTTATCAAAACTTACATAGAGGCTGTAATTGTTTTAGATAATAATAATAATGATATCAAAATACAAAATCAGAATTCTTCAGAGATGATCATTAAACTAACAATAATCCTTAACCAAAACAAAGATTACCAAGAACTTCTGGCAAAACTTTGGACCTTCATTTACAAGAAAATTGATGGTATATTCATCGGTTGGATACATTTGTATTTTCAAGTTCAGTCTTAAAACATAAGTCCTTAGATACAACTCTGCAATATAATATGGGTGGGTGGTGGACATCAACATTTTTGCCTATATGATGGCCTCATCTAGAAAACTGAATTAAAAAAGTATTTCATCAAAAAACTTCCTAAATACGACTGAAATAAGAAATATCTTCAGTTTGCAATCAACCAATGATAACATGTAGTTTTACATATTTTACATATACCAGAAAACAACACCGTTTACTGCTTAACTTGTTTAACACTCATGATTTGTGACTACCTGTGCTTCAGATATAATGCATTGTCTTTCTTGGATACCAATACTTGCATTAAAAAGGAGGAATACTGCTATTACAAATTTCTGCATTTTTAGATATCAAGCTTGATACCAATAATCTATAACTGGATGTATCACAGAGTTTACAGGTGGAACTGGTCTTCAGGCTAGCATTATAAACTATAATTATGAAGTACCTCGACACGTGTCCAAATAGTCTATAACTTTGAGAGAAGTCATCAATATTCCAACTATTGTTTAGACAATCGAATCTCTTACTTTTTACATGTTACCATTCCAGCTGATTGATTCTTCCTGTGTATAATCCAAGAAAAGAGGCTGACTTTTCTCCTCTATGCAAATAAACTTGGTAAACATTTTTTTTTTCTTCGTGCAAGAAAATTTGTGGTTATTAATATATCAATATGGATTATTCTGGTTGGTATATTGATAACGATTATTTCACTCTTTTCTTGGATTATATACCCAAAGACAGTTTAATAATGGATAAGTCAAAACATCATGTTGACAACATCAAATATTGGATTGTATGGGTGAAGAAACAACATGTTCTTATAGTTATCTCCAACCAAAAAGAAAATATAAGAAAATCAAGTTCTAGAGCTTTGATACATGGCTACAACAGTGAAACACCAAGTAAGTATCAAAATCAGAAGCAATAGCTAGCAAGACTAACCAGCTGAACATCCATCTCTGTTGGGCACATATAAGAAAATGCAACTTGTTCCAGCCATTAAATGAAGATAGCATGCAAGCTTATTTCTAAAATAAATGAAATGAATAAAACATGTTCCTGAGGTTGCATCTTATAGTAATCATTTTTTTTTTTTTTAAATCAAATTCTCAATATTTGCAATGGAGATCCATGTTCATACTGCTAGAAGGCAATTTCAAAATTCAATCAATAAAAAAAAAAGTCCAATTTCAGCAAGATATTGCAAAACATGAGATTGCAATTTTCATATGCATAATGACATAAAATAGCAGCTTTTTTTTTTTTTCACATCCTATTAAACCAGTGGTTAAAACTTTGGCCCAGAGGATATAGATTTTGATATTTTGGCCGCTTCGATTACGCTAAATATGAAATAATCATAGATTTTGATATATTGGCCGCTTTGGTTACACCAAATATAAAATAATCATTGATTTTGATATTTTGGCAGCTTTGGCTATGCAAAGTATTAAATAATCATAGATTTTGATACTTCATATATATATATATATATATATATCATAAATTTGTAGACAGTTGAAAATCTAAAATATGAGAGTGAATGTCCTCGCACTTCCATCAGTGACACTTTAAAAATAGAAATTTGATGTTGAAAGAGGCAAGAGTAAGTTCTGAGAATTGAATTGCAACACAAAAAATTTGTGAGGGAGATAGAGAGAGAAGCAGGGTGAGGGGTATGCAAAAAAAATTGGGTGTGAAACAGAGATATTTGCTAAAGGAGAATGGTTGAACTCGGCCATTGAGACAAAGTAAAATGAGGTGAAGTTGAGAACTTTATCAAGTGTCTGAGTGGAAGATTTGTTTAACACCACAGATAGTCACTTCATGTAATTCCCAGGAGTTTTTTTGCCGATGCTTTAGTGCTTTAGATTTCCACTCCAAGATATAATGTTTGCAGAGCAATATTTTTGCTAGATTGTATTTTGTTTTTTCAATAGTTTGATATGTATTTTACTAGTTCATAATACATTTTTAGTCAACAAATTTCATTTTTCAGTCATTCATTTTTAAGAAACTGTAGGATTGAAAAAAATATATTTAGTTCATGTTTTAGCATATAAAACTTTTCAAAGCAAAAATAGAAAGAAATACATCATGAACTCTGTTATGTTAATTTACCTCTGTCTTAGAAGTTGGAAGAAGTATATGTATTCACACGTATATGTCTGACCGCATATTATCTCTAATGAATAAATAATATACATTATCTCTGATGAATTTCAATTAAATGTTGTGAAACGGTGGGTAATCGAGTAAGGAAGAAACAATTAAATTTGGGGAAGGATTCAGGGATTTTTTTTACAGTTATATCCCTTGAATCATAAAGTTCTCAATGGATTTCATTGAAAATTTCGTGGAAGTGTAGGCTATTGAATGAGGACGAATTGATCAAATTTTGGGGCAGATCAAGGAATTTCTTACAGTCATCTCCCTATAGCAATATATGAACTGATTTTCATTCAGTTTTTAGTATATGGCTTTAGTAGAGGTATGTACTCTCTGAGTGCTCTCTAGTTCTTGTCTGTTTTAGTGAATGTTCAACTTCACATGGTAACAGCAGCAGAACTGATCATTCATTTGGAAATTTAATATTAGTCTACAAAGAAGATGGTGTGTGCAATAGGAAAAACTGCAAACACTGATTCTCGTCTTATTCCATATGTCAACAAAAAAGCCACACATGAAATAATAACAAAAATGGATTCATTTGGTCCAGCAACAGATTCAAAGACGGAAAGCATGAGAATGAAACAAAAATGAATTATGAAAAATGAAAACCATTTGTGACTAAGATTTTATTTTCTGGAATTAAATTACCATTGACAGATGGATTTTTTTCTACGGATGGAATGGACTTTGACTAACATAAACCTGATATTTTACATTGTGCTCCAGGATTTTTTAAAAATTCTCATGTATCTCATTTATGAATCAATATCTCCTTCTCATCTAGCTAAAATGAAGCTCTCTCTTTCTCTCAAGGTTCATCATTGTCTCTTCCTCTTCCAACCTCTTTTTATCCAACTCCTCCTTATTTTACACACACAATTCGTTGATATATAAGATGCATAGACAAAAAAATGCTTCTTCACTCCAGTAGAAAATGTTTTTGAAAAATATAGCAAGTCTATGATAGTAAAGACTAGACACTAGCTAAATCCTTCACTGCAGAAAGAGGCATGTGTGATTGCTATGCATTGCAAGACAGAACAGAGTTGCTATAAATCATAATAAAATGGAAATTTTATTGAATTAAGCATAGAACTGCAATGGCTAGAATGGAAGGAGCTAATTTTCACATATGGTAGGCTGTGATTTTTTTCAGTAATTTTAGGAAGAGTGCTCTCTATATGCCTTCCAAAACAATACACACAGCAGATGTCTGAGCTAGCTATAAGAATCTGCTCCCCCTTCGTGGGAGCATTACAAGAGTATGGCCAACCTTGGTAGTTAGACCACATAGAAGACACTCCTTAGTTGGTAGATCCCTGAGCTGGCTATTGAGTTCTACAACCCCTTTGAAGGAGAATTTTGACAGTACAGCTGCCGGCAACTTTGAACATAAGAGAATTTCAGACAGATGTGCGCTAACTGTAGAGGTCTGCTACCCCATCAGAGGAGTAACTTGACAGAATAGTAGCCTAGGCCTGAATCACAACATAGTAAAAAAAAAAAAAAAATACACATACACAATATAAACACAAATATGAATTTAAATGTTAATTATGATTTCAACTCTTTATAAATAGTATTACTACAAGCCGTTTTTTTTTTTTTACTTAACTGAGCAGGAGAAACTTCATGACCTCTAAAAAATGCGAGACAAACTTAATGAAAAAAGCAAGAAAGTAGACTTTCACATGAACTTCAGTAAAAACAAATGATATGTACAACAAGTAGAGCACAGAGACAATGATCAAAATAAAAATGAGGAGCCAGAGAAAGTAGACCACTACATCTACCAAAGACAACGAATCTCCATGAAATCCTCACAAGAAGAAATCAAGCTAAGAATCACTATAGGTTGGCAACCGAAAAAAACAATAAAAATCCATTAATCCTAAAAATCTACCAATGCATCTTCTCATTAGTCACCTATGGAGCTGAAACATGGAATCTAACCAAAAAAATTGACCTTCAAACTGAGAACCATGCTATGTGTACACAAGAGGATCATGTTCAACTTCACATGGAGTGATCACAAGACAGCACAGTATATTAGAGGTAAGACAGGAGTCAAAGGTATCAACGAATCCATAACAAAACTCAAAAGGCAATAGGTTAATCATATTGCAAGAATGGCAAACAACTGCTGGACATCACAACTCACAATATGGATCCCCAGAGATTATATGCGAAATGGCAGTTGGCAAAACATGAAATGGAGGATAAACTCTACAAGTTCAGAAAATATTGGCTCCGTGATGCCCATGATAGGTCTGGCAAATCATGGGGAAGGTCTATGACTAACAATAGAGAGTAAAAGGAGGGGGATGATGATAAGCAAAGTATATTTCATTGAAAAAAGAAAATTAAGCCCCAAATCTTCTCTCCAAACCATGTTGCTTTCGAGAATAAATAAGAGTCACATGCTCCTGATCATTGAATTACCAAAATGATACACCTAATCAATATTTTCAGAGCATATTTGTATCTAAGTTTGATGAGTTACCACAACAAAATTCATGAGGTTCATTTTACTTTCACTTAACACTGAATTGCAGATGCAATTCTAATGCTATTTGCAATGAATTGTAATCAACCTACACAAACCGGTCTCTTCAGGAGAATTAAGTAGAATTGTAGATATTTATTAAGCTTGGTCTGATATAACCTCACACGTATGGAACTCCCAGTGAAGACTGAACTTATGATAGTAATGGTTGGCGCCTACCAGCAAACACAACTCAAAATTTAGAAATATAATAATGACATAATAAAAGATTTTTTCGACTGATCACTGTAACTTTTTATTCTTCTAGCAAAAACATGATAATCTACTCACGCAAGCCAGCTCTAAACAAACATAGTTAGATGGGATAAGTAGCTAGAAAGCAAATCCATGAACTTCAGAGATTATAAATATTTTCAAACTACTTATGATAAGTATATTATGGTAAAGGAAAGATCTTCACCAATGCTGCATCTTCATCATAGATTTATCCTTGTATTGTTTACAGACATTTTGCTAAGCATTGAATTAAGGAATACTAACTTCAGTGCATGTGGGAAAAAAAAATAAGTTGCAGCAGTTGAAAAACTCAATTCTTAATTTAAGAAGTTCAACTGTAACAACCAACTAATCTAGCTGTCTAACCTTGTAGAAAGATACCATGTCATAGCGTCAATTTGCATTCTTTCCAGCATTTCCAACAGGCAATCACCATTATAGATAGATAAGTAAAGAGACAGGGGGATTGGCCTGATCAATTGCTTTTCCATTTCCAGAATTACTTCTCTTTTCAAATTTACCTTCATTTCTACCTTCCACTCTTTATCTTGTTTTCCCTTTACCTTCTTTGTTTAACTTTCAAATTCTTTTCCTCTATACCTCTATCTATCCCCCCAATAAGATATCT
This sequence comes from Thysanoteuthis rhombus, assembly GCA_963457665.1. Classification (NCBI taxonomy): domain Eukaryota; kingdom Metazoa; phylum Mollusca; class Cephalopoda; order Oegopsida; family Thysanoteuthidae; genus Thysanoteuthis; species Thysanoteuthis major. Next base: position 36,373,414 of record OY735222.1, read on the forward strand.
TTTTGGGCATCTGTCTAGCAAATGTCACTGACCCTTTCATTCTATACCACTCTCTTTCAATCAATTGATTTCTTCAAATAGATCTTAGACACTCACTCTCTCTCTCTCTCTGCACCATTGGCTACCTCTTTTTCATCACCTTGCTCTCTTTCTCTAGAATTCTACAAGTTCCTTATTGGCTAATTGAGTCCAGCATCTCTCTGTCTTACAATCTTTTCCTTCTGTCTCAAAACTTATTTCACTCCCTCTCTCTTATCAACCACCCTACTAGATATATGACTGCCCAAGAAACCAGCCAACATGTGGGGGTGGAAACAAAATGGCAGCTCAAGTGCGGATGTGGGTGCTAATAGCTGGTACGGGTGGGGGGAGAAGTGAGGTTGAAGTATGGCCAAATAAAATGAGTTATCCATCAAACTGAAAATGTCAAAAATAATCAAGGTGATACTAGCAACAAATATTAGCAGAAAAATTTCAAAAGAAGAGAAAGTACCGAGGAGAGGGATGGGCGGGGGGGCTGTTTACTCCAGGGAGAGTAATCTGAAATTAGTGTTATTTCAAGTGTTTAAGATGAAATTCAGGTGATTGAAAGGAGAAAATATAGGAGATAATATGAGATAAGAGAGGGGGGAAAGATAACGAAAGAAAGAAATGAACAAAGATTGAAAAAGAAATTGGAAGGGAAATGAAAGAAACCAAAGGATCGTGGCAGCTGGAGGAGGGGGGTCTGAAAGAAAGAATGAAGAAAGGAAAAGAGAAAGGAAGAAAAACAAGTTGAACAAAAGAAATATAGATGGGAAAAAGTGATATTGACGAAAAATATAGAGGAAATATATGAAGAAAGACAAGATAATGAATGAAAAATTCAAAGTAAAACTTTCAGAAGATGCTGGAAAAAAGTCAAAAATAGAATGGAAGGAGAACATGGAAGGGGGGAGAGGCAATAAAATGATCCAAAAGAAAATTATAGATAAAAAAATGTAAAAAGTAAAACCAGAATGTATGTACGTAAGTATGTATCATTATTCTTTGCTTATATTTTCATCAAGGGTATCAAGGGGTTAGGTAGGCATGGACAATTGTTAGTGAGACCCATTGGGATTGAATTGGCTGTGGATTGAACCACCACCTAATGAACCAGAGGCAAACACTCCACAACTGGGCAATGGTGACCAGCGTGAAGAATGAAGTGGAGAAAGAAAACCAGAAAAAATTCAAAGAAAAGAAAGAAAGCATCAAAGATAAATTTAGAAGAAAAAAAAAGAATATGAAGAAAACGAAACGGAAGGAAAATGTCTAAAGGAACAAATATGTGTGCGTGTGTGCAAGCTGGCCTCTGCAAATAAAAACAATAACCCCAGAAATAGAGTGTACGCACATTACAAAACAAGGCAATGGGCAATCAAATTTAAAATCAAAATGGATTCTCCAAGGCATTGAATGAAAAACAAATTTCTTTCAAATGTTGTATCATGGTAATTCAGATGCATTGAATGTCACAATCTTTCTTGAAATAAAACAATTTCCAAAAGCTAAAAATATTTCAGACATTTTAGTTTGAGAAGCTAAAAAAAAAAATAAGGAAGGGCATTAAACAATTCACTGTAGAAAATTACAACTTCACATCAGAAAACAAACATCACTTCTCCATTCGTAATTTTAGTTCAGTTCCGAGTAAATGAATTGTAAACTAGAACACTCAGAGAAGGCATATGCGAAAATATTTCTGGATCCATCCCCAAATGTTATCGGAAATTTTGGAAATATTATGCAGACAAACATGAGTGAATTCATAAATGTAGGAAAAAAATGGAAAAAATCTCTCAGTTGAAAAGAATTCCTTGACCCACCCCAAAATATAACCAATTCTTCCTCACCCTATGGCCTACCCTTCCAGAAAATGTCAATGAAATTCATTGAGAACTTTCATAGATATTGTGAGACACAAAGAAATACATATACCTGTTCCATCATCATAGACGGAGGTAAATAAAGCCTGTCACTATATTGCAGACCTTTACTCAGTAGAGTATTCAGATCAGACAAGACCATATGATATGGCTATTTGGAGAGATGTTGGTTCCACGAGTGAAGATTAACAGGTGATATTGAAGAGAGGTTTATCGGAGGAAATTATTGGGTATTTTGAGCACAAGAAACTACAGATATATTTGGATAAGTTCGAAAGGAAGGAAACTATGGAAGGGGAAGAGAGAAAATTTTGAAAGTAAAGGAAACTGGTTAGTCACTCGATAGATACTGTCATGACACTGTCTTGGTAGCATGCTGTGTTGTGGGTAATCAATTAAAAAATTTGGAAAATAGGTTGATTAATGAATGTTACTTCTCTCACCTTTTGTTCCAAAGTCTAAATTTTCCAAAAAAAACAAAACATGCATGAATACAGCTGGACACAAAGGGACTAATCTAGCATAAATTTACATTGCAAATGGAACCTTAAACTGGGGAGGATCATTTTTCAAGATATCAGCATCATCATCAGTCTTTTAACATCCATTGTGGGACATAGACCTTCCCCAAGATTTGCCACAATTCTCTATCATAGGCGTTGCGGAGCCAGTATTTCCTGAATCTGTCCAGTTCATCTCTCCATCTTGTGTTTTGTCAGCCTCAGTTTCTCAAGTGATCTCTGGGGATCCATGTTCTGAGACGTGATGTCCATCGGTTGTCTTTCATTCTTACAACATGGCCTGCCCATTGCTATTTGAGTTTTTTGATAGTTTCTATGATATCTCGGACACCCGTTTTCTTCCTTATATACTGTACCGTCTTGTGATCTCTCCACGTGAGGTTGAGCATGATTCTCTCATACACATGTTGCATACTTCTCAGTTTGCAGGTCTGTCTCTTGGTTAGATTCCATGTTTCAGCTCCATAAGTGACTATTGGGAGAATGCATTGGTTGTATACTCTTCTTTTTAGGATTATTGGGATCGTCTGGTTTTTGAAAGTTGAGCTTGCTCTGCCGAAGGCTTGCCATCCCGAAGTGATTCTTCGCTTGATTTCCTCCTCTTTTGAAGGTCTCATGGAGATTCGTTATCCTAGGTAGATGTAGTGGTCTACCTTGCCAAGTTTTGCATTTTCTATCTTGATAGTTATGTTCTTATTCTAAACATGATTATTGCACATGATTTTCGTTTTACTGAAGTTCATGTGTAGACCGACTTTTTTACTTTCTTCGTTTAGTTCATCTAGCATTAGTTGGAGGTCGTGTAGGTTCTCTGTGAAAAGGACGATGTCGTCAGCAAATCTAAGATTGCTCAGATATTCGCCGTCTATTTTGATTCCTCTATTTTCCCAGTCCATGTTCTGGAAGATCATCTCAAGGCAGGCTGTAAAGAGTTTGGGTGAGCTGGTATCACCTTGTCTTACTCTTTTTTGGAGCTTGAATGGTTCAGAGTCCTTATGTAGCCTATGGGAGTAAATAATTAAATTTTCATCCACCTAGCACCATTGGTGTGTATGCAGAATACATATATGGTCGGGCTGGCTAGCCATCTTGAAAACTGAAGAAATCTACGTTAACAGTTTTTGTTGACGTTTTCAAACAAAATCGGATTGATTTAGAATAGAAAGGAAATAATGAAAAATGGGACGAGAAAAAAGAATATCATAAAATTGTTTAATGAAAGGAAACTGAAAACATATAACATTGGAAGAGGAAAGAATTCTTAATGGAGGTCGATATTCAAGAGTCTCTCCAGCATACAACCAACAAATTAATCTTAGATGAGATATCAGGGTTTTCTGGATATGATGAGGATGATAAAAGATTATTCATTACATATATAGACTTTCATTGTTATCATGAGTTTTGCATAGTACTGTTAGTACACCTATGTACATTGGCCAACCGCATGAGAAATTGTTTTGTGGTCTCTGGTCAAAAGAGGTCATAGCATTAGCATGACACCTGCACTCCTGGTGGATGTTGGCACGGAAGAAAGAGAGTCATATAGATACATGGATATGAATTTATACATTCTGGTCACTTGGCTCAAGACATGATGTCCAAAATGCATGGGAGGTAATTCCATTAGTATCTGCAATATTACAACGATTTTGTATCTACCAACCTGGGGCCCTCAACTGAGTTTTAGTTTGGCTCCTCATGACCTTGCCCTCTGTCCTACCCCAAGTTGGTGTTGCTGTTGTACTACTAAGTATGGAAAGGATTACTTCTAAATGTTCAAATGCTTGGAGTCCAATTTAGGAAACTAAATAGTATTTGTTGTATTCTAGGTATGAGAAAAATAGTGTGCAAAAGAATTGGAATCTCATCCAAAATACTAACATGCATACTCAAACTATTTTTGTGAACACAATTGAACTATCTTTCAACTCTCAGGCACCCCTCATTTCCTGGCCAAAGGCTTAAGCCTAATCTGCCATTGGTCAATGCACTGTTTCCCCAAATGAATACACCAATCAAGTATTCAAATTAGTTACATTTGTAGATTCATTTTGGGACAAGTCAATTTAAAACATTGAATTTTCTAGTTTCAAAAATGTTCAAACCTTAAAGTTCCACATTTCATCTTCGATTAAAGTAAGTAATTTTGAAATTGATAGCATGACATGCAGCCAACATTCCAGTTTTAAGAGTATTGAGAAAAACATACGGGAGGTTTCCTAAACCTCAGAACAGAACTTAACTTTGACTTCCATTCCAAAAATGCAGACAAACCAAAAAATGAAGAATTCTCCGCGAAATTTGCTTTTGAAAATTCCAAGAATAGACCATTTAATTGCATTATGTCTACAGAGAAATCCAAGGAGGCTTAATGGGTTCTTTGGGACGACAATGACAGCGCCAGGAGGTTCCTCTTTGATATATCTGGTTAGTGCCAAAACCGGATAAGAAATTGTTACAATTATATGAAAGGAAGGGGGAAAAATAAGTGGAATCCTCTTCTTGGATCAGAGAGAGTAATTGGGGGGGGGGGGGGAACACTCATAAGCTCATACTTACATGAATATATAAACACACACAGAGGAACATACCCTTGTCATATAGTATACATGCATATATATTCTCAAATGTATTCAAATATATAGATATACATTCATATAAATATATATCTTGACACAGTTACACACTCAACAGAAGATAGGGATCTATATCTTTATACACATTCATACAAGAAAAAAGCATTTATACATACACACATATATATAAAACATACCTAATTAAAATATATTTGTATTTATATATATATATATATATATATATATATATATATATATATATACACTAGCTGAGGTATTGCCTGCAGGAGGAAAAAAAAAACTAAATCTGACAATACTAGGGAATAAATGATATTTCATACATATTTCATAAGAATTCCAGTCAGGCATGCATAGCCCCTCTGAAAACCTTCAAGATTACTTTCTCTGGAAGCTGAGAGTTTCTGATCACTTTTGGCAATAGTCCTTTACATGTTGAAATCTACTATCAAATTTGAATTGCGCCAATGTTCGTTATGTTTGGATTAGAATTTGGGTCAAATTAAGGGTAATCATTTTGCATCGAGATAAAAACATCACTTCCAGTCATATTCTCTACTAACAAAATAGCATAAGCACAAATAAAAAGAGGAATTCACATCGATGATCTCCAATGACAAATGAAAAGTAAGAGCACAGTTCAGCATTATAGTTACATTGTGAATAGAACCACAGCTGATGACACTGAGAAGATAAAGATAAATTTTCTCCAAAGAGTCTTGAACATTTCTGACTAGCACTAATTTTATTATAATTTAGAAGCTACCATTAGTTTTTATTTCAAAGTGCAAGTAAAGAGCCTATGAAAAATTTTGGGTGGTTCTGAATGATACCAGGAAAGAGTATTGTAAGTACACTATCCTGAAAATTTAAGATGAGCTTGTATTTTTTCATCTTTGACACTTCACCATTGAAGTTCAACTTATGTACATATGATCACATAACAATAATATATATACATATATATATAAGTAAGTGTACAAACACTAAATATTTATACATATATATATACATGCCCACAATATATACATACCAACGTCAATCAACTCCATGTATATATACTTATATATTTATCTACGTAATCAAACTATGTATATACATATATATATACGTAAATATATACCAAAACTATGTCTATAAATACATGGATACATATATATACAAATGTACATACCGACACTATATGTATAGTGAGAGACGGATAGATAAATATATATACTTATACAAATACAGACATTTTATATACATATATATATATATATATATATACATATATATGTATATACACATACCCACACTACACATATAAATATATATATACCGACATACATATGTATATGAATGCTCATTATACATACGTATCAACATTAAATACATGTATTTATAGATATGCATATATATATATATCAACAATATATATGTACATATGTATATACATATATATATGTATATATCAACATTATATAAATACATATATATATACATATATATATATATCAACATTATGTACATATACAAATATATCTTATATATACATACATATATATATATATACACATATCAACATTATGCATATATACATATATAACTTATATATACATACACATATATATACATATCAACATTATATATACGTACGTGCATATATATATATATCTACATTGTATATACATACATATATGTATACATATCAACATTATATACATACAAACATATACATATATACGTACATAGATATGAACATTATATATAGGATTATATATATATATACGTATGAAAATTATATATACAAATATATATATATATATACATAGAAACACTATATATACATATATATATAAATACATATGAACATAAAATATACATATATACATATCAACATTATATATACAAATATTAATACATATACATATCAACATTATATACACAAATACATATATATATATATATATATATATACATATCAGCATTATGTACATAGATATATATACATATATGCGTAGCAATATTATAAATACAAATATACATATATATATAAATATATATATACATATCAACATTATATACATAAATATATATATATATATATATATACAAATCATTATTATATGTATGAATACATATATATTTTTCAAAATAATATACGAAAATATATATGTATATATATATATATATATATACACATATCAACATTATATATAGATATGTATATATATAGACATAACAACATTATATATATAAATATATATATACATATCAACAATATATAAATATATATATATATACATATCAAAATTGTATATATATATATATATATATATATATATATATATACACACATGAAATTAAATATATATATATATATATACATATATATATATATATATATATACACATGAAATTAAATATATATATATATATACATATAAATACACGTATGAAATTAAATATGTATATATACATATATATATATATATACATATGAAATTACATATATATATATTTATATACATATATATATATATATACAAATCAACATTATATATTAAAATATATGTATATTCATATCAACATTATATATATGAATATATATATATACATAACATTATATATATAAATATATATATATATATACACATATCAACATTATATATATGAATATATATATATATATACATATCAACATTATATATATAAATATATGTATATATTTACATATCAACATTATATATATGAATATATATATATATTGACATATCAACATTATATATATGAATATATATATATATTGACACATCAACATTATACATATGAATATATATATATATATTGACATATCAACATTATACATATGGATATATATATATTTATATATATATATATATATACGTATGAACAATATGGAAATAAATATATACATATAAGGATTTTATAAATAACTTTATACAT
>OY735222.1:36393890-36403890 GCA_963457665.1 Thysanoteuthis rhombus
CAACAAAAAAATAGGAAAAAAAAGGTACAGAAATCTTATTCTAAATTCTGAATTTTAAAATTTGGTACATGAAATAAAGAAAAGAAACATTGATCCGACATATTCCAAATTTCTGGCGAAAGTATCAACAAAACTTCGATCAGAACCCAGGCATACAGGGACGAGTCTGGCTGACACACACACACATACACACACGCAAAACTCTCCCTCACTTTTACCCAAGATGTGTCAGATACAGCAGTGTAACTGCATCACTCAAATCATATGTAAGTATATATATATATATATATATATATATATATATACACACATACATACATGCACGTGCATATATATATATATTTATATACACATACATACATGCACGTGCATATATATGTATACATATATATACATACATACATACACACACACATGGATTGAACAAGTAATGGAAACAGCTGATTTCTATCGTTGTATTTCTAGACAGCATTAATCATACATAAAACTTCGAATGACTGAAAAACCTTTTGAATGTGTTGCAGATTATTACATTATGTAATTCCACCGCCCTCATGTCGGTTTATTGAACTTCATGGAGTTGGATACTATGGAAGGGCCGCAATTGCCAAACCTTCAGGAAATCAATATAGGACATCATAAAAAGTAGTGTAATAACCATAAGAATCGTACAATGGATCAATGGAAGAATGCGAGAGATGAATCTTCCTTTCCATTATTTCAATGTGCTTGCCAAGTTTACGTCCGAAGGCAACCTAAACAAGAAGTTGCATCCCAGGGTGCAAATACCGTTTCCAAATGGTGACTTAATCTTTCACCATTCACACCGCTAGAGATGTTAAAAACTAGTTGCAAATGTATGGAACTTCAACACTTAGATTGGCCCTAGCAACTATCAGATCTTGATATAATCAAGCATTTATGGTGTCAATTGAAGCAGCAAGTAAGGAACTGATTCCCAGTATATATGAGAGAATAGATGTCAAATCAAATCCCACTACCTTTCCTTAATATTTTACTGCACAAAATCAACAACACCCTGTAACACAGTGTGTCCCGCTAAGCCAAAAACAAAAATCAAGAACCACATTATCAATACCAAATATGGCATAGCTATAGGTTCCTATCTAGAAGCCCGCAGAATCTGCACCCTCTTTCTCAATCCACATCTCATCACAGCATTTTCATTACTCCATTTATCATCCAGGTAACTTCATGTAGTTTCACCATGTTCTTAAAACATTTCTCGCTCTGATGTTCCGAAGAAGCCCAGGGCAAAATGTAAGCAATTACATCAAATAAAAAATTTGAAATGTACTAATTAGTCTCCGATCTTTTCCTTTCGACATTGTCAACTTTCCACAACTATATACATTTGTGTGTGTGTGTGTGTGTCTAGAAAGCTTTACAGCTTTAAATACTAAACATTATGAAAATTTATCCCAAGATTTTTTTGTGTAACTTCAGTCACCTATTTCCCTAATATCTGTCAATGCAATTTTTGTAATTTTCTCCAGTGACTTTTTTCCCTTTTCTTTGTTATTACGGTACAATGTTTAAGAAATGGACATATTTGGTCTGACAAAGTGAATTACTGATTGAGTTATATTTTATAGAAACTTATTTGAAATGATTTCCCATCAATACATGGTTAATATATAACTGAATTTGGACAACATAAATAGAATAAACAATTAAAAGGAAAATTCCTGCAGCAGCCCCATTTTCTTCAATTGTTTATTCTATTTAAATTGTCTAAATTGAGTGACACATTAACCGTGTAACGACGGGAGATAATATCAAATAAGTTTCAGAATGATTTAATGCAATTCATAATTCATTCTGTCGGACCAAATATGTCCATTTCTTAAATACATAAGTGTGGTGCTGAAAGAGATGAATAGACCAAGAATAAACGAGATGAGAATTCGGGTTGAAACCACTTATTTGCCTTTTGTATTACCAGCGACTGTTTAGCTCAATGGTAAGAACACAGCTATGTTGAAGCGACTACCCTATCAGTGACAGGTTCTATTCCTGCAGCAACCCCATTTTCTTTAATTGTTTATTCTATTTACATTGAATAAATTGAGTGATGTATTAATCATGTAACAACGGTAGATAATTGCAAATAAGTTTATGTATAGTAGAATGCTGTGTATGTTTATATATATATATATATATATATATAAAAACTATCTGTATATGAGAAAGCTAGTAAGTAACTGTTAATAATAATTATCAGAAAGTTGTTTTAGTCAGAACTACTATAATTTATGCTTCGTAATAAACTTTAAACAGAAAATCAACCCTACAATAAATTATCACACAGAGATTATTGTCATTATTATTATTACAAGCGTAGAACCCATCAAAAATTTCAGGTACCATTTTTGCTGGATTATACTAAGAAACCAACAAATATACAGAACTTTGATTTTTAGATAAATTCAAACTGAAAGTTTCTGAGCGAAAGCAAGAACCATGACAGTCTTGGATTTTGTGTTTCATGTGCATTTAAATTTGCAGCAATCAAAGGATAGAACATATCATCAATATTCAGATATGAAAAGTGGAGGTAATATTATATTTAAGTAGATATAATATCAAATACAAAAATACATGAAATCCATAGCTATTTTCTTATTGTAGCCCATGGTATGTTCTTTCAATCCATCAGTAATTTGCTTGTCAAAGTGATCTACAATTTTCGCTGACACATTTTCATTTTTTTTTGTCAAATCAGACTGTCTTTCTAGCGACTTTTGCTGCTTTGATATTGAACTTTCCCCAACCTAATCTGACAATACTTAAGGCTTGAAATCCTAATATAACATCTTTGTAATGGTAACTCAGGTGATCAAATTGTAGTTGAATTTCTTAATTTTATATATCAGTTTCAAATAGCATGACAGACGAACAGACATCTGCATGAAAAAAATGACAATGGTATTTATATGGCTCGACCACTGAAGTGCAAGAATGTACCTTCATTCTACTTATTAGCAATCATATCAAATAGTCATGTCACTTTGATAGTAGCAAAACAGACGAACAGACATCTGCATGAAAAAAATGAAAATGGTATTTATATGGCTAGACCACTGAAGTGCAAGAATGTACCTTCATTCTACTTATTAGCAATCATATCAAATAGTCATGTCACTTTGATAGTAGCAAAACAGTAATTAGAGCTGATTTTAAGGAATGTTCCAGCTTTCTATTCTTACTTCCATTTGAAGGTTTAGTCCTTTTGGGGGATTTCCAACAACTACAAAACGGACATAGAAATCTATTGCAATCTTCAAGGCGACAACTGGGCCTTTATGACAAGAACTTTATTGATTCTGTCACTTTACTGAAAACCACAATCACTGTCAACGGCTTGCAAGATGAACACTTTATTACGTTGAGTGATCTTTCATGCTTACTTTCCTCAAAGAAGGCACAAAGGTTATAACACTGAGTCATAAATAGATTTTAGTTCAAGAAGCAAAACGCTTTGAATGCAGAAAAAAAAAAAGATTCTCAAATGAAACTAATCTTTCTAGCCTAAAGATCAATGTATCACCTTGTTGTAGTATCTTGGTTTTTATGTCTCCAAATGTTACATACCAAGAAAAAAGACAAATCCACCGCACCACAGTCTATTAATCTATGTCAAATATTTAACACTGGTATAGTAGCGATCAAATATGATGGGATTATTTACAAATAGATAAATCATCCTAATATATATTTTAGTATAAATATATTTACAAAGCAAAAAACATATACCTCAAGCTAATTCATATTTTCTTCTTTTCAATACTTTTGAAATAATAAGGCAAGCCAATCAGGTTAAAAATTGAATTGACGTATTAGTAGTAGTAGTATCAATGACATTATTAGCAGAGTTGCCTGCCTACTACCACCATACACAGAGACACAAGAGAATTGTGTGTGTGTGTGTGTGTGTGTTTGTGTGACCAAAAATCATCAAATCAACAAAGGAAATGACAAGGCTTCTTGTATCATAAGATTTCTAGCAATTCCCATTTGAGAGTAAAGCCACTGACGAACATTAGCTTTTTTTCCTCAGACATTTTTGTTTCAAGATGATTTGATATCTTTGGCAAGTCTCTTTCCTCGTCACCAATTTGGTTTATCAGAACAGAAAAGAAAAGACAATGATGGGGATTTTTCAGAACTAATTTTTTATATTTACAAATTAATAGTCCGCAGAAGAATTTTGAAAATACCATACCAGATCATGGTAATCTTATAAATGATAGCACAAAATCGATACCTTTTTACCCCCCTCCATCCAAATATCAAATCTATTTTTCAGCCATAATTCATTCAGGCCCTCTGTCTTCAAACTACTTTTAGCCCTTTCCAGACTACTGAGCCATGTATATCCTGAGGTTTCTATGATTGTTGGGATGTATATATCTCTACACACATGAATGTGAGTTCTTGTGTTGGACCTGTCCTAGTGTCACATTTTGCCCTTGGGTGGGAGGCAAATAAATCCAATTATAGTCTGAACTTTCAAGGTTTGTTTTGCGGAGTATATATATATATATATATATATATATATATATATATATATATATATATATTCAACTGACATTATTTTCAGTTGTTGGCAATAACCTTTGCTTTTTTTCCATGATTTTTACCCTTCTCAACTCACTGCCTTTTATTTTGCACTCACTAACTTTTCCATTATATCGAATCAGTCAAATAATTAACTCTCACACTCTCCGCTTGCTTTATATATATGTATTATATATACACACACACACACAAATACAAACATAAGACCTACTATACCTAGTGAGATAGTTGCATATTTCCCATCCACATTTGTGTTTCATCACATGAAAAAGGATTTTCGAGGCTGGCAAGCCGTCCCTATTCAGAGAATTGGTGCATCTAAATCACCCTCTCCCAAATATGACCCTGTGCTGAACTAAATTAGGCTTAGAAGAAGGAAAAAAAATATATATGTATATATATATATATATATATATATATATATATACACACACACACAAACACAAACACAATCTTATTATAATTCACCAACGGAATGTCCATAGAAGACAACCTTCCACAATTACAACGCAACATGAAAAATTTTCATGTGTACCAATGTGACCCCAATCCAGGTTTTTAGCTAGTTTTTGCGAACTCCTGTCACCCCAATATGTTTTTAGGCTTTCTCTGTATATGTATCAACTCACTCCATTTCTTTATTCCTTTCATTCACAAGGTATTCTTTCTCTCCCTCTCTTTTACATCTTTTTTTTTTCCTTCTTATTTTATTTCTTTATCTCTCCTCTGTTTCACTTTCACAAATCCTTTCCCTTTCTCTTCCTTGGACTCATAACTCAAATTACAGAGCTGGATTCACACAATGAAGGAACTTCTGGAGAAAAACAAAAACTATTCATCACATAGATTCTCTCTTCATTCTTCCTCTGTCTCACACACCAACTTTTTTGTCAACCTCTCTTTTAGGCCACTCATTTACCAACTCCCTCTTATCATCTATGGCTTCTCTCTTCTCTCTCCCAAACACAACTTATTTATTCCCCTCTCTTTTAAGTCACATATTAGCCAACTCCCTCTCATCATCTAACTTAAGGTCCAACATTATGGAACTAGACCAACAATCCAAAGTAATGTTTTCCCCAAAAGCATCAATTATCCTGCAACAAAATCCATAATCTGGTGCGTAATGGATAACGTGTCCAACAAAAATCTATTCTTAGCAACCCAATGTCACAACTATGACTACTGCAGAAGGCAAAGAATCGCACTAGGTTGGCAAGCTTTCAGTAGAGCAAGTTTAGCTTTCAAGAACAAAAAAAAAACAAAAAAAGAAGTGTCTACAACCAATGCATCCTCCCGATAGTCACCTATGGAGCTGAAACATGGAACCTGACCAAAAGATTGACCCTCAAACTGTGGACAATGCAACGTGCAAAGTGAGAGAATCATGCTCAACCTAACATGAAGAAATCATAAGACAACAGTATATTTGAGAAAAGACTGGAGGCTGACGTATTACAGAAATCCATCAGAAAACTCAAATGGCAATGGGCTGGACATAATGCAAGAATGGCAGACAACCATTGGACATCATGAATCACAACATAGATCCCCAGAGATCATATACAAAATTGTAGCCGACAGAAAGTAAGATGGTGTGATGAGCTAGATGAATTCAGCAAGTACTGGTTCCGCAAGGCCCATGATAGAGAGGTCTGGCAAATCTTGGGAAGGTTTATGCTCAACATGATGATGATAATAACTACTGCTAATGACACAAATGCCTCAGAGTAGACATCATGACTCAAGCATTCATTTATATCTTCATAATGTCTTTAACAAACCCTAATCATATTTCTCAGTTTATTTGTGGACTTCTAAAATCCAGGATAACCAAAGGCATAAAACATTTTTCCAGTGCCTCCAGAACTGGGTGTAACTTATCTGATAAAAGTTCTTCAACTGATGATTCAAGCTCAAGCTAGAAAATTAACATCTGAACAAAAATGCCATTCATTCAACTAAAATTTCAACAAGAAAGTTCACAGGGAGCCCATACCTCTACCAACAACAGTGTCACTAAAAACTGAATAAAAATCAGTTTTTATACATCCATGTTACACGGAAGTTTCCTGTGAAAATTCCCCAACCAACCACAAAATTTACTCAATTCTTCCTTGAAATTCAATGAGACCTTTCAGGAATACTGCATAGCCAAACAAGAATGAATGCATAAATGTATGGGGGGGGGGGATCTCTCAATCAGGAAAAGAAATTCCTGAATCCATCAACAAAATTGAAACAATTCTTCTCTGCCCCATGGTCTGATCTTCCAGAAAAATTAATTGAAATTCAGTAAGAATTTTTGGAGATATTATGTGGACATATAGCTATGATGGCGGGAGGTAACTGTAAAAAATAATTCCTGGATCAAGCTCAAAATTCAATCATTTCTCTAGAACCCATCTGGAGATATTGTGTATAGACAGACTGATGAACGAACAAAAGGACACGAGTGAATATATATACCTATTTCAACTTCGTTGGCAGAGATAAAACATTCTTGAGAACAGGGTTAATGTTAAGCTTGTCAAGATAGATTGAACTGAAAACTAAAACCTATCAGTTATATTTTCTTTCTTGAGTTTTCTCTTAAAAAAATACTCCAAGAATTTGGCCCTCTGCCAAAATGTGACTTAGTCTAACAACTATGTCAAAACACTTAAGGCTGCTTTTAGTTGTCATTAATCAAATAAATTGAGTGGTTACAAAAATCTAGAATGTCTATTGACTGTAAATTGTGCTATATAAATCAACGACAGGAAAAAAATCTCTCCAAAATAAGAGGTCACTCAATATGGCAAGTGTAAAATGTAGGCCTTATTATCAGGCTGGGGGAAACAAATGGAACAGTTGTTGTATATCATGGCAGACTACAGTGAAACAACCATTAAGCAATTCACAGGAAAGAATTTGGAACATCACCGTAGAAGATATTTTCGACAGTCAGTGGTATGTAATGGAGTTGTAAATTCAGACTGAGACCTTAGTTCAACCACTGACCTTTTGGGCCCTTTTTTTTTTTTCTTTTTCTTTTTTTTTTTTTTTTTACCCCCAGCAAAGTATATCTGATTCTCCTAATCTATACTAAATACCAGGGTGCTAAGTGGAACCTGTTATGTGTCGGAGACTGTAGAACTTTCCAAATACAAATGAAGAATTGGACAAATCAAAGAGAGAAAAAAAAAGTAAAAAAAAGAATTTGGAACTATTTTCTTTCATCGGATTATTGTAATAAACTTTGTATTCACAATGTATCACACTCTAGGCGAAGTAGAAAGTATATCTATGATCCACTGCGGATTTTGTTTGATCTGAAAATTTCTTTTCTTTCTTTCAGTTTGGGAAAATATGGTTAAACGTTTCATTGACCAAAATCCTTTTCATGGTTACATTTGAAGGAGGTTATGTTCTTAGATGTAACGGTTGTTTGGCCGAGTTGTTTCCACTGTGTGGTCACTCTGGCATTCATAAAGTATCCTCGTTGGTCTTTTCACTTCCAACACTTGCAGTTTCCATGCATTTGTTAAGCTAGGTGATGGTTATAGCACGGACTTGTTTGGGAATACTGTGCAACGGGTAAATTAATTCAGAGATGATGCAGAATGTCTCAAGAACATCAACAAGTGATCCTCTGTATTTATGAGTAACCAGGTTCAACTCTTGGAGTTGTTCAGTGTAATTTGGATTTGGAGGATTAATTCTATTGCTCTGCATTGCACACGTTCCACTGCATCAATGCTAGACTTAGATCAAGAAGACCAATTCATTGAAGCAAATTCCAAATATGGAGGAACCAATGACTTGTTAATTAATATTAAACTGTCTGGGTGGAGCTGTTTAAATACATGTCTGATATACCATGTGTATGGTTCGCTAGCGATGTTTTTATCTAACCTTGTATAAATGAGTGTTTATTATTTATATATGATCTAAAGTCCTATTCAACTAAAGTTGACTCCAGCATGTGGAGAATTTCAACTTCATTGGTCATCCTGTATTGGTGCTGAGAATTGGATTTCCCAAGATGCATGGCTTTGCATATTGACCGATGAGAACACATCTGCATTTGGAGTGCCCACTGTTCCAATAGAGCAAGATCTTCAGCTAACTGTTGCATGGAGTCTTCTGATGTTAGGGGCATATATAACTTGGTGTCATCAGTCAATGTTGGAAGTAGCAACTCCATCATATCAGAAGGTCATCCACATATAGGGTGAATAACACAGGCCCAAATATTAAAACCTGAGGGATGTCCGATACAACTGGACACAAAGAAAAAACACTGACGAAGGCCATTACTTTCTGTTTTCTTGCTGTGAGAACTATTTCAATCTATTCTAGGACTTGGCCCTAAATCCCAGGCTTTGTATTTTCAGGATGATTATTCTTTTTTTTTTTTTTTACTAAAGAACTTTTCATAAATAAATTCAGTAATCAAAGAGTTGTCTTCCCTTGATGTTGTAACAGATAGACAGACTGACATATTGCCAATTATGATATAGATTTTACGCTAAAGCAAAAGTATTTCAAGCTGTCTCTAAATCTCGATTCAAAAAATGCCAGTGTTGAAGTGAAAGTAGTTTTCTTCAAGAGTACCAGGGTGACAATTGGTAAATGGCACAATGAAAACAACTTTGCTTTGTATTGACTATTATGTGAAGATAAGAAAAAAATACTAACTCCACGGAGAGACACTATTTGAACAAAATAGAATTTTTTTGTAAGCATAATTCACTGTCATAGAGTTAGATATATAGCACTATCAATGAATGCGTGGACATACACACATACAAAAATACACACACATACAGTATCCTGAAAAATATACACACATTTAATCAGCCATAAAATCTCCATCAAATGTTATGTATTATTTGATGTGTCAAAATAGCTGATTCAGTGTGGTATACATTTCTGGGGACACTCAGTATAAATGAACACAGATATTTGCTTTCATTGGAAAATGAAGGAGAAGGGGATGTAGATTTAAACCTCCTTTCCTGCCCCATATTCAAGCATAGTTGACTCATTAAAAATTAATCACAGTAAAAAAAAAAAAAAAAAACATACTATAAGGTCTTATCACCAGGGCTTCCTCACAATCTCATAATGCAAGTCATTTCAAATTTTGTGAAAGCCCAAAAAGAAAATTAAAATCTTATTTTCAAGTGTTTTTTTCTTTTCCTGTACATTTTATTGATATTTGTTTGCAAAGTGCTGATAAAGAGATGCGGAGGTAACAAAAAATGGCTTCAAATCAAATATTATCTTTTTGTGCTTTGTGAAACTACCAGTGATCACATAGATTAGAACTGAACTGGCTCATAAAAGTTTCACTACTGTGTGTTGGTCTGTTTTATTTAATACAGCCAACCATATTTTAATTATTGGATTT
>OY735222.1:36408890-36416390 GCA_963457665.1 Thysanoteuthis rhombus
GAGTTACCTAATTACAGTCTATAGTTTCGAGAAGGGTAATTAACATCTAAAGAGTTTGGGGGACGATATTTAGATAGAGAGAGGCGAAAGCTATCCTGTCTAGGAAGAAGTCCAGATTTTAGACTGGGAACGCCATTGGAAACAGAGAAAACTTGAAGGGGGAACACACATCAACATATCAACTGAGTGCATAAGTTAGGCAAGTGCAGGGTTGGACCTGATATGGCTTCCACCACTCAACAGGAACAAGGTATGGAAATCCATCCCGAATATGAAGAAGAAAAGATATCACCAAAATCCATTACATTTTTCCCATTGGAAAAATTCTGTTCACAGTTATCACATTTGAACACCAGTAGAAGGCCATAGAATGAATCAGTCAAAAGAATGTGTTAACACAGACAAGAAAAAGTTCAATCGTCAAAAAACTGCTTGAATGTAACCATATTACTTTAGGAATAATAAAACCCAACTTCATTTCTCCAAGCGTGATCTCTATAGGGAAATTTGTTTTGAAAACAATCTATTTTCATTGACCTCTTCAGTAAATCTTTATATGACGAAATATTCAATCAATGAGCATGTTGGTTTCACAAAATACAAAACAGCAGTGGATAACTTCTATAGTGTGGGAGTCTGGGAGTTGATAACACACCAAAAATCCTAATATCAAATAGAAACAAAATGCTAAACATACTATCTCCATCTATCACCATCAGCTTTTTAGCATCCATCGTTGGACATTGTCCTTCCCCAATATTTGCCAGGCTTCTCTATCATTGGCTTTGCCAAGCTAGCACTTTCTGAATTTGTCAAGCGTATCACACCATCTTACTTTCTGTCAGCCAAAATCTTACATGTATTCTCTAGGGATCTATGTTATGAGATGTGATGTCCAACGGTTGCCTGCCATTCCTACAACATGACCAGTCCATTGCCATTTGAGTCTTCTAATGGTTCCAATGATATCTCGGGCTCCTGTCTTTTCTCTAATATACAGTGTTGTCTTATGATCTCTCATGTACAAGTTGCATGGTTCTTAGTTTGAGGGTCAATCTTTTGGTTAGGGTTCCATGTTTCAGCTCCATAGGTGACTATCAGAGGGATGCATTGGTTATAGATCCTTCTTTAATAGATAAGTTTTAAAAAATTTAATTTTTCCCCCCAAAAGAACACTTGGAGTTAATATTTGGATAAAAAAGTATCTGTATACAATCACATGGGATCATATGCTGTTGAATGCAAGTGTAAAAGAAAGTGGAATTTCAAAATGTGTTTTATGGCAATGTCTGCTGCCAGGAAACAAGTCATTATATTCCTTTAAATTAACACAACCGAACGTGACATTGTTAAGACTATCTGTAAATGTTTCAAAGCTCATTCTTTGAGCAGCCAATAAAAAAGAAAGTTTAAAAGAAGAGATATAAAGAATCAAAGAAAAAAAAGTGGAACAGAAAATGGAGACAAGAGACAAAAAGGTAGAGAGAAAAATTGAGTATGAAGGAAATTTTGAGGTATATCTAAGAAGCAAGTGAAAAAAAACAACAAACAAATAACAGTTCTGGTCAGTGACTCAATAGTGACTATCACATGTCCAATGTCATTTAGTAGCAGGCCATGCTGGGGGGTAATTTTTTCAAGTTTTTTTTTGCAGTGTGTACATATGTGAATAGCGAGACAGACCAGCTAAAAACTGAGAAAAAGAAACCTTATTGACAGCTTTTGTTGACGGTTCCCCAAAATCAAAAGTTTAGTATTTATGAATTAATTTTTTAAAATTCAAAAATTTTTAAAAAGGGGAGAGAAGAAAAGGGGAAGGGGAGAAAAGAAAAGGGGAAGGGGAGAAAAGAAAAGGGGAAGGGGAGAAAAGAAAAGGGGAAGGGGAGAAAAGAAAAGGGGAAGGGGAGAAAAGAAAAGGCGAAGGGGAGAAAAGAAAAGGCGAAGGGGAGAAAAGAAAAGGCGAAGGGGAGAAAAGAAAAGGGGAAGGGGAGAAAAGAAAAGGGGAAGGGGAGAAAAGAAAAGGGGAAGGGGAGAAAAGAAAAGGGGAAGGGGAGAAAAGAAAAGGAGAAGGGGAGAAAAGAAAAGGGGAAGGGGAGAAAAGAAAAGGGGAAGGGGAGAAAAGAAAAGGGGAAGGGGAGAAAAGAAAAAGCGAAGGGGAGAAAAGAAAAGGCGAAGGGGAGAAAAGAAAAGGGGAAGGGGAGAACAGAAAAGAGGAAGGGGAGAACAGAAAAGGGGAAGGGGAGAACAGAAAAGGGGAAGGGGAGAACAGAAAAGGGGAAGGGGAGAACAGAAAAGGTGAAGGGGAGAAAATAAAAGGTGAAGGGGAGAAAATAAAAGGTGAAGGGGAGAAAATAAAAGGGGAAGGGGAGAAAAGAAAAGGGGAAGGGGAGAAAAGAAAAGGGGAAGGGGAGAAAAGAAAAGGGGAAGGGGAGAAAATAAAAGGGGAAGGGGAGAAAATAAAAGGGGAAGGGGAGAAAAGAAAAGGGGAAGGGGAGAAAATAAAAGGGGAAGGGGAGAAAATAAAAGGGGAAGGGGAGAAAAGAAAAGGGGAAGGGGAGAAAAGAAAAGGGGAAGGGGAGAAAGGAAAGGGGAAGGGGAGAAAGGAAAGGGGAAGGGGAGAAAGGAAAGGGGAGGGGGAGAAAGGAAAGGGGGAGAAAGGAAAGGGGAGAGGGAAGAGAAAACAAAGAGAAAGACAAAAAACTGAACTAAGAAAGTTTTGGATTGTTTTAAATTTTGTTCCAATACAAATGGAATTGATATGGATTCTGAAAAGAAAAAAGACATAATTTGAAGGTTAGTAGCTAGACCACTAGACTACAGATCTCGAGGTCTACTGCTGAATGTCATACAGGATAAAAAATATCAACAATATAAAACTAGTTCTAATCTACATTTAAATGCGCAACTTATCTGCATACTTAAGAATAGATATTTCATATTGAAAGGGGTGGGGTTAAAAATGAGATTCAGAGAATGGAATCGCAATGGAAAGAAGGTGAGGGAAGGGAAAGAGTAACAAGGTAGGTGTACACAAAAGGTGAGAGAGTGAAACAAAGATATTAGATAAAGGAGAATAGCTGAACCCAGTCATTGGTAGAGAAAGTAAAATGAGGTGGAATTGAACACACTTTCAGATTTGGTAACTAAAGGCAACTCTCATGAGTTCTTCCAGATTCTACAGCGTTTTAGATTTCCATCCCTAGATATACTGTCAGCAGAGCGACGGAAATTTGACTAGTTAGAAGTGATTAGTGGTTACGTGTTAAAATAGGATTTACAAACTATCTTCAAGAATTCAACCACTCCTAAAAAATGGCTTTACTGTATAGAGTATTTCACAAAAATAATCTCCTTATTATAAAGGTTGAAAGATGCAGAAGTTTTTTGGAAGTACCAGAAAATGAATTTCAAATTGTATTTCAAAGAAAATCTTTTTTTTTCATGTTGTTTACATAGGTGAGGAACAAACAAGCACGAAAAAGTCTTGCAAAACAACGTTTTTTTATCTGATATGAAAATTTCTCCCAGAATTTAAATCACCAAAAAATGGAAAACCAGGCATTGGTTCTTCAATCTTTCATGGTAATCTATTTCAAAGACTTTCCCTCCTTTTTCTGAAGAGTAGTTCAGTGAAAAAGTGAAAGAAAGACTCAATAACATGGAGACTTGGGAGAGGGAAGCGGAGGTTATAAAAAAAGGAAAAATGCTAAAATAAGTTTGCATTTGGGGATTTTTCAAATATTCAACATTTGGGCTTCACTCTCTCTCTCTTCTTTCCCCTCCTATTCCTCAACTCTATCACCTAAATCCTCTCTCTCTTCTTTCTTTTTTGTCATTGTTTTCCTCTTTCATTTCATCTTCTGGAAAACATGGATGAGCAAGTAAAACAAAGGATGAGGATACTAAAAAATCTTCTAAACTTTTTATTCATCTTCTCTTTCTCTGCTTCTTTTCTTTCATTTCACCTTCCTCTCAGTCTCACTTCATTCCTTTCTACATTTGCCCTCCAACCTTCTCATAACTTTATGCTTCTTTTCTTACTGCCCTTTTTCCTCCTCCTGTTCCTCTTTTCTTTCACTACCTTCTTTTCTGTTTTCATTTCCATCATATTTGTTCTTTTTAGTTCTCTTTCCCACCCCCTCAAAATACTCTCTATTTCCCCTACTCTTTCTATTTTAAATCTCTTTCTCCCTCTCAATATTTTCTATCTTCCCTGCTTTTTCTTTCTATTTTTTGTTCTCCCCTCTCTTTACTTCCACTATCTTCCCCGCACTGTCTATTTTAAAACTGTTTGCATTTCAATAAATAGAAAAGAAGTCAAGATTTTTTTTTTAAACTTTTCCCATAATGCACTACATTCTTCTCTTTCTTTAATTCGCTTTTTTCCTTAAATCCTATTTTTTTCATCCTCTCATCTTTGCAATTCATAATGTTTCCTTCAATTTCAAATGACTGAGTGACCAAACCAAATTCAATTAGAGCTCAAATTTATTGACTGGTCATCCAAGAATTCCCTCTCCACCCCCAAACTAAAATTTCAAATTCAAAATCATTCCATGCTTAAAATGAGTTGAGGAGGATTATTTCTCCCCTTTTTTTTTTTTCGTTTGCTTTACCATTTTTCTTCATTCTTTTCTGTCTAAAATCTCGGAGAACTTTTTCATTCTTCACCAACATTTGCCATTTTATGCATTTCAATTTTTCATTTTTATATATTAGAATATTTTCATTTTGAGATTTTTTTTTCTTTATTCTCAACTTTTTTTATTTGCAAATTCTAGCTTTTGTTTCATCTTTTTTCTTTACTTATCTTTATAAATTTTATAAAATTATTTTTTAAATAATTTTTAGCCTCTAATGTTTTTTATTCAGACTTTTTCATCATATTTTTCATTTATTCAGGTAATATTTTATTTACTTTTTTGCAGCTTTGAAACCCAGCACAAAGAATTATTTAAAAAGAAATACATTTTTTTTGTGGATTTTGCTGCTTGGGGAATAACTGCAAACACTAAATCAGTTTCTAGAAATAATTTCAATGAAAGCAAATGATATTTATTCATGTCAAAACTTTATGGCTGTGTCCAATCAATATTTAATAACTGTCAACTGGCTCTAAAGAAATAAGGAGACAGCCTAAACGAATCCCTTCACAAAAAGGATGTCTTGAAAGGGGGATTCAGAATCCCCAACTACACCTCACTCAACATTACACCCAGATGAAGAAATATTACCAGCATTCTGTTTTAATCATATATATTATTCTTCTGGATTTTCTTTTTTTAAACAACAAAACTGAAGCCCAGTTTGATGAACAGGAGTTTTTCATTGTAATATAAACTATCAGCACTGATTAGGTTTGTTTTGGGTTTTTTTTTTTCACCATTATCCTTATCTCGGTACCAATAACCGTGGCCCAATGGTGGTTTGGTAAGCAGTGGTTCAATCCACTACTAAGTCATACCAAAGAGCAAATGGTACTCAACACCTCTCCATTAATAAGCACAAGGACTATGATTGAGGAACATCGAAGTTGATTTAAAGATTTATTTAAAAATCTTATAAATTACAACACTTTTAAAACTTAAATAATTTCTGTTGAAATTTCTGATATAAAGGATTATCATAATTATATAATGATTTATTAGAACCATTGTCCTTATTTAGATTGTTATGTTTGAAAGGTTTCAGGCATTGTATTCTCAGGCAGCTGAAGACCACAGTACAAGGGCCGAAACATTGTGACTATAACAACCAAGATGAGAACAACAGTTTGGATACATCCGTAGAGAATAACATAGATAAATCTGGTTGTCAAGTACATCAATTCTTATATAATGTTCTCACAATGCCAAACAAGATGATTTCATTTAAATTTTAGAGTTTTACTAAATGAACAAGAGGTTTACTTAAAATTCAATCAGGAAACATGCGACTTCTATACCGTTCCCCATCTGTTTATTTCTTTTTTTCAAGAAGAACTTTAGGGCATTTTTCTTTAAAGTCTTCCAATTCTATAAAATTGAAATGAAGAACACGATTGTCTGGAATAAAAATACAATTTTTTTTACTCATTATATAATAAAGATTCCTAATTCTTACAAAACTTCCATCAGCACATCTAAAATTTTTGTTTTTATCATTTCTTTTTAAATTAAAAAAAAATATAAAAAGGTACATGACTACTTTGAATTAAGGAAAAAAAGCAGTCATTATCATTTAAAAACATTTTAAATTGGTAGCTTTCAACTAAGATATAACTTATTTTTTAGCTGGTCTCATATTCCACTTGCTGCAATGAATTGAGCTTAGAAACATGAAAGTTAAAGGTCTCACACAGACATATTTTTTCTTCATTCCTACTTTCCAAAACAATAACTCTAGTTTTTGAAGTATGATTAGTTGTTAAGATGTAGATTATCATTGGATTTCTAAAACGAAACATTATCACAAATAAAGCCAACAAGTATAAGACTTCCAATCAAAATCTCTGATAAAATGTTCATCTTAATTAGAGTAAATCCTCAATGAAGAACATTAGACTCATAAACGACCAGTCCCTATGAAAGGACAGCTATGATGCCAATTATTACATTAAAAGTGTGCCAAATACATTGAATAATATTTTTCTATCATTTATCCTTATAATGGTACCTCAACAGCGTAAATTTGATGCAAGGGTTGATAAGACATTGAAGGAAAGATCAACAATCATGATTGAAATCAAAATGGAACTGGTAATGTGATGAGGAAGAGATGAAACATCGTCAGTTATTGGAAAAAGTGTTCGGCTCTAGTCAGTCAATGATCAAAACAACTTTACCGGATAAAGTGTGAATAATTAAGCATGTGAAAGACCCCTCCCCAATGAAAGCTACAATCATCCCCTAGCAACGCAGTGGTTTAATTATTGAAATGAAAAGGCTACTGATAATCTGGTTAGACGATCAAAATCAGTGCAATATGCCCATTAGCCTCACTTTAGGACAAGAGAAAGCTCAAAGCCTTTCCAATGATTTAAAAGTTGCATGTGCAGCAAGTGACATTGAATATGATGAAGGATCTTTCGCTGATATCATATATAATATATATTAAGACAAATATTTGACTAATAAGAACTCTGTTTACCTGTTACGTCTTATCAAAAAAGAGATAAACTTGGGGATGGATATCATTCGTAAACTGAGGACTGCCTGTGTGTGAAGCATGTATGTTAGTCTTGATGTACCTGTACTTCCAGATCTAACTTGTAGCATGAATTTGAGTTGGAAACAAAATTAATATATACAGACATATGTACTCAATTGAAACATTAAAAGGGAGACTTACAGGAATATCTTTCACGAAATTCATTAAATATTCATCTGAAACTCCAAAGAAAATATTTTTCAAATAGGTAAAGGCTGTTTTCGGTGCTGAAAACGTTCTTCTAACCCTTCTCCTTCACACAACGTACTCAGTGACTCTTGAAGGATCTCTTTAGGCCTTCATCTGCATCGC
>OY735222.1:36423890-36446390 GCA_963457665.1 Thysanoteuthis rhombus
GGGGCAACAGAGGAAAAACAACATTGACAATTTCATAAATTGCATTGACAAATATTTGGAAATGGTCGGATGGAGTGACACAAAGAAAAATCTTTTGAAAAAGTTTCTCGGACTATATACATTTATACACACATATATATATATATATTTGAATCATAAATTGTGTTATATAATATAGACACTTATTTGACATGGTTTCCCAATGTTACATGGTTAATATATCACCAAATTTAGACAACATAAATAGATGGGGCTGCTGCTGGAATTGAACCCACCACCAATAGGAAAAGACATATAAAATGGTATAGCCACCACAAAGATGCAACAATAAGTATGCATACTTCCATTCTTAATTCTTAAATTCATAAAAATTCTGCAACAAAAAATATCCTTTGAAATCATTCCTCTTTGACCACTAGGCAAATTTTTCCTATTTTTCATATTCAATTCACAGCAGCGTTCCATTATTTTTTTTTCTATTCATTGAAGAGTTTCACAATGAATACAAGCTGTCCATAATGTTAAGAGTTAAACTACAACTAATAATTATGTTTCAATGATGCATGATCCCAAATGTTCAAAATGTCTGATTAAATATATTTTTGCAGTCACAATGTGAAAAGGTGAATGTTGTTGCATGTACATGGTGCTACCAAGAGCTGTAGTAGGCTTTCAACAGGATGTACGTTTAATTTACTGACACTTGAGCCTGCACTGGCCCGGGGTACTTGTGCCTGCACTGGCCCGGGGTACTTGTGCCTGCACTGGCCCGGGGTACTTGTGCCTGCACTGGCCCGGGGTACTTGTGCCTGCACTGGCCCGGGGTACTTGTGCCTGCACTGGCCCGGGGTACTTGTGCCTGCACTGGCCCGGGGTACTTGTGCCTGCACTGGCCCAGGGTACTTGTGCCTGCACTGGCCCAGGGTACTTGTGCCTGCACTGGCCCAGGGTACTTGTGCCTGCACTGGCCCAGGGTACTTGTGCCTGCACTGGCCCAGGGTACTTGTGCCTGCACTGGCCCAGGGTACTTGTGCCTGCACTGGCCCAGGGTACTTGTGCCTGCACTGGCCCAGGGTACTTGTGCCTGCACTGGCCCAGGGTACTTGCCTCAACTGTCCTCCGCTCTTTGGTTGGACTGCATATACATGAGGAATAGAATAAGATAACCTACATGGAAATTTGACATCAAACACTTCCCAATAAGAATTTCTTCAATCCTGATCAAACATTCAAAAGGAAATGAGAGATTAGCTACAAGTAAGTGGCTAGTTCGGAGGTACAGGTTGGCCCAGTGGTTAACAACACAGTTCAAAATCCAGCTGAGACAGTATATGTTCACTACGCACTGATGCCCTTGGGAAAAGACTAGAGTCCATCTCTTCAACTCCAGCTATGGATAAATAGTAAAGCAGACTGAGCTCTCTTTAGTGATAAAAAAAAATTTTCTAAACTTATTTATAGCCAAAGTGTATGCATGTGTGTGTGTGTGTGTAAAGATACAAGGGTTCAAATTACCTGCATTGGAAGGTTATGAATCCCTATCTTTACACACACACATATTACCGGCTATGGGTAAAATAGTAGGGCAGACTGGACTCTCCAGCCTTGAAATGGCTCATGATGATGATATATATATATATATATATATATA
Source organism: Thysanoteuthis rhombus (assembly GCA_963457665.1). Lineage (NCBI taxonomy): Eukaryota > Metazoa > Mollusca > Cephalopoda > Oegopsida > Thysanoteuthidae > Thysanoteuthis > Thysanoteuthis major. Next base: position 36,425,542 of record OY735222.1, read on the forward strand.
TATATATATATATATATATATATATATATACACCCACGCATGTATGCACACAAATGATTTACTGGTCACACGGAACCTTACAAGATAAACAAAGGTTGATATGATAAGAATTACAGAAACAGCAAAGACTAACAAAGAACTTTTGTCTCCTGACACAAATTTGGAAATGAGAAGTATTGGTATTCTTTCATAAATCCCATGAGAAAATTCACGAGCGAGTCGACTCACAGCTCTAGCAATCGAGACTCAAGCACGCACAGAAAGAAAATGAATTAAATATAATGAAATAAAAAAAAGATTTCTAATCCAAAAAATAAACAGATTTTTTATTCTATATTTAATGTAATACAGTTATTAACAACACAGAAATGCTGTCAGCCATATTGCATCACAGATGAAGAAAAACAACAGAAAGATTTCGAGGAACAAGAAAAGACTTAAAGTGCACCACAGTGGGAGGGGGAGCTTGAGTTGTTATGGCCGTAGGCGAATTCAATTTCCATTTTCGTTCAAACTGCACTTATTTGCCAATGATTAGTGCGAAAAATTTAATGTAATACTTATGTCAGGAGGAAAAAGGCCTTGCAGGTATTTGAAAGCACAATGGTGAGTGCTGTGAGTGATGCCTGTATAGAACATCATTTTTGTTAATGACAATGCACTGGCAGAGATTTGGTGCAGAAAAGATTTATATGAGAGAGAGAGAGAGAGAGATTATAGAACCCAAAGAGTAGAGAGCAGTTAATATATATATATATATATATATATATATATATATATATATATACTTTTAGTCAAGAATGTAATTTTGTACATACATGTGTGTTATATATTACATATAGCCTTTATTTTTTTCTACATTCTTTAAAATTTTTCACTCTAAAACAAACAACGAAATTTGGCAATATTTCTGAAGATTTTGCTCTATCTTTACCAAAATGATGTGAATCAACTTTTTTCAATACAAGCAAATTTTGGTTAAGTTTTTTAACAATGATCAATTCAACATGATTAACTATTTCCGCTTTTAAAACAATATGAAAAGTGGGTAAACATTTTCATTAACAAAGATTCGCAACTTGGAGTCTTCATAATAACCAATCTTATATCTACCGATCAAATATAAGCAGTGTACAGCAGTAGTCCTTAAAAGTATTTAATAGATGATCTTTCCAGGTAGACAGTACCATATTTTGTTTAAAAAAAAAAGATTTGTCATTTGCAATCAAATGATTCATCATTTTTAATCACAGCATCAGGAAATCTCAAATAGTGACTCATTTGATTCCTGGCAACATATTCAAGCAGCAGACATTCAAAGTGCATTGTTGGCCTTCTCCAAGATCAACCAGTTTTTTCTCTCCTGAACATCTTAGTACCAATACCTTCTGAACTTGTCTAAATCATTCATGTCATCTTATTTTTTGCTGGCCACAATTTCGCATATGATCTTGGGGGATCAACACCATGAGTCGTGATATCCATCAGTTGTCAGACATTTTTGTGTAATGGCCTACCCATTGCCATTTGACCTTTCTGATGGTTTTTACCATATCTTTTGTGATCTCTCTCCATTCGATGTTTTGCATGATTTTCCCCCGTGCACGTTGCATGGTTATAATCAAACACAGTCTAAAGTTTATTACATTTTTTTTGGATAATCAGAAATAATGTTGAGTTTGCTGAATGCAAAGTTCAAACACAAGACCAAATTAAAAAAGTTCCCTCTTTTTATTGGATCTACCTCAACACACTCGCTCACAACCAAATTTCCCAAGAGGAATAACAATAAATAATGAATTTATCTACAGTATGCACTGAAGAAAAGAAATTAAAAAATTCTATCCGATCACAGAGCAGATAATGTACATTGTAATAAACAATATGTCCGTCCGTCACACTTTAAAAATGAAAATTTTATTTTGAAAGGGTTGGGAGTACTGAAGAGGTTTTGACAATGGAATCTCAACACAAAGATCGCAAAGAGGAGAGGGAGAGAGGAAACAGGGTGGGGGGGTGAAACAAAGATATTCGCTGAAGGACAACAGCTAACAGAAGTAAGGTGAGAAAGTAAAATGAGCTGGAATTGATTTCACTTTCAAGTGTCTGTGAGCAACAAGCATTTACTAGTTTGACATAAAAAGCAGAGAACTCATTTTAGTTTCACAATACCATCATTTTCATCAATAAAAATGTTAGACAAAAGTTGGTAGAAAGAGGTGAAAATATCCCAGTACCATTCTTTTTGCATTTATTATACAAGAGAGCAAGGAAGAAAGAAAAAATAAATAAAAATGAAGTTATATAATCCTATATATACATATATATATATGCATATACATTACACACAAGTCAAAAATTCTAGTTGTATACAGAGTTTAACTCTTCCAATTAACAAGCGTTAAATTTGATCCCAATTTTGAAGAGTTGGTAACTGGATGGTGGGTCATTTTTAAGACCACCTTTTTACCTTCATATACCCCGAAGTACAGAGGTTTAAATTCGGTCCTACCATTTTGTTTAGTACCCAGACTGATCAACAGATGGTGGAGTAGTTTGAAGTGAAAGAAAAAGAAATGTGCCTCAAAGAGTTAATTTTTTTTCCATTTTCACGAGAACAACAACTCAACCAAGAAAGAATAAAGAAAATGGTTGAAAAGACGAAATCCATCAAAATAAACAGATAAGAAGCAGAAGAAGGTAGGGCTAGAGAGAGACATGTACAGTGGTGTATATGGAACACTCATCAATATGGGAAATGGACACGTAAAAGAAGGGAGGATAGTCGCCTAAGGACTTGGCCTGGTCATAAATATTGACTGAGAAAGGACAGAAGATAGCAAGAAAATGTAGCTGAATGCAATTCCTGAAAAGAGAGAAAGAAGCAGCAAATGTAGAACCAGATATATAAAAATAGAAAACGCTAGAAGAATAAAGAAGGAAGAAGTCGGAAGTGGATGGAGGGCTGACCAGTGCATAGTTTCGTGGAAACTTGAGAAATGATTTGTTTATGGATATTTTGCCCGCAAAACAGAAGCCTTTCTCTGTACAATGAAATCAATCATAATCATGGCATTATTACACAGCAGGCCAGCGGAGAGTATCAGACACTTGGCCAAGTAGAGGAGAGAGAGAGATTTGAAACTGATGGATTGGTCAGCGGCTGTGCAAGGTCATTAGCGAACAAGCTAGCTATCGACTGAGTTATTAGTTCCGAAGTGTGCCAGGTATTGTGAGCCATGAATATTATAGAAGAAGACCTGGGAATCCAGATACGAATTAGCACCTGCAGTTTTGATCTAAGAATGGACATGCACACAAATCACTCTTCATGGAGAAGAAAAAATATGAAAGCCATTTTTGCAAGGCTCTTCAGTTATCCAAGATTGCACAAGTCAAAGTGGTCAATGGTTATATCCTGGTATATATATATATACCATTTGCAAAAATACCACTGCTTTGGTTTTTACCTCTGCCAACAAAAGTTGCAAAATGTATACGTATTCACTCATATTTGTCTGTCTATCTGATATCTCGAAAAGCTTTTAATGAAATTTTGTGGGAAGTTAGGCCATGGGTAATGAAAGAACTGATGACATCTTGGGGTGAATCCAGAGATATATTTTTTATTGATATTTTATCATTCTGCAGTAGGATTTAAGGAAGGTGACCCAGTATTTGTAGAGTTAAAGTTTTTCCCCTTGTAGTATTATTATTATTAGTAGTATTATTATTGTCTCAGACAAAATTACTGCAAGTAATCTGATGGTTCTTGGTTCAATCCCAGTGTGAGACAATAATACTACTACTAATGCTAAGAGGGGAGTGCAGTCAATATACCTCCATCGGTTAAATAAAGGGTTCGGTTCTTTACTTCCTCACAGCTACCAGATGATACCTGATGAAGGCCGTAGAGTGCAATGGCTGAAACGTTGTATGAAAAACAACCAAGATGAGGATAGTCCGAATAATAATAGAAATCCTATGAATCCCTTTTAACTAAACTAATTATCTAATTTAAAGCATATTTCCATGCCCACAAAAGTAAAATTTTTACAATCTTACGTCCCTGTGAGCTAATTTGAAGATTATCAGTTGATTTGTTATGCATCTATTCTGGTTCTTTATTTATTCATCTTTCAACAAGCTGTTCATAATTGAATTGAACTGGCCTGGCTGCGAGCAACAAGAAACAAGTGATCGAATCACATTTCAATGATTTAATTAAATATCTTTGTTGATATTCATCACATAAAGGGATTTATCAAACTACAATTGAAGAAATCTGTCCCTCTCTCTCTGTGTATAGAATGCAATTACTTGACAACTGGCCCTTATGAGGTTAACATTCGCAAGATATATTAATCAGTAAACAAGTGTCGAGTTTGAAGTTTTTTGATCAGCAGTTAAGGGGATCTGATAAAAAAAAATGAATAAAATATAAAAGATCTTTCTCCTAAAATTCTATAAATTTTCTCTTGACTTCAACTCTCTAGAATTATCCAAATACGAATATGGAATATCCAAATTGGCAACATGGAAGAGAAATAACCAAAATACTTCGAAGCTATAGTTTCATAGGATGGACGGGAAATTATTTTACATGATAATCATGGCAGAACGCTCTGCACATCATCAAGTCCTGTCCCTCCCTAAACAGGATTAGATCTGGAGGTATTCACTCCATTAATATTCACATGCAGAATGTTTATTACACACACCAGAATATCCTTCTATCACCTCTCATGAATCAGTAAGAAATCCATGTACTCATGGAGAGCTTAGCATATCGATCAATTTTCAAACTTATTAATATTATGAACAAGATCATCCTTTCATTGCATCTAACGAGGATAGAGAGAACGAGATACAACAGTGTCACTCATCAAACACACTATTATTAAGGGCAACATATTCATATTTCGAGGTAATTTTCATAAAACTGATCTCTTTATTGTTGCCATTTGTAATAAAAAGATTTCTTCCCATTGCTCCTTCGCTCCTTTCCCGTGGTGCGGTGGGGAGGTGTTTAAAAATTCCAAAACCATTTCCATTTCAAATTCAGGAAGTAGCTTTTAAGGACTCAATAAATACATAGCCAGGGGGTAATTCGCTAATATACTTGAGGTTTAAACAAAAAAGTAATTTGATTATACGTATATATATATATATATGTATATATATATGTGTGTAAATGTGTGAGAGAGTACATACATAAACACAAATATATTTAAGTGGCCGTAGAACAAGAATACTGAACACATTATTTCCAATCAAAAATTTATGTCCCAAGCATTTTTTGAGATTTTTTCTTTACTTCCAATGCAGTCGTAATCTCCAGCAATTTTGCTGTTCAGATGGAAGGAGTTTCAGAAACAACATCCATTATTGATTATTTTTTGATCCAAACCCAAAATAAAAATAGATTATTTTCCTATCTTGCTCTACTCCCCGGCTTTAAGAGAATTGGGAGCAGAGAAGAAAATTGTGGGGCAAGGCTCCAAATACACCCCCAACACCTCCAACTGAAAAAGTAAAAATAATTCATCTCGACAAATTCTAAGATAAACTTTCAGACAAGCAGAATTTTTAATGAAATAGAAACATAAATAGTTTGAGAATAATCAAAAAAATCACATCTCTCATAAGAGAAGGACTTTAATATGAGACAGAAACACATCCTTTTATTTTGCGAAATATTGCAAATTAAAGCAATGTCACAAAGACAAATTGAATAATAAGAATTAACCGAGAGAAGATATCCACAGTCACAAACAATGGAATAAGATCAATCTAGCTCTCTGAACTGAAAGAAGCATGTGGTTCAAAATTCCTATAGTACAACAGGCATCTGAAGGAGCCCGAGGTGTACAGCAGCTAAAGTATTTTGACAATAACAACCAAGACAAGGACAAGAGTCTGAATAAAACAGTGTATAAAAATGCAAACCGAAGTGTTATGTTATGGCTTGGTTGTGAAGATTCTGTTTTGATTCCAAGCAACAAAGTCGTTTTGACAATGCCAATCAAGACATTTAACCAGATATTAATTTCAGTTGATTGTTTGTATAAAATAGTTACAGACAAAGAAGAAATATAGAAGCTGGGGAAATGAAAAGGGACAAAGTACCAAATCAGTTGACGAACAAAAGTAATGAGCACAGTAGGGGCAAAGACGTGTACATAGGAAGTTGGCCAGAATTAGTAGACACTATCCATATTTTACATAAATTAATCGCCATAGCCCAAGCATGTACTAGGACTAATTATGAAATAAAATTCAAACTTTAAAAAAATCTTTCATCTAGAATTATCCAAAAAAAATGCCAGCAAAAAATTTGGTCATTGTTGCTACTAAATGACCTTAGTGACCAAAAAAAAGCATTTTTTTTCTTTCTAATAAAAACATTTTTAGATGGTGCTTAGTGGTGTACTCATGCAAATTTTCAAGATTGTAGCTTCATATATGCTACTTGGAGACAGAGACACACACACAGATGAACAAAGAGAGAAGCATTTGCAGCCCAGTAGGCTGGTTGGTATGTTGGTTGGGTCGGCCATTTGTGGTGCCACAGGGATATGAAATTTTTTGTAGTCGCGGTTATTTTGAGAATTGTAATTTGGCAGTGCATTTAAAAAGATAAAACAAAAACAATGTATACATGGGGAGAGCATTAAAATATATATCGCTCGGATATCAAAGGATTCATAAATTCATTTGCGTACTGGTGGTTAAAGGAGAGACAAACTTTCATCTCTGAAGAGAGAGGAGCAACCTATCACAAAACGCAGCATTTGAACTCAACTCTTGAAACAGTGCTGGCATCAGAAGCAAATTTACGATCGTTACGCTCAGCAAGAGATGGGCAAAAAAAGTGAAGAAACGCTGTTAATAGTATCATCCATTTATAAACGGATGCGAATATTAACAGATGAGATTTGGTCGAGATAAATAGACAAATACAAAAATGGATAAAATTAATCAATAGACACAAATGGATAAAAATACACTGGTCGATTCAATACAAATAGTGAGCTGAAACCGATTATGCGAGTGGATATAAAAACAAACACTTATGTTATAGGATGTTCAGAAGTAATGTTAAACTATCTGGACTTGGGGAAATTTCACGGGTGTTGATTGCTAATCTATTATCCATTATTTCAGATCTCTACTCATCTTGCACCCTTTGCCTATATTTTCTATATTCTCTCCCTTATCCCTTCCAGTAACCGTTACCTATCCATGTTTTTATCTAAATGCTATACAAATAATGGTTTCATTCTATGCAAAAAAAGGAATGAGGAATGCACAGATATTTTTTACTGGCTCTTCTCTTATTTTGCTCAAGCTCCCCAAAAAGAACACATTGCAATTTTCACACCTTTCTATTCCCAACCTGCCTTTCAATCTTTTGCTGTTTCCTGTTATCCACAATTCGGTCTCGCTGCGACTTCCCCCAGTCTATATATGTTTATATATTTATGTTTTCCTTTCACCTAGTTTCCTTTTTGCTTTTCTCACCTCCTAACTTTCCTACTTCACACCTTTTTCTCTTCATTCCTCCTCCTCCACCATCTCTCTATTCCCAATTCCTTCCCGCTTGAAATTATTAGGTAGGTCTTTTGGTCAGGGAGCTTAACCGATTCTAGCTTAGAAAAGTCCCCAAATAATGCAGATACATCACTCCAGTCAAGGTAGGAAAGCGTAATGGGGGTATACACAAACAAGTAAAATTTTAGCTCATTTTTCAAAAAGTCTTAGAAACAGGTTTAAACTTACCAAAAATTTATTGAAAATTTAATGATTATCAATACAATGAGAAAAGCCCAAAGGAAAGTCAACTAATTCTTTGTTGGCAAATCAATTCAATTAATGCTTAATCTAATGCCTTGGGGGATGGGGGCACAATTTATGAGAGTAAATGAAAATCTGAAAATGCTCTCCATGACACTGTCATGTTGTAAACTAATACAAGTCGACCAAAACTGGACAATTTTTGCATAAATCTCAATTCTCTCATTCACAATCTGTACATATAAAGCCCTTAGTCACCAAGTTCTTGTCCCAATAAAGACATAAGTTTTCCTTTTCCTTTCGATAAAGCTAATTAAAGGGAGGAAGACTTATGTGGCCAGCAGCTAAATTGTGACTGACTGCTGTAACAGACGCAGACACAGTTGGCTGTGTTTGTGTGTAAGTTCGGCAGAAAACACAAGTTATACGCTCTTTAAAGCTGCAGCATGTTCATTCATCTATAACACTTAGGGAGGCTACTTATATATCATTTGCAGATTGCCTTCAGAGTGATCTCCCTTAAACAGTTTTGTCATTACGCAGGTACTGAAATATGGAAGGACTGAGAAACCAGTCAATATTTCCTATGATTTGGAAATTATTTATGATGGAATGTGTTGAATTATTCTAAATAAATAATTAATAGAGTTTTATCATTCTAAATATGACTTCATTGCCCCTCACACTCCCATAAGTTTTCTTAGATACCCCCATACTTAAGTTTTCCACCTCTAGGTATACTGTTAGCAAAGAAATAGATATTTTACTAATAACGTGATACTTGTGCCTTGCTCTAAAATCTTGTAATAAACATACCTACCATATTCCACCAAGAGTATTGCAAATGATTGCATGACTAGAGCTCTGATTTGGAAGCAGGAAGAGATTCTTTGATAGGTGAGAGCTATTGCCTTTTACATGAATTCCTCAGATATATTATCCATTTTTCACTACTACTAACAACTGAATGAAAAGATGTTTTTTTTTTCTCCTTCCTTATTAACAAATTCAAAATGAAGAATGGTGAATCAAATGCTTGCTATATGCATTCATTCTAGCTCAACCTTCAAAAATAATAAGATCCCATTAATTCTAAAGAGAAGGGTGTATAACCAATGCATCCTCCCAATAGTCACTTATGGAGCTGAAACATGGAATTTAACCAAGAGACAGACCCGTAAGCTGAGAACCATGCAACGTGCACATGAAAGAATAATGCTGGGCCTCACATGGAGAGACCACAAAACAGCACAGTACATCCGGGAAAAGACGAGAGTTAGAGACATCATAGAATCCATAAAAAATCTTAAATGGTGGTGGGCTGGCCATGTTGCAAGAATGGCTGACAATCGATGGACATCATGACTCACAACATGGATTCCCCGAGACCACATGCGCAACCGAGGCCGGCAAAATGTTAGATGGAGAGACGAGCTAGACAAGTTCAGGAAGTACTGGCTCCGTGACGCCCATGATAGAGAAGTGTGGCAAATCCTGGGGAAGGTCTATGTCCAACGACAGACGCTGAAAGACTGATGATGATGATGATGATATTTATAAGGTTCAAGAAAAATATCCAAACTAATGAAATATGGTATATTTGCTTACACTGCTTTCAAACAACTAAAAAACTTCGCAAAAGTTATATGATACAAATTTCCTTCAAGATTTTTACTATATCAATTTTTTTTTTGTGCACATACCGATAAATATTGAGACATTTTGATTTATTACTGCAAATAGGTTTTAATCTTAGTTTTTAAAAATGCATATCAATAAATGTTCAGACATTTTGTTTTCATTACTGTTGATTTTTTCTCACAAAATAGTATTTTGAATTCTTTCCATTTCTCTAGGTAAAGTTATGATAAAAATTTCTTTAAATAATTTTCGCCACAGTCAAGTCTCTGGTCTATAGTTTTATTACTCGAATACATAAGCTATACTTGATAAAATTACATTTTTTCCGTTTGCGTTATTCGTGTTTTCATTCAGTTTCTCTTTAGCTCATCAAAGCTTCTTGCATAAGCAAAACATTTCACGAAAATATGAATAAAAATGTATTTTTTAAAACTTGGTTTCCACATTGTCTCTTTTTCTCTATCATCATAATGACAGATAAATCCGATTCAACTGTACACCAAAGGATTCAATGTATATATTATATAGGTGACTGCAAATACATCTACACACACTCACATCTGAATGACATGGATAGCTACAGGAGTCATTAAAATAAATATTTACATGTATGCATAAACAATACAAGTAGAAACAGCAGAAAGAAATATGTTTACCCAAAGTATATGTCCGCAAACCATGTCATTTAGTTGATAGTTGTTTAGACACAACATCTACAAGATATATTTACGATAATAGGCTCATCTTACTTCTTGAGAAAGGGGGGAAGTCGTAGAGAGAGATTAAGAGGTCTGGGAATTTTTTTTTTATTCATTCATGTATTCATTCATGTTTCTACACAAAAAGTTTTCATCAAATTTCAATGACATTTTGTAGAAGGGTGGGTCATATGCTAAAAAAGAATTGATTACATTTTGGGGCAGATCCAGGAATATTTCAGTTACCTTTCTTGCATCACAGCTATGTATGAACTGATTTTTATTCACTATTTAGCGTCAATACGATTCTTTGGGAAGAAATTTTTGATTGCTTTTACTTATAGCAAAGGCTCAAAGTATAATTAAAAATTAAAAAAAAAAAAACCTCAAAATTTTTATGTTTATTTCAATTAAGTCAACCCTTTTCCTAAATCAACTTGATGTGGGTCTTACAGTTCAGCCTGGTAAAATACCAAATTGCTACATAACATGAATCATCAAAGCTCTCATAGGCTGAAAGACATGAAAGATGCTGTCTCTAGTTCTGAGAAGATTCATTAATATTCAGAGAGTTTTCGGACGATTAAACCCCTTGTTGATTGTCTTGTTAGCACAAAGTTTCATCAGCTCCATTCAACAACCTTCTTCAGGTGTATTACGCAAATATGATGGTGTTAAACAGATTCTTCTCTCTAGTTAATGCAGCATTCAGGTGTTTCCCTTTCCTTGTTTGGCTTGAATTTCCATATTTCGCCCCTGTTGAATAGCAAAAGCCAAATCGAGTTGAACACCTCAGCTGTCATGTTGATATGTGCTGCTTCATTGATTTTTCTCAGTTTCCAACAGCATTCCCTATGTATAATACGGTCTTCTTTCCAGAGAGGATACTGATTGCCTTACTCTTCTCACATACGATAAGCCATCTTGAATTTTTTTCTTTCCTGCCTTTGATTATAGCTTTTTGTTTTGCTTCTTCCTCAAGTCTGACCTTGAAAGGCCTGCTAGTTTCTCCTTTATAAATTTTTCTTTCCGTTCACAGGAAAGCTTAAATACAGTTATTGGTCAGTATCCTATGGCAGACTCTCTCTGGGGAAAAAGTTTTGGAGGCTGTGAGGACTGCTAAGAATTACTCGGATGTTATAATGACTGCTACCTCCTTTACACGAGATTTGGATTGTTGGAATAAAACTGGTACCCTTAATGATGTTCTTAGCACAACCCTATTGTTTACAGAAAAGTACTGAGTTCAACATGATAAGGCTTCAGCTAATCAACAAGGACAGATAAGGTAGGGTAATCCAGGCTTAACTAGGAAACATCCAAATCCTATGTTAAAGGAGTTATTACCACTGGAGAGAAAAATCGTCCAAAAAACTCTTTAAATGACATGAAAGATATTTGATGGAAATGATGTATTTATAAGTTAGTCAAATCGAGTTGGACACATCGGTTTTCGTGAGATCATCAACGTTCAGCAACATAAAACCTACTCATTACCTAGATGGGTGATCATCTGAGAATACCAGGAACCATAACCCCACTTTAATAATGCTACTCAATAACCCTCTGCTAAAGGGTAGGATTCAGCATAAGTGGTTATCAAACCAGGGATACAAGTTGCACCCACCTTTACCCAAAAGGATAGCAGTGAGAAGAAAGAGGAGCCTTCGGGTTGCCTCTGACTACGGTCGGTTGACTAGCAAATAAGCCACTTATCAAAGGATTGCAAATGATAATGTACTAGCTGACACCTATCATTAAGAAGTATGTAGTTTCATATAAGTACGCCTATGGGTATAATGTTGTACTGCACTGTCAGGACATATCACTTTGTCCTTTGTGACATATCTATGGTTAAGGATAGTAAATTAGCTGTGTCAGTATCATGTGGCGCAGGGTGGAGGTAGTACAAGGTTGCATGGTGCCAGTGGCGGGGGAAATCTCTGACCCAACCTAATAAAAGCCGTAGGCAAACCCCAGTAGTTTTTATTTAATTATTTATTTTTGATTAGATGAAGTATTGTAAACCATTTTCATATACATTGCCTCAAGTCCGGCTGTCTGTACTCGCCTACCACATAAACTACTTCATATAAATTCATGAAATTTTCTGTGGGCATGGAAGTGGTTTTAGCAAATTAGTTTTTGAAAACCATCCTCCAAAAAATGTTGTTAGGGGGTTTCAATGGGGGGGGCGCTATTTACGTGATTATTCATCATTGGCAAAAATACTTTTTGATGATGTAATAAAGGAATATTGTTTATAGTTAAGAAGGCAATATAGATTGCCTTCTCTGTTCAGAAAAAAGCAAAAACATTTTTCAACATATCTCATATAGCAATGTTTATTGGTTGTACATGGATTCCTTGAATAGTGGTGTTTTAATAAGCGTATGTTTTCATGTACCTCAGGTACATTTGTGTATGTTTTCATGTACCTCAGGTACATTTGTGTATGTTTTCATGTACCTCAGGTACATTTGTGTATGTTTTCATGTACCTCAGGTACATTTGTGTATGTTTTCATGTACCTCAGGTACATTTTTCCAAAACACAAAATTTGGGGAATAGAGGTTATGTCAATCACATGAAGAGAACTTTTATTTTAGGAGTCAAAATCGAGAAGGAACTTTCTTTTATCACTTTTAGAAGGTGAAGTCAAGGGGAATCTTTTTTTTCTTTACTAGGAGTCAAAATCAAGAGGAATCTTTTGGGGTTTCAAAATCGAAGATATAGATTTTTTTTCTTTTAGAAAGAATAAATGTTCCCCTTCGTTTGTCATAGTTGAGAGGGAAAGTTTATTTTCATTTTTACAAGTCCAAATCGAGTGGAAGTTTTAATGTTGAAACAAATTTTTTTCCACTTCTAGGGTCAAAATCAAGAGTGAATTTGTTCTTTTTAATTATAAGTGATCAAAATCAGGGGAGACTTTGGTCTCTATTATTGGTCAAAATCAAAAGGGGACTTTTATCATTTTTAACATTACCCTCACCCCCCAACTTGCAACAACTGAGGGGAACATTTTCTTTCATTTTTTAAGCAGTCAAAAGCAATGGGTGAACTTTCTTCTCTTTCATTGGTCAAAATTGAGGGAGAGTTTTTATCCCTTTTTAACATTATTCTTCCTCTTTTCAAGATCAACTCCCCAAGAGCCAATTTTTTACTATTTGCTCAATTTTTCAACATTAGCACTTTTATAACAATAAAGCCCCTTTTCATTTACATCACCCATTCATTTTTAACACCTCTCAGTTTGAACTTTCTAACATTTTTTTTTCACATCACCCCATCTGTTGCCCAACATTTTTCCTACACATAAATACCCTTTTTTTTTACATTAACCAAACATCCTTTTTCTATGCTTGCACCCCACTTTTCCAGCATTAGTCCCTTTTTTTCTAACAATCTTAAAAGTGATATTGAACCAATTTTTAAAAACAAATCAAATTAAACACTATCAGATTTCCATTTCTCTTTCTTTCTATTTCTTTTTTGGATAGCAAGTTAGAGCAAGAATTCAGTCTAGTTAATACTTCTTCACTACTATTTACCTTCATCCTAGTTATTTTCAGTTGTTTTTTATCACAACTGAACTTGGGCCTTCAATGTATGACAGTGGGTAAATAGCACCGATCAAAAGTAACGAAAAAGCTCTCAGTGAGACTTGGAACTACATTGCTCTTGCCAAAGAAAAACCAAATTTAAAGCACTTGATACTTTAACAACTCAGCCATGAGAGTTTAACCAGCTTGCAGAAGTCCAAATTTAACTTTCACACCAACTCTCTACCCAGACACCTTTGATTCAGGTTTGTTTTAGTTTCTGCACTAGTAGTATCAGTGAAGCAATTATTCTTCTATTTCTAATAAGACAAAGTATCGTAAACCATTATCATTAATTTTTACCTTCATCTTAAAAGATTTTTTGTTACTTTTTATAAAAACTTGAATCTTTTTAATCTATCAGCCTTTGAAAAAAATTCCATCGAAATTCTTTGAGAACTTTCAGAGATATTATGTAGACAAACACAAGTGAATACAATTATTTATTTATTCATCTCTGTCTTAGCAAATTTAAACAAAGGTTAAAAAAATGTATGAACTGCAGCAAGGGTTAAGACTGCTGAGAAAGGAAAATGGTTGAAGGCAGAGAAAGTAGCACAGAATGATGAAATTATATAATTCTATTTTGTGAATTTATTTATCTTGTACAATGTTATAATTTTGGTTCTTGCCTCAAGGCATCAGCACTTGGTCACTGAGTTATTACATAAGAACAGAAACTAACAAACATTTTACCACTTATTCAATCTAAGCAAATGAAAAAAAAAATTACTGACCTAGAAGATTCCAGACAGAGAAAATGAGATGAAGATTTTCCAACTTTTTATGTAAATATGTTAAAAAAGAGACAGGGAAATAATATTGTATTACACTGAGGAGGGTTTAATGACAAATTGAAAAGTTAGCTTTCCATAACAACTTGGGATATCAATCAAAGAAAAATTTTGCATGAGGTCCAAGGAAAGTGACTCATGATAATTCCAGAATAACAACTCACACTTTGTCATTATATACATACATACATATATATATATATATAAGCATAGTACCCATAAAAAATGTTATTTGGAAATGGATCAGAGCTTCTACCTAGGATCAAAGTATCTGTAAACTTAAAGATCAAAATGCTGCTCCCCAGCCCTCTGACTAGGATCAAAGTATAATATCCACACTCTAGCAGAAGTTCAAGACCAAGAAACAAAAAGAAAAGGTTGCACTGTTCATTATAATATATATATATATATATATATATATGATATATATGGTACATAACATGGATCAATGCTTAGCAACCTCTTACTTACATACACACTAGAGTTAAAGAGATTGTTTTCAATGATTTACTCGCTTGATTTCCATTGCATGTTTGCACACAGGCCTTTCTGTACATCTTAGATGTTCAACCCTTCTTATTGGCATCTATAAAGATTCAAATATTTCATAGGATGGGTATTTGCTTAATTCATACTCTTTTACCAACAACTTTTAGCCAACCAGAGCCAATATCAGTTTAGCTCACAAAAGATGCTTTCATTTATCAGTGAAACATGAATCAAACTTTTTCAAATCATTTTACTTAAATCCTTTCATTAATACATCATGCAAATGTCAAAAAATTTGCACAGGGCAGCATTCCTCCATTGCACAAAAAGGAGAAGCTTGTGGGTCATCCTGACACCTTCATGACACAGGTCACAGGGACTTGGAAAGTTTTGCTAAATTCAACCTTGTGTCACATTCAGTCCTCAGTGGAGAACTGAATAAACACCAACTTTCTTTCAAGCTGAAGTAATCTTTTCTCGCCCTATTCGAAAAAATGTAAAACTCTCTGTAAACCTGGTGACAAGAAAAACATCCAGAAACAGATTTTAAAAAATGTGTGATTTCTTTTCAAGTTCGTAACTGCACACAATCCAAGCTGCAAAAATCAAAATCAACTTCAAACAGACCCAAATAGGTGAGGATTGTCACTTACCATAACAGTCAGTGCTGGTCTGAAATTCTGTGACAGGCCAGGAATATTTGAGCAACTCTTTGTCAGTGGCACAGGCAGTCAGATGATCAATCACAGAATTGTACAAGTCAATTATCACGTGGGGAGACTGGATTCATAAGAAAAATGAAAATGAAAAGACGTTCATTATTATCTATATGCATGAAATTGTATCTCATTTTTGTAATGAAAAAACGAATTAATCATCAGGAGATTTATTTACAATATCCACTAAATTTCATCATCATCTGTTTCTTTATCGTTCATCATTAGACATAGACCTTCCATAGGATTTGCCGCACCTCTTAATTATGGGCATCGTGGAGCTAATATTTTCTGACCTAGTCCAGTTCGTCTCGCCATCTCATAATCAGCCTGCCTCAGTTCCACATTTGATTTCTGGGGATTAATGTTGTGAGTTGGGATATCCATCGGTTGTCTGCCATTCTTGCAATATGACCAGCCCATTGCCGCGAGAGTTTCATACTGGTTTCTATGATGTCTCGGGCTCCTGCTTTTTCCATAATATACTGTTCTGTCTTGTGGTCTCCCCATGTGATGTTGAACATAACTCTCATGTACATGTTGCATGGTTCTCAATTGGCAGGTCTGTCTCTTGGTTAAGTTCTATGTTTCAGCTCCATAGGTGACTAGTGGGATGATGCATTGGTTGTATACCCTTCTTTTAAGAACTAATGAGATTTACTTGTTCTTGAAGGTTGAACTTTCTCTACCGAAGGCTTGCCATCCTAGAGTGAATCTTTACTTGATTTTTTCTTCTTTTGAGGATTTCATGGAGATTTGTTGTCCAAGGAGGATCCACTAAAATTACAGCTGTTCAAGATAAAGACCATTTAAAAACACAAATCAACCTTTCCTCTTTGTTCATCCATTGGGGTGAACATTGCTTGAACATTGCAATTAAGAAAAAAAATGACAATGACGAAATAAGTTCAAATCAACCACTATATAATGTAATCCTAGTGCTGTAATATAGCCCCGTTGAGTTGACTCATGAAACCAATTGGACATGCTTGGGTCAACATTCCAGATTAGTTGCAAAAAAGTTTCAGCACTATTTTTCATAATGGCAGATTTTTGGTAGGATAGCCACACCACACAATATTTTAAAATTTCTCAGTCGCTACACATGATATCTCCAGAAGTTCTCAATGAATTCCTATGAAGTTTTGTGGAAGAGTGAGCAATAGGCTACAAATGAAGTCATGAAATTTGGGAATGGAACCATGCATGATTATATCCCCTACATCCTAGCTAACTGTCCTCAGCACATAATAGCTTCAAAGGTTCTCTTTCTATTCATGCAAAATCTGAAAGAGAATTTCCATGAAATTTTGTGGAAGGGATCCATCAACAATTACCTCCAATCCATTATAGCTATCAGTTCACACAAGTGCTTTATTCTAAAACAAAAATTTATAACACGACCAGAAATAGCTCAAAATAACTTATGGTTCTTTTCTAAACTTTACTCAGCATGAAATTTCTTTTCCAATGATATTCATTATGTCATCATTAGATAAATTTTGTTTTTCATTTGATTAGGACACCAAAGTAGAAATCTGCCATTAGAAAAAATGGCTGAGAGATTTTTTGCAACTGAACTGGAATGTTTTTTATTCAATTGAAACATTCAAAATAATTAATGGGATTTCAGGATATGGCACTCTGTTCTTTAACATCTCCCCTTGAACTGGAAATCTATTGGCAGGACAGATTTTTAAAAAATGAACCCATTAAACAATTAGATTTTTTTCCTGATAGAGGAACAGATTTTTTTAATAAGTTGTGTAGTCACATAAATAATAGCACTAGTGTACAGAGCTTTGAAAATAATATAGATAAGTTAAGAAATTATGGAAAGAGTCTAGGATCTGTCTCATGAAATTTTCAAGTGTAACTGAATCATGTTAGATTGTAAATATTGTTTATAAATATTGATTTCCATGTTTTATATTTGTTGAGGAGTAACTGGAGATGCCAAAAAAGACACGACAAAATCATATAATGAATAAACTCCTGACTGGCCCTTTTTTTAATAAGACTATGTTAAAAAAAATTTCTACCAACTATAGTTCTGATAGAAAAGTTTTTAAATTAAAAGATGTCTGGAAATACAGATATCGATATTATAATGAAAAGATTTTGATCAAAGAAAATCGAACAGTCCTTTTTGGTCGGATGAATAGCCCTGAAATAAACTTTTTTTTTAAAATCAAAATTTGTCGCAGGCAAAAAGTAAAAGAGCAGGATGATCTGGACACATTCAGAATGTTTTAGTACCATGACGCCCAAAAAAGTAAAAAAAATGACATACTATTCAGAGGGCCTAAGTCCAATGAAAGACTCATGATGATGATGGAACAAAAGAATCCTGTGAACAGATATAAAGATTTACGACAGCTGCAGATAGTCAAATAGAGTTAAGGACTTTTTTCTCTGCAGAGAAGCAAAATAAATGGCTTTATTGGATTTTCTGAAAATGGCTACCCATAAAGAAAAAAAAAAAATTATTGTCAGCAAAATTTTTAAAAAAGCTTCAATGGAAAAAATCCACAAGGTTAAGCAATTAATAACCACAAACGAATTTCTATTTAAAATATAGACACGCTGGAACTTATTTGCAAAACATCTCCTCCATGTCTGAAAAGTTTTACGACCATAATCTCTGAGCAAAATTCATTGAAACATAACTGTGTGCAAAATCTTTGTTTTCTTGGTTAAATCAATTCCTAACAGAATTAAGTTTTTGCCAAAATGGATTCCAGCTTGGATTTTCTTTTTCAATCTCATATTTCATTATTTTAGCGAACAAATTTTATTAAACATTTTTCATAAGAATAATTTTTTTTTTCAACAAAAGCTTCAAGAAAAACATTTATCTCCTATTTTATGCAAAATTATTTTCCCATATGCCTTTGGATCTTTATCCCAAAATTCCATTCACCAACAACTAAATTTTTTTTGGTTTTTCATCATTTTTATCTTGTCCTTCTTTATGCCTAATTTTTTTTGTATCATGAGCTTGTCTGGGCTCCCCTAAAAAGCTACGTTACAGGGAATTTGGGAAATATCTTTCAACTTTGAAATTACAAAACCTAGGGTTGATAAAAAACACATATTAAACAGGTGTGCTAAGTTATTCAATAGAAACTGTCAGTGTCCATTGGCAGCATGACCTGTGAGAGGTGATCAATTAAAAATTTGATAAAAGGGCTGATCAAAGAATGAATTATTTCACTCACTTTTTGTTGGGCGGTGATCATTAAAAAAGTCTGAATTTTCAAAAAACAAGCGTCACACTGACGGACGCAAACTGGATGCCAATTTAGCAAAAAACATACAGTAGAGCATATTGAACTTAGCATAAACTCACATAGCAAACTGAACCCCCTAACTCAAAAACCAATGAAACCTATACTGACAGTTTCTATCTCCTAGTTCCATTGCCACTGAAAAGCAGAGTGTTCCCAGACCAATTTAATGGCAAAGCCTTTTTTCAAGTATAGAATAAATACATATAAGTGAATTAAGTCTCTTATCCTTCATATTTCAATCAGCCCCAACAGATAATTTCATTCACCCTTGAGTGCATCATTTACCACTTGAGAAACTGAGAACAGTATTGATCAAAGAGAGTCCATAAATACCTGAGTGTATTTGTATTGGTCAATGATTATTTTCAATTTAATCTATTTCACAGTCAAAAAAGCCCAATTCTTAATTCATACATTTTTCATGCCTCATTCATCGATATGGCATACATATATAATGAGTGTACATTTTTGATAATAAACATACATATACATATTGAAATACCGGGGTCGTTTGCTACAGAGCATATTGTGAAAGAAGACAGGTGAGTGATGGACCCCAACATTCTTACATATAACATCATCTACCTCATTCCTAAAACTGCAAATAGAAACAGAATTTCACCAGAGGACTTACTAAACCGAAACATTAAATTTCCTCAATTTGCAATTAATAAACAAAATTACATGGTGTTTTACACATAGAATCTTTTTTAGCAGTGAATTTGTTTGGCTCTTGTAAGTGACTTTTGATTATCTACAGTTTACTTATAATGCAGCTGTCTCTCTTGGACCCTAACACCTACAACACTTAGGGCGACTACTGCGATAATCTCTTTTTTTCTAAATCAAAATGAACTTTCACAATAAATAATCATTTCAAATTTCATCACACTAAAAAGTTTAGATGATATTCATCCCGTGAGTGATTGGCACATTGAAACCCATACAGGTCAGAGGACTAAAAAAAATCAAAAGTATTTACTTTTAAGTGAATGAAATGTCCTTCTGTTTATGCTCCAGACTAACTGAAGATACAAGTCAAAGAGACTCATTCATAGAAGAGAAGTACCACTAAGATAAAGACTCACCTGTTGTGGGTAACCTTCTTCCTGACGAATTTTCTGGTTATAAAGCACTGGCCCATAGAATTCTTCAGATAAGAAATCTTCCACATAGTCTTTGAACCGCTTCTTTTCAAGTAGAGGTTGTCTTGGGATTCGAGAAGCAAGCCACTGTAAACTTCCAGTCAGCTGGAAAAAAAAAAGGATGGGTGATAAAACTTTTCTTGCATGGTCTTGTATTCTAAATACAGTAATACCGTCAACACTCCAGAAATATTCCTAAAAAATGCACCAGTAAACAAAACAGTGCTGTACGGAGTCATCAAAACATAGCATAGATAGAGATTGTGTCAGCAATCATTTTAAGATATAAATGTTCTTGCTAGATGGAATAGTGCTGAATTTCCTACCTGGTAGCAACTTACTGGAGCTGGGGAAATATAACTAGTTGCCAATATATACTGAAACATGATATAAATCATTGCGTAGATGCATATGTATATCTTGATACCCATACACATGGCACATTAATAACAGTGTACATTTATTTCTGAGCCTGTCCAAGTTGCAGTCTTTTTATCATTTTTCAATTTGGAAATTTAACATTATTAAATTCATAACAAAAAAATGAAAGTGCCCGATAGCAAATCAATGCTAAGCAGAGTATCACTGTTCTATGTTCCTAAACATCTAGGAAGAATTAAAATTCTTCTGTGACAAAAAGTATACCAACAATATCAAAAGCCTCTGCTATTCTT
>OY735222.1:36453890-36548890 GCA_963457665.1 Thysanoteuthis rhombus
GAGCATCTGTGCTCCCTGCCTAGGACATTACATATAAAAGTTATGTTCAGTGACAATTGATATGTTTTCATCTAATTTCATTCTTACATTACATTAGCTATGAGAACACCACTTTTTCACTACTTCAAAGTTTACCTAATTATGGTCTAATATATACCTAGGTATATACAAGGCCAAGCCAAAATGGAGGCTCTTTATGAATAGAAGTACGTTTTTTTACAAAACTGACCAAATAAATGACAACTAGTCTAAGAAATGATGAAATTCTTGGCCAATGGAGAATCCCTACAGCTTCGCACAGATTAGAAATATTCTTGCAATTATTAAACTCCCATTAAATCTTATTACTTACATCAGAGGAGAATAATGTGACTATATATATATATATATACATATATATAAATATATATATATATATATCAAAAACCAATCACTTGCTCTATCAAGCATAATTAAAGTCGCTGATAGTTATATATTGTTTAACGGCCTCAACAACAAGCATACCATGCCACCTGTTTCTTTGCAAATGAAATATTCTTTACAATATTGCTCTATAAATATATATATAATGTTATAATCTTAAAATGATATTCAACCTTTATGTACCAAGAAATATTATTTATCATAATTAAATTTGTTCACCCGCACATCATATTCACATGAGAGTAAACAGCATTTTTTTCTAATCAATTCAGTTGTCAAATTTTCTTGTTTTATATATATATATATATATATATATATATATACATAAGCATATATTTTATATTATTTTAATGGGATAAAAAGTTAGTGCGCAGCATAAATCAAATATGTTTCTTAATGTACCATCATACAAAAAAAAGTTTGAGAACCATTTCTCTGAAGAGATCATAATGTAACCAACAAAATCAAAATGCATCCCAGAGCTTATAAGTGCCAGTTTCAAAACAAAACAAATGGTGCAAAAGCCTTGTCTACATGGACGTAGGCATGTTAAGGGTGATGGCACTCTATGCCTGGTGCATTACAGTGGCTAAAAACTTGGTTATGCTCAACACGTTTCTATCCTGCATCAAATAAAATGGAAACAGCTCTAGCAGGTTTAGCTCCAAGGTTATTGCATCAACCAATCGCTAGGAGGCACAATTGATAGATTGGCAATAACACATTATGTATATTATGCGCATACAATTTGACAAACAAATACCACCTCAAAACTGAATTACTCGACAGAATGTACATTGGAGTGGCAGTCAGTCTCCTCACGTCTTTATTATTTTTTTCTTCTTTCTTACCATTGCTTGCATCCTATAAAGCTTGTAGGTTGCAAAGCAGATGAAAAAAAAAAAATCAATGAACCTTGTCTTAATGGGAAAAGAAAAATAAGTGCAATATGTCTGTGAAAGAATGCATTTTGGGCAGGATGTTTTTGATGTTTTCATTTTTCAACCTTTCACTCTTGGAGAAAGGAAGAAGGTCAAACTCTGAGGTGCATAACAATGTTATGAAATTAGGGAGGTCAGAGTTCAATGCTTTCAAAACTTTGGGATGAGAATGAAACTGACAAGAAGCAGACATACAAACACAAAAGAAAGAAAAAAGTGTGTGTTTGTGTGTGTAAGTGTATATATATATATATATATATATATACATACATATATATATATATATATATATATGGAGGTACAAGTGGCATAACATTTAATGGTGCAGACAATGGAATCAGTGCCCAGGTTGTTGATTTTCACATCAATGCACTTGAGAAAGGTAGGAGTCCACATATTTTTCCCCCAACTAAGGGTAAAATAGTTGGGCAGACTGGGATCTCCAATCTTGGAAGGTAATCATTCTAGGAGAAGGACAACTCTGACTTCAAAACCAGCTCCCCAGAAAATGATGACAATAGACAAGCTCAATAAGCAACAACCTTCCCCAAAAATGAGAAAAGCTTTTGTCCTTCAGTGGACCTGAAATAGTGGATGATGATGATGATGATGATGGGGTGTGTTTTCTCTCCAAAACAGATTTTAGCTCTTGTTACATGTCAAGTAACATGTAATGATAATCAAATCACCGTAGCCCCACAGATGACCGAACCAACCAGCCAAGTTGGTTCAGAGCTTCTCTCTCTCTCTGAGTTTCTGTGTCTATGTGCATATCTCTGATGTCTCCAGGTGTTCCTTGTCAAATTTAGAGGACAACAACCATGAAGATTTGTGGTAGTACACTACTATCCGCCATCTAAAAACGATTTGGGTTTTTTTTCTCTAAAAAGTGTTTGTTTGGATCTGTGATCATTTTGGGACCAACAATGTGTAAATCTTTTGCTGATAATTTTAGATAAAAGATTTTTTTTTTGTGGGTGGGGGGATATATTTTTGATAATCAGTTCTGGTACACATGCAGTCTATGGTGATACATTAAGGCGAGGTATGGATATTTATCAATGATTTCATTAGGATAGGAAAACTATCATCTGATAGCAATAGTAAATGACACACAATCCCAAAACAGCCGCAAGCACCAACCATTTTTACTTAAAGCAAAATCGTTGCGAAAAAAAACAAAAAAAACAAAACAGTGAGGCATTCAAAGTGGAATATTTTGTACATCTTAGTTTGAGTTTTTGAAAATTAAGGTTTTTATTTTTTATCAATAGTTTATGAATTCATAAATCGATAAGCCACAATTTGAAAGTAAATGATATGATTTATGAGTATGTTAAGGTGAAGCGTCCATCTCTCAAGAGATAACTTCCATAGGAGAATCAATGGCCAGTGACAAGGTCCCGGTTAATTTGGCATGCATCAGTTTAGTGTTCCTTGCAACTTTCAAGTCTGATTGAGACAAGGACTTTATTCTTGCAAGTTTTTATGACCATCCCCTTGGGCAGAATGCAAGTCCACTGAAAGGATACCTCCACTTTAATCACACAGCTTAGAATGTACTCAATTAGCTGCAAACTTTGTGAATGATGAAAAGTTTTCCATGCTTCTTGCTTATACAGGGAATCTAACCAGGAACCTTCTACGCATAAGGCAGACATGCTTAACATTATACTATCAAAGTGGCATTGTGATAGTCATAGTGTGTGTGTATATATTCAAAATATATGATAAGTTCACTTCCGTTGCCACAGTCAAACTTTGAGGAAATGCTCTGTATCTTCAAGACTTGACAATACATTGCTCAAAAGCCTACAGCTAATTCTAAAGAAATTCTTTTTTTTTTTGACACAACTAAAAATTATTGCTTGAGATTTGAGGGTGTATTTGTTGGAGACATGAGCTTCTTGGGGTTTTCATCTGATGTTTATAGACAAATAAATGAGAGAAATGAGAAAATATTTTTGAGTTGAATTTTGGTGCGAAAAAAAAAAAAAATTATTTTTTCTACCAAAATATTTACAATTATTCTTGTTGGCTTGTACATGTTGATTCCAGGTTTCTATGGATTTTTTTGTATGTGTATATATTCATGTATTCCATCTATCCTTGTGCACTCTATATAAATC
Organism: Thysanoteuthis rhombus; assembly: GCA_963457665.1. Classification (NCBI taxonomy): domain Eukaryota; kingdom Metazoa; phylum Mollusca; class Cephalopoda; order Oegopsida; family Thysanoteuthidae; genus Thysanoteuthis; species Thysanoteuthis major. Next base: position 36,457,384 of record OY735222.1, read on the forward strand.
TATTATGTCAATTGTTGATTTGACAAAATTATGTAACGAAGCAAGCCAAATGAAAGCCATTTTAATGTGTACAATGCACAGAAAATTTGCTCACTATACAAATCTATACACATTGTGAAAGACTTGACTTTTAAATATAGGATGTCTTAAAAGTAACACCCTATTCATCTGAAAACAATTTTATTGGAGCAATAGACGAACTACGGATCTAATAAACAAAGACATATGCAATGCTTCACGCATAAGGTTCAATGTGACTGCTGTCCATTCTGATGCTTTTATTTAGACACCAAGCTACCAATCTGCACACATTTTGATAAAGTTAAACATCGATGGTGGTAACTTTTTCTCCTAATACGGTTTTCAATTCTGGGACAAATCAGGATTTACTTATGGGATACCGTGTAATTTCAAATATATTGTGTTACCAATTTTCAGGCAATCGTAGTCAATGTTCCCTCAAACATTTTCATGGTCTGTGCAGGACCAAAAAGCCTGTGAGCAATAGACAAAGTTGAGTATGCAAAATGTCTTTTTACTTTTGAAATAATCATTGATTGTTTTGTCAAAAGTTTGTAAAACAAAAATTGTATCATAAAAGGAATAATTTATTTGGTAGTCCAGAAAGTAACAGCGTTTTTTCTACAAACAATACAGCTTTTATTGAATACTTCCTCATAAAATTTTTTGTAGTTTTACAATTCTCTACAAGCTACAAAATGGACAAAAATTACTTTCATTTGATTTTCCTTTAGGAGAACAAATTCCAAAGTTACAGAAAGATGCCCAAACATCAGCCATACATTTGGCCTTGAACTGGTTCCAATTCAGCGGAAGTTCCTGAGGTTTCAACATGGGGAAAATTAGACATCTTAGAAGGAAGTGATATTTCAACAATAAGACACTAAGCGTTTTTCAAGGAACAATGATTTCTAAAATGCAGACAGAAATGACAATGTTATACCTTGCCAAAAAAATATTCAATAACATGGAACTTACCTTGATTAAAGATTTTTTTAATACTTGTTTGGTTTTTGTTTTGAGTTTTTATTCATATAAAAATACCATTACTTTCTGGACAACATAATACTTGATGTATTTATTTTTCTTTAATATTTATTCTTTCATCATCAGCCTTTTCGTATCTACCCTTGGACATAGACCTTCCCAAGATTCATCAGATGTCTCTATCATAGGTCTCATGGAGTCAATAATTTTTGAATTTGTCTAGTTGATCCCGCCATCTTATTTTTTGCCAGCCACAGTTTTGCAGATGATCTCTTGGCATCCACATTGTGAGTCATGGTGTCCAGCAGTTCTTTATCATTCTTGCAAAACAGCCTGCCCATTGCCATTTCAGTTTTCAAATAATTCTATATCTCTGACATGTTTTTCTCTAATATACTATGCTTCCATATGATCTTGAGCATAATTCTCTCTTCTGCACGTTGCAGGTTCAATCTTAGGTGTCAGTTTAATAGGTGACTATCAGTAAATACTCCAAACCATCTCATCGGAGCCTAATGTAATTTTCTTCACTCATTTTTTCCCCTGTTTTAAATATACTTTATTATAATTATAATGCAGTGTATAACGTTTCCCTTGTTGGGATCATCAGTTGTTTACCATGTAACCATTTGGAGGATTTTAAAAACAGAACAGTTGTATTAACATGGGACCCCTGCAGTGTTAATCAAACACCAACTCTCTTCAAGTTATGATTTTAATATACAGCTCATGTCATACATGTAGTTTGTTATTTTATATAGGATACTATATCTGCTTGCAAGTCTAATGACCAGCAACAAAAATTGTCCAGAAGTGATCATAGCAACCAAAGGCTACACATCCAAATATAATTAATGTACTTCCCTAGAAGCACTGAATACTTTTCTACCTTTCATTAACCATTATTATTGAACTTCCATTCTGATCTCTTGAAATCTTTAAATTTTTGATAGTATCATTATTAGTTGCACTGGGAGCTTGACGTATGCAAAATTTCAAATACAACGGAGAATTGAAATTCAAGCAAGTACCTGTACCTTGTATGAATGAATAACTGTAGCCCACATGTATTTTGGTATACTAAATATCTAAAAAAACAAACAGCAGCACAAAATTTGGGCATAGAGATTTTTAAAAAGCGCTTTTTTTTTAAAAAAAAGATTTCAGAAAGTGCCTCGTGGTGAACTCATGCAAATTTTCAAGGTTGTAACTGAAAAATATGATCAGGAGTTACACGGATACAAGCAAAGAGAGGAGAATCAGTGGCCCACTTGGCTGGTTAATAGGGCAGGCCATTCATGGGGCTACAGTGATTCGATATCAGAATCAACTATATTTATGAAGGCAGGAGTTGAATACTTTTTTGCCCAACCGTATGCACATATATAAAAGTTTTTTTATGTGGAAGTTGGTTGCTGGCAGATATGAGGCAAAGTGAGAATTACACTTATCTCTACATACATGACGCTTATATGCATAAATAATGACTGCTGCAGAATATCTCAAGCCACAAGGAGACAAACCAGTTTCATTATTTATCTGATTTTGTCCAATCAAAAGCAGAAATAGGCTGTTCAATAACTATTTAGGGAGCCATGGAGATGACAGAAGAAATGGGTTACAGAATAAAAACCATTCTGTTAAAAACAGCAGCAGTAAAACTGTCTGCTCTTTGAGAGGTGTAATGTAAGCAGGAGAGCTTTCAAGCAAAAAAAAAAAGTGAAGGGTTGCAAAAAGGGAATTAAAATAAAATAAAATAAAATAAACAGGTCTGGTTAGTCACTCAATAGAAACCTTCACATGACTAACATCTTCTGGTAGCATACCTTGAAGGGGGAGATCAATGATAATGAGTACATGGTGAGATTTTCAGCCTTTTAGCTCCATCGGTGTGGCTTTCACGCACAACAAAAATAGAATCACTTGCAAACTGAAGAAACCTATGCTGACAATGTGTACAGTTTTGGATGACTGCTTCTAACAGACGTAAATAGAAATTGAGTAAAGGAGTAGATACGAGCAATGAGATTCTCATCCCTTTCTTTTTGAGGCTGCTATTCCTTCATATCTATGCTATCATCAGTTTTTTGACAGCACACACCGATAGCTTGGAGCTATAAATTAACAAAATGCTGTTGCTGAAAATTGAGTGTAAACAAAAAGAAAATTAAGCAGATTTTTAATTTGATAAACACAAAACGAATTGCTCTTCCTATTGTTAACAGTTGACTTTTTTATGTGTTGATTATATCAGAAAATCCTTTCACAAAGGCACTTCACAGAAGTTTATATATATATATATATATATATATATATATATATTGATTGTGTGTGTGAATGGATGAGTTGATCTATGTCGATATGTGTGACGGACTGTAAATATGGAGATCTGTAAGAGGCAGCAAGAAATGTACATGAGATGTCAGCACAAGATATAAGCACCTGTTCAGAAAGAAACTGAAGACAAAGACCCTGATGATTTTTTTATATATATATATATATATATATATATATATATATATATATATATATATATAAAACCACACTAAAGGCTTGATAGTATGCAGTTTTAACATGAATCCCAATCTTCAAAACATTAAATTTGGCTCTCAAAATAACAGCTAAATGCAAAAATAGAAAAACTCCGAAGAAATGTTATGCACAGGTTACACCAACAGTAAAAAGGAAATGAGTTAGGTAAAAACATATAAGCAGTCAATGAACAAAACTAATTACCCCTCTTTCCTTTCATCTGTCGTTAAAAAAAAATCATTAACATATTGTCAATCTCCTACTCTAGAGGTGACTTTATTTTGCCCTGGAATAGCAATGAAGCCACCATCCCTAACACATGAGAAAGAAAAAATGAAGTGATAGGAGAGAAATGTATTCTTAAGTAATATCAATGAATGATTTTGTTAATAAAGCCAATAGCTTCTAACTGATAAGTTGGTGAGATCGTTTGATTATAGGGGCCACAGTATGATTTTTTTCTTCTCTCTTTTTGCCAAGTTTTTTTTTTCTTACTAGTATTTTTGCTATTAGTTCCACTCTCATACCGCTTTAACAAACATTTATTTGGGGGGAAAGAATATATATATATATATATATATATACACACATAGTTTAGAAAACTTCACAGCTTTAAACACTAAACATCAAAAAAAAAGTCATGTATTTCCCAATATCTGTAGAAGTAATTTATGTAATAGTCTTCAGTGTTTTTTATGTTTTACATATACTTTGTTTCCCAAATTGTTTTAGGGATTTTAAAAACAAGACAGTTATATTAACATGGCACCATATACATATACACACAATCCAATCACCATAATCATCTAAGACATATAGGGACAGACCAAAATCAGAATAATTAAATCAACAACTAAGGTCATGTAATAGGAAACCCTACTTTGGGAAACAGATTTAAATGAGAATAAAATACTCTCAGAGAGGAAACATACCACAAAGAACTGGTGGTTTCACTACATACTGATAACCAAAATGCCTACATGATATCTCCATAATTCATAACTACCAACAAGCAGAGGATCCACACTAAATGAAATAGGAAAACATAACAAACAATGACCAACCATTAAATAAATAAAAAATATATGAATAAAATAAAGGGAGATCCTACAACCTAGAAAAAGAACTAAATAGGAATCTAAAAGAAACTGAATCATTCGCCTGAAGAAGCCCCAACATGGCAGAAACATAAATGTGTTTGTGTAAATATATGTATATATATATATATATATATATATATATATATATATATATATATATATATATATATATATCAGCATAAATACACATGTATGTGACTGAAGTGACACAAAAAATTTTGAAAAAATGTTTTATGTAAAGAAAAAGAGAGGAAAAAAGGAAGATAACCCAAAAGGAGGAAAAGTGAAAAAGAGATGGGAGGGGAGGCAAAGAAGAGGGGAAGAGAGATGATGAAGGGAAGAGAAAGGCGGGGGAGGGAGTCGGAGAGAAAGAGGGGAGAGGAAGTCGGAGAGAAAGAGGGGAGAGGAAGTCGGAGAGAAAGAGGGGAGAGGAAGTCGGAGAGAAAGAGGGGAGAGGAAGTCGGAGAGAAAGAGGGGAGAGGAAGTCGGAGAGAAAGAGGGGAGAGGAAGTCGGAGAGAAAGAGGGGAGAGGAAGTCGGAGAGAAAGAGGGGAGAGGAAGAGGGGAGAGAAAGAGGGGAGAGAAAGAGGGGAGAGAAAGAGGGGAGAGAAAGAGGGGAGAGAAAGAGGGGAGAGGAAGTCGGAGAGAAAGAGGGGAGAGGAAGTCGGAGAGAAAGAGGGGAGAGAAAGAGGGGAGAGGAAGTCGGAGAGAAAGAGGGGAGAGGAAGTCGGAGAGAAAGAGGGGAGAGAAAGAGGGGAGAGGAAGTCGGAGAGAAAGAGGGGAGAGGAAGTCGGAGAGAAAGAGGGGAGAGGAAGTCGGAGAGAAAGAGGGGAGAGGAAGTCGGAGAGAAAGAGGGGAGAGGAAGTCGGAGAGAAAGAGGGGAGAGGAAGTCGGAGAGAAAGAGGGGAGAGGAAGTCGGAGAGAAAGAGGGGAGAGGAAGTCGGAGAGAAAGAGGGGAGAGGAAGTCGGAGAGAAAGAGGGGAGAGGAAGTCGGAGAGAAAGGGGGGAGAGGAAGTCGGAGAGAAAGGGGGGAGAGGAAGTCGGAGAGAAAGGGGGGAGAGGAAGTCGGAGAGAAAGGGGGGAGAGGAAGTCGGAGAGAAAGAGGGGAGACTAAGTTAGTTGGAGAGAGAGAGGAGACAGAGAGGGAAAGTTGGAGAGTGGGGGGAAAGAGAGAGGGAAAGTTGGAAAGTGGGGCGAAAGAGAGAAGGAAAGTTGGAGAGTGGGGGGAAAGAGAGAGGGAAAGTTGGAGAGTGGGGGGAAAGAGAGAGGGAAAGTTGGAGAGTGGGGGGGAAGAGAGAGGGAAAGTTGGAGAGTGGGGGGGAAGAGAAGGAAAGTTGGAGAGTGGGGGGGAAGAGAGTGGGGAAAGTTGGAGAGTGGGGGGGAAGAGAGTGGGGAAAGTTGGAGAGTAGGGGGAAAGAGAGAGGGAAAGTTGGTTGGAAGTAAGAAAGGGAAAGAAGAAAAAGAGTAAAAAAGAAGAAAAGAATAAGAGAGAGTTTGATTTCCTCAAATTCCAGACTTAACTGAAAAGACACTGCATATGAATCTACATGAAATAAAAAGTAGATAATCCAAGATACATTCTTTGAAATTCACCTAAAGCAAGCCAAGAGTGTCAGTGAAAATTTGAAATGGTTTCAAAAGAAAGAAGAAATAAAGAAAATAGGATTAAGTCAATGATTTATTATTGAAAGAATTTTCTTCTGAGAACAGAATATGCTTGGTTTGTTTATTAAAGCATGATAACTGATATGCACCCCAAACCACCATAACCACTCAAGAATTAACCCCCCTCCCTGCCAGTGGATGATCAAAAGCTGTGAACTGATTACAAGACAAAAGGTCAGATTACTAAGGTTTCTTCTAATTTACAACCTGTTTCATGTCGTTAAACTTCACTATTCAACATAGTCTGTGATCGTAAACTCAGAAAATTTTATTGGAGTTTAGCTGTCGCCGTCGCGTTTTACAATGATCGTTGACGAGAGGTCAATTAACATTGCAAAAGGTCCGTGCATTGAAAAATTGGTCGTTAGGACCAGGTGGTCATTGGATTCAGGGGTCCTGAATAGAAGGCACTGCTGTATGTGTGTGTGCGCATATATATGAATATATATCTCGGAGAGAAATATGTAAAAGCAAAACAAAAGTATACTTGAATTTACTTGTTCTGGTATGAGTAGAGGTGGAAAACCCTTCAAGACCTTTGTTCACGCAGCAAAGACATCATATTATCAGAGAGAGAGAGAGAGATGGAAGCAAGCTAATTGCTCTGCTGATCCAGTGTGTATATATGTATTTATATATGCTTGTTGTGTGGATGTGTGTTGATTTAACGGAAGAAGATATCCAAACAGTATATATATATATATATATATATATATATATATACACACATCCAAATGCACATCTGCACAGAGGCAGATAAACATTAATAATTACTCAAGTATTCACAAATAGAAGTGTGCAATATATATAAATTATGGCTTTATCATCTCACAGCAGGTGTAGGATTCTTGGATTTTCAGAAATGACTCAATCTCCTCTTCTCGCAGGCCAATTTATCTCCAATCAAATTGATTTTACTGGCCTCCCCATTATAGCGCGGGTTCACGTTATAAAGTGGGTGGATGGCAGACCCCAAACAATTAATCTCCCTCCAAAATAGCTGGATCTAGCGCCAAAATAGCTGGATCTAGTGCCAAAATAGCTGTAATGCGGTGTTGCCTTTCTTGAAACCCTCTACCCATGTTGTAACGGGGTACCCCAGTATTTATTTCTGTATCTCACAATAACCTCATTGTACAGAAAGCAACTGAAGTGTCAGAAGCTGAAATGGTAAATGTATCGCAACATTTGGGAAAGTTTTAAACTTGGGTTCAGAGGCAGAAGAATTGGTTCAATCGAGTGTTCCTATGAATATTTGGGATGATATTTCAGTACATATATAATTATCATACCTGGAATATCATAAAATCTTTGTTTTCTAAATTAAACGTTTAGAAGAAATGCTTTCAGGTCTTCATACTGCAGCATGATGTATATCATTAATAGTACAAGAATACGAGTTATTTAATGAGACTTAACGAAATGTTATTTTCCAGCATATCTTTTGCCTTCCAACTCTTCTCTTTGTACGCAGATTCCAGTCCATTACTCGAGGTGATTTCCCGCTCTCTATAAGTGTATTTATGTTCCAGGTCCCTATCCTGGTTTTTTACTTTGTTGTTGAAAGGATGTTTGGCGACTGGCTTTCCGTAAGCTTTCACCAGCATGTGTCATGAGCCCTTCTGGAGACAAATCTTCCTGACCAGGCTCTTGCTGACATCATGCTGTTGGGGTTTCAATAGCAAGTAGGCTTTATGGACAAGAGTCATCTACGTTTCACAAATCCCATATTTTGAGTTAAAACTAATCTACCATATTTTGTCACTCCACATTGCATTTATTAAAATCTTCTCCCTTTCCTTCAACCTAAATAATTGTATTTTATATATACATATATATATATATATATATATATATATATATATATATAAAACAATGCATAATCACTCTATCTTGCATGTATCAAAATCTTCTCCCTTTCTTTCAACCTAAATAATTGTATTATATACATATATATATATATATATATATATATATATATATATATATATATATAAAACAATGCATAATCACTCTATCTTGCATGTATTAAAATCTTCTCCCTTTCTTTCAACCTAAATAATTGTATTATATACATATACATATATATATATATATATATATATATATATATATATATATATATATAAAACAATGCATAATCACTCTATCTTGCATGTATTAAAATCTTCTCCCTTTCTTTCAACCTAAATAATTGTATTATATACATATATATATATATATATATATATATATATATATATATATATATATATATAAAACAATGCATAATCACTCTATCTTGCATGTATTAAAATCTTCTCCCGTTCCTTCAACCTAAATAATTGTATTATATATATATATATATATATATATATATATATATATATATAAAACAATGCATAATCTATATACAAAAATACAAAATTCTAATATTTATTGACAATGCAGCCTGGGTTGATGCAAATGTCCTAAAACTGAGTAAACACTCATCCATCACACCATGATTTGTTCATTCATTTTCGTCTAACATACTTATAAGTCGACTGGTAGAGATGTCTAAATAGATTAAAATAAATATGATCAGAATTAGATTTGAATCGACTGAGAAAGATAAGGAACAGACACAGAGAAAGAAACAGACGGCTGCAAATACCAAGGCAGATAAATTGGAACAAGAGGAGAAACAGATACGAACAGACAAGGAGAGAGAGAGTTTTATCTGTCATAAAGTTAAGGACCCGTTCTAAGTGATCTGAACCTATTGATAGCGCTGTTATTCAGACAAAACCTAATTTTTGGTGACACAGAAGTAGGTTGATGAAGAAACAGCTCACATCAGTGACTCTCAAATTGTGTGCTGTGATACAAGTGTGTGCCACAACTATCTCCCAAGTGAGCTGTGCAAATTTTCTCAAACATGTACTTTGAACCCTGAACACGTGCAGTATGGGTTATTATGTCTGTCCCGTTACCACCAGAGTGGTCAAGCCAGTGGTTTTATCACTTTTTAGTGACAGCTGAAAAGAAAAAGGATGTGCTGATTTGAAAGTGTCTTCCGCTGACTACTGAAATGCTCTCCTCTAATTCATTTCATCTTTACACTACAGTGACGTAAAGTACATTCCTTCATTATTATTTCAAAGTTTATTGTTTATTCATATTTTAATACGGTAAAGAGTTGGTGTACCACATAAGTTGAATATATTTCTTGCTATGCTTTCATATAATAGAGTTGGAAGACCACTGATTTACATGGAAAACAGCAGAACTCAGATGTGTCACCTCTGTCCACAAGCAACCGAACCTAGAATTGCAGGAAACTCTTCCAATAGTTTTAGTCATCAGGAAGGACAATTATTTTGACATTGTCTTATTGCAGTAGCACATTAGCTTCAGACAAGTTTTGTTCCAAGAAGCCTTTTTTAGAACTTATCAACAGCGACTGAATAAAATACTCAGTATAACTAATACGTAAATTTCCCATCCCAGTCAATAACTGTAATGTCAAAATTTGAACTTGGGTATAAAGAAAAAAAAAATCCAAAAGAATAAATATGGTCAGAATAAATTCTATTTATGACATCATTGAAAAACATCTAAAATAGAGTTAAAAAAGAAACATCTAAATTCAGGAAAATTAATAAAAACAGTCAAAATAAGGCTCATTAAAATCAAAAAAACATTTTTTTTCAAATGAAAAGATATTTGAAAAGGGGTCTAATGAAGTACTGATGTCAATTTTAAAGTCTGCAGAGACGATGATGGTATGTCCAAGAGCATCAGAACACACAAGCACAAATAAAAAAGGATAGAACACTTTGCCACCACCTTTGATGGCTACTGTTGTTCAATTAGGTTGCTTTCTGCTGTTATTCTTAAATAACACAATGATTTGTATCCAAGAGCATATTTCTCTTTTCAGAGAGTTTTTGGGACTATTGAACTCGTAAAGATGCCATTGCGATCAATCCAGGATAGTATTTGCTTTTCTCTCACTAGATATGGTCAGCCAACCCATATCTGGAGAGAGAAAGACAGATGGGCTATGGATAATGGACAGGGAACGCTGTTGGAAACTGAGAAAGCTCAAAGAAGCAGCACCCATTAACATGTAGACTGAGTGTATATCAGACAAGTGCAGAGTCCAACCCCATGTCGTTTCTGCTACTCAACAGGGACCATCTATAGAAACGCAGGCTTAGCAAAGGAAGGGAAAGATATCACCTAAATTCTACATTATAAACTTTGCTACCATTGGAGAAAAAATTCTATTTGCCATCATCATCTTCGGATACTATCCCTGATGTAGGCCATTGAATGGATCATCAGAAACATGTCAAAATCATGAAAAACGATGAGTTCAATCATTGAAAAAAACTATAGGCAGTATATTTCCTCTTCTTGATGGATTAAGTTTTATGTGTATGTTTATATATATATATATATATATGCTGTCTATCTATTTGAAGATATTTATAGATGGATGTTTGGTAGATTAAGTATTAAAATCAATCATTACACTGAAATTTTCTAAATAACTCTTAACTTCTTGTCAGGAATCTTTAACACAGCTGATCCAGACAAATAAGGATTTTTATGACAAAGATGGAAACAAGAATGGTTGTTAGTGCAAAACCATGTACATTAATACCTTGGTTGGCATTGTAGATGTGTTCCTAAGAAAATGCAGTATTAAATGAAAGAGCATTATACCAGGTCAATATAGAGATAATATATAATTACCATCACAGTCAATAACTGAACAATCATAGCATCAGAATTTGAAGTCATGTAAAAAAAATTCCATCAAAGAATAAATATGGTCAGAATAGATTCTACTAATGACATCACTGGCATTTTCCACAGGAAAACATTTGAAGTAGAGTAAGAAAAACATCTAAATTCTGGAGAATCTAGATTTTATCATTAAACTTGTCGAAATAAGGCTCTGAAAAGCATCTTTTTTTTTTTTTTAAATAAAAATTTTTTAAAAAGGATCAAGAGGAATACTGATGACAAAATGGTATGGCCAGGAGTGGTGGAATACACAAAAAAAAACACATGTGCAAATAAAAACTGCTAGAATCCTTTGCCATCTATGACTGTTCAATATTATGCCAGGATTCATTTTAGAACAAATGATGTCATTGTTAAGTTGTAACATGTTGGAATGGATAAGTGTTATGTATCTCATTTGAGAGCAACTTTCCAGAGCTGGAGAAATATCATTACTTATCTGTATGTAGCTACAGGATAGATTTATGTGAATATGTTTATTCTCATACACATGGTACATTAACCAAAGTGTACAGTAAACAGTCATTTCAGAGACTGTCCATGATGCTGTCTCATCATTTACTTCTGAAATTCTACATGACTGAATTTATCGAATCGCCGTATCCCCCACAAATCACTTGACCAACCAGCCAAGTGGGCTACAGATACTACTCTCTTTGCTCTTCTACATGTTCCTGTTTTCAAGTGCTCCTCAAGCTGAAACCTTGAATATTTGGGGCTACAACCATGAAAATTGGAAATTTAGGAAGCTACAACCTTGGAAATTTGCATGACTACACCACAAGGCACCATCAAAAAACTTCTTTTTTTTTTTCAGATTTTATATTTATTATGAGACTTGCATCAATCAGTCAAACTGTTTTGAGTTTACAAGTTCCATCTAATTGATTTATTTACTAGAATACAAACCACTGTATTTTCAACAAACACACATATACATACATATATATATATGAGAGAGAAAGAGACAAAGAAACATTGTGTATATTTGGTGTTAGGGCTTGTTCTGCATGGTTGGTTGAAATAAAAGGCCACCAAATACAAGAGAGGACAAAAAATGAGTCCAGACCAATCTAATCTCATTTTTACTCTTGATAGAATAAGCTTCTATCAGTTTTCAAAGTGAAAATCTAATCCCTTATAAGTCATTGCTTTTTTCCTCTTCTGATAAAAAACATAAAGGACACAGAAAATAAATTTACATATGGCTTATTAGACAACAGACAGAACAGTCAACCAAAAGACCATTGAATGGAGAGATGGTCACTAAATCATCTGGCCATCTGTATTTTTGGTTTCCCATTTGAGAGTCTTGTTCAGTGATCAGAACAGTGAACTGGTAGGAAAAAGGTTCAAAGACGAAGCACACATTAACATGTTGCCTGAGTCTATATCAGACAAGTATGGAGTCCAGTTCAGGATCTTTACCACAGACACGAGTAAGGGGCACCCAGGGAGAGCATACCTCTGCAAAAACCATTGAGACCTGGATGAAAATACGAAGCTACAATGCAGGAGGGTAACTGAAGAAAAAAACTCTATTGACTTATCAAACTCCATTGGCTAAGGTTAACCAGTGATAATTCACATTATTACATTACCATTCCATGTAAATAGTAAATTGATGGCTGTAAAGAATGAGGTTCCATTTTAAATTCCAGTCTAGGTTCAGTCTCAAATTAGTCAGAGAGAAAAAAAAGCAATGAGACTGTATCGGTAAATATATATCTTTTGTTAAATATGTGGGGAATGAAAGATTTTGATTTTTTTCAAGAAATATACTTCAAGTGAAGTAGAACTAGAATATTTATACCTTACTTAAATGAATCACCATAGCTTGCACAAGTATGAGAACAATTATCTAAAAAGATATTTTTTATCTGAAATTATCAGAAATATATCTTTTAGACATTGTTGGTTGGTCAAATATTGCTGGAGAGACCCGAAAAGGCACTTTTTTGAAAAAATGAAAACAACATTTTTAAATGGATGCTTAGTGGTGTACTCAGGTAAATTCTCATGGCTCTAGCCCCAATACTGAAGGCAAGAGAGTCCCAAGACACACAGACCTAAGCAAAGAGAGAAAAATCTTGGCTGGTTGATCATGCAAGTCATTTGTGGGGCCATGATGATTCAATAGTAAGGAAACGAAGCATTTTATGGAGTTATTTCATATAGATATAAATGGAATTCCATTTCATTTAATGCAGATGAATAAAAAACATTGAAATATGAATATTAGCTCTTCTTGATTATTTATTATGATTCTGTTGAATTCTTTTAGTGTTTTTATCTTCAAAAAGATAACAAGTGATATTAATCTAAACATGGTTGGTATGAATCTACAAAAGTAACAGGCCTTATGCCTTGGGCAAATATCCACTAAAATCAATGCATTATCATATATGGAAAATTACAATGATATGAATATATTCAAGTGTTTATTTTGATGTGAAGAGGAAACTTGTTTGGACTTTATAAATATTAAATCCTTATATAAGATTGAATTAGATTTCAGCTCCTGGGACTTGTCCTTTCCACTGGAGTAGGTTAACCTTATGCTCAAGTCACCAGTAATCATGGCTCTGTGGTTATAATAAATGGCCTGATTCTTCCATATCTCATCCCTCCTCCCCCTAAATATGTTCACACTTGGTGCTGTTACTACATCTTTGAGGGAGCTGTTCCGAATTTGCACTATACACTGTGTGAAGCTGTTTCTTCTCAGCTCTGTATTACATCTCTTCATCTCAAATAATTTTTCATCTCCACTCGTCTTTGTCTGGGTTTCTTTCAATTCCAAATTTGGTCGACAAACCATTCCATACATTTTGCTCAGGATTTTAAATCATGGTCTAAATAATGTCCATCCTCAATCTCTTACATATAGATATATTAAAGAATTGTCTAGCAGGTCTGGTTATTCACTCAATATGGAGACCACTGTCTTTTGGCAGTATGTCATGTTAAGGTGATCAATGAAAAAAATTCGGGAAAAGGAGTGATCAATGCAAGTTACTGCTTTCGCCTTTAGCTGGGTGGTGATCACTAAAGGGTCCAAATTTTTTTTGAATAAGCATGAATGCAAACTAAGGGACCAATTTTGCATAAACTCAGATTGTAAATTGAACACTCAATTGAAAACTTATTGAGTTTTTAGAGAAAAAAAAGAGTTATTTGAAGACATAATAAGGAGTAAACATTTGAATTTACAAGACACATACACAGCCAGGCAGAACTACTTAAAAATGGAAGAAACTTATATTAACAGTTTTGATTGATGGTTTCCAATTTTTTTCGACAATTTCTTGGACAAACATTGACTTTACACTTGTTAGAGAAATTCATAGCTGCAAATATCTGTAATTTGATAAATAGAAGGGCTGTTCGAACTCATTAAGTTGCTTTATTCAGAATCAAAAACAGGATTCTGAATGGCAGATTTACCATTTGGCAGAATAGGCTCAAGCCTGGGGATCCTGGAGGGAGGGGAGCCCAACCCCAGAGCAAAATAAAAATGGTTTGACTGAGTGTATACGTCAGTTTTGGGGATGATATTTCAGTATTTTTGCATATATTTTTTACACATCGAGAATTCAAGAAATTCTTTTTTGCTTTCTATATTAGGTTCCAAATTCGAACTAAATGCTTTCAGGACTTTTATCAACACCAAAAAACAGTGTAGTTCACCAAGGGAGCCACATGGGTAGATAATCTCAGTGATGAGAGATATCTATGATATGAAACTTTATCACAAATTGGCTCACCTTTTTCAACAGAAAAGACTACATCAAAAGAGAAAAGCAATAAAAACAATCTAGTAAGCCTAAATGTAAAATGTCATGAGAAATGATTAGAATAAAAAGAATTGCTTTCGTATATCAAAGGTGAATTAAAAGGTGCTCTGTAATACTACATCAAGTAATCATAGTTTACATTGATGACACTTGAAGAGCCAATACTGTAAGACTTCAAGATATACAAAATAGCCATAAGTAAAATGATTTTCAGTTTTAGGAATTTATGTGCCCCAGACAATAAGATCAACCCCATTGATAGAAAACTAATTATATCATCACTGCTAGAAGGGATTTTAAAAATCATTTATATTTATTTATATATATATATATATATATATATGTATGAATGTATGTATATATATATATATATATATATATATGTGTATGTATGCATGTATGTATATATATATATATATATATATATGTATGTATGTATGTATGCATGTATATATATATATATATATATGTATGTATGCATGTATGTATATATGTATATATATATATATATATATGTGTATGTACATATATGAGTATATATATAAATATATAAATATATATATAAATAAATATACATATATATATAAATAAATAAATATATATATAAATAAATAAATATAAATATATATATATAGATAAATATATATATATATAGATAAATATATATATATATATAGATAGATAAATATATAAATATATATATATATATAGATAAATATATAAATATATATATATATATAGATAAATATATATATATATATAGATAAATATATATATATATATAGATAAATATATATATATATAGATAAATATATATATATATAGATAAATATATATATATATATAGATAAATATATATATATATACATATAGATAAATATATATATATATACATATAGATAAATATATATATATATATAGATAAATATATATACATATAGATAAATATATATACATATAGATAAATATATATATATATATAGATAAATATATATATATATATAGATAAATATATATATATATATAGATAAATATATATATATATATAGATAAATATATATATATATATATAGATAAATATATATATATATATATATAGATAAATATATATATATATATATAAATAGATATATATATATATATCAATAAATATATATATAAATAAATATATATATATAAATATATATATATAAATAAATATATAAATATATATATATATATATATATAAATATAAATATGAAAATATATATATAAATATATATATGAATATATATATAAATATATATATAAATAAATATAAATATGAATATATATATATAAATAAATATAAATATGAATATATAAATATATATATATATATATATATATATATATATATATATATATATATACAAATATATACATATAAATATATATACATAAATATATATATATATATATATATAAATATATATATATAAATATATATATATAAATATATATATATATATATAAATATATATATGTAAATATAAATATATATATGTAAATATAAATATATATATATAAATATATATATATATATAAATATATATATGTAAATATAAATATATATATATAAATATATATATATAAATATATATATATGTATATATATAAATATATGTGTGTGTGTGTGTTCGTCTGTGTACATTAACACACTTCTCATTCTCTATTCTTGAAATTACATATGTACACGCTCATACACAGCCACAATAACACGTTACTTGCTCTCCATTTATAAAAATATTTATACAACCAAATGGATAAACCACAAACTTACCCATGAACTACTACACAAAAGGTCCACAAGATGGTTTAATAAAGTATCGCAGAATGTGGATGGAGGTAATCAGCAGAAGATCAATAGAAAAAAAAAATTATGATAACACAAAGAGACCTTTACTTTTTTATAAAATTTTCTCTGCAACTAAAATTAGGATGAAAAGAAATATATCCATATGTCATATAAATGAATCACCATAGCCTGTGCATGTATACAAACTAATTACCTAAAAAAAAAATAGATCTTCCACTGAAATTATCAAAGAGATTATCTAAAATTATCTTTAAAAAAAAAATAGAAAAAAAGATCTAATATTGAAAAAAAAAAAAAGGCCAAAATGACCAGAGGGACACAAAACGTGATAGTGCCTGGTAGTGTTCTCAAATTCAAGGCTGTAAATACCAAAATTTTACCTGGAGTGCCCACAGACACACGGACACTAAAGAGAGAAGAATCTGTAGCCCACTTAGTTTGTGGGTTGGCCATTTGTAGGACTCTGATGATTTGATACGAGTAAAAAAGAATTCAAATTGACACTTCAACCCAGAGAGAGAATAACCAGTTAAAAATCTTTGAGAGATTTCCTTCAACAAAGATACGGTCTTCATTAGGGTTTAAATCTTTTGGTTCAATACACAAAATAACTACAAGCTTGACAGCTGCAGGGTCAAACTCCATTCGTACTTCTATTCTAACTGAAGATGGTTACTGTAACTTTTGTATTGTATATGAAATAAATAAAAAAATTATTTAGTGCCAATGTATCTATTAGAATGAAATGAAAGCCCTTGTATATTTAAGATAAATTTTGTAGATATTTAAGACCAGTCAGTGTGGCTCAGTCGGTAAGAAGCTAACATTCACATGGTCGTGATTTGGTAAGAGGCTAACATTCACATGGTCGTGATTTGGTAAGAAGCTAACATTCACATGGTTGTGATTTGGTAAGAGGCTAACATTCACATGGTCCTGATTTGGTAAGAGGCTAACGTTCACACGGTCGTGATTTAGTAAGAGGCTAACATTTACACGGTTGTGATTTAGTAAGAGGCTAACATTTACACGGTTGTGATTTAGTAAGAGGCTAACATTCACACGGTCGTGATTTGGTAAGAGGCTAACATTCACATGGTCCTGATTTGGTAAGAGGCTAACATTCACACGGTCGTGATTTGGTAAGAGGCTAACATTCACACGGTCGTGATTTGGTAAGAGGCTAACATTCACATGGTCCTGATTTGGTAAGAGGCTAACATTCACACGGTCGTGATTTGGTAAGAGGCTAACATTCACATGGTCGTGATTTGGTAAGAGGCTAACATTCACACGGTCCTGATTTGGTAAGAAGCTAACATTCACACGGTCCTGATTTGGTAAGAAGCTAACATTCACACAGTCCTGATTTGGTAAGAGGCTAACATTCACACGGTCGTGATTTAGTAAGAGGCTAACATTCACATGGTCCTGATTTGGTAAGAGGCTAACATTCACAAGATATTTATGATATATCATGGTGGGGAAATGCTAATTTTATCTTCATCTAATCATTCCCTACCCAAGGGATTAGCTTGTTTTGGCTTTTCACTGGTTAGTTTGCCACCACCATCAAAAAATGAAAAATTAAAAAAAGGAAATAACTAATCTATAAATATCACTGGAAATTGTCATGATTCTCTACCAATTCAACCCCTGATAAAATGCAGGGAGAAACAAAATTAATTGCGTGTGTGAATATTGTTCCCAGCAGAGTTCAACAAAGCTCTTAATAAAGCCAATCTTGATTCCACAGAGCAATCAAACTCTTTGACCTTTTATTAGGCACATTAAGAGAAAAGCATTTTTTTTTTGTTTTGTTTTGTTATCAGAAACTGTCAACCAACACTGTCAACATATGTTTCTTCAGTTTGAAACTAGGTCTGGCTGGCTATTTGTGTATGCATCTGTCAACCAAAACTGTCAACAAGGGTTTCTTTGGTTTGTGACGAGGTCTAGCTGGCTATTTGTGTATGTATCGTACATACAGGCCACACAAATGGAGCTAAAGGATTGAAAATTTAAATATTTACTCGTTGTGCTTAAAAAAAAGTCTTTCCTTGTCTTCTGGCCCCCAATTCAATCCGCATTGTAAGTATACATTAAATCTATCCCTTAGTTTGCGTTGAACAACTTTCACCCTTTTCAAAATTCAGAGGTTTTATAACTGATTACTCATCACTGACTCTAAAAAAAGAGAAAGAATTGATCTTTCCGTTGATCATCCCCAACACAGCAT
The DNA here is from genome assembly GCA_963457665.1 of Thysanoteuthis rhombus. Classification (NCBI taxonomy): domain Eukaryota; kingdom Metazoa; phylum Mollusca; class Cephalopoda; order Oegopsida; family Thysanoteuthidae; genus Thysanoteuthis; species Thysanoteuthis major. Next base: position 36,476,341 of record OY735222.1, read on the forward strand.
GCTGCCAAAAGATGTTGGTAATGTGACAGTTTCTATTGGATAACCTAACCAGACCTGTTTTTTTTTTTGTTATTCAAATGTTCTTTGCTTCGTTTAACCCGGTAGCCAAGCAGGAATGCGAGTAAAGTGGCCGGAATTTTTACAATGAATATTCATGGAGAATATCAATACAGAAGACTGATTAAACTAATAGGCATTCTATATTCAAATATATATGTTAAAAAAGAAATAAAAAGTAGCCATTAGTTGGTCGTAAAACATAAAACGGAAACAGAATCTGTATGGGAAAGACGCTCACAAGAGAAATGGCCAGGAAGGGCACGATGATGATGATGATAATGATAATCATATTAACGACAAGTTCTCAAAAGTAACAACAAAGCATCCGGATTTGAATTGAAAGCTGCTCATTATATATATGGATCAATAGATATAAACACTAGCATAGTACCCATAAAAAATAAAAGGATTATTTCTGTTATGTATGGATAAATTATATAAATGTATGTGTATTTATTCATTTATTAGGATGAAATTAACTCGAACGCCAGGATGGATGTTTTTGGGGGGTTAAAATTCGGAAAAAATACCAAATGTCTATTAATCATGAAAATGTGATTTTTCTCATGTAAATTTAGTTGCTTTCATTCAATGAAATCGCCATTCTGGAATTATGTCAGTTTTGAGGAAAACTAAATCTTTAGGGTTTCAGCAAGGGTTTTCATTTATATGTAACTTTAATGTTGAGCAGCACATGAAATTACTTTATAAATTTTGCCTATAATTATGCACTTTTTTGGTATTATCCAATATATAACTATTTTGGGGGGGATTCATACATCTATATATTTGTTTTGTATATCAAAATTTACTTACTTTTTATAAAAAAAATTTGATCTCACTATGATTACAAAAACTTTTTATTGTGAAAAAGATAATTTTTCATGTTACGTACTAATATTTGGAAAAAAAAGTTGAAACTTTACCAACTGGGTGATTTTGCCAAATCAATGTAACGTAAATTTGTAATTGCTTGAATTGGTCACTTACATTTCATTTTTTTTTTCATACAAGTTAAATATGAGTTCTAAGGGAATTTATGCATCACCACCACCCAGTGTTAGCTGTGAAACGACAAAAGAGAAAAAAAAGAAAAATAGTACATACAGCTCTAATAACCACTTGTAAAAGAGCTACCCGTCCGATTCTATTTCAAAATGCTACCACTAGAAAAGACAATTTTCCACACTGCCAGAAAACAAGTAATGTACTAAATTTACCACAAAAAAAAAAAACTCAATAGGCAACACTGGCAAATGTCCTCCTTTTCGGACATTCAAAAATGGCTACCTCCACCCATTGTTTTGTGGACATCCAAAGGTCCACAGACCCCAAAATAGAAACCCTAGGTTAGAATGTTCTCTTTTTTAGAAGTTCGCCAAGTTCACTTACAGAGAAGATAGAAGGCCAAGACTGAATTCTTGTGGACACAAACTAAGGAACCAATTTAGGATAAACTTACATTGCAGATTGAAGCCTCTCTATAGACATATTCTTCAAGAGAAAAACATTTTCCCTTATCCCCCAGAGGAGTATGTGTGCAAAATTTTGAGTCTCTACAATGAACAATGTGGACTGCCACAAAAGGATGGTACACATTGTGTAGCTAATACCCCATAACAGACAATATTGTTGGAACTTGTTGCCTCTGTTCTGGATGTGATTAATAGCATAACAACATTGAAATTGTTTTAAACTGTAGAAAAATATAACTGCATTTTACTGTTTGTATGTTGTTCAACAGATGTAATAATAATGATGATTGTTTGAGAAGAGGGACAAAGGAAACGTTGCTGAGTAATGACATCCTGGCAATTAGGATACAATTTTATGCTCATTATCAACCATGCACAAGCTTGGCACAATGGTTAAGGTATTGGACTAACAACCGCTTAGGTATGTGTTCGAATAACACCTCTTATTTTCATCAATTTAATAAATCAGTTTAGTTCAGCAAGGCTGAGCTGAAACAAATAAATAAATAAGCAAACTAATTTGGTGACACTGGTTTTATATATATGTTATTGAGAAATGAATATATGATCTAAAAAAAATATACATAGAAAATTATATCTGAAATGATCTCTAGTTATTACACAGTGAATATCTCCTTTGGCCTAGTCAATGTTAATATGATAAATAATTGATGAAAATTAGGTAGCTGCAAGAATCAAACCTGCAACAGATAGGGTAGATGCTTCAAGGTAGCCTTGCTCTTAGCATTGAGCTAAACAGCCACCAGTTATACAAAGACCCAAATCACAGTTTTATGAAAATTAGAAGTTGAAGAACACAATCTCTGTTAATCTCCCTGAGATTGTAAAGTTTTTAACCTTGTTTTCTGCTGAATGATAAATAGCATCTCTGACTCAGAAACAAATTCCTGGTTCCGCCCCCAAATTTAATCAATTCTTCCATAATCTATAGCTTCCCTTTCCACAGATTTCCATTGAAATTCATTGAGAACTTTCAGAGATATTGTGGTGACAAACAAACAGGCAGACAGACATGAGTGACTACATATATCTCTTCCAACTTAGTGGGCAGATATGAAAAATACAAAAAGTAAGTAAACTTTATATCATAACTTGTGTCTGCAGTCTTCACCAAATATTTTTTAGCCAATCAATTCCAAAACATTACAGACTGACCAATCTGGAGATGGGGGTACAGAGGAGCATAATTATGAATGAATGATCGATAAGCTGAATAAGTACCAAGTGGCAGGAAATGATGAGTGAGACATCACAAAATAGGATATATATATATATATATATATATATGTGTGTGTGTGTGTGTGTGTGTGTGTGTATATGTGCCTAGTGGTGCAGCAAAAAGACCATGACCAGCCATATGAAATTTGATAATATTATCTTCTTGGGGTCAAACATAGGTGGCTAGACTTCTCTTAGATCTCATCCTTTTGTGCAATGTACCATTGTTCCAAACATTAAGCTGTTTTTTTTATAGAAGTAGGGGAAGGAGATATCTTTCCCCTGGGCACCTTGAATAAAAACTTATCACACCGAGATTGAAGAATAAAACACAATACAGAACTAGACAGCACTCAGAGAGCGTATATCGCTGCCAACACTATTATCACTACAAACTGAATGAAATTCAGTTTGTATATAACTACAACTCTAGGGAAATAACTGTGAAAAAATCCCATGACCAACACTTCTAGAAAATCTAATTCATTGAGAATTTTCAGAGATATTTAATGAAGACAAACATGAGTGGATACATAAATAAAAATACGTCTTAATTGAAAAAAAAATACCTTGGATCCGCCCCAAAATTTAATCAATTCTCCCTTACCCCAGGACCCTACTCTACCAGGAACTTCCATCAAGATTAATTGAGAACTATCGAGGATATCATGTGAACATGAAGCTTTGATGCAATGGTGGAAACAGCAAAAAAAAATTCCTAGATTCACAACAAAATTCAAAAAATTCTTCCTGGGCCTATGGCCAATATTTCCATGAATTTTCATTGAAATTCATTGAGAACTATTGGGGATATTGGACAAAAAGCTGGACTGATTAACAGAGGAGAGACGAGTGAATACCTCTTTCAACTTCATTGGCCAAGGTAAATAACAAAATGTATATCATAACATTATAAGCTTGAGAACTCATATAGACTTGATAAATGTCAAGTATACAAGAAAGAATTTTCTCTACAATATCCCATGCTGAGAGGAGAATGCTTCTTTATATGTGGTCAAATACAGGGTTGATAGGCATCTGCCAGTGTGTGGGACATATGACTCAGTTCAGACGTCTTCTATGTAGCATTTAACAAGCATCAGGACAAGGGATTAGGGGGGTAATAGCGGAAGTGCTCGAATCGTTGAGTAACATGTGGAAAACAGATGGAAATGAAGAAAAACAAGTCTAAGAACACAAGACAAGTCAAAACCTGGGCTCAGTGCAACACTCTTGGGTTGTGTTCAACAAGGAAATTGATTATATCAACACAACTGCCACCCACTAGATGTGCTAGAGTGCAGGCAGAGAAGGGTCATTGCTTAACTATTTCAAAATAGCTGTCACATTGAAAAAAGTTTATTTCAACAAACTTACACAGCTTCAAAATCAACAGAATGTGGACCAAATATTGATATCAAAACTCATACACTCACATTTGTCCACACAATATCTCTATGATTTCCAATGACATTTTGTAGATCCTGTGTATCACGGCCATATGTCCACAAAATATCTTCAAAAGTTCTCAATGAATTTCAATGACATTTTGCAGAAGGGTGGGCAATGGGCCAAAGGAGAATTGATTTAAATTTGGCTTGAATCCAGCATATTCTCAACAGTTACCTCGCCTGCATATATGAACTGATTTTCAAGTTAAAGAATTTTATCCAGTTTATTGATGAACAACATAGGATGCAATTTCAAAACAATCAAGATTCCCTCTAACACATCACCATGTCTTCCTCAAGAATAGCAGAAAAATAATACATTTTGATCTTTGCAAGATACAAAGGGGAAAATTTCAAGAAGAAACAAACATTTTTGCATTACGAAATCAAATAACTAAAACTGTCTTTCTTGTAAGAGTTAACAATTTTCTGTTCCAAGTCAAATTGATTACTGCTAAATGCGAAAGAGACAAAATATGAGTTATACATATTTGTCTATGACAAAGTCATTAGTTTATGATGATGTCAGATTGGTAACCTTCTTACCAATTTTTGCTAATTTGAAATACCAAGGCAGCGCCTGTACTATAAGTACATGTTTGGAAGGGAGCTGGACTTTATGGTATCTAGAGAAGCTTCCATAATTGTTATGTAAAATAATGTTTTATCTGTATAATGAAACCATGGCTTCAAAGAATTTTCAGTTAATTCTCTTCTCAGTGTTGCCAATTTAGATATTTCATATATAAGTTTAGATCTATAATTTTAGATAATAGATCTATAATCTGTATTTTATCATTTATTTTTATTAGATTTCTTGAAAACTGCTAATCCAAAAAACTTTACACTCAACACCAAACTGTCTTGTGTGCTGACCTATATATCTGGCAAGAGTCAATACAATGGCCAGTTGTTGGGTAATCACAGTGCATATATACACACGGGTGGAGATTTGTTCAATCGTAATGAGAATTAGATCGACATACTGCTGCCAAAAACAACCACTTCCTCAAATGGCTGGAGGCTTTGCTTGCAGAACAGCCATTGTTTTTTACTAGGATTCCATAAAATTCCAATTTTTCTCAACATGGAAAATGACCAATGCACTATATATCTACCTTACTTTATTGCATTTCTATAAGCTCATAGTTGAAATCTGGCTGCACTGATCAACTCTGTAGGTTCTCCACATTGGGATCTGGTCTCATCTGATCTGATCATTATTATATATGTATACCAGTTTGTGGATAGATTTCTATGTTGAATTAAGAATTTTAATTCCATTTTTTTTTTTTAGATTTTTGTACTCAGTCAAGACCTTCGAGTAGAAGGTTTATCTAGTCATTGCAGGTGACTCCAATCTTAAACAATAGTATGTTTGAATTCCCAACTGCCCTGCAAAAATATTGCCGAGGGCCAAAGGTTGATGTCCCACTCGTTATTTGATGTTTATTTGCGATAGGATTTCCTGATTCAAGCCTTCGCCAAGGACTCAGTTGAAATAATTTCATACCTAGGATTGAAACACTTCCAATTGTTTCATCTTTCCATGTCATGTGCGTGTGTACATACAGAATTGTAAATTTTTAAGATCATGCCTTCCTGATAGCAGATTCAAATTTACAGTAATATTCAATAACCAAGATTAAATTCCTTCTGCTACATCTAGGATATTTTTTTTTTCAAACTGGTTACTCTTCCAGAACACAGGATACAAATTTGCAAAAATGTTCAATAATCAGGATCAAAACTATTTGATTGGTTCCATTTTTCATTTCCAATCTTGATAGACAGTTTTGTTTTTTCTTATTCCTGTAGGCTCCTTGCGGAGCATAGGGCGATATTAGAGTTTCAGTAACAAGTAGGTTTTATAGGATGGAGTTGCTAACCCCATACTCAAGATGGACTGCTTTAAAGAGCTTCTCTGCAATTTACCCGCAGCTGGATGGAAGGTGGATCCATGCCTTTCCAAAGGGAATTAATGTGAAGTGAACTCGAGCAACCTCAGGAGAAACTCAGTTTGCAGATTCTGTTTCCCATATCAGAAACCGCTACACCACCGTGCACCTCTGGAGTAATCCTAACAAGGCAGCTGAAGTTTGAAGAATCAGTCCAAATTTGGAACATATAATCGAAATCCTTCAGGAAAATCAAAGAAATATTTAAAGAAACTCTTTCAAATTTCTCAAGGCTGTCACAGAAATTCATACCAAATATACTCAAACAAAACACCTTCATTTAGGATAATTATCTTATTTATTTTATTATATGAAATCTAGTAAATTATTATTATTAACCTTTAACTATGACAAAAAGAGACACTTTTTCATTCTGACCAAATTTGAATTGGTTCATAGCATTCATAAGAAAGGAAGGATAGAGGGAGTGAACAGAGAGAAAGGAAAAAAATTTTCTCTTTTCTTACACGACTATTTACCTCCATCTTAATTTTTTGGTTCCTTTATATCACAACTTTACTCAGGCATGCTTCCTTCGGCAGTGAGTAAACAGCATAGATAAAAAACAAAGCATAAGCTTTCAGTGAGACTCAAATTCATGTCCCGGGAGGCCAGCTTAACACATAGCCACTTTTACCAACGGAGCAAAAAGCTAATGGCTGGCAGGAAAACCAAAACAAACCTTTGAACCTATTTTTCTCTACTGATCTTGTTCCCAATGTTTTGTTAACTGCTAGCTTCAGTTTCAGTCAAATAATTAATATCGATTTTGCTAGATAAAATATTGTAAATCATTATTATTAATCTTATTTATTCATATTATGCAACTTTACCTCCACCTTAATTTTCTCTTTTTTATTCCAACTTTATGTCAATCAGAGTAAAGTTGAGATAAAAAACAAGAGAAAAATGGAGATGAAGATAAATAATAATATAAAAAATCAATGATAATGAGCTTCAATTGGTTTCTTCACTCAAATCACTTTCAATTAGTAAGAAAACAGATAGAAACAATCATGAAATTGAATTTCTGATGTCTAACCAAAAAGACCTTTCCATTGAATTTCTGATGCCTAACCACGAAGACCTTTCCAGTCTTGTTAGAAAGTAAAGCTAGTGAAACTGATTTGGCCAAATAGAACAGACAAGACCATCCTTAAGCCTCAAGAGACTGAAAGAGATACAAGTCTACAAGAGAATTCTGCTGAGTATCAGGAATAGAATTCTTTATGTCTATTGGGAATTGAGGAGAACTCAAAACAATTACAATGCAAAATAAAATTCCCTTTCCTTTTGATGATTGCAATTAGAATCTTCAGAGGGAAATTCTATGGTGACTTACATAGATAACATAAATTATTGACATACTAGTTTACCCTTCTCACTATATTTAAGTGATTTTGCAATTACAATCATGTAAAAGCTTAGAATATAAAGAGAAGGTGAGAAAGTAATTCAGTTAAGAAATTGTCACAGAATTCAAATATCATTGTATATGATCATCTTTCTCTAGCTAATAATTAAATAGTCATCTAAGGGAAATAACTCTTGTATGGAAGATATGAAAATTATTACCCTTGGTGTCTAATATAAGTGGATTTCTTTAAAAAAAAAAATTAAAAAAAATAAAAAAAAAATGAAAAAAATGAAAAATGCTGATGGATTTCAAATTCTCCAGGCTGTGACAAATCCAATACTTCTATGATCCCTTAACCACTAAATAGTGAGGAAAAGGTAATTGATAACAGAAAATATTAGAATCTGGCAGTTGCAACTGAACAGTTGTCCTATATTGTTTTTTCGTAGTGGGGACAATTCTAGTAAAAAGGAATCAAATGAATTCTATCAAGAGAATTGCAAAAATAAATAAATCCAGATGCCTACATTTATATATAAGGCACCAAATCATTAAATGAAAAGACCTTTATATTCATATTGGATACAAAAAGACAGGAATACCTTGATCAGTGCTCTTTTGATTTGTACCAATTTAGACAAGGTAAATAGAATGAACAATTGAAGAAAATGGGTCTGCTGCAGGAACCAAACCTGCCACCAATAGGGTAGCCACTTCAACACAGTGATGCTCTTACCATTGAGCTAAACAGCTGCTAATGATGCAAAGGCCAAACAACTGCTTTCAACACAATTTTATTCAATTGTTTATTCTATCTACGTTGTCTAAATTGAGTGATATATCAACCGTGTAATGACAGGATATCATTCCAAATAAGTTCCTGTATAATATGACATAATTTATAATTCCTTCTGTCAAATCAAATATGTCCATTTCTCAAACATCATATATATATATATATATATATATATATATATATATATAAATACATATGCACACACATATATTTACATATCTATATAACTATAGAACTTTGACTTTGTTTATAGAATTATCTAAATGTGTACGATCCCAAACAGAAACTACAGTCAAATAGGAAAGGAAAAATAAAGTTTATCTAGGAAAAATAGACAGATGAACGAATACTGTCCAAACAGTGTCCATATCTCATGAATAACCAAGATGTTTTAAAATTTTAAATGACTAAAAAATAAGTCTTTGGAATTCAGTTTAAAATCATGTGTAAGAACATTATAAACAATCAATTATCACACAAGATCAATAAAATATGAAGGCACAGGTAAAAGTAGTAAAAGAAGTGTTTATATAATGAAGAATTATCCAGTTTATAGCAGAAATGTCGCTTTGTTTTGCAGAACCCCTGGAGAGGTTCCACAGAACACAGTTTGAATACTGCTGCTCTAAACTAAGAAATGAGAAAATATCTTTAGTTCCATAATAGAAGGCATTCAAGTCATTAATTAAATGTCAATACGGTTTTAGCAATTAGTGATTACTGAGAGAGTTTTATTGAAAATAAAGAGTTTATTATTCAACATTGACAGAAAGGCAAACATTTAAGAAAGTCAATTGGTTTAGAAAAGCAATAACCATAGCATTTTAAGGCAGTCAGCCTATAAGTGGAAGAAAACAACATTTAATAAATCATTCCCATTAGTTAATTAAAATACATTAAAAGATAATTTCTAAAAGACATGATCAAAATAACAGGTATTAAATCTTTCATTACTTGACACAAAATGCATTGTGTCTGGTTGCCAATCTACAAAACAAATCATTTTTGATATAATCAAGATTATATGAGCCTATAGCCTGAGACACAGTTATTTGCTGAATTTTGACCTCAAAATTTCATGGTATAATGTTTGATCTTTATGAATAATATTCACCACTGAATTGAGAGCACTGACAAGGAAGATAATGTTAAAAAATAGTTGTTGTTTAAAATGAATGTTTTTTCTCTTCTGTTACACTACAGACATTTTGATATATATATATCATACACACACATTCTTTTTTTGCGGGGGTTATTTTCCATGCTCAGTATTAGGAAGAGTTGGTAAAGCATTGGAACATTTGAAGCCGAACGCAGCCTCACTCATATCTAACACCGTAGCATCATTGCAAGACATGAATGCATAGTATACAGGTTCCCTTCGAACTGGTGATGGAATCCCAATGCCGCAGGAGTTGGAGACACTTTGCTTCAGAATTAGGCTTCCCAAGAAGCCATCAACACAACAACAATCCATAACAAGTCTACAGGAGAAGTTGGAGGTCATCGTTTTCTGTACGGACTACCATAAGCTACGCTAAGAAGTGCATGTAATGGCCAAACCAGATTGCAAACCTGACAGAAAAATTTCTTCCACTCCTTATCTTCAAATAAAATTTTCAACTTGACTCAACTTGTCAGTAGGGGTCATTTCCTGATACGAATCCTAATTAAAGTTGTCTACTGATATATACTGTGTTTAAAAAAATTCCACCAAAATTACATTAAATTATTATCAACAATCCCAGAGGAGTTTTCCATCCAGCCATTTCCGCAGAATGGATCATTAGTGGTGAAGGGGGAGCCAAAGGGTGGAAGGTGATCTCTCTGTGCTTTGAGCTGCTATTCTATCCTCTTTATCAGAAGTGACATTCTTGAAGGAAAGGGAGAATGTTGCTTGATAGGATGAAACTGGTAAGAGCACCCATGGAAGAAATACAACAATGCACCAATTCACCACCGACAGAAAATGTATATGAAAGAATGAAGGACCTGGCTGGGCAAAGAAAATTTTCTGGAGAAGTTTCCCACAGCAGTTGGCGATAGGTGGTGTGGCCTTTGTGCTGAATAACCCTCCAGCCTGAGCAGTTTAAAGTGGTTGACTTGCCCAGAGACCAACCCCACCCTTTAAACCGAGGATTCACATCCTACGATCCATCAAAGTAGCACAAATAAGAGCAGGGCAGCCACGTTGTTGATTTGACAGGAGTGTCCACCTCCTTGCAGATGCAAGCTAGCTATGGGTGTCCGCCATCCGTTTGCAAGAATGTTTTGACTGTGAGGCTGACCTGTGGTTAAACCATAGGATGAAAATATTCTGTATGGGTAGGTGCCTTCACTGGCATAACATTTTCACACACACACATACATTATCAGTATGAATGCATGTTTAATCATGGATAAAAATTTGAGAAGTATATTCTCTCATTATATCCCAACAAAACTAGTACACTAAACAAGAAAAAGATGGATTACCCAATAGTACATTTTAATACATTCAATCGAAAGCAGGGGTAGCCAAACCACGGCTCTCAGCCAAATGTGGCTCATTGAGATTTAAGGTGTGGCTCATGGGCTGATCTTTTTTTCTCATCGTATTTAACATAAACATTTTGAAAAATAAAATTTCAAGCTTAATAACTATCTTCCACGAATAAACTGCGACCTCTACTAAATTAAAACAAGTTCATGGTTAGTAAAGATATTCAAGATATTGATATTCAAGAATTTTAACATTAATTTTAATGCTAGATTAGAGTGAAACATTCCTTTCCACCTGTGTGGGATAGAATTGGAAGGGACAGAGGGAAAGAATTACGTGGGTTAGAAGGAAGGAATTACGTGGGGCAGAGGTATTAAACAAATTTCATATCAGCAAGGGTGACAGCAGAATGTCAGAGGACTGAGGTAATGGGTAGGGGTTTACATGTGTTCTTTGGGATCAATGAAACGTATATAAATTAACAATTTCAAAAACTACCTCCATAAATGAATATTATTGCATCCATCTATTCGTTGATATTCATATCAAATTTTGGTAACAATGTGTATAGAACTGGGATTAGCAATCTTTTTACACTTACATTTTCATCCATTGTTCGACATAGACCTTCTCCAGGATTCACCAGACCTATCACAGGCGTTTTGGAGCCGATACTTTCTAAACCTGTCTAGTTTGTCTCGCCATCTTAAATTCTGCCAGAATTGGTTTTGCATGTGATCTCTGGAGATCCATGTTGTGAGTCTTGATGTCCAGTGGTCATCTGCCATTCTTGCAACATGACCAGCCTATTGACATTCGAGTTTTTTTAATGGATTCTATGATGTCTAGGATTCCTGTTTTTTTCCCCCTAATACATTGTGCAGTCTTGAGATCATAATTCTCGCCTGTATGTGTTACATGGTTCTCAGTTCGAGGGTCAGTCCCTTGGTCAGGTCCTATATTTCTGCTCCATAGGTGAATATCAGAAGGATGCATTTGGGGGGTGGGGGATAAAGGGATTTTCTTGAGGGTTGGGCTTGCTCTATTGGAGGCTTGCCAACCTAGACTGATTTTTTTGCTAGATAACTTCTTTTGAGGATCTTATAGAGATCCGTCGTCCGAGGTTAATCACATTAACAAATAGACGTCCAGACAGATGAATGCTATACAAAAACACCCGCATTTTTTTTTTTCTTCAAAATTACAGCAAAAATCTGAAAAGAAACGCTGCAGTATCTAACATTAGAATCATGCCAATACAGTTGCACCACCTTATTGGTCATAGACACAGCAGATTTCTTGTCATATTTCCATAGATATATCAACTACTGACAGAGTAGGGTGGGGCGTAATTCAGCAATGGTGGCATTGAGAGGGTTAATCAAGCTTGCCACCCTCCACCTTCACAATCTAAAGCATAGTCCTATATTAAGACTAATGGTAATTACAAAAGTTTGGCAAAATGGAAGAAAACTCTTTCATTACATTGACAGTCATAAAAATAGCAAGAGACAGCTAATTGTTATGTTCTTTAGCAAAGAATAGAACTAATTATCAGTGGGCAGAAACCAAGTAAAATTATCATCATAAGAAATATAGACGAATTCTATAAAGAGAGATACAGATGATCCTCATTGAAACAAAGCTATTATATTACACTGATGGTATTTCTTATGAATAAAATTATAAAAATTGATCTTTCTTAGTATGATGTTTGGTTTACAAGTGTTCAAAATGAAGATTCCATATGCAAGCGAATTTAAAGTCTCTGATTTTATCTACATGAAACTAAAAATCTGATTCAGAGTAACCAAAGCGATGCATTATAACAACAGGTAATGAATGAAGATACCTCTAAACTGCACCAAGTTAAAGAATGCAAAAAAAATCATTAGATTTGTAACTTCATGATAATAGTGTGGAGCCTATATTCGCACACACATCTATTCTATATCAAAATGACTAGTTCAGAAAGTGAAGTAAATACCAAATGCTCATTATAGAGTAGATTTTCTTATTTTTTCATTTGCAAATGTAGCCATTCTGCGTGTATTCTGGTCACATCAGATTGCAGTAATTTTCTCATCAAGGGTGACTTGACAGGTTACACGATCTAGTATGATTACAACATTCACTGAAGATAATACGAAAATCAATAAAATAATGTTAAACAAAGTTAAATTCTTTTCTCTATCGTATGTGACTTTCCTCAAATTTCCACCTGGCTACCATTGACTTTGTTCTGCACGCTATACTTCGTGTTTTCAAGTTGAGAGCAGATAAGAGTTGAAAATCTACTAAATTTACATTATGATAAGCAATACTTCAAATCTGTTTGTCACACATAAAAAAAAATTTTTTAAAAAAAGGACAGAAGAGAGGTTGTGAGAATTAATACAAAAAGGGCAAGGGGGGAGAAATAAATAAGCAGGGTAGGGATATGCAAAAGAACAGGAGCTGAAGCAAAGATATTGAAAAGGGAGAATGGCTGAACCCACGAAAAAAATGTAAAATGGAATGGAATTGAACTCCCTTCAGAATGTCTGTGAGCAGAAAATTTGGTCAAATGCCACAGATGGTTGCTCCAGGCAACTGCCAGACATTTATTTCAGATACTATAGTGCTTCAGATTTCCACCTCTGGGTATACCATTTGCAAAGCAATGGCTATTTTAATAGTTTTGTCTTGAAAGTAAGCATGAAAATCTCCACACCACTTGAAAATCAACAGCTTTCAAACAATTATTTACTTATAACGGTATTCATTTTTATTTAAATGAAATATTACCAATCATCATTAATTTTATTACTATTTATCTCCATCTTTTTTTTTTTCTGTAGCTTTGTTATCGCAATTTTACCCAGGCTCAACTATTGGCAGGGATTATATCTGACTTCCCGTGAGGGATGTGAGTTCAAGCCCCACTGGAAACTTATTCTTTATTTCTGATCAAAGCTGTTCATTCACTGCAACCAATTTGCAGTCCAAGTAGATTTCAATAAAAAGCAACAGAAAGCTGAAGGTAAATAGAAGTCATGAAACGATTCATAATGATTGCTTCTCTCTTCCTGAAAATGTTAAATAATGTCTACAAGAGGCAGAGATTCTTTTTGGTGAATAAACTTTTGTCTATATAACCATGAAAATAATTTGAACACATTTGTTCTGATTTCTTTGTTCAAAATAAAGAAAATGAAAGCTTAAAATGATCACCTTAAATTCTTATTTTACCCAAACAATGAGGCAGTGGAGGAAATATTGGTTGTGAATAATACAGTCATGAAAGGGTTAAATGAAAATTGTGATTCAAATGATCACAAGAAATAAAAATGATAGCTTGCTTCATTATGAAAGCAGTCATTTACAGAATAAGAGTATTCCTGTGCTGCTTCATCATATATTAAAGATGCTAACAAGTGAACATTACTGCAAGTGTGTATCAGTAAGTCCATAGCTTGACACGGTTATTCACTGAATTTTTATCTCAAATCTCTGCATAAAGTTCAATCTATGAGATCAATATTCACCCAAGTGCAAGGAGAGTATCTTGAAATATAAATATATGTTGTGCAGAATAAAGGCTGGGGACTTAGGTACATCAAAAAGTCCCCAGCCTATATACATTGGTGTACGAGCCAGAGAAGCGGGGGTACCCCCTCCACCTTCAACCAATGAGTTCCCATATATCCACGTCTACGATTGAAATTACGAAAATAAACTTACTATATTTCTACCTGAAAGCTGATAAAATCAATCATACCATATATACAGGAATAAAAGACTGACATTTAACATAGAAAACTATGCAAATATTACACAGCATCCAATATGTTGGCATTATGATTAGGAGGCCATCTACTACAACTGGATATGGACAGTTATGGGGTTTAGATGAGTCGCAGTAAGCACTCGTGCTCCAAAATACTTTTGTAAACTATTTTTTTGTAGTTTAGCATACATAGTAGATTATTTGAGCTCAGGGGTTTGAAAATGAGAAAATAGAGGTATTACAATAACAATTTCACAGTGTCAGGTTTTACCCAGACAATACAGGACTTGGACAGACTTGGCTGTGGACAATGCACAGTGAAAGTCTACACTATTCAGAGTACTTTTTCATCAAGCTTCTTTCATTCATTTTCATAATTTTCCACCACCAACACCACGCCAATGTGAGCAGACAATCTTACTACAGGATACTGCAATGCTCCTTGACGTTTTTCAAGGCTTGCACCCGCTTGAGATTTCAAAATCATTATCGCACCCCCTTCATCTTAAACCTAAAAAATTGAATTTAAAAAAGTCAAAATTGGCTAAGTTAATACTAAAAAGTGTTGAAAAAATAGAATGTTAAAATTTATCATAAGCCAGAATTAAAGGTCTGGATCAAGATATTAGCAATATAACTATTTAATGTAATGGCTGCGGTGGTCTTTCCTCGATTAAGGTTCCGTTACATACCACTAGGGGAGCATGTACTCTAGGTCAAAAACCAGTAGCATATTGCAAGCACAAACTGTACCTCGTAGAGGTATATGTTTGATGACTAATAAGACCAACTGAATGGACAAAGGTAGTTTGTTTAACTAATCTAAATATAACGGAAACAGCTTTGAGGTGTTTTTAGCTAAGGACATGAAATTAAAAACCAAAAAGTAAATAATCATTTTTTTTGTTTCCCTTTATAAATGGACAGAGTTTATTTCTGGAAAAAAATCTACAAAAGACCAATTGAAGCAAAAGAGGCTTTATCATAGAAGCACAAAAATCACATGTAAATTTTATTTGCTTCTTGATACATCCAGAGCTGAAATTTTAAAAATAGCTGAAAGATAAAGCTATCAGTTCTGTCGAGTGCATATAATCAGACTTGATGGCATCCTCTCTCTCCCCATTGCCACTCACCCTGACACTTCCTCCTTCGACTGAGTCATTCTGACATCCAATGTCTCAAGTCACCCTACTGCCTCTCATTGTTCATCTTACATGATTAAATAACAACTCTCTTCCCAATCTCTCAAGCTATAATACTCGCGATTAATTACATAATACAACTCGTGTAAATTTCATGGTGTGGCTTTGCAATTCAACCTTTAAATTCATACACCTCTTGTAATTGATAGAGGAGCTTTTCATTATATAGCAGGAAAAATAGCGGAACTCTTCTGTGAATTGAATAAAATATGAAAAAATTCACCAAATGGTCAACGGAAGATAATTTCAATCAGAAGTTTTGTTTTTTTTTTAAATCAACATTTAATTTTCTTTAAGAATTTAAGAGATAAGAATAGAAGATAGCAATTTACAAATTTCAATATAGACTATCAGCACTTGTGAATATTTGTTCATTTATGAACTAGTATGGTACCCATCAAAAATCACAAGATTATTTACATCGGGGTTGGCATTTCTGCCTAAGATCACTGTATCCATGCGCTCTACCTAGCATCAGACTAATATCTATCAACTCATTGATAAGTGTTACATACACGCGCTATATATATATATATATATATATATATATATGCACTGATGAAAGAAAGTGTTATCCATTTCAAGTTTCACAGAAGACAACCTTCCTAGTGAGAGATATTCTTCTCCAGCCTTGCATTCTCCCTTGTATAGCAATTGCATCAATTTATACATTTTCCTATGCCTTAGCTTTGATATCAAAGTTATCTGTAGCCAAATACTGGTTATGGCAATATATTCTTCGCTGAGAGTTTAGCTTTAAGCTTTATTAACCTTCTTCAAGGGTGCCAAGTTTTTGTATACTAACTCTTTGAAATCCTGTCACTTGTTCTTGTATAACAGAAATTCACAAGTGACAAGACAAGACAACAGCAAAATTCAAACACACGATTATCCGATTATAGGAGTCACTTACATGCAATGGTAGGGGAAATTTTTTGCTCAGTGAATGATGTTGACTACAGAGCGCTAATGGTTATCATCACTAAATGTCATCAAGTTTTCATCTCAACGTAATCTGAGTAAATAGAGAAATAGGTCAATAGTTGGAGGCCTTTCATCTTGTACCTTTTTTTAAACATAGGAATTATTTTAGTAATTTTCAAATTGTTTGGATGTATTCCTGTTTCTAAGGAAATATTGATTAATTTGGATAATGGTGTTACTGTGTCATTTTTCAAGAATGTCTATTGGTACATTTAATGGACCTGTAAATTTCTGAAATGTTGAAATTATATTTGAAATATATTTTCTGCGAACAAATTTCCTGAAGAGAAGTACAGGAAACATTAATAGATCCATAAGTAGTTAGATATTATGTCACAACAATGTATTTTGTAGGAGTGTACAAACAGTTGTATACTTTATAGGCGAATAGGTAGGTAGGAAGATAGTTTAGAGATAGCAATAAAAAAAATTGAAATAGAAAAAAATACTTTTTGCAAGCTTTTTTTCTTTTTCTCAGTTGAAAAAAAATAGGTAAAATTTTAGTTTCTTTTTGAGAGAAGATATCTACACATATGCATATCTGGCAAATAAAAATAGTTGAAAAAAAAAAACAAAAAAAAACTAACTCCTTTTCAAGCTAAAACAAAAATTACTCCAAACTTTGATTCAGAGTTTGTAAATAATTGTACCAACAGTGGATGTAGCTTGCTTCCTTTCATTCATACTATTCATATTTTGTTTCACTCCAGTTTGATACCAACTCAATTTCTGAGGTAAAAAGCAAATTAGTGAACCTATGATTTGATAAGAACTAACTTCAAACCGTTATACTAAATGAGAATACTTGCACTCATAGTCCAGAAAATGTGTGTGTGAAACAGGTTATTTCCAATCGCATATATATATATATATATATATATATATATATATATATTTAATGTGTACTGTAGAGAGTGAGACAGACTCGGGAGTAAAGTGTTTAGAGGTAAGGTTTATTAATCCTGAGATGTAAATTGTCCAGACACGTTTCGGGATTCTTCCCATCTTCAGTGGTGTATGCTGTGTGAGTGTGTGTTAAAAGTTCCCATGTGGAACCAGAGTCCACTATCAGGAGCTATGCATTGTGGGTAGATTGTGTTGTAAGGGCAGCTGGAGGCCTCCTGCTGAGTGGGAGAATGTCCAGTTAGGTATCAGGTCTTTGGTTAAGTAACAGAAGTTGGTCTTGGGTAGGGGGGAGTGATGTGGAGTTAGATTTTTTGGTATGTTAGGGATAGTGTAAATGGAGGGGTGGTGAGGTCAAGGAGCTACATAGGTTTCAACCTTATAAGTTATTGAAAATGTGTTGGCTATGATTTGGACAGGGGTTATAACTGGCTAAGGTGAATTTTTCTATGGGTCTGGGTGACTTTGGAGCTTCCATTATTGAATGTATCTTAGATGTTGGTGTGAGGATATTATTGGTAGGAGTTTTGTGTATTAGGGTTCTGCGTGATGAAGGTTGTTCAGTTTAGTGTTTAATCCATTAGGATATAGGGTTTTGAGTTTGTTGACCCACATATATATATATATATATATATATATATATATATATATATAAAGGCAGTGCTGCAAGGGTTTATGGTATGTTGAGCTATCCACTGTGATAGTCATGTAAAATGATTTTTCATCTGATATATGATTCAAAGTATTTCAGTTACTTCTCTTCAGTGTTGCCAATTCAGATATTTTATATCTAAATTTGTATCTATGATTTTAGATAAATCTATCATTTGCAATTTTTAATTCATCTTTACAACTTTCTCAATAATCACTGATCAAATAAACTTAAAACCCAAAGTGTCAACTTTTCCCAATGGCCAGTTGTCAAGTAATTGCAGTGCACACACAGATTTCTTTGTAGATTTGTACAAATTGTAGTTAGATTACAGGAACTAAAGTGCAATTTGTAATTTTGGTTGGTTAATTCGGTCAAATCCAAATTTAACTGACATCCTAATCCACACATATAATAATTACCAATGTGCAATGTTTTTTCTGACAAACTGACATAGTAAAATAGAATTTCATGTATGCAAAGGGCATAGTCAATAGAATTGAATCATGCAACTGACACAGTAAAATAGAATTGCATCTGCATTGTAATGACGTAATGAAAATGCTGAATTTAATAATATAAAAATTTTTAAAAGTAATGAAAAAAAACAAGAAATAATAAAAATCTGTTTTTGCTAAACAGAACACTATTCTCCAAGGACACCGCACTTGAAATTAATTCGATAATTAATGAAAAAGTCATCATTTTTCATGAGAAAAATTTTTCTGAAAATCCAAGATATTGAATATCTAAATAAACAACAGACAAATATAGAAAACAACAGCTTGCAATACCACATTTGGGGTGGTATATAATTATCACGAAAGCCCTAGCTATGGGCAAAACAGCATGGAGTGAATGTGAGTGACACCACTTGGAGTGCTTGTTGACCAAGTCTAATTCGCATATCACAAGCCAATACAAGAGAAACAGGTGTTATGGGAGACCCAGGCAAGGACGGCTGATGCTGTAAACTGTATGAGGGCATAAACTAGCAAACTTCAGGAAAGAATTATCATTTTTCTGATTTTAAAAATTACTTTTATCTCCGTAGTCAATCTCTAACAAAACAAGAAGAAGAATACACAGTTCAAAACATGCAATGTAGTTTATACAATTTTCAATAGCATTTGGCAACATTTCTTCCTGTAATAAAATTGTTTCCGATTGATCAAAATGAATACTGTAAAACTTAAGAGATTATCTGAAAACGAACATTTACTGCTCTTCTTGAGTCTTCCTACATTGTCATTTATATCCAAGAGGCGTGTACATATTTGTGTTCCCGATTAGTTATACGTCATAACTCAACACTTACAATATAAGGTTATAAAAATGTTTTAGCTCCTCAAATAAGAACACTTTTTCTCAAGTCACATTTTCTTTATCTCAACAATTGATTTAAAAAAAGAATTATATGACGTAGGGTGACATGAGAACAAGAGAATTTTCCTTTCCTTCGCCCTCCTTTCTCATGAACACTAGCCTATTCAAATTTGGTCTGAAAGAAAAAGTTTTTGGCAATCATAAACCTGTATGAAAACAAAAAAGATAGAAATGCAAAGTCTAAGAGAAAAAGTCTAACCTTATCTTCTGCAATGAAATGTTCAACATCAATTCCAGGCGTCTTCAGACAAAATGGAAGGGTAAACAAAGAAACACTGGAAATGAGTTCTTGATCAATAAATTTCTGCAGATTCATTTTCTTTATGAGTTCCTTGTGAGAGAGTTGAGCGAGTTTCTTGTGTCTAGGCATCACAATCGCTAATGGAAGACTCGGTTTTATTGGTTTGGCTTGAAGCACAGTGGCAAGACGAGTTTGTTCTTCCAACCAATACATCTGAAGGAAATAAGGAAAAAATGTCATCAGGATATCTTCATTTATTTCAGTATTTATTTTCATTATTAGATGAAGTTCTGTAACCTTGGGTAATAATTTTAATAACGACTTAGCTTCATCTTAAATCTTTGGTTGCTTTTATCACTTTTTCATAGTGTTTCTTCAAATAGTATCATCAAATACTATAAGCAGAAGATGGCACAGATAGAGTTAAGGGTAGATTTTAAAAAATTGGACATTTTCCATCTACACACACAGAGATTAGGAACTATTTCTGTTCCATTCACCATGCATACAAGCAATAAGGATCAAAACAAAATGCTACTTTAACTTCCAGGTTTTTCCCACAATTGACCTGGTGTTTGTTCATAAGCAACAAGGATACCTAAATCTTATATATATATATACAAGTTAAAACAATTATTTGGGCTTTTGCATTTCTGTTGCCTGTTTAAATCAATGGTAAGAGCAATGCTACATTGAAGTGGCTACCCTATCAATCGCAAATTCGATTACTGCAGTGGACCCATTTTCTTTAATTGTTTATTTATCTACATTGTCTAGGCCAAATGATACATTCACAAGGTAGTAATGGGAGATTATTTCAAATAAGAGTTTCAATACAATACAACGTAATTTATTATCTTACAATCATTCAATCATTATATATTCATGTTTTAATAACATATATATTACCCGATTCTCTTGGGTAACAGTTATCAATTTAATAATTTTAATTCTGGCTCAAGGCCATGAGTATGGAACATCCAGTAAAGCACAAACTTGGAACTAAATACTAACCATTACACTAAAATGGGGGACCAAATTCTCTTGGGAAATGCAACAGGGCCCATGGGGTCAAACGGGGCCTGAGGGAGTTGAGAGCCCCCAATCCAAATTAAACTCTCAAGTTAATACCATAGGTCCATTAATAAAATAGGTTGATTATTTTCTATCAGAGAACCAATATGGTACGGTGTGATAGAAGGGTTATAGCTACATGACTAATGGACTAGGGTATTGCCCAGTTTGTGGGGGAGGCGTGAAGACAGCCTTATGAAATTCCTCTAGGAGATCCTGCATGAACCATGTACAAAAAACAAATATTCACATGCTTTACCTTGCATGGATAGTTAGTTACTAAGACTAGTTTAGTACTGAGGATCAAACTCACTACAGCCAATTAGCCTGCGAGACTCTTTTGATAACCATCGTGCTACGGTAGGCACCCTTTTACCTTAAATGCCCAAATGTTTTATTACACAGAGAGCTTGATAAATTTTTTCTCAATTTTCAAGTGGATTATCAGGGGCGATAATTCAGAAATTATCGAAAGAGTTATCGTTCTTTATAGAAGCTCTTCTATGAAACTCCTTTCAGAAAACATTTAAAACCTAGAACAAACGCATGGTAATAGTCTTATTATCATTTCTTAAATGAAACCTTGATTTTGAAAAAAATAATAATAATGGCAAAATAAAAACAACATGGGAATGGAGATGAAAAGCAAAAAGATGAAAAAAATACTAGTTAGAAATTATTGATACCAAAACAAACGTGCTAGAAATGGGTTTTACAGACCATATTAACCAGAATGATTCATTATTTTTTCAATCAACAAATAAAGCAGTCAATGTTCTAACAACCATGGAAATTAATGTTTAGACATGGTGAAATATCTAAGATTGGCTTCCATTTCAATAAAAAAAAAAAACTCCTGTGTCCAATGATTGAGACAACTGTTTTCAATAAACAATATAAATATACAAGTGCGTAAAACAAATTTATTCTGATAGCTCTTCCGGACACTGAAAATTTGACTCCTATTGCATGTTTTATTTTGGGTTCCGTGAGTATACACTTTAAGACCATAAATAGATAAAACTTCTGAATCGTTTAAACAATGGAAAGTATAATTTTGTCTATATACCCGGTTGTTGTTATTTGGGAGTTGATGGTATAAATCATACTCCTATCATCTCCACGTCATCATCCCCCTATCCACTTACCATCAGAATTTTTTTTTCAAGAAATTATAAAACTAGAAATGAAATACCTACAAAAGATAAAACTTTTTCCAGTAAGATAAGTATAAAAATGAATTATTTTCATAACACGGGAAGGGCACAAAATAAAAAAATCCATGAAAACTTACTTCCTCATCTTCATTCTCAATATCTACATTTTCCTCAGATATTTGCATGACAGGCAAAATATAAAGCAAACCACTTGAACCAAGGAATAACTTTTCAGTCTCAACGTGTTCGATATCTTCAGTGTCAAGAATACCAGTGACACTACGTGCACAAAAATGGAGCATCTTCCTGGCTGAGGAATTGTTGACTTGATCGTTGAGTTGCACCTTATACAGGCTGAGGATAGATACCTGGGAAAAGGGAAAATAAAAGAAAATTATTCAGAGCTGAATAGAAACTGGCTGGGTTATTCAAAATCTATGATAAGGAACATGTGAGTCTATCCATCTGTGTGCCAGTCTGTCACATTTTTTTGTCTATCCGTCTGTCACACTTTGAAAATAAACATTTCATGTTGACAGGGGTTGGGATAGAGGAGAGGCTCAGATAATGAAATTGCTATACTAAGATCACAAAGAGAGTAGAAGCAGGGAAGGAGTATCCAAATGGGTAAGGGTGAAACGAAGATACTTACTAAAGAGGAAAATTAGTGACTTTTTTGTAATTTATGCTAGTAAAATACCTGTTGCTTGGCTAAAAGTATACCTCAGAGTGGAAATTTGAGGCACTGCAGTATCTGAAAAAAACTCAGAGGATTTGCCTGAATCGCTTGACCAAATCTCTAGCTCACAGACATTCTAAAGCAAGTTTTATTCCACCTTATTTTACTTACTATTGAAAGATATGAAGATAGATTTCCATTCCAAGGTTTACCATTAGCAAAGCCACTGCCAAATGTTCAACATCTTTTCTGTGAGTGAAGATAGCAATAGTAATTTATGAAAGTTAATATTCTTTGAATCCCTCTTGCTGAATGAAGCAGACTTTAGGGTTGACAAAGGGTTAATATAAAAATGATTATTCTAACAAAAGAAATAAATCTATAGTTGTACTTTTATTTGAAATTGGGTTATGTTCCTGAAAACTCTATCATTAAATGAAACCAATTCAGTGCTTATGCAATTGTATTCCTACCAATAGCTGAAACAAGGAACCGAACCAAAAATTGACTCTCAAACTAAAAATGATGCAACATGCACACGAGAGAACATAAGACAGCACAGTATATCAGAGAAGAGACGGGAGTGTGTGACATCAGAGAAGAGACAGGAGTTTGTGGCATCAGAGAAGAGACAGGAGTTCGTGGCATCAGAGAAGAGACAGGAGTTCGTGGCATCAGAGAAGAGACAGGAGTTCGTGGCATCAGAGAAGAGACAGGAGTTCGTGGCATCAGAGAAGAGACAGGAGTTCGTGGCATCAGAGAAGAGACAGGAGTTCGTGGCATCAGAGAAGAGACAGGAGTTCGTGGCATCAGAGAAGAGACAGGAGTTCGTGGCATCAGAGAAGAGACGGGAGTTCGTGGCATCAGAGAAGAGACGGGAGTTCGTGGCATCAGAGAAGAGACGGGAGTTCGTGGCATCAGAGAAGAGACGGGAGTTCGTGGCATCAGAGAAGAGACGGGAGTTCGTGGCATCAGAGAAGAGACGGGAGTTCGTGGCATCAGAGAAGAGACGGGAGTTCGTGGCATCAGAGAAGAGACGGGAGTTCGTGGCATCAGAGAAGAGACGGGAGTTCGTGGCATCAGAGAAGAGACGGGAGTTCGTGGCATCAGAGAAGAGACAGAGGTTCGTGACATCAGAGAAGAGACGGGAGTCTGTGACATCATCTCATAGGAATGCAAATATATCCTTCAATTTTTTTAAAGGGATTAACTTGTTTACTTATAGTAATCAAATATTCATTGAATTTAATGAATTCTTAATTTGTGAATACAAACTTGGTTCATAACATCTATTCTCCAGGCCAGAAACTACCCAACCACCTATCACCTTCAGGAGGAGGAAAAGATCGTGGGAATACAGTTTTAGTTGTATAATATCAGCATACCAGGTTAAGAATGCTTACTTTATTGTCCATGGTAGACTCAGGCCGAGCTCCTTTGGTCAACTTAGACTTTAGCCAATCACAAAGTTCCAATGTTGACAATGTATAAATGTCATCTGCTTCTTCATCCAATGCGGGGAAAGCAATTAAAAGTTTCCAGTAAAGTCGGTTTTCATTTTTGTTCTTTGATGAATCTGAAACCAAAGTGGTAGAAATTAATAAATAAAAACAGAATAATGGAAAAATACGACAAATAAAATGATAGAATACTCTGAAATTGTTGAAGAATTATAAAATGTATTTTTATCATGGTCAAATTCAGCACCGACAGGGTCAAGTGCATAACATTTCCTGGGGGCCTTTCTATTTTTCTATTTAGTTATTATTTTCAAAGAAAAAACAAAAATGAAACAGGTCTGGTTAGTCATTCAATAGAAACCATCACTTGACAAATATTTCTTGGCTGTGTTTGGGGTGATCAATGAAAAAATATTAGAAAAAGGGATGATCAATAAATAAATTACTTAGCCCACATATTGATGGACAGTGATCATTACAAAATGTCTGAATTTTCAAAAAAAAAGAAAAAAACAAGCGTGAATGCTACTATATACAAACTATAGAACCAATTAAGCATAAACTTACATTACAAATAGAACCTCCCACTATAAACCTATTTTGTGAGGGTATCTTCAAAAAGCAAAAAATGTTTTTTGTAGACATAATAAGGAGTAAATGTTTCAACTTTCAACCCATTGGTGCAGGCAATACACAAGATATATATATATATATATAAATATATATATATATATATATATATATATATATAAATATATATATATATATATATATAAATATATATATATATATATATATAAATATATATATATATATATACATGGCCAGCCAAACCAACTTAAAAACTGAAAAGACCTTATTTAGAAAGTTTTAGTCGACAGTTTCAAATATTCATAAAATCATAATGTTTAATTTAACATAAAATTCTTCATGTATCAATGATCTATCTTTATGTAACCTAACAAATCCTAAAACAAATTTAGTAAAGACTATTTTTTTACCTGCTAAAATAAAAAAAAATATCCAATTATTTTTCAAAGACACTTTTTGGGGTGACCCCTAAAATTTCGCACTGTTTGCACAGCCTTATGTATGAACCTACATCTTTCAATGCACAGAAAATTCAAAATTTTTTCCCCCGAATGATTTCATGCAGAGTTAAGCAAACATTTAAGTGACTTACTCAATGAATCAGAAAATTCCCAATTGCTCGATGCAAGCAATTCCTTGCCAACAGTCGACTGGATATCAAGAGGGTACCAAGCTTTTTGCTGCGTGAGATGTCTCCGTAGTCGGCACAGTGTCAGAGCAGCAGGCAAATAAGCATCTCTGCGGTTAATAACAATCGGTGACTCAATTGAAAGACGTGCCCTTTTGTTCAGCAGTAGAGTTTCATCAACTATACCCAGATGTTCAGGTCCACATAACCTTTTCAATTGGTCAGCGGCAGGATTCAGGGATGGACATGCTGGAAAGGTTTGTAAAGAATATCTACGTTGTTGTTGTACACTGCAAGCTTTCCTCCATTGTCGCAACACTTTTGACATCCGGTAGAGGCTGATACAATATTCAAGTTCTTGGAGTTCTTTCAGGCGGTGTTCAACATCTGAGGTGTAAATTTGTTGGCAAACACTAGAACACATTTCATCAATAACTTCTTGAATAATATCTGTCTGTGTTTGTTGGCTACACTCTTGGATTGTTTTTTCTTTCATCTCTTCTTCAATTTGTCTGCAAGGAAAGAAAGTTGATTTTTTTATCATGGAAGACAAAAATCAAAAGAATAATGGGGCAAAGATTAGGAGACTTGTTGATTGTGAAGAAATCTTCTATTTCCAACAACGTACATGGTCTTTTTCTGGTCAATAACACTTTCAAGTCAATTGTAATATTCTAAAAAATGTTCAGAATCATAAGATATGGAAAATAAGAGAGGATGCATGTGTGTGTGTATTTATATATATATATATATATATATATATATATATATATATATATATATATATATATATATGTGTGTGTGTGTGTGTGTGTGTAAATAAATATGATTTACAAGGATATATACCCAGTGATACACTAACATGGCAATATGTTTTGTTCTTGTGATTATAAAAGCAAAAGCCCATTCTCATTTGAATAATGTATTTTGTATTATCCAATCAGATTTAATTGTTTTTGAAAACTAACAAATCTCACCACAATTACTATACCTTCACAAGACAAGACATTGCCGGTTGCCAAACACTGCACTAGGCACAAAATGTTGACATTCACCAGTAAATATCCTAGTAAATCTTATTTTATATATTAATAACTATTTACTTTGATAAATATTGGGCACTGTGATCAAATATCATCAACAACAATCTGTTTTCTATTTCTTTTTCGTACTCTTATAAATCGAAAAAAAAATTATATATATATATATATACATATATATATATTAGGTGTATGTGTGTCTGTATATACATAGTCTACAAAGCTTTACTTTAAACTTTAAACACTAAACATTAAAAGGCTTTTCCAAAATTTTTTCTGTCACTTCAGTCACTTATTTACCAATATCTGTTAATGTAATGGATGTAATTTTCTTCTGTGTTTTTTTATGTTTTAAATATACTTTGTTACTATGGTACAATGTGTAAATTTGGAATCATCAGTTTTTTACCACATAACTGTATAAGAGATTAAAAAAAAAAAAAACAGTTATATTGAAATGGCACCCCAGCAATGTTGATTTTACACCACCTCCCTTTCAGCTATTATTCAAATACATAGCTTATGTCATACATGTAGTTTGATATCTTATATTGGGTATTACAATAATGTATTGTATATGGATGTTATTTTATACTGAATATCATTTGATTTTTTTAAAACTGGGCTTACTTATGTAGATTACCTGAAAAATGTATTTTACGATGAGGGATCAGTAAGTATAACAACAGATATTACTCACTGTCAGAGTCACTTGAATGAAATGTTCACCAAGATATATATATATATATATATGTTTGTGTGTGTCATTCCCCCACATTTCTTTGTGCACAATTTTGTACATATATTTGATAACTCATATTAATTGAATTTGTCAACTTTGGGATAGTGATGTTTCTTGATGCTTTTCTTCTCTTTTTAATAAGATTGTTTCATTTCAATAAATCCTGCAGCATCAAAAGAGAGTATGACTCGAGTAAATATTTTGATTTCTTATTTACTAGATTTATACTGATTCAATATATTCACAAGCCACCAGTCATTTTTCAAGTTACTTCATTAAACCTGCATTTGAGCCGAAAAATAATTTTAGTTGGCAAAATTTTTTAAATAATTTGAGTTACGAACTTTAACAACAAAATTAAATCTAAAAAAAATCTGAAATTACGAGAAAATGAAAATTACTAATTCATAATGATGATTTCTATGGTTTGAGTGTTAGTAACAGATTTATTTTAGCTTAGCCTCTCGACAAGCCACATTTAACAGCAAAATCATCTTGATTTATTTTTGTAGTAACAATCATTTTCAACCATTATTATTATTTCTATACTAAAAACAAGATCGAAGAAAGTATTGGTCAAAAGTCAATAATAAAGAAGCCCTCTTACTGTCTTGATAGATAATCGAATGACACTGAAGTGATCTGATCCGGGTGCAAGCCCGGGTGAAGCATATGGAGATCCCAGGATGCTTAGTCAACAGAATACCCGTCTTAGCCTCGCTGATATAGTCCAAAGGAAAGCAGAACGTTATATATGTTTGGCATCAGATTGGCTGCCGAAAGAACATCAAAATTGATATCCAACCACCTTCAGTGGCTCCACTCACTGGTTTGGAATCAGAGTTGTCTTTCTTCTAGACTGGTTGCCGGCTCGGCTATTTCACCCACCTG
Organism: Thysanoteuthis rhombus; assembly: GCA_963457665.1. Taxonomy (NCBI): domain Eukaryota; kingdom Metazoa; phylum Mollusca; class Cephalopoda; order Oegopsida; family Thysanoteuthidae; genus Thysanoteuthis; species Thysanoteuthis major. Next base: position 36,504,561 of record OY735222.1, read on the forward strand.
ACCTACAATCATGACCATTTTTTAAATCTGAGGAAGTTCAAAGAATTTTCCCACATAAATTAACAGTAATTGCTATTGCACTTCATTCGATTTCAGCTTACCGGAAGCTTTCAAAGGAACTATCTACTTTTGGATAACAGGTGACACCTGTACATCCATTTTCTTCATGGAGGAACAACTAATGATAAAATCAAGAATTAAGTAAAAAAAATACTTACTCAATCTGTTCGTCAGAAATTTGTTTCACTTCATCTTCAAGATATGCTTCCAGAATCTCTTGAACAATTTCCTCAGTCACTCTCTTCTCACTCTCTTCTCTTTCTCGTTGTTCAGCTAACCTTTGCTGCTCTTCAGCAAGTCTCTTGGCTTCCAATGCTTGCTGTTCTTTTTCTTTCTGGAAAGCAGCTGCCTCGGCTTTTTTCTTTTCTTCCAGAAGTTTCTCCTCTTTGGCCAACTTCTCCATCATTTGCTGTTGCTCGAGGCTTATCTCTTCACAAACCTGTTGGCTCAGTTCTCTAGAACCACCAAAGAAATTCAAAGATGCTGATTTAAATGATAAAATAATTACATTATTGATACTAGCAATTTAGAAACCAAAAACAAACATGGCCCGGGAAAGATCCACATTGAAGGAAAATTTGAAGTTTGGTAGTGGCTTCTGCCAGCTGTGAAAGCACCGGTAGCTTCGACAGTGTGTTCAACCAGGCCACCCTATGGGAAAAGGGATCCAAGTTCAAGTCTCAACAGGACATTATTATTCATTTTTGATTCCGGTCATATACTCATTGCCATAGACTGACAGTCTGAGTTGTGTTAGCAGAGAAAAACAACTAAGAATCAAGATAAATAGTAATCAGAAATCAGTGATAAAGAAATACAATACTTCATCTAATAAAAATAAATAATGAAATTTTAAAATTATATATATATATATATATATATATATATATATATATATATATATATATATATATATGTATATATTATATATATATAATAAATTGTGTTATATGGAAACTTTTATCTGAAATGAACTTCCATTATTACATGGTGAATGTATCATTCGGCTTAGACAATGTACACAGAATAAATGATTCTATTGATCGCAGGTTTGATTCCTGTAGCAGCCCTATTTCCTTTAATTCTTTATACTATCTACGTTGTCAAGGCCAAATGATACATCCACTTCATAATACTGTGATACAGGAGATGATTTCAAATAAAAGTTCCAATATAATATAACACAATCTATAATCATTGTTAGATCATATATCCATTTCTTAATAACATATACATATATATATATATATATATATATAATACTATACAGATAACGATTGTTTGTTTAAGTTTAATCCCAAACGGTTGCATCCTATAAGCAGCAAATTTGTATAACTGACACCTGGTAACCACTCAAGGTCACTTTTAGGTCAGGTTGGATAATTTTTTTTAAATCTCCAGTGAACAAAAGTTGCTTCCCTGTGTTATATTCAAAGTTCTTTTGGTGTGTGTTTGGGGGAGGGGGGGTATACGTGAGGTTTTTCCCAAGTAACATCAGGTACTCTAGGTAATGTATGAATAAGCCACTGTCGGATATTGATGACAAATCTGTTTCACAATCTTCCAATGAGATTATTTTTTTGAAAATTACTTAGATTTTTGCGTCACTTCATTAGTTTCATTTTCTTTAGTTTCAGAATATTTTACTTCATTTTGTTTTATACATCTTATTTGAATTCAAATTATTTTATGGATACACACACACAGAGTCCAATAGAATTAGTCAGAATTCGTACATTGACCTTGAACAAATTAGGTATAGAGATGAAACTTGGTACACGAATAAGGTGCAAGTCTAAATAAAACATCTCACAAAATCCAAGAAAAGGTTTGAGAAAATTATACATTACAATACAAACTAGAAAGCAATCAGAGGGCACGTACCTCTGCCAAAGCCATTGTCAGATGAAGTAATTAAACATTGATCTGCCCCAGAATTTAATCACGTCTTTCATGATCCATTATCCACCCATTTATAAAAGCTCATTGAAATTCATTGAGATTTTGGGAAGATTTTCTGTGGGCCGACATGAGCAAATAGATGAATGTGTGAAGAACAACAAATAAATATTTCTCAATCAAAATAAAATTCCTGGGTCCACCCAAAAATTTAGTCAAATCTTCCATAGCCTATTGTCTAGCCCTCCACCAAATTTCATTGAAATTCATCAAGAATGGTGTTGACAGACATTAAATTTTGGCTCTATTAAATGGCATGGATTTATAACAAGGAATTGGGGGAGGTAGTTGTGCATCGATCTATCCCAAAATGTAACCTGACCCATTACCAATCCATCCACAATAGGCCATCCAAATTCATGGAGAACCTTGGGGAGATATTGTGTGGACAAACAAACTTTTGGCAATATCAGGTGGTGTGGACATATAACCACGATTTAGGGAAGGTAATTGTGGATGGATGCATACCCAAAATTCAATCATTTCTTCTATGGCCCATTAGCACCCCCTCTATATCTTTTGGAGACATAGTGTAGACCGACATGATATACAATGTATAGAAAAATATCTCTCAATCAATTGTGCATGAATCCACTCAAAAATTTTCCAACTTCTTTGATAGCCTATTTTCCACCTTTCCACCAACCTTCATTAAAATCCATCAAGAACTTTTGGAGATATCGTGTGGACAGTCATTTTGACAATATTATTTCCTGGACACATAAACACTACATTGTGGAGATAATTTTGCATGGATCTGTCCGAAAATTAATCAGTTCTCTTGTAGCCTAAAGTCTATTCTTGGACAAAATTTCATTGAGAACCTTTGGAGATATCATGTGGACAGACATGAAATTTTGGCTACAGTATATGGTGTGGAACCAAAACTGGGACGTAAGGGAGGTAATTTTTCATGGATTTGCATCAACATGTAATCATTTTTTCTTCAGCCTGTTGTACACCTTTCTCTTGAAATTCATTGAGAAAACTCCTGTTCACACATATCTCTCATACATATTCCACTATTAGGCTAATCAAATTTGGTCATTTTTCTCAAAATCGTATAATCAGACTCTGGAGGACTTTTGATATGTTCTTTTATACCATATCCTCTAACTATAAACCAATTTTCATCCTTATGCAAATTGAACTAATTAGTGTGGACATCTGTGAAGAACACATGTTACTCCTGTTATCTAAAAAATTGAACAAATGGATCTTTCCATCAAAGAATCACTTTGAACCAAGACAATTTTATACAAAATTTTGTCTCCAATCGATTAATTCCTCACCTCTGGGTTATAAAAAGAAAGAATGAAATAAAAACTTCCAAGTCATGAATTATTTGGGTCACTGAAATAAATTGGTGACTGCAGTACCAGACCATTTACCAAACTATTTTTAAAATCTGGCAGATTTTGTAGTAGTTTGCTGTTCGGCCATGTCTAATTTTCCATGGCAAATCGTCTGCAGACAAAGATTGGTGGATTAATATCAATAAAATAGACCGCGTTTTCCAAGTGGATTAATTTGTATATGTTGTAAACGGTTTCCTTCTTCATTTTTCTTCATTTGAATTTTATCAAATACATTATATTCAACATTTTACGAATTTCAAGAGGATTAATAAAGATCCAACAGACTCTGGTTAAGAAACAGATGAATTTCTATCAGTTATAATTTTGCTCTCTACTTTTCCTCGTTTACTCTAAGTATATATTAAGCTTTGGGATGGAGATGAAAAAATCTGGTTCTCCTCCAACCCCAAAAAGTGATCTGGGATGGTTGTTGAAAATCTGGTTCAAATCAATAAAGGCCTTTAAGAAAAGAATAAATAGACAGAAAGAGATTTTGAAAGATTCAAATCCTCACCTGAGCAAACCATCAACAGTTGTTTCTTGAGTTTGTTGAAAAATATTGTGAGCAATTGATTTGAGAGTTTTTTCATTTTGAAGGGATTCTTCAGCAATGGAAGTGGCAAATTCTCCAATGACCTCCAAGAACATATCTCGAGCCAATTCCTTTGATATCTGCACAAAGATCAAAAGGGTAAAAAAAATTAGTCAGGTTAGTCACTCAATAGAAACCATTACATGACCAGTGTCTTTTGGTAGCATGCCATGTTGGGTATGATCGATCAAAAATTTGGAAAAAGGGTTCATCAATGAAAAAGTTACTTCTCTTGCCTTTTCTTAGGCAGTGATCGCTAAAAAGGTCTGAATTTGAGAAAAAAAAAAAAAAAAAAAACAAGTTAATTCTGCCAGACACGAACTAAGGGATCAAATTAGTAGAAACTTACATTGCAAAATTAACCTCACACTGAAAACTTCGGGAGGGGGTAAAAAAATGTTTTTTCAAGACATAATAAGGAGTAATCGTTCAAGTAATTGTTGAAGAAACCTATGTTGACAGTTTTGGACTCGAAGATTTAGCTTAGAAAAGGGAAGGAAAAAACTTTTCCAGACACATTTGAACATGTTCAATGCCTTGTCAAAAATCAGAACAGAGACAAACTGCTGACCTGTCATATTAACTCGTTAACAGCTATTTCCATTATTGCTCTTCTATACTTAGTTGTGATTAATTGTGGCAACTCAATTTCATCTGAGAGTCAGGACTTTTATCTTGCATTGAATGACTATTACATTTTGCTACCTTCCGCAGTTAAAGGGTTAATTACCTGGAGTAATTAAACAGTTACTTCCAATATATAATTTTATCATCGAATTTGTTCCTAGTGAATTTAAAAAATGCAGAGAATTAAAAAGAAAACACTGAAAAACACACGAGAAGGGGACATGAAAAACACATTTGACCAAATTCGGGAGTAAATCCCTTGTTTAATTTTACGAGAATTTTTTTCCATCTCTGGAGCCATAAGACCAGCACTTCACAACACAAGTCCATAATTATTTTCATGTTCCTCTGGTTAGCAAAAAAAAACATTTTGTCAAATTTGAATTATCTCTTAGTGTTTATGCCACATCAACTGAAAATGAAGATATCTTAAGAATTCAATAAGATGGAGTTTTGTGCCTATATACTCAACAGCTTGCAAAGGCTTTGCTTGTATTGGGTTTCTTTCACCTATCAGTATTTCCAATAGAAAGTAACATAGTCACAGCATGAGGTCCATTTAGCACACTTAACAAAAGGTCTGATAAAGAGAAATTAATGAGATGGAATGATTATCATATACAATAGCACAATAGGACTAAAAGAAGCAGCAGAAAGGAAAATAAGACGAAAGAAGTCCAGAAATCACTCCACAGGTGATAGTCATGTGGCAAGAACAAAATTATTTTATAGGTCTCTACTATCTATGCAGTCACTATAATTTCATGTAAATAAAATGCAATGGTATCATTTTTCATCACCGTTTGATTCATTACTTTGATAACAAACATTAAAAGACACACCAATATGCAATTAACATTGCAGCAGATTTTGTGTCTCTAATATCACCTTGATCCAATATCTCTGATTATAAAAGTGGAGTTAGTATATGATTAGATTAAGGTTAGGAAAAGTAAACTACAGGCTTAATATATGAAAGTGCAATGTAGAATTGGTCAGATTAACATACAAATTTAATTTATAAACAAATCAATTTATGTTCTGTAAGATTGTATGCTTTTTGCTAACCTATGTTTCTAATTGACAGTGACTCATACACTTGAGTCTGTTTCACATACTTGACAAAAGGTCTGATCAATAGAAATCAATGAGATAGAATGACAAATGATAAATTTCAAGTCTCATTCAAAGTGAAAAACACTTTTGTCACGAACTGAACACTTACATCTGGAGTTGATTGCTTCGTATACGAAGCATGTGAAGTTGAAGACTGTGTTGCAGGAGCCACATTGCTTACATTTGGAATCACAGCCACTTCAGGGGGACTCTGAACAGGGGCTGCAAAATCTGCAGGTTGGGGTGCGTGACTCCGACTTTCTTCTACCACCTTAGATTGTTTTGATAGTTCTTCCTGTTGGGTGGTTTTGGGTGAAGGTTGTTGTTGTTCTTCTTCTTGGAATGTAGTTGGTTCAGACTGAGTCTGAGGTTCAGATTTAGACACCAGTTGTGACTGATGAGGACTAAAAGATCGGAGTGAAACTGCTGAGGGTTGGGAAGGAATTTCTGCAGGGGCAGCTGCTTCACTCTTAACTTTTTTGTCCGTGACTATTCCACTCTTTTCTTTTATTACTGTAAAGAGAGCAAAAAAACAAACATCAAAGTAATGAATGCGACCAAAATTTGGTCCAGGGGCAGATAACTCCAATTTCAGAGGATACAATTATACAGTTACCTTTTATTTCTACACTGATTCACTCACTGCCGCGGGTCAACAGCCTGAGTTAAATAACGATGAAAGCGACTAAAAAAAATCGAGATACTGTCTATGGCTTGGAGATGGGTCGCTGGGGTACTTGTAGTAGTTCACACATTCTCCAAAATTTGCTTACTAAAGTGAGCCAACCATACAAGAAGAGTCTGACCAATAACTGTTATTTACATCATTCTCTGAAAATGTGGGAAGATCTACACAGGAGAAACTGGCAGGCCTCTCAGAGTCTCAAGGAGCGTGGAAAAAACATAATCAAAAGCAAAATAGAAAGGCAGACTATATCTGGTGAGAGAAAGATGAATATCCTCGCTGGGAAGAAGTCCAGATTATAGACAGGGAATGTTGTCGGGAACTTGGAAAAATTAAAGCATCAGCAGCACACATCAACATTGCCGACTGAATGTACGTTAGACAAATGCGGAGTTCAATATGACTTCCACTACTCAACAGGGGACAAGATATGGAAATCCAGGCCCAACATCTAAACTTATCACCAGTACTCAACATTATAAGCATAGCTGACAATGGAGAAAAATCCCGTTTACTACAATCATAATCGGATGTTACACCTGAAGAAGGCTATAGAATGGATCATCCAAAACGTATTAATAACAAGGAGTTCAATCATCTGAAAAATTCTTTGAATTAGAAATTAAGAATAGGTGTAACAATTGAATTTGATCTTCTACCAATTAGTTGAGTTTTGGTAGCTAAGGTGGTTAAGAGTGTGGCACCCCCTAAATTTTTAGTTAGGAATTAATTACAAAATCCTTCTTTTCGCAAGGTATCAAAACCGTCACCTCCTACAACCCCTTACAAAAGCCCTGACCACACGTGTTTAATTGCTTATTGGCCCCAGCACTTCTAGCCTGTTACTTTCTCTCTTTCTTCCTAAGATCGCTGGCCTCCCAGATGATCTGAACTTTACCATTTCCCACCGCAATCCCATATACATTGTTCGCAACTTGACAGGCATACGTACTGAACCAGATCTCCATGAACATTCCTAGGTAGGCTACAAGCCATGTGGATTCGAAGCACTTCAGGTACCTCTGCTCGGACTCTGACAACTGCAACTATCATGATACAAAGCTCCCATCTTTCACTCAGAAGCTATCTCCCATCTTCTCTTCTTTACATGATAGATCATATTGATGTTTTCATTGCATCTATTTCCATTTCAGTCTTGTTTCATCATTAACATTCATGTATTCAAATGGATACTTTATTTGTTCATCTAACTACTTGTATGTGTCCTATTTACCATATTCATACTTGGCGCACATTCTCTCCAGACATCTCCCTTCTTCCCTTCAACATCTCCAGTGTCATCCATGTGCGGGCCACAAACAAAGTGGGCACCCATTCTTCAACCAGAACTATATACCAACCATCATACTGATAAGAACAGTTGGGCATTTACCAGGCTACCCAAGGCAAAGGGGACATGAGTCCACAGTAAGCGTATTCTTTATTTCTGATCCATGCTGTTTTCTGAGTGCCATAGATAGTCAGCCTGAGCTAAGTCGTGATTAAAAGCAACTAAAGAATTAAGATAAACAAAAATAGTAGTCAAAATAATTAATTTTTCCTTACCATCAAAAAATGCCAGCAATAATTAAATAATTTGACAATTGTATTGTACTTACAAAATACTAAAAACATTATGTTAAACCGCATTTTATTGTTTATGTTCAATATTTCCTGAATATTAAACTAATACACTAAGCACGAATACAATTTATCAAGTTTAACATATCATAAAATTCTATTTCTTCAAAGTTACTTCACCTGAAATTACTAATAACCCAACTGTGACAGACAACAAATGCACATCAGCGAATTATTATATGGGCGGATGGCTTACAATGTAACAGTCTTATAAAAAAGTAGCATCATACACAAGAAACAACAGAGAAACAGTGGTAGGGTGGAACTTGCAGGCTAGGGGTGAGGGTAGAATAAGTTACAATCTGTTCCCAATAGTGAACAAAAAGAAAAAAAAGCAATTTTCTGGAAAAGAGGAAATTCATTTTTTTTCTCTACCCTCAGCAACATCCATAGCCCATTGGACATGAGCTGGAATGAAATACAAGACCTGTTGGGTCAGGCTTAGCTAAAAGGATAGAGCAATCAAAAGTGACCAGAATGAACATCACATTTGAAGTACTGAGTACCACTGGATTTTCTACACATTAGTAAATGAATAAGAGAGACTGTTCTATAATTAGCATTGTACAGTTACCAACCTTGAAAAAAGCTTTCTTTTTGCTTTTTTTGTCAGGGGTGAAAGTGTAAACAGACCCAACATTATTATTACTAAGTCACAGATCAAGATTTTTTTTTCATACTTATTCAAGTCAGCACTATAATGCTTCTTCATTCAAAATATCAGGCAACAATGCTACTTAGAGGTCACAAACAGATTAATAAAATCAGTACTATCTATCTATCTCTCTCTCTCTATATATATATATATATATTCTACTCATCAGGAATTTTATAATCAACTAAAAAACAAATTATAGCAGTTCAAATGTTTATAGCAATAAAAAATGATACTTGAGATTTCCAAAACAATTATCAATAAAAACAACACTGACAAGTAAAACATTCATATGTCAACATTATCTCCAAGTATCATAATAATATGATGATAATTAACAGAGAAATTAACCTCTACAGAGAGAGAGACCCATTTTCTTTTCAAAGTGGGAGGTAGAAGAGTAGTGAACCTTATTAGAAGTTGAAAGTCAAATAGATTTTAAGCAAGATAATTCAATCTCATTATACTGACAGTTACAGATTTGGAATTTTGAATTAACTACACAGTTTTTTACAGATTTCATAACATGGCAAATAATTTCAATGTCCAATGAAGCCTACAGAATATTTTCTTACCAATTTTGTTTCAAGCAATTCAAACACTTCTTTTAATCAATGATGTAGTTTCTATGGTTCTCTTCAGGTACAAATTGTAATATCCAATTGATACCATTGTTTTGCTTTGAAACAGACTCTTTATCTATTTCTATTGATATTCAGACCATCCTCATCTTTGTTGTTTTTGATACAACATTTCGGCCGTTGCACTCTACGGCCTTCGTTAGGTATCATCTGGGAGATTTTTGGGAAGTAACGAACCGAACCCTTTATTTATCCGACGGGGGTATATTGACCGTACCCCCTCTTAGCATTAGTAGTATTGCTATATTGTCTCACACTAGGATCGAACCTAGAACCATCAGATTACTTTACAGTAATTTGTCTGAGGCTGTAACCACTGCGCTATGTGTCCATGTGGACAAATTTGACAAAGGCCGTAGAGTGCAACGGCCGAAACGTTGTATGAAAAACAACAAAGATGAGGATGGTCCGAATATCAATAGAAATAATAATAATACCTCATCTCAAAAATTCCGAGATATACTAGACTCTTTATCTGTATTACAATTTACAGGGCTGTAGGAATGAATTGGTGACAACATTGTAAATGAAAAGAATATATCAGATTGTCTAAAACAAAGTTGGTATATTAATGACCCATCTCAAAATTATAGATAATACATGAATATTTTCTGTTTGCGACATTAAGATGACATGGTCTAAAACAATTGTTCCCAAGCTTTTTGGAACAATGTATTCCCTTTTGAAATATTTTTCTATCCAAGTACCCTTTGACCAGCGCAAAACATTTTTGATAGAAAAAAATACTTATATATAAACTACGCCATCAATGTCTGATTCATTAAACAACAACCCTGTAACTGAGAAACACGTGAATGCTTCCTTTAACGATTGCATTGAAAATAGAAATTCTAAAATGTGGTGCATTCAACTTGTATTACATTTTTATATTGAACTTGTTATGATATGATTGATCAAGGAATCATATGCGATTGATACTTTCAAATCAACTTTTTTTTTTAAATCTTTAAGTACTGGCTTCAATGCTACAAAGTAAGACAAGATATAATCTTATCACCACTTGAGAAACACTGGTCAGAGAAATTTTGATTAAAAGAGGTGACTTACCATTTTTGGCCATCATTTCAGTTTTAAGATTACCATCTTTATCAAAACTGGTGGTCGGTGTAAGTAATTCATAAGGTGGCAATGGCGCACCATTAATTATCTGAAAAATATAAGTGCAAATATATATATATATATATATATATATATTATACATACACACACACAAACACTATCCACATTTTCATAATTTGATCAATGTTCAATATTATATACATTTTAAGATTTCTGAGTTGATCTGCAACAGAAGTTCTCAAACCAGGGTCTGCATACCATTAGAGGTATACAAAAGAAATTAGGTGAGGTATGGGAGATTTGTAAAAACAATGGTATCTCAAAGTGATCACAATCAACTAAAACAAATTTCATGCGAGACATATCAATGTTACCACATCAATGGAATCGAGAATGATATGCAGATGTGTCTCTCCCTGAAACTGAACCTAAAATGAATTTATTTGTTGGAAAGAGCCAAGATCATTCATCTCTTTGAAAATGTCACATTAAATCAAATTGCTAACAAATACACATCTATTCTCTGGTATCTGTACAGTACTCTTGTTACAGCAGAGTCAAGAGTGTAATGTGTGTAGAATACAAAGAGTTATTCCCTTGCATTTTGGTTTTAAATAAGCTATTGAAATTAATAATTAAATAACTATGTATATCAAATTATCCTTATGGAATTTTTTTTGTGTTAAGATATATTCTTTTTTAGTAAGTATTTTACTAAAATTATTGCATGTTTCGAAGGGTTTTTTCTATGTATGTCTGAAACCACAATTCGAAAGAGGAATCTTGCAAGAGAAATAACTCCTTGTCTTTTACCAATATTGCATTCTAGACCACAAAATTAAAAGAGTACACATTTTACACTATTCTCTTCACAAGAGGTACACCAACTCTGCTGGAGAGGACAAACGAGAACCAAGGAAAAAAATATGCGGGAAGCTCCAGTCTACAAAAATACAAAAGATTGCCAAGGTAGGCATTCAGTTACTTACCTCCCCTATTGCCCACTTGCATTTGGACTCAACCAGTATGATAGCCCTTTGTGGTTCGGGGGCTGTTTCCGGTTCAACAAAGGACGTCCTGTCTAATAAAACATCACTATTTTCAACAATAAATCCATAATGTCTGCAGAAAGTAGCAGCCTGTGTTGTTGATTCAAATCCCAAAGTTTCAACCAATTTTTTGATTGGGTACTAGAAGAGAAAGAGAAGAAAATGAAAACAACAATAGACAAGCAGGGATTCCTGGCATTGCCCAGAGAAAAAAATAACTTCAAATTTGACAACACAGTAAAAAATATAATTTTTATTATTATTGGATGAAGTATTATAACACATTAATTTCATTAAATTTGTCTACTTTTTAGTGAAATTTTAATTTCAGTCAAAGGTGTATGAAAACAACTAAAATTAAGATGAAGGTAAAAATTGGTCAAATTTAATAAAAATAACAGTAAAAATACATTCTTTAATATATTTCTTGTGATACAACACAAATCACTAAAGGAGTCATGTCTGATTTATTTCCATTCAACAAGGTACCTATCACTTCATACTATCAATTCTGAATCATCCCTTCCAACATGTTATATATACATATTTGCAAGTCGCACTAGTAAATAAGTTGTAACCCTTTTTTCTTTACGATATTTGGCTTCAGCCTTCAACTCATACATTACTGCATTGTTTAGTCATTTTTTTCATTTAATATATTAAGAATGTATTTAACATTTGAAGGTTTGTAAAAAAGGAAAATTTTTTATACGAATTTCTCTCATTAAGCAATTTCAATCTATTTAGAACATTCTTTTTTTTACTTTAATATTGGGAGGAATTATGGACTTTGACGCAAACATGGTGACTGTGAAACATTATGTAGTAACAATATTTTCAGAATTTGGAGATATGTATGATTTGATAAAACTTATATATAATTGGCCACATTACTCCATTTGCCTCCCTACCTCTGAACTGATAAATGATTATTAATGGTTACAGTAATTCATTCAGTGGGTAAGGCAGGAACAGTGTTACCAAGTTGCCTTGACATAAAATAGTAAATAAGACTTTGAAACAGTCCTAAAGTTGTGATTCATGGAAATTGGTTTTTCTTTTTTTTGATGGAAATTTGGTCTCTTTCCTTCCATGCAAAAACAAAAAAATTCAGAACAATATTTCAAATAAGCTAAAAAAAATTGTTAGTATCAATGTTATGTTACCACATCAATGTGATGTAAGCCAAATTGAGAAGTATTGTGGTGAATCTTTGCATTTCTATCAGCCAAGGAAATGAATATGCCCTCTTTTTAAGAAGTAATTGTTTCTCACTATGTAATTTAAATTCTAAAAATCTATTTTAACCTGGTGACCCCATATAGAACATTATATTTGCTAACAATCTGTAGGCAAGAAGTTTTAACAGATATGAGCAATATAACATACAAATTGTTGCATAACATGTTCATGCTGTGTTAAAGCAATGTTCTGTAAATAAGTCACATTTCGATCCAAAGCAAAAAAAAGCCTAATTTGGCACTTCACTTGTCAATACATACAAATTCAGGTATTTTCGAATTACAGAAAAATATACAACAAGCCCAAAAATCCAAACAAATCATCAAAACTAATGCATTCTCAGTTTTAATGAGGGAAATGATACAGACAAAATGGTTCTGAAGACAATTTTAAAAATTGATTTGAAAACCCAAGATTTATCGCAATTAGGCATTTTTTATACATACCTAATCTCTAAAATGAAATCGAATCATCTCCAAACTTTTCCAAAACCCACAAAATTTTCTGCAACTTGTTAAAGCAATTCTTATCAATATTAACAAAAAGAAAAGGAAAAAAATGAAAAACAATACTCTCAATCTCATCCTACAAGGCAAAAAAAAAAACACAGGTATATTTTAGCAGTATTAATACGCGATTATTTTTAATCCAAGGGAGCTAACTTCTCTTAAGTTTTTAGAAGTAAAAATGTTTTTAAAAAATGCATTTCTCCGTTTAAAAAGGAATTTGGATGATATTCAAGTCTAAAATTCCAGGTAACCTAAAATAGATTGAGTAGTTTGACTAAAAAAGTTCTATACCATGTCTTATAACTAATGATTACCAATAAAGTAGGAAGATTTTTGTCAGCAACGACCTCTTCAGTACCAACCATAAAACTAACAGGCAGAGACCTAATTTGATGATAATCTAGAGACTGTTTCAAAAGCAAATATATATCTTACTGGGACAGGTCTTGAGCTTGAACTGAGTGCCCTCATAAGGATCATGAGTGCTTTACTGCGGACTTGGGCAAAATATCGATGTAAGATGCAAGCATTTAGGAAGGTGGCCTTTCGGATCAGCTTGAAAAACTTTATGAAATTGTTGCTGTTGATTGCCGAGTAAACCTGAAGGGCAAAATGGATTTCTGGAGAACCCAGGATATTTGGACGCAAAGTTTGAACCTCTCTGGAAGAAAAAAAAAGAAAAGAAAAAAAAAAGAAAAAAAAGAAAAAAAAAAAAAGGTAATTATAATCATCAAGAAGTAAAAAATTTGAATATGTGCTGGTTAGTCACATGACAGGAACTGTGACCAACATCTTTTGGCAGCATACAATGTTGGGATGATCAATTAAAAAATTGGAAGAAAAGTTGAATGAATAAATGACTTATTTTGCCTTTTGCTGTGTGTAGATCACTTGAAAGAAGGCTGAATTAAGGGAAAAAAAAAAGTGTTGACACCCATCTTAGGGGTGAATTTTGAAAAAAGAAAAAGAACAAAAATAAAAACACGTTTTTTTAGACATAATAAGATGCAAATGTTTAAATTTTCAGTCACCAAGCTCCACTGGTGTAGCCACTATATTTAGATAGCCAGCCTCACTTGAAAACTGAAGAAACCTATGGTGAGAGTTTTGGTTGATATATGTATTTATTTGAATATATTTATTTAGTGTTAACAACTGCAGGAATTTTTGGTTGGACTGTTTCTTTTTCCAAATAATGGTGACTCAAAATCAGAAACAAAGAGGACTCTTCATGAAAATTTCATTCAAATTCCTTCTAAAATTTTAGTTATAGCAGCAAAAATATTAATGTTGACAACTATTTACCTACATCTCAAATTTTTTCAGTTGCTTTTTATCACAGCCTAATCCAAACTGTCCACTTACAACAGTTGAGTGAACAGCGCAGATCAGAAATAAAGAATGAGCTTTCAGTGAGCCTCAAACCCCTTCCTGTGAGTCAGATCTAGTACTTACTGCACCTGCTGCTTTATCAACTCAGCAACAGGAGATTCTTTTGGCTCACAGAAGTCCAAATCCCACCATCAAACCTATCCTCTGACCCATGTTTGATTTGGTGTCTGAAATGGTTGGATAACTATCAATAAAGCAATTATTTTTTTTTTTTTTTCTATTTCTATTACATCAAGTATTCTAAATCATCATCATAAACTGACAGCCGGAGTTAAGTTGTGATAAAAACCACTGAAATATCAAGATGAAAGTAATATTTGATTAATTGCATTTAAAACACCCTGACCCATCCATGGAGGTGTGAAGTTGGGTTTTGGTGAACAATGCAAACAATGAAATTAGTCAAGCTCAAACTTTGGCTGCGACTGTTAGTTCTCTTCGTGCTAATGGGAGAGGCATGAATCCTTCTCTTCTCCCAAAAGATATGGGTAAACTAGATTCTCTAGCCTGGTGAAGCAACCAGTCTGGGAGGACAACACTAAATTCAAAATCAGCTCACCCGAAAATAGTGGTAACGCCTGAGCTTAATTAGCCACGAGCTCCCAGAACCAATATGATCATAAAATCGTCGTGGGTGGAGTTGGGGAAGACCGTGATCCATCAGTGGCTTGAAATGACTGATGATGATGATGGCCAACTTCTCATTGGAAATGCATTTGGTCTTAGCTAAAATATCTGCTAACTTTTTTTTATTAAAACTTTGATCAAAAGCCAAATGTAGGGGTCACCAAAGTGATTGATATTGTCCCCTGGGGGTCGATAGGACTATCCAAGGGGTTGATAAATGCCCAGGGATCAAAATGTGTTTGATAAATGCTAGGAGGGGTATATTGAACTTTTGGGACCAAAAAATAAATGAGATATAGTGACATCATGTTTATTGCATCTGATGATATATAATTATATACGATAGATATGGTACATTTTTGAAAGAGTTGGTATCGGTACGTTCGATATCTTTCTTTTGGTGGCCCCGACTGTTGTCAATGAATGAGGGATCAATGATTCCATGAAGGAGTCAATCATCTAAAAAGTTTAGCAACCCCCTGACCTAAACCAATTGGGGCCCAACACAAACATGACTCGGCTAATTATCAAACTTTTCTGTATCATTCCGGAGTTGAAAATACAGTGTTTGTGTTGAAGAAATCTTTCAATTATCATTTGAATGAGAGCAACTATGAATAATTGTCCATCGAAAAGAAGTATATCAACACTGTGATGAGAACACTTCAAGAACGAGACATTCAAACTGTTTATGATGAGGTGCAGAGTGGCCGAACAGCTGAAAGAGTTCGTATTCACTATACGCTAATGCCCTTGGGAAAGGCAAATTATAAAAACATTGGATTTGGCCACAATTACTGGATCATGTGTAGAACAAGCACCCCAGATTTGATTCAACTGAAAAGTTAAAATTTTGAAGTTACACCAGATGACATCATGTAGTACATCACAAGTTTTAAGAAAAAAGGAAAGACTGTGTAGTTTCATTTTCTCATTCTCATAATACCCAATGTTTTCATGCTAGATCTGCAAAAGTGTACGTAAAATGAAAGAAAAATCAACAAATATTTCTCAAATAGTATCGTAAGAGGAAAATAATTTTAAAAAATGAAAAATATTCAGTTGAAAATATTGGAGAAAGAGAAAAAAAAACACAAATGCAAAGGATACCACTGACCATTTTTGAGAGCTTTCCGGTACATTTGTAAATAAATACACAAAACTTTTCATATATAGATGTTGTTGAGATAATTTATGTGTTATTTGAGAGAGGAAGGACCGGCCAAAAATATGCAACAAAACTTTATTTATTATATCTCTGAAATTTTTGAGATGAGGTATTATCATTATTTCTATTATTATTCGGACTATCCTCATCTTGATGAAGGCTGTAGAGTACAACGGCCGAAACGTATGAAAAACAACCCAAGATGAGGATGGTCCAAATAATGATAGAAATTTTAAAAAACTTTATTTGAATAAACTAAATAGAACCAGAGATATAACCATTTTAATATTTTGTTCACACCATTCCCACTATGTTTATGCATAAATATGTACTACAATAACAATGACTTGTGGTTTTTTTTTTGCATGAGGCAAGTTTTCAGACACAAACATATCAGAGGTTATATAAGTTATATGAATAATTTTTAAACAAATTTTTTCTCCAATCTTTCTTCTCTCTGATGCCACAGCAAGCTCACCTTAATATGTCTCCTTCATTTAGGTTCATGAGAACAACGTATGCCCTGAATTCTGCTTCTGTCTCAAAATAAATCTTGTTCTTCCTCTCCATATCTGCATAGAGATATTTCAGACTCTGCAGACATTTGGTGAGGTTTTCATCATTGATTTTATGGCTAAAGGTTGACATATCCTCCTCGCATAGACGTTCAGCAGAAAATATGTGGAAACGGACACATTTCTCCATCATCACAACAGCTTCAACATTGCACATCATCTGTTGAGTAATATCCTGCGGAAGAGAAAGGAAGCGAGTCATTCAAACGGAATATGATAACAGATATAGAGATGCCATTAAATCAGTGGCATTAAAACTTGGAAAACTCAAAACGCCCATATTCAGATTCTAGTTTTTAAACTGTAATCAATGAACGACAATAATAAAAAAAAATTCTAACCTTTAAAAATCATAACAATTAAAAATGGATTACATCTATTTAAATTTTAATTTTAGGATAAGGGTTTGTATACATTAATTATATTTTTCGATAGCTGTGCGATAGATGATGTTCCTTTGCAACAAGATTTGCTACGTCAAATTTAGAGGGAACTCTGTTGCAGACCTCCCGGCATTATTCGACAGAGCTCCAGGTCCTCATAGACCTAACTTTCAAAACCACTCCATTAAATATGAAATCCATTGAACAGAAAAATCAAAGAGCCACTAAATTTCAGAGAAAACATCACGTGTTAAAAACTTTGAAATCATGAAAAAAAAAAAAAATAATAATTCTTCAAGAAGAGCAATAAAAATTTTTTTTTTTTAAATCACCTTTTTCTTCTTTTTAATTTGATAGAGGAGATAACTGATACAAATCTAAATACAGAAAGGCACTGAAAACTTATCAGATGTAATATTTATCTGAGGAAGGTCAAAGAATACATAAGCCAAAATAATATAGCAAAAACAACAAAAATGAGGATACTAGTCTGAATAATTCATGGAATAATGACAGTACATAAATATACCATGAAAACTAGTAGAATAAAAAATATAATAAATTACAAAGACTAATTGAAAATCAGTAAATTATACGCACCTTTCTGATACCTCGGGTTCTGTCCCACAGAAAATCATACCATTCAGTCCAATTCCCATCTTGACCCTTATTGGCAATTTCAGTTAAGAGATATGTCAGGGTTCGTAAAAGCACTGTGGCAGGTCGTAATTCATGGGGAAGAGGCTCCTCCTATCAAACAAAAATGATTTTTTTAATGCATATTTTCATAATCTGTTACACAAATCACGTAACATGAAGCATTGATAATTATTGAAATAAAAAAAATACTGTTTTTCATCATGCAAAACTCACTAAAATTCATATTTTTGTTTTCTTAGAATAAATACAATGTTTGAACTTCTTACCTGATCCGCAGACGATCGACTGTATTCCTTGACAACTCTAGCATGATCTGCTTTCGGATATGGCTGGAATGGGAAAAAATGTTTAAAATGACAAAATTGAACAATAAAAATTTTACTTGTGTGAAATGAAAATAGACTGTGTAACATCAGAAAGAGGTTGCTGGATTGGGACCAGAAACGAAGCTGACCAGATCATAACAGTAGTCGAAAGGCATTGGAGAGTTAGAAATGGCCAGATAAAACTGCTATGAAATTAATGGGAGGACAGAGACGTGAGGGTGGCTATTGCGCCAAGAGACTGAAAAATAGTATTTGTTAGTTTTATTAGACACTCGGTCCTTGTACTGTTTTGATATGTCTAGCAGAAAAGGAATAAAGATCAAGAAAGCACTCAGAGAGTGAACATCTTTTCAAATGTCATACACAAAAGACTGAATGAAAATAAAAGCAAAAACAAAAGAGAATTTTAAATGTACTAATATTGTTACTTTCCTTGATATTTGAATCTACCCATTTTATTAACTGTTTGCTTTTTAACCTCAGAAAAAATAAAGGTATTGAAAAAAATTCCTGGTTCTGCCCTAATTTGAATCCAATTTTCTATAGTGCTTTTCCCATCCTATTTCAAAATTTCATTAAAATTCATAGAGAGCTTTTGGAGATATTTTGACAGACACAAATGAATATATATACCTCTTTCTAGTTGGTTGGCAAAGGTGAATGAAAAGCATGTCTCTTATTAGCAGCAGGAGGAGAAAATGGATAGAGACAAGCCAGAGAGTTGATGAGGGAGACCAGAAAGAGGGACACAGAATGGGAGAATCCCACATCCAACTGCTGTGATAAAAACACAAGATAAATTCACAACATGGTTGACTTTCGCCAACATATGAGTGACCACTGATGTCTCATAAGAACCAGATAACAGCAACATATATTTTTCAATTCACTCTGATGACAGAATCAAGTACAATTGTCACACCAGAAATTTGATGATCAAAGGTGTCCCGAGTTTCAGAAATTTTTTTAGTGAGGCATAGGCTAGGCCTACTTTCAGGTACAATGGGGTCATGTCATCAACACCACAAAGTTACAGGAATATCCCAGAATTCAAGAATTACCTACACTTTATGGTTTTACAAAGAAAAAATATCTGCTGGAAATTTTTTCAATGGATTTAAAAGAAGTAATTTAATACAGATCTGAAACATTGTTATTTAGAAAGAAGTATAAAAACAAGCAAAAACAGAACAGGATTATTCAAACTTAATATTATTTAAATCTTAAAAATAGCCAGGCTTCTGAAGATCAACTTTGTGATTCTCAACTGTATTAATCATAGTTCAGTCATACATCAACTTATACTGTGTCCATACTACAAGAATACAACCTTGAACCATGAGAGTACATAACTTTCGTTTTCTAAAAATGCTTCAGCTCAGATAAGAAAATGAAGATTGTGGTAATATGTGTAGGGGTTTTTAACCGGAGACATCATACTGAACCAGAAAATGTTTCTGATTTTATCAATATTCAGTAAAACCCACAGGTATAGA
Source organism: Thysanoteuthis rhombus (assembly GCA_963457665.1). Lineage (NCBI taxonomy): Eukaryota > Metazoa > Mollusca > Cephalopoda > Oegopsida > Thysanoteuthidae > Thysanoteuthis > Thysanoteuthis major. The sequence goes on from OY735222.1 coordinate 36,524,402, forward strand.
AAATGAAATCAGAAAAATACAAGGAATTTTATTCAAAGAAAAAAATAGAATAAGAGAAAAACAGCACAAACCAAATTTTCTGTTCCAGCCAGGATTTCAAAAACATGAAGTCTTCTCTTGGCCTCACGATCATATCTCTCCTTCTCTGGACACATGTCAGGACATGAACCAATCAAAGCTGTAGCTGCAGCCAAAGAAGATTTCTTTTTCATCTCTGGAAGAAACAAAAAATATTTTTAAATAGAAAGGTGATGAAACAATGCAAGCAAATTACAAGATAGAAATTATAACTCTGAATTTTTGAGATGAGGTATTATTATTATTTCTATTGATATTCGGACCATCCTCATCTTGGTTGTTTTTCATACAATGTTTCTGTCGTTGCACTCTACGGCCTTCGTCAGGTATCATCTGGTGGATGGACACATAGCGCAGTGGTTATAGCATCAGACAAATTACTGTAAAGTAATCTGATGCTTCTAGGTTCGATCCTAGTGTGAGACAGTATAACAATACTACTAATGCTAAGAGGGGAGTACGGTCAATATACCCCCGTCAGATAAATAAAGGGTTCGGTTCGTTACTTCCCCACATCTACCAGATGATACCTGACGAAGGCCGTAGAGTGCAACGGCCGAAACGTTGTATGAAAAGCAACCAAGATGAGGATGGACCGAATATCAATAGAAATAAAAATTATAATTTCATGATGCAGAAAATGGCAGAAAAGGTAAGAACCAATGATGGTGAAACAAGTCCAAATAATTCAGGAAATCATCAAAATACTTAGTCACAGAACTTCAGAATGTATAGAGAAGTCCCTAAATAGAGTGCAATATAAAGCATGTAGTTAGTGTAGCCTAATGTTTTTACTGATATTATCACCACTCAGCCAGAAAGCCGCAAGTAAAAACTGAATTTCAAGAAAAGACTTAATATGAGTGAAATATTTAATTTCTTCAATTTGCAATCAAGTAACATAATTATGAGGAGTTTTACATATAATTCCTTTGATTTGTGATGAAAACACCACCTTTGTTTACTGGTGAACTTGTTAGACACCCATAATTGATTTTTGATTTTACATGGTTGTTATCTTTCTGGGACACATCCGCATTAGGAATAATTCCTGGTTAATTATAACCAAGTTCATTTCATCTAATACTGCCATCTTTTACTAACATCTCAATACATTTTATTATCAACAATTTCGACTGTACAAAAATAAAGAGGAGTTTGTAATCTGACGACTATCACTTACGTTTTCGAACAGCACGATCGTAGAGATCCAGGAGCTTTACACGAGCAGCAGCCAGACTAGCTATAAATATAAAAGAATAAAATAAAAATGAGATAAAAAAATTCCAGCTCTTATAAAACTGTGTCATTGAATCTACATATGTACACTCTTATAAAACTGTCTCATTGAATCTACATATGTACACTCTTATAAAACTGTCTCATTGAATCTACATATGTACACTCTTATAAAACTGTCTCATTGAATCTACATATGTACACTCTTATAAAACTGTCTCATTGAATCTACATATGTACACTCTTATAAAACTGTCTCATTGAATCTACATATGTACACTCTTATAAAACTGTCTCATTGAATCTACATATGTACACTCTTATAAAACTGTCTCATTGAATCTACATATGTACATGCTTATAAAACTGTCTCATTGAATCTACATATGTACACTCTTATAAAACTGTCTCATTGAATCTACATATGTACACTCTTATAAAACTGTCTCATTGAATCTACATATGTACACTCTTATAAAACTGTCTCATTGAATCTACATATGTACACTCTTATAAAACTGTCTCATTGAATCTACATATGTACACTCTTATAAAACTGTCTCATTGAATCTACATATGTACACTCTTATAAAACTGTCTCATTGAATCTACATATGTACACTCTTATAAAACTGTCTCATTGAATCTACATATGTACACTCTTATAAAACTGTCTCATTGAATCTACATATGTACACTCTTATAAAACTGTCTCATTGAATCTACATATGTACATGCTTATAAAACTGTCTCATTGAATCTACATATGTACACTCTTATAAAACTGTCTCATTGAATCTACATATGTACATACTTATAAAACTGTCTCATTGAATCTACATATGTACACTCTTATAAAACTGTCTCATTGAATCTACATATGTACACTCTTATAAAACTGTCTCATTGAATCTACATATGTACACTCTTATAAAACTGTCTCATTGAATCTACATATGTACACTCTTATAAAACTGTCTCATTGAATCTACATATGTACATGCTTATAAAACTGTCTCATTGAATCTACATATGTACACTCTTATAAAACTGTCTCATTGAATCTACATATGTACATGCTTATAAAACTGTCTCATTGAATCTACATATGTACACTCTTATAAAACTGTCTCATTGAATCTACATATGTACACTCTTATAAAACTGTCTCATTGAATCTACATATGTACACTCTTATAAAACTGTCTCATTGAATCTACATATGTACACTCTTATAAAACTGTCTCATTGAATCTACATATGTACACTCTTATAAAACTGTCTCATTGAATCTACATATGTACACTCTTATAAAACTGTCTCATTGAATCTACATATGTACACTCTTATAAAACTGTCTCATTGAATCTACATATGTACACTCTTATAAAACTGTCTCATTGAATCTACATATGTACATGCTTATAAAACTGTCTCATTGAATCTACATATGTACACTCTTATAAAACTGTCTCATTGAATCTACATATGTACACTCTTATAAAACTGTCTCATTGAATCTACATATGTACACTCTTATAAAACTGTCTCATTGAATCTACATATGTACACTCTTATAAAACTGTCTCATTGAATCTACATATGTACATGCTTATAAAACTGTCTCATTGAATCTACATATGTACACTCTTATAAAACTGTCTCATTGAATCTACACATGTACACTCTTATAAAACTGTCTCATTGAATCTACACATGTACACTCTTATAAAACTGTCTCATTGAATCTACACATGTACACTCTTATAAAACTGTCTCATTGAATCTACACATGTACACTCTTATAAAACTGTCTCATCGAATCCTGCACCTGTACATCTCATACACATGTATGGCCAACAAATCTTTTATATTTACTAATATTTTTTTTTCAATTCAGAAGTTTAACTTTTTGCCTGATTTTCTTATATCTACATACTTTGGTCATATATAAGGATGGTTGTAAGTCAGTGAGCTGGTGTATACCATGCACTTGGGTTAATGTGCCATTTGTAGGAGACCAAACACTGACGCAAGAATTCATCAAGGAGTGATATATGTCAATATCGAGAGATGCTTCACTAGTTCCAGAAAGTAGCTACCAAATGAAATACACAGCATTAATCCATTCCATTATGTTGAGGCTCAACAACATCATCATATATTATTAAAGGATTGCTGGCACAATCTCCAAGCTAATATGTATGACCCTGTATAGCACTGTTTTGTTTAGCACAACATGTTTTTGGTAAGTATCATGAGTATTAACAGCGTATCACTGTAATACAATATTTATAGCTGAACCAAATGTTTGTAAATCTTCTTCAGACCATTGTCACAGTAAAAGGTGGTTTGAAAAGTGAAAATTGACTTCTCCAGTTCATGAAAGCCTTCATAGCAAAGTGGTCAAAGCAGCCAGCCATAAGTCAGCTTCCAACTGAGGGTCATGAGTTTGATTCTCACCAGAGGCTTACTCTTTGTTTCAGATTATGCTGTTTGCTTGTAGCGATAGAATGATGGCCAGAGTCAAAGTTGAGATAGAAAAACCACTAAGAATTACAATGAAAGTAAAAAGTAGTCAAAATTAAAATAAAATATCAGTTCTTACTTTCGAGATCACTTAACATAGCAGCTGAGGAAGTACTTTCAGTTTTACGTAGAGGCAGACTGGCAGTTGATTTTGGTGGCGCCAAGAGACCCGCCTTCTTAACTTCAGCAAGAGAAACTGGAGTCTTCTTTTCTGGAGCTGAGGAAGAGGATTGAGAGGTGCCAGAGACCGTTTTAGAACGATGACTAAAAGATCTTGAGGATCGAGACGATGAAGCAGCAGGAGCAGTAGTTGTAGGAGCAAGAGACGGAGGCGCGATAAAAGGCATTTCATCAGGTCGGTCCAGAGTATGTACAAGTTCTTCTTTGATGTCATGGGTGCCAGCCATCAGCTGCAATTCTTCTTCTACCTCATTACTCATCCATGACCTTTTTGGGGGTGCATTAGAGGATTTTAAGGGTTTCGATGGAGACAGGTTTTCAACATCACGTTCTATCAAAAAGAAAAAAGATGCAACAGGTCAAGTATGTATCCTCTCTAGCAACGCATTCAATTCAATTCAGAATAAATTTAATGAAGAAATAACTATAGGTAATATTCAATATGATATGCTAAGTGTTTGTCCATATTTTTGTCCCTAACACCCTCGAGAGTTAATTTTCATATTTTCATGCAAGAGTTGCTTCTCTTAAAATATTTGATTGTTTTATTGATTGTACGAGAAAGATGATTGTATGCAACAACTGAATTCTGGAACAATTTCTCAATCAAATCAGCTTCACACTTTATGAAGTAAAATGTGAAGCTAATTTAATTTTCTGTTATGTAATTGCAATATTATTCAAATATTGTTGTCATATTTGATGTTAAGAATAAAGTAGTCTGAAATAATTGTTATATAAAGAATCTAGTACTTCTGCTAAGAGTATGGATTACGTAAGTAAAGAGTAAAACAAAACATACCGACACCAAAAACCTAAAGGCACAAGTCATGTATGAAAGATTAGTCAAAAAAACAAACTCATATTGAACTGGTTTACAACACCTGTGACATTAGAGTGGTGGGTGAGCTGGTCTTGCAAACTACTGACGGTGAACTTGTTCCTTATTGAATCTTCAGTACTTTTGTCGCAGTAGGGTCCATGGATGTGATATGCATAAAAGACTAAAAGTTATTCCCCTCACATTATTGTATTAAAATAAACTATTAAATCAAATTATTAAATAACTCTGTACAAAATTGTACATCAAATTATTTTTTATTAAATTGTTTTGCATTAAAATAAATATTTTCTTGTAGTTTTTTTAATAAAATCATTGTGTATTTTGTGGGTTTTTTTTCAAATAAGTCTAGACTGAAATTTTTTTTAAATCTGAGGAATAAAATTTAGTCTTCAACACATATTATTCCCTAGACCCCACTATAACAAGAGTACCATATCCTCAAGAAATGCTGCCTTACATTGGCTTAGTCCAACAAATAAGCTAACTTGTGTGATACCTTGCTACTAAAAATCAAAGCTAAAATGTAAACTCGTCCTTATTTAAGTGAGCAGCTCAACAAAGGAAAGAGACAAGAATGGACACTCTTTAACTCACCTTTTCTCTCCAGCAGAGAGTAACAAAAATATTTGTTCTAAGTCATTCTCTCATTTACTCCCAGATAATAACTAATAATTAAATAGGTTTCACAGCATATATCACACTGTCTTCATCATCAGAAAAATAGATGCTTTTTGGATGCATCAAGTCTGAGTAAATTTCATACCAAGAACCATGCACTTGATATTCACAGGGGACTTCAACTTGCTGACAAGAATTTAATAAAGATATTGCAAGTTGATATTTTGTAAGTATTGCAAACATTTGGGGATTGTTATCAGCGGTCTCATTGCATTCTCCTTAATCTCATCCTCAATCTGAAATCAAGGCCAGAAGTTTCAAGAAACTAAATTTGGACTGAGAAAGGAGAGGCTAACCAAACTGGGTGTTGCAATGTTTTGCCAAAAAAACATTACATTGTGAATGTGACAGTTACCCAATACCTAAGTTCATTCAATGGTATCTCATTGCCACGTAATCCCACAAAAGTGTCTGTTCACGCATGTGCAGTAAGGTCCCTCCATAGGTTTTCCTGTCTGTGCAAATATGTAATGTTTTCCAATGATAGGTTGCCAAATTACATCCATCAGTTCTCTTTCCAGACAGACCTCGTACATGTTACCAATATACATTTACAAATCTTTGTTCAGTGGTATATATATTCATGTATGATACATGTAAATCTTTGTTTATTGATATGAATTTACCTGGAGCAGCATCTAAGTCTTTGTATGAAGTGGAAGTTCGTCGTGTACCAGCATGCCAAAAGATCTGGATTCGTACACCTGGCGCCAACACCGTCCCGTCGTATTTGGCATTATAAGCAGATTCCTGCAAATGAAACAGGTGCTCGGTAAAGACCAAAAAGAAAAAAAAACGGACCCTGTTCAAAAGCTGCAACATTGTTTATACAATATATGTCAGCATTTGTTTCTGTAATAGAACTATTTGTTCTTAATTTTCAAGTTAACACCTATCAACATTTCCAAAGCAAAAATAGTTAATCATTGCATCAGAAATAAAGTCAAAAGCATTGTCTGAAATGTAATAAAATTCATTGGGAAATGAAAAAGTAATAAATATATATATGGAATGTATACATTAGTTATAAACACTTTATACTCCGCTTTCTTTCTTTCTAATATTTTAAGAATTGATCTAAAAAAAAAAAAAAATTAATAATATAATGTAGTGAGACATGAAAAAAAAAATATTCCTCTTTCTTCACACAGTTTTCTTTATCCTTTCTTTCTTATAAATGCTATAAAACGATTCGAATCAGATCAGAATAAAAAAACCTCTTGGCATTTAGAGAACTGAAGACTCTCATTATAGTCTTTTTCAAATAGAAAACTGCCAATTCAGCTGAATCAAAAAACTCCAAGAAAGTAACTAAAATACTTTGAAAAGATTTTTTTCTAAACCGTCAGATTTCTTTTCTTCCAACTAATACTCGCATTCATGTTGGCTGTAGTCTCAATGTTGGTATAAATTTAAAATCAATTAGACCAGTGAAACTGAATGTGGGGCAAACACTCCACAATGGTGCAATCTGGAATTTAGGTGGGAGGAGCAGAATGTTCCGTGGCTCAAAACTGACCTGTGCTAAGGCTTAATTGATTGTCTTAATTATACAATTCTTAATTGCACAACGCACACTATTAACTATTAATTGCACAAAACTTAATTACTAATTTTACTATAGATTCTATAGCAACTGATGCCTAAAATACTGCAGTAAAAAGGAATTCATAGAGGTATGAAAGTACAATATTTGGCTGAAGGCCAAGAATTTGATTGTAAAATATGAAAAAGCGTACATGGTTCTTTTTGCCACATTATAAACAAATTAGTTTTTTTATGGTAATATTATTTTAGCTGTCACGGCAGAGCATTGAACAAAAAAGGTTAAGAACCACAGAATCAAACAAGTTAAAAAAAGCATGAGCCATTTTACTTACGTGGTCTTTGAAATGAACGTTAGCAGATCGCTTTGGGGGGTTTGGTATGATACGGGCAATTTTACCATAGCGGCTAAAATGCTTGTGTAGAATGGCCCCTCTGTTGAAATTTGATGGAATGTTTTTACAGACCAAAGCAACTTTAGATTCATCATCCTCAGACATCTGGCGAGGAAAAGCCGTTCTTCTAGAAGGCCGCGATTGATCTGAATGGAGGAGAAATAAAACGGGTATCCCATTTTCAGTTTTTTTTTACTAGAAAACAAAACGGCCCAAAAATCAGCAGTTTCACACATGCAAAAATCAATCAAAAACAGCCAATACTTTTGCTTCAACAACGAACACAATGCATATTAGAAAGCAATAACCAACTCAGTTCATTTGCATGATTTTGCATGAAATACGACGTAGGTAGTATACGAAGGGTATTATGTTCTAAAATCATTTTTCCAGCAAGATTTGTTTAAGATGAGAATTTCACTTTTACAACCTGAAAGCCATCAATACATTGGAGATGAAAGAAATTGATATTTCAGGGGCAGCAGACCCAGTGCCATAAACGGTGAATTCGCACAAATGGGATATCTCATGACAATGTTATGGCAAAATAATAGGCTCAGCTTATATTAAAGCCAGTTGATTTTCTAAAATTTTATTCTCAATTCTGCACTTGTCTCATACTCACAGATGACTTATATAAAAAATATATATGGTGAGTTATCTCAGACATTCAATGCCAATGTTGGGGCTTTAGCAAGTAGATAGCAAGAACATTAGTTGATGTCCTTTGGCACCAAACGTGATAACATTTACAAATTAACAGAAAATATAGACCCAAATTTGATTTTTTGACACACTAACATCAATATGAACTATAAATTTCCTTTTGATGCTTTTCATATGCAAAATTTTTTTCAGCATTTTTCCATGATTTTACTGCGTATGCATTAGGGTAGTCTAAAAGAGGAAAAACAAAAAAAAAAAAAAGGTAATGAAAATGTTCTCTCCATATTTATAGATCTTATTTTTGGTTTTAGATGCCAAATTAGAAGAAAATTAAATGTATCATGTATACATATAAGAAAGGAATTGAGCCCAACAACATTTTCAGACTTGAATTCTATCCACCTGAAAGATTCATTTCGGGGACTCCAGTATTGATTTATCTAATTTTTTTTGGTTCAAGTTTCCTAAAATTTGTTAGACCATCTCTTTACAATATTGTTATTATGTAATTACAAGGTTTTTGATTCTACATTTCATCCTCATTTCATTTAAATTGAACTTATTTTTTTTTCAAAATGATTTCTTCAAACTGTGATAGTTTTTATGTTTTATTTCTGTACTTCAAGACAAAGATAATAGTTGATTTACACTTATATCAGAGCAATACTATTCATGTAATGGATTTGCATTTCAAGTGTTTTGATCAGTTTATTTCAAAGGAAGTTTCCAACAAATAGGTTTGAACAATATGGATTTCTATTTAATCACTGTCCCACCGCAGCAATATGTGACACAAGGCCAGGCTTAACATGGGAAGAAATAGGAGCCAACCTTCCAAAAATGGCTCCAGCCAAGTTACCGTTGAAAAGCTCATCGTAATGGCTAGACAACGTCACCTGCGAAAACATCCGCAAGGGGACCTGCTCCTTTAAGTGCAATGGAGCAGTGCTGCCCCGGGGAAAGACCCCGCAGCTGGGCCGAGTAATAATGGGAGAGCCTAAGGACGAGTCCAAAGGCCTCCCGATGCGCTTAGCAAACGCAGCCTCAGTGTAACCTCATTGGCCAACGTTTGCACCGGCGCACTCGGTCTTTGATGCCAACCCACACACAATCTCCGGCCCATTCAACGGGCAAGTGTCAGTACCGACTCCTCGGTCTGTGCCGTGGAACAGATACTACACCTTGATCCCGAAGACAAGGCCAGAAAAAGGTCAAAGCATGGCATGGTATGAACAATACGGATGCAATTTCAACAGAGAATTAACACTTGAGAAACTTGGCAAAACAAGATATATCACTTTACCTAAAGTCTTATCTCCGGCAGTTTTTGGATCACTCCAGGGTGGTCGGCCTCTTGAATGGCTGCTAACATCAGCATCATCTTTTTCATTCTGTTTAAATAGCCTTGAAGAGGCTGGTTTTAGCTCCTTGTCTATTTCAGAATAGAGTCTGCCAAACGAAGCTGTCTTTGATCCTCTGGCTGATGAGGAAGCTCCTTCTTGCATTTCCATTTCATGCCTGCCAGACCATGATCGCTTGGGCGAGACACTTCTTTTTGTTGTGGCTCGTTCATCAATTTCTGACTCTCTTGGTGCCAATGGTTTTCCAAAGAGTCCAACTTTGGTAGCCTGTGGAACTGGCATTCTTGAACCTTCTGATTTCTGTTCAATTTTTTTCTCAGGCTTACCAAAAAGTCCTGCAGATATGGAAGAGACTTTAGGAATATCTGAACTGCTGCTACTAACTTGGGTTAAATTGGATTTTGACTCAATTGGTTTGCCAAACAAGCCTAGGTTATCGGTTTTTGTGTCCTTGGCAGGGATGGTACCAGAGAAAGACCCCTCTGAGCTTGACCCAAATACTTTAGATACTGTCTGGCCAATGCTTGGGCTTTGTGAAAAAGCAGGACTGGTCACTGGTGCTGGTTTCTGCAAGCTGTTGTCAGTTGTCGAAGAAAAGACTTTAAAGTTACCAGCACCAGACACAAGAGAACTACCAGTGGTAGAGGTACTACTAGAGACAAAGGTGCTTTTGGAGAATACAGATGATCCCGCGTTTGGCTGAAATAAAGAAGGGTTAGGATTAGCAGCAGGTGCCTGGAACAGATTGGAAGAAGGGACAGTGCCACCAAAACTTTTAGGTCCAGTTAAGGACGCACTAACACTGCTGCTGGTTCCAGTAAACAAATTGGTCTTTAATGGCTCACTTGGAGGAGAGCCCCAACCAGGCACTGAAGGTTTAGGGGGAGCCAACTGGCTGGAAAAAACAAGCCCCTTTGATGAGGATTCAAATCGGTTTGTTGCGAACGGTGCTGGTGCCTCTGTCTGGACACTGGCTCCATCACTGGATGTAGTAAAGAGTCCAGCGCTTGCGGGCACAAAAGGATTGCTTTTCACAGACGGTGCTATGTTTGACTTCTGCCCAAATACAGGTGCTGTTCCCGAAGAACTGATGGCACCACCAACTCCAAAGTTACTAGGCACAGAACTGGTGCTGTCTGTTCTACTGCCAAAAGCACCAGATGGAGTAAATGAGGTTGTAGAACTTCCCGATGTGGCGCTATTTGTGGAAGCGGATGAAGAAACTGGAGTGGGTGAAAAAGATGTCAAATGGGTTGTCCCTGTGCCAAAGATTCCTGCAAGGGGATTGGTATTAGTTACACTAGCGAAAGGATTTGAAGATAGACCGACAGTCACACTCGTGGGGCTTTTTGTCTGGTCAGAAAATAAAACAGATCCTGATTTGGAAGGAAAAGATGAAGTAGAAAATACCGAAGGGTTTTTGAATGAAGAGGATTCTGAACGGGATGAGGTTCCAGGAAAGGTTGCCATGGTGGTGAAGGAAGAAGTTGAGCTGAGATTTGTCGAGCTTAAAGGGTTCCCCGCTTGGAGAGGGGTATTTGCAATCTGTCCAAATGAGGGAAGCTGACTAAATTCAGACTTGGAATTTTTTGGAGCCTGAAACATGTCTCTTTTTCTTCAAATTACTCTTAGAGGAAGCAATTTCAAATCTTTGCTGTATCAGATCACTGAAAGAAAAGAAATGAAGTTGTTAAAGAATAAAACATTTTCAAAAAAATTTTAAATACATACACCTGAAATTATTCCATGATCTGGTTTATAACCTGCCATTTCACAGAATGTTACCATCAGCGTACAAATAAAAATTCAAGTATTATTGAGTGAAAGAGATCACAAAAACTGATATACTATTCAACAGCTGATTTAAAGAGAGTTCAACCCTGACTTGACAACACTTAAATGATATCATGTCAGTTTGAGTGATCACTCTGTGATCAATATATCTTGAGCTTTCATATATGAACCACTGTGGTCCACGTGTATGCTAGAAAAAACAAATTTTTTTCTATTTAAAAAAATACCAGCATAAGATTTGAGCAATCATTTTTTTAGTTGAATTATTTCAGTGAATTAATATACTTCTGTAGAATCAATTGAATTGGTTCCACGTGGTTTGCTCCTACAAACTATGAATCAAATTGAACTACAGAAGTAAATCAATTCAGTAAAATATTTCACCTCAGAAAATGATTTTTGTTTTTGTATCTCAATAAATTGTTTCAATTCCAGTTTGGAAAAATAGGGTCCTCTGAAAAAAAACCCATTGCCTTTATCATAGAAAATAAGAAGTCAACTGGTCTTTTTTCAAATACAATGAAAGATAAAAGAATGCTCTTGAATTCACTCTTTCTTTCGGGTTAATTTGCAAGGGATTAACATGACGAGTACACCAAGTGATTATTTAGCCAGTGGAATAGCAGTAAAATTTGGAAAAATCACAGTGGTAGCTGGACAATGGATGACCAAAGCTTACAGTAATTGTGTGGTCAGTCAGTGCAAGTAGCTGTCAGCGGAGGTTTGCAAAGTTTAGAAAAGGAGAATTCAAGTCCAAGGCACTGGCCTCAAACCAATCAATGTTTCAGTACTGAAAATATTCTAACCCTACGCATTCTGTTCGATTAACATACACAATATTTGAACCACAATTTAACAATAACTTGTCTACCCTGCCACAAATCTTCAGTTCTCATTGATTGATAGGACAAGGAAGCTCATGTGGGCATATAATCTTATAATGAAAATAATATTAATGAAACTGTTTTGATGGCCTCATATGATGAATATTTTGATTTTTAATCTCATTGATCAGCATGATTTAAAATCATTTCTAATCCAACCCGGCTCCTAAAAAGTTTGCTGACCCCTGGATCAAAGGAACAATTTTGGGGAAAATGCAGCACTAACCAAAAATTCAGTGATGAAACAGCCAACAGTAGTATGCCATTAACAAGACTTGGGAAGAAATCTCAAGCTAGAAAAATAGGTTCTACATAAACTTACAGGAATGAACAATGGTAACTGTTTGAATGAGGTTCTCAAAAAAAGGGTAGGTAACTATGAATTGAAGAACAAATGAGATCAGAATACTTGAATATTTAAAACTGTACTTTATTAAATTTAACTACGGGATATTCAGGGTTAGTGTTAGGGTTACATTTGGGGATCACAATTAACATAAAAAGATTAAATGTTATTTTCATATTTGTAACACTAGAATGAATATACAATAGAAATTAATATCATAAAATGATAAGATAAATTTTCTTCGTCATTTCTAACAGTGTTTTTCCATACAAACTCATGTAAATAAGAAGTAAAGTCGATTAGTTCCAAATTGTCTGCGTGGTTTATGCACAGCGTCTATAGCAGTTACCTCCTTTTTTTGCGGACCTCATCCAAACGATTACTCGAACATTTTTGTCTTCTCGCTCAACACAGAAATCATTTTTGGACTAGATAGTCACCGGCGACAAAAATGGAGAAAACTGCCAATATCATTCCGAGATTGTTTTTTTGTTGTTTTTTTTCTAACTACTATTGTAATTCTTCATGTTTCGGACAATCGATTCTTTAGTCTTCGTCACTTTTAAGTACTTAAGTACAGTGATAAAAAAATAGATAAAACTACTGGGTTGTTCATATCTGTCCAGACACGGCTAAGTTGTGGTAGTTTGAAGGGACCGGACTGGAGATAATTGAACTATGATAGTGTCCGCCAGTAGGTGATCGTTCAGTATAGTCCAGTGGTTTTCAAATTGAGGGCCGTTTTTGTTTTGCTCTTTTTTTTTTTTTATCAGTACAACAGGATTACACGTATTTCGAGCCTACAACGGGTACAGCGATGTCCGTCATGCTTCCTTTCGCAGAACAGCAAGTCGAGTTGTTTTATCATTTTTGGTAAGATCCGGAGGAAGGGAAATGCAAGCAGGTGACAAATAAGTATGCTCACAAAAAGTTTCATTCATTGAATACAACTGAAATGGGCTTTTGTTTTCGGGGGAGGGGGTCTTTTTCATTTTATTTTTACACTTGGTCTGCTGTCATACAATTTGAGAACGATTGGTGTAGTTAGTCAATATGTCACTAAAAAATCTGGTATCGTTTCAAATGGAAAGGTTATAACTCAAAAACAAGATCGAAAGTTTAGAGAGAGATTGAAAGTAAAAAAAATCAGAAAAAAATGTGTCAAACTGAAACATCTCCTCTGAATTTGGAATCTGAATTTTCAACTGTCAATCACCGCCACCAAAACCAAACAGTGATTACCTCTAATTTCTGGTTATCCTTTAAGTTTGGAGATTAAATAGACTAAGAAGTACATTCGTAACTTTTATGGAAGTCTAAAATTTATTTTCTAAAAGTTACAGGGAATTCGAATACAAGGACGTAGGCCATTATGTGTACGATGCCGAGCCAGTTTGCTTACATTAATCGAGTTAGTTTAAAATTAACAAATTATAAATGATGAAATAGTCAAGATATTCCATTTGATTCATCTTGATGAGTAGCGAAAAAAAATAGCATTATCGGAAGTGTCAAAATATTTTGGAAAGTTGAAGAGAAAGAAAAAAAAAAGGCGCTAAATAATTGAGAACCGTTTATTTCATTTTTAGGGCCACACCAGCTTCAATTTATAAACATTTCTAATCTATCAACTAGAGATATGAAAATCAACTATAAATAAATTTGACTATCGTCTTATGAAATGTTTTCACATAACTGTTAGTATTCAATTTTTACCGTTTCTATTCTGCAGTTCAGCTTATTGAGTTGACAAAAGATTTTATTCGCTGAAGAAGCTTGATATATGAGAATAAAATACATTTAAAAGAAGACAGAGTGTTAGAAGTTCCGAAAAATACCGTTATGTGAAGGCTTCATCGATTACAGAAGATTCTATTCAATTCAAAAATGAAATTTCAGAATGTAAACACTTACAAAATGTGAGAACAGTCGCCATGCTTGTTACAGGTAAATGTTTACGAGGAAACAGTGATTACTTCCGGTTAACAGGTTCGCACTGAATGGATAATTACTTTGTAAAATCTCGGTCTATTGGGGGGTAACTTTTTTTCAAGTCAGATAACATTATTGAGTGATTAATAGTAGTTTTAATTCTTATTCAAACACTATGGTTAGATCTTATAATATAAGACAGGTTATCTGGATATAAATGAAAACAGAGACTGCTATTATTTTAAAACTGGTATAAAGAAAATGCTGAAGGGTACAATTACGGGTATGTGTAGAGAGACTGATAGGGCGAAAGAAAGAAAGAAGGAAAGAAAGGAAGAAAGAAAGAAAGAAAGTAATACCTGCAATAATATCTATCAACTACATACATTTATATCGATGTATCATTAAGTAATAAAGTATGTATGATTATTTATACTTTTATGTGTCGAGACCTAAAAATCACTGGAAAAATAAAGGTATAATCAAAATCAACAGGTCCCGATTTACCTACAGCACACATTTTTTGGTCAATTTTTGCAACAGAAAGATACGTCGATTCCAAAGGGGTTTGTGTTCAAGCTCTAATGAAAAAACGGCTAATTTTATCGCTAAAGAAATCACTGAAAGCAACACTACACGAGTGTTAAGAAATAAGGTGAATACAATCGGAGGACCGAGTTCAAAACCCAAAGGAAAAAACTATTATTTTTTTCCCTTCTAATTTTTTTCTTTATGGGTGCTTCCAATCTATCAGACCCTCAAACCTCCCGGAAATCAGTCATTTTTGAGAGAGGAAATTTTTAAAGGTTTTATAAGAGGGGGTTCTATTTACAATGTAGTTATAATGCTAAACTACACACTTTCTTTTCATTCGTCATAAGTAACCACGGATGTTAATTTCTCTTCCGCTCAGTGCTTATGCCAGTTTGGCAATATTTTTTTTAAGGAATCTAACCTTAAGTCGAGAATAAAACATTTCTTCCTTAGAACAAAAACTATAAGCTCTCACTCTAATTCATATTTAAACGCAACAATAAAACATGCGCATGATTTCAATCCAGTAGTCCGCTTGGATGTGCAGAAAATAAGAATTCTAAGTTTTGAGAAAAAATAAATTTTAAGGTTTTAGGAGAGGCTACGCAAACCTGCCGAGGGTGCGCACTGGCCCGCGTAGGTCTACCCGGGAGTGTGTGCAGGCCTGACTGGTAAGGGGTGCGCAGCCCCCTTATTTGATTTTCATGAAACTTCCATAAAGGATAATTTGCTCTCCAGTGTTGTTAGATTTTGAGTTTTTTCCCAGGCATCGCCAGGTGCCTCAGCAAGTATAATCATTACTCTAAGTGTTGGTATGTATGTACTCTTGAAACTCGAAAGCTAAGCAACCCAGAGAAAAAATAAAACCCTTGTCGGATTCAGCAGGTCTCAATCTACCAACAACATACGTTTTAGATCAAATTTAGAGAAAGATAATTTATATGATTTTTCTTGTTTTTTTGTTGTTTTTTTTTCATGTTCGAAAAAAAAACCAAGTCAACAGCGTCTGCTTCAAGAAGCAGCCTTTTTGTCAAAGAGCAAGTCATGGGGGAGGGGGGCAAAAATATCCAGCTAACAGCTGTACGAAGTTTTCTTTCAACCAGCATGCAGAAAGTATGTCGTACGTTTATGTGTCCCCAGACGATGGGGGGAGCTAAGAGATACTAACTGCCCTGTTATCCTCATCTCGGTTCTTTTGAACAACGTTTTAGCTGTTGAACCCACACTGTTTTCTATAGGTGTGTGCTGTCAATGGGGAGGGTTTAGAATGTTTGGACGAGGGACTACCATCGAAACATGATGCAGAATGTCCTTATTCCGCTGTCTATCTTTGAATGGGAAGGTTCCCTATGTCACAATCATATTGATGTTCATTTTCAGTGTCATAGAAGTGTTTTTGTAAGGTTTCATTCAAACCTCGCGACAGCGAAGAAATTGCTGATATCATTGGATGTCAACATCAGATGTCAGCAATTCTTTGCGATTCAGTGAATAATAATTTAATGATAACCATAAATAACCCCTAAAACGCCTCTACAATATCAAAAATGGGCATCAACTTGATTTAGAAAAATCTAACACCCGAAAATAGACAGCAGAATGAAGACACTCTGACCCCTCCCTTCGAAAGGGGCCAATCTGGAGAAGGCCGTAATGTGCCATGACCGGAATGTTGTGTTCAAAAGAAGAACCAAGATGAGAACTAAAGTCCGAAAAAAATCTGTGCACGAATTGTATCAACTTTTGTTTAGAAATCTCTTATTCTTCTTTGCGTTCCTTTTTAAAGAAACTTATCACTTGTTGCTAACTACCATTTTTACAATTCGCTACTATAAGGAGGGGAAAGACATAAGAATGACCATAAAACTTTCTCTCGCGCACCTCTGGTTAACTTAAGTATCGCAGAACTATTTCACCTGATTGAACCTAAATGTACTCCATACTGTTTCACCTTTACAAAAGGTGAACTACGAAATATAAAATTCTAGTTGATCTGGAGACTTCTTGTCAGATGTTTTGTTGATTAGAACATGGACAGAGTCCGCTACATTTAATCAATTAATTTCGTTTTTTTAATTCTGTCATCTTGATCTTCTTTTACGCAATGGTTATATCTACTACTATTGCTCTATCACGTTATTATATGTGGTGAACACAATGGATATCAAGTCTGCCTTTTTGTTCAATCTGTTTTCTCAGGTTTCATCAAGATATGAGGAGATCAGGAGATATCACAATCAGAAATGTAACATCGTTTCTTTTCCTTTTTTTTTAAGAGAGGGGTGCTCTGTTTTGCAGAAAATAAAACTTATCCTCCCCATCATATAACAGAAAAGTCTCCAACACAATTGATTTCAAACATATGTACATACATATTTTAGTGGACTCTCTCTCTCTCTCTCTCTCTCTCTCTCTCTCTCTCTCTCTCTCTCTCTCTCTCTCTCTCTCTCTCTCTCTCTCTGAGTGTTTGTTAACCCATTGATATTATATTTATACAATTTTGTTATTATGGTTCATTTGCTTTATTAAAAGACATTTTCATCTATTCACCATTTTGTTCAACTATCTTATACCAACTTTTGAAGAACTTCTTATCTTTCTAAGCAAAAAACTGATCTATTTGCTTTGTGTAGTCTTCCATGGAATCGAATTTTCTTTTTATAAAGAGAATTCTGCAAAGACTGGAATGATGGTTACCCGAGGATGCAATATCTGATAGATATGGAGAACGAATGACAACTTTTCAGTTAACAATTTTTGCCGGTTCATCAAAGAAATGTGCAGTCTAGCATAATCCCGATTGAAAATGAAAACCTATCCTTCCAAATGCTTTTTGTCCATTGATCCATAACACGAGTTGGTCTAATTGGGATTGATACAATCTGGAAAGTTTCGTTTTTAACTAATGTGAAAACAACACATGAAAATGGCTTACATAACCTGGTGCAAATGATTTTCAAGACTTGATTTGGATATTTTGAATATGTTGGCTATCTCTCGTGTTGTACCACGTTGGTTATTTGCAAGTAATTTCTTGATTTGATCGCTGTTAACCTCAACCAGTCCCAACCCAAACATGGCGCAACGTTCAGCAAGAAATTTGCTGCATGAAACTTTGCAATCTTCTTTCGATTTGATCATTCACCGTATCTTCTCCATAAATTGCACAAATTAGAAACCGTCAACCAAAACTGTCTCAATAGATTTCTTCAGTTTTCAAGTCGGTTATGCTGACTCGCTGGCCATGTATGTATGCATCAAGTACACTGGCTGCACCAATGGAGCTGGATGGTTGAAAACCTAAACATTTACTTCTTATTATGTCTAGAAAGAAACTTTTTCCCCTTATTCCCCACTCCAATAGGCTTTTAATGGGGGCTCAATTTGCAATGTAAGTTTTTGTAAAATGATCTTTTGGTTGGCGTCCGGTAGCATTAATGGATTTTTCCAAATATTTGGACTTTTTTTATTGATCACTGCTCCGCAAAAAATGAGAGAAGTACTTTATTCATTTATCACCTCTTTTCGTGATTTTTTAATTGATCGCTGCCAACACGGCACGCTGCCCAAAAGACATTGGTCATGTGATAGTTTCTATTGCGTGATCAACCATAACTGTTTATCTTTAAATTTAAAAATCGTTCATCAGTATTGATGAATTATTTGTAATGTATTTTATATCTTACTAACATATACCCGTTAAGATGACAGGCTTATTTTTTGCATGAATCGACACTAAGGAGAATAAAGATAATTTATTAGGTAAAATGATTTTTCATGTATTTTGATATCAAGTTATTTTTTAAATCTCAGCTCGAGCTATTTTAAAGGGTGATTGAACATGAAGTCCTATAGCAAAATGTTTTGTAAGAAAAATCACGTCTAATATCGTACGATATGAAAAAAGCATAGAAAAATTATTTTATTAAAAGTATAACTTATTTCATTTCAAAATAAACTCATACACTTACTCCTTTTTTTCTTTATTTTCTTCTCATTTCAAACCAGATGTTACTCTCTGCTACACAGATACGAACAACGCCCCGCTCCCACTAAACAACACAGAAAAATCCACATTTCTTCCTTCAGCATCAAACATGTAAACAGCAAAATTTTCTGTGAACTGTTGTAAATTTTACTTTGAAAAAGACGGCTGGCACCCGTCGAAATGCATCGACACATGCCCACGAAATAATAAAACAATTGTGAGATGTAACACCTGCGCTTCCCTTAAGTTTTTCTCTTTACCTTCAAATTGTCACTTTCATCAACATTGTATATATGATAGATAAAAAAGCATAACAATATTTACTACTTAGTATAAATGTATTTATTCATTAGAATAAAATAAGACCTTGCGAAACTATCAGATAACTTTTCATTGATATACATGGCTTGTTAATTTGGCTCAGTCAGCAAGATAGCCAGCTACCAATTATTTGGTTGTGATTTCAAATCATCACCATCTGCACCTCCGACTCAACATCTGGAGAGGTGGCCATTTTGAAACGGAAAAGGTCACAATTGCCCAAATTTCTCCTTTTCCTATTACTGCACACACCTCAAAATAATATATTTTCATTCACACCTTTATTATCAGAATTACATTATTATTTCACACTTTCTAATTTTCTGTATTCTTATCGATATTTTTCGTCTAATTTACTTGATTCATACACCTTTACTTAAAAGTTAGTCTCCCCACTTACTACCCTGAGTTTAATTTACAACTCATGTAATTTCAAATTTCTCTTTTTCTCTCAATTGTACAAACAACGCAATTATATTTTCCCCTGCAAGTCTTTCTAGACGGGATTAAATCAGTATTTCACACTTTCTATCTTATTTTTTATATCCCTAACTTACTTTACTTACCTTGACATTATAAAATCCCCCCCTCCGCCGCCTGCTCAGCAAATCTTGATTTTTTTTTTTTGGTGCTGATCTGTGAGGCTATCATGGCGGATATGTTGATTCGCTGTACAGGAAAGCTAAAAGCATGCTTTGGTTGGTCATGGACTTACCTTTGGGCTGTGTGGTTCATGCTTGTACTTTTTCTGGTTTATATTCTTCGGGGACCCCTCAAGCTTACTGAAAATCTATCTTACGGTGAGTGTCGACCCCAAATTGTATCATTTTCTCTTCTGTAAGCGATCTCAATGTTAGTGTTGCTATTACAGTATGACTACTACCTACGAAAAAGTGTGTTTTCCAGTGTTTACAAATAGAACATTATTAATTGTTATTTTGGGGGCTTGGAACTCGTATAAACATATTTGTTTTCGTCTTGTCTTATAGTTTGAAGCCTCGGCATTCAGTTTCTATTGTTGGTAGATGTTTTTTAATTTATGATTTTCCTTTTCTGAAGTGTTTTTTTATCACCTCTGACTGTTTGTCTTCTGCTACGACGATCACCATTTAGACGACGACGACGACGACGACATAATGACTCTGTTTTTTAAATGTCGATTTTTTCTCATGTTCTTGTAACGAAAATAACAATCATCAGTTTACTTATTTTCTTGTTTCTTTTTCATTCGTTCAGACTTCTTTTTTCATTCAGTTAATTGAACTTGTCTTTCTTTTACTTTTTCAAAAAGTTTCCGCAAGTCAAAATAAAAACTTGAATTAATTTATTCGCAAGTTTCACTTTTAACTTCCATCATTTGATAACTTAAAACGAGCTTTCAGAAAACCAAACATTTTTTTACGTTGATATTTATTTGGAAAAAGAAATAATTCCATTTCGATAACCCCCCAAAATCAATTTCATCGTAAGAAATTATACATAGACTAGAGTTATTTGTAAACATTGGGAAACAAACTTTTTAAATGAAATAAAATCTACCCTGTTATAATATCTTGATTTAATTGAATTAATAACAGTTAGAACCCGATGGTGATTAGATTCTAATTCACGAGTTGTTGTTTTCAGATTAAAAATAGATATTGTTTTTATGTTTCAATATTTATGATGTTGAAAATCTTGCAGCGAATAATCTTGTTTAAATTGGTTTATTTTTGAAAATATTTTAAACCTGTGATTATAGTTAGTTTTTCTTTATTTTTTATTAGAGTTTTGCGTTTTTGAAAAGTTTATGTCAACTCGAATTGCAAATTTAATCCAAGTTTTAAAATGTTCACTTCTATCTGTTCTCTTTAATAAAATTAACGATTTTTCCAACGAGTAACAATGAAGTCTTTGTATATATTTATGTTTTTTAAACTTCAGATTTTAAACTTAATTTGTGAATTTTTTTAAAGAAATGTTTTCTCTTTTCGAAAACCATTTATTTTAGTTTATTTTATTTTAGTTATTTGTAAATATTGACAGCCTTTTGAACTATGTTGCCAATTGAAAATACTGCCGGGAATTACGTTAATAAAACAAGAAAATTTTTATAAAGAGAAACAAAAAAATCAACGTCTATGTCAACCTCTGTATTACTTATATATATATATAAGAGAGAGAAGAGAGAAGGATGTTGTAGATATATTTCTTGTTTTCTTTTTATTACCCACTAAGCTCTTCATTTAAAATCATTAACACAATTTGCACACTTTGGTTTGTCATTTTTGACAAGTTAGATTAAAATGTTCTCTCTTATAAGTGAAACTTGGGACTGAAATCCTTGTTTTAGTACATGTTTGTCACATTTATTTTATCAAATCATCATCAAAAATATTTCATTTAATCCGTTTTTAAAGTTCAAACTTTGGGAAAAAAAAATTCTTTTTAAGAAATTTTCTTTTTTTCAGAAGTAAAAAGTTTCACTTGAAGTGACTCACTGTCAACGGTTTTTTAAAATTTTATTTTTCAAGTTATTTTGTGCTTCTACAAATATCAACTTATCATACAGTGGGTTTAAAATGCTGAATTGGTTTCATCTGGGAAATGAATAGTGAAATAGATGTATACATTTTCAAGACTGACACCAAGATGAAGAACATTTAACGCTCTGAATTCATTGCATGTCGCTCACGGGGGTCGTGAATAATAAACATTATGATTGTTTTATATTCGTTATTCAAGTATTTGTAACTTGTTATTCTGAGAGTCCTTTTCACTCTCCTCTAAAAATATGAAAGTAAGTAGAAACATTGAACAATTTTCTGAAGAGGCAACTTAGGAGAGAAAACTTTATTCCAAAGAGCGCACATCTTTACTATAATTCACTAAATAACTCTTCATCCATCTGTATGTGACAGCCTACCACGAATAACCTCCACAATATTATCCCGTGAAATTTTCGTTGTGTACCAATGCATCCACGGGAAACGTTTTTATCAATTTAATTTTTTTATAGAAATAACCCCCTTAAGGATGTTTTAAAGCAGGATCGGTTTACAACATACATTCATGCTAAAATGGACACATTTTTTAGCCCGCTTTTTCAGCTAAATAACCTGGTGCTTATGAAAATAGAAAATGAGAACTTTGTATCATTCGTAAAAAGAAGGAAAAGTAAGAGGGCTGCTGGTTGGAATTGCTTCATCTCGGTTGTGTACTTTCTGTTCTTAAAGGGTGGGGCTGAGAGTAAAAGGAAGAATGGCTTCATTTTGAGTAGTGTACATTTAATTTTTTTTTTTTTTTGATTCAAATCACAAGTATCACTTTTTAAAAATAAGTTAAATGAAACGGATGGAAATCAGGTAGTGTTTACCACTTATTTTTTTTATTTTCATTTATTTATTCATTTTTTTTGAAAACCATTGAGCTACCCATTAAGGCTGGTATTAAGTCTAGTCAGTGAATAATTTAGCGGAATTGACATTCAGACTGTTTCTTGGATTATCCAGGGAGGTCGATAAACACTGGGAGGTGTCTATTGAATATTTGGTATGTTTTACATCTTTTGTATTTTACTATTGATTTCTTGTTAATCTTCTAATTTTGACTTCCAGCCATATCCTGAATAGTACTGGTTTTTATTGCAGTACTGTTTAGATATTTCTGTACCAATTAATGCAACTAAGTATAAGCTTGGAGGAAAAAACCAAAAAAAAACATTAAATCCTAACACCTTCAACGGTGCAGTTTTGAACAGTATAGAAAACTTTGCAATGAATTAACTGCACTAATCAAGAGACTACTGTATGATTAGTGTATTATGGATTTGGTACTTTTTAGGATGTGGGATTAGTACGTTTGATAGCTTTCTTTTGGCAGCATTGCCTGTGGGTCAATGAGAGATCAACGATTCCATGAAGGGGTCGTTGGTCTGAAAGAAGGAATCAGCTTTTTGATGGTTTGGAAACCTGTACTTTGGCTGAGATCATATTTAATCATAGTTCGACCACTATGACTAGTGCAAATCCTAGAGATAATCATTTCTCAATCACTTTTGAACCCTTTTTTCCTATTGAAAAAAAACAAAGGAAAGCAAAAACAACAAAAAACCCTGTTCCCTCAAAAGAATTGTTCATTTGATTTTTTTTCTTCTTCTGTTTAGTCTTTCAGTTGCTCAACAACTACACTATTAAGTGTTATAGCATTTTGGTTCCCTGTGGGAATATCACAAGTACAAAAATGCTACTTAAGCAATCAAAAACCATATTAGTCAAGCGTTGATATTTCAGTGTTTATTAGTATCATCTTAGTATATTGAGTGACTCGAGTTGCTCTTTTATAAACAAAAATGACCAAATTTTTCAATGGAGGGGTTAAGCAAATCATACTGTATTGTCAGAAACTCTCCAATGAAAATTTTAAAAAGTATAGAATTGAACTCTATCTAAAAGCCAGTGGGCAGGAGAACAATATTAGGATATTCAGGCCTTCCAGGTGAAAAGTTGATCACATCCTGATTATGAATAGTGCCCTTACGCTAACTACAGTGTCAGCCATCCCTGTGTGGGCTCCGTATATCATAAGTTTTTGTCTTGGCTAGACTTAGTTCTTGGAGGTTTGCGATATGTGAAATTGACTTAGAGGTAGCAAGCACCCAAAATGGTGTCACACACTTCACCTGCTTTTTACTCAAAGACTGGTTGTCAGTTGTTGGGAGGTGAAGAGATGAATTGATGCTTCTCCCAAAGACAGTTTGCTCTCATTTTGTACTAATGTCTCAGCTAGTTTGAATTTAATTTTTCAATTCCATTTTCTGTGCTGTTAACTCTTAGGCCACCTGTATCTCTCTACAGGTCACATATCCAGATAGGAGCACCAAGCACAATCTTTGCACTATTGTTAAGTAATAGCTTTGTGCAACAAGCTGAGATTTTACATTACCCCAAAAGTCTGTTATGTTTGTGTCATTAGATGGCATTAGGAGCATTACACTTGAGAATCATCTATATTGTAAGATACAGTAGATAGCCAAGATACTCGAAATATCCAAATCAAGTGTTGAAAATTATTTGCACCTACTTAGTTATATTTGTTGCTTTGATGTATAGCTTACTAACAAGTTGAGCAATAAAGATCTACTGAACTGTATTTCTATGTGCAATTTTAGAAAAGCATTTTGATTGAGTGAAACAA